>CM050513.1:29927160-31127160 GCA_027563665.1 Antrozous pallidus
AGGGGATAGGGCAACCTCTCGCAGTCCCTCTCCCCAGCCAGCTGGCCTTCCAATAAGGCCTCAATCACTGGCCAGGCCGAAGGACCTGTTCCCCCCCCCCCCCCGTGCATGAATTCAGGCACTGGGCCTCTAGTATTATTTATAAAGGATCTGAAAGAAGACAAAAAGTCAGTGAATTAAATGTAGAACGAGTTATTGAGAGATAGGAAAAGTTACAGAAGGTTAAAATGTTAGAAATAGCACAAGAATTAGAAAGATCAAGACAGCCAGCTCTGATGATGCAAATGCCAAATGTATGAGAAATAAGAAAGGCAATTCTGATTTTCAATATCTATGCAATTACAAAATACATGGCAATCTCCACAAAGCCTTGAAACACAATGTCACTGTTTACTGCTAGAATGCAATCATTAGAATGCATATTTCTCAAGGGCTTAAGATTGTGTGCTGTTTATTTTGATTGCCAATCCTCCAGTTGGCATTGAACAATATGTCTATGGAATAAATGGTTTTATTTTCCCTCACCACAATCTTGAGTAGATTTTATTCCTATTCTTATTTTATAGCTAAAGGAGCAAAATACTTGGCCAGGATCACCAAGTTAAGTTAATGGCAAAGCCAGACTCCTAATAATTGGTAATATGCTGTGTTCAATGGCAGTAAAACACTCAAACCTTACCTCCCCCATTTCTTCCACATCTTTGTTTAAATGTCAATTCTTAATAAGGCCAACCCAGCCCACTCCACTTAAAGCTACACTTCCTTTTCTGGCTGTTCACCTTGTTCTCTTGCTGTTCATGGTACTTATTGCCTTCTAATATGTTACAGAATTAACTTTGTTGTGCTTCTAGTTTATTGTTGATTCGGAATAGAAGCTAAAATAAAGTGGGGTGTTTTTTTTTCTGCTTTGTTCACAGATATAGTCCAGATGCTTTCAAGAGTGGCTGGCATTTTAATAATTTGTCAAATGAATTAGAATTACAGCTCTTTGGCAGCATAAGAAACACACTTTTGTAGTCAAAAATTTTAACTATATTTTAGAAAATAAGTAAATCTTTTTCACATTTTGACATGATAAAATCCCTGAACCCAATCAATGAGTACAAAATTAATAGAACTATCACTTTATTGTAAGTTATGTAGCACATTGAGCTATTTGGCAGAAAATGACTCTAAAGTATAATATATGTTAACATATGTAAAGTGGGTAGTGATTGATTTTCAAAACATTATTCATATATTTGTGACTTTAATTAGGAAGCTATAATAGATACATTATGAATTTTCATGGAGAAAAAAAGCCAGTATCTGGATTTGAGATTCTACACAAAGAGAAAGATGCTTTTCTTCCTCTTTTTCTAGAGCCCATGATACCTAAATTTCCTTCGGTTAAAATTTCTTCAGAAACAGTAAAATAAAACTCCAAATTACAAAATCAATAGGCTTCACCACAATTTTTTACATTGGTGATTAAAGCTTATAAAGGAAGACCACAATTTCATAATTTTTAATTTTCTCCCATAACTATAACATGAAAATGTTTTAACTGATCTCAAAGTTCTTGTTTTGTACATGTGTTTTTAAAGATATACATTTGTACAAGTTTATTTGTCTGATATGTTCATCTTTTTGTTTTTATTTTAAATTATTATTATCTTTAAACTTTCTGAGGTTTGAATTCTTTAACATAAAAAAACCAACCACCCCAACTTCACGAAATATTTTTCTCCAGATAATTATGGAACTATTTGAAACAATCATAATTCTATATTAAACTTTTAAGAAGATTTTCTTCCATATATAAATAGATTTCACCATCTTGGAAATGCATTTGAGCATTTTTATTGAATTTATCGAGGTGACAATGGTTAACAAAATTATACAAATTTCAGGTGCACAACTCCGCAACACATCATCTGTACACTGAATTGTGTGTTCATCATCCCAAGTCAAGTCTCTGTCTGTCACCATTTATCCCCCTTATAGCCTCCTCTATATACAACAATAACACTGTTTAATTTACTAAAATACCCACTTAGCCACTGAAGCACTTATATCTTACATAATAAAATAATTCATATCATGTCATTTAAAAAAAAAACTTACTTCCCTAAAAATTGTTGGAATCCCCCAAAAGACAGTAAAATGCTGAAATAATTTATGCTTACCTCCTTCTATTAGTAAACATAAAATAGGCATTACAATATATTTGATTGATTCAACAATTGAAAATTAACTTGAATACTACCTGTTCAATGCAAATAGCTATACATCTTTGTGCAAAATATGAGTCATTATTATTCCTGAAGCCAAGTAAATAAATAAGAATTAAAAATAGTTTTCCTTTTTGATAACTATTAAATAATTCATAATTCTTCTTGCTTCTTTGAGGCATTACTAAATGAATATCTATAATGTTGATAATTCAACATTTTATATATATGTATATATACATATATATACACATCATACATATATTTAGCTAATTATTTGCTGTGCACTGTTAGATACTTTAGAACATGTTTTCTTTTTTTAAAATCTTTACAATACCTCTTAAAAGCATGATTGTATTCACATTATAGTTGAAAAAGCTGAGAGTTAGAAAAGTATACTTGATTGTCTAAGATTTTACTGGCAGTAAAAACCAAAGTTGATATTTAAATACAAATCTTTAGACTGCA
Source organism: Antrozous pallidus (assembly GCA_027563665.1). NCBI lineage: Eukaryota > Metazoa > Chordata > Mammalia > Chiroptera > Vespertilionidae > Antrozous > Antrozous pallidus. The sequence continues at coordinate 29,929,842 of CM050513.1, forward strand.
TTGGAGGCAGCATAGATGGAAGTATTTGTTGATCTGTTTGTGAGCCTATCTTTCCTAAGTTACACAGCTGACTCATTGGATACATATTGTTTATTCAAACCAATAGATATTACTGGTGTATATTGTATGTAGGTAACATGCTAGTTCATATTATATAAATTAGAGTAGCCTCTAAACATAGATAAATATCTATAAATGAATGCACAGTAGTATACACATAGGTATGGGACTGGCTTTCTTGACTTTACATTAAGTATACCCACCTGGTAAAAGGAATTTGCATTTTGGCCCTTTCCCAAGTGGCTTTTAATTGAGACAGAAAAATGGTAATTACTTTCATGATAAGAAGGGTCAAATAATTTTAATTCATTATGTACTCCTTAGCATTCACATTTTGTTTTTAATGTCTTTCCTCTCTTGAACTACAGAATAGTAACATATTTACCGCTCAACAATAAAAAAAATATCTTGTAGTCTAAATTCAATACTATGCTATTTAGGTTATTCACTGTTTGTTGTTCGTTAAGCATGTAATGGATATTCAAATGTTTACTTCACTGAGTAAAGACTGTATGATTATTTCTATGAAATTAAGACTACTAGGGCTCCATTCAAACCATTGTGAACTGCTGTTTTCAAATGAGTTTTTATTCAGGCTGCTCAAGTACATGTTTCCTTTGGCTTCTTGGTATCTCTGATTTTATTGTATCTTCAGGAATTAGGGAAACCAAGACAAATGCTCAGTTTAATATATTCACTCAATAGTGGCCTCCACAATAAATGCCAAGGCTTAAATATTGTTAAACCCTTTCATACAAAACAGGATTTATGATAGAATACTCCAGAATTTTTGTTATGAAAATTACAATGGAAAATTCCCCTTGCTTGGTTTGCTCTTTTTATGAGTCTAAAGGCCATGAAAGTAGGGACACATCCATCGGCTAAGCCCCTAATATTTGACTCATCATCTTCAATTTTGAAAAGTCCTGAGGGGTTTCTGGCTTACATCACTGAAATCAGAACAATGTCTCTGATGTTCAATCTTCTATTTGGTTACAACTGGTTGAAGACTGATTTTAAATTTTTTAAAAATTATTATTGAATATTTTGGGTGACATTGGTTAATAAAAATTATGTATGTTTCAGCAGTATAATTCTGTAATATATCATCTGTATATAGACCAATTTCAATGTTAATTTGCCTGTTCTCCCTTATCTTTTAATAAAAAGCTATTTTGATTATAGGAAGGATGGAGGTGGTGGTGGTGGTGGTGGTGTGTGTGTGTTTTGAGAGAGAGAGAGAGAGAGAGAGAGAGAGAGAGAGAGAGAGAGAGAGAGAGGAATTGGAGGCAGCATAAATGGACTATATTTGTTGATCTGTTTGTGAGCCTAACATATTTTAACTGAAGCTTTTCCAATGCTAATTGTACATGCAGAATTCATGCTGGGAAAATCTCCTTGGGGGGAAAAAAGATGAAGTGCACAGCCGGCCTGTTATGTAAGATGTTTATTTTCATCCAATCTAACACACCATAGGCAGAACAGAAAATAGGCCAGCACTTATGACCAGTTACATCACCTCTTCATCAGGAGAAAGCAGAAAAGCTGCTCACCATATTGTTAGGAAAGAGGATACTTTTCTTCCACCATTGTTTCTCTTGTGGAAACCTTTATTTCAGGAGGTAGTTATCTCATCTCTTTTAATGTTTATTTCTTCAGATTCTGTAAAAACATTAAAGTACCTAGATTTCAGTTCTTGTAAATGCACATAAACACTTATTTCAGTACTTCTCTGGGTCTCCCAGTTTTAAAGGATTGGATCATTTTAGAAGAACATGGTCCATCCTAAAGATATTGTGGGGGAAGAAGAGATAATCAACTTGCTGTTTAATATTATGCAGTATTTTATATAGCATAATTTGCTTTGCAGAATGCCTCATTTCTTAGATTGCTTTATTTATATATTTAAATAGATAAGCATCATATTTATTTCATGGATGAACACTATGGATGAAATGCATAATTTAAAAAATCCTTTTAAAGCAGATTATGATCTCTCTTATAATAGAGATATCATTGCAACTTATAAAGAGTGAAGTGGGTGAAATTTAATGTGTGAATATGGTATTTTTTATTAATTCAGAATTAAAAAGAAACTGAAAACCTAATCTTTTGTATTTTTAAGGTTGATTCAGCTATACTTAGAAAATATATAAAACTAACTACTCTGGTTTTACTTATGACACTTTGGCAAAACATTTTCTCTCTAGAGGTTAAGGAGCAATCTTTAGGATATTTCCACTTTATTCATTTTCTAATATTCTATTTGCCTATTCATATTTTGTTCTTCTTTTAGAAGTTAGTGGATATCACAATTCCAACTTGAAAAATCTAATATGCTAACAGTCTGCTTGTAATACTGCAGTCATGAAAATAATTATCTTGACTGTTTATATTCAACTTAATTCAGTCCTAAAAATCATTACATTAAGTAACTCTGTGTATGTAGCATCTTTTCCTTAAGATGTATTATCAGTGTCTTAAGGACGCTGATAATACATCTTAAGGAGACTTTTTTAATATAAAAACCAAAATCTTAATCATGAAAAGATTTTCAGTGCCAGAATTTCAGTGTTTGATGCAATGAGGGCATGCTTTTGTAATTCAAACAGTCTGATTATTATGTTCCAGGATTCACATTATATTTGTTATGTAGTCTTTAGGGAGTACTGGATGTCATTTAATGTTGTGTAAATTGAATGTAGCAATAAAAGGTAGCCCAATACCCTGCAGACAAGACAATAAAATATTAGAATTTGGACAGAAAATCTATAAATATCCTTCTTTCAACTGAAGATTAATACAGAAAAGAGATCCTTTTCTCTGTTTTCTGAGGATATGAATAGTTTGATTTGGAGAAGCCTATTTTCTCTACCTGTAAAATGGAATATTTATATTTACCTCCAGTAGTGTAAGGATCAAGAAATATATATTTAGTGTCCAGTATGTGATTGATTCAAAGCAAAAAATTTTTCTTTTACACTTTTTGTAATAAGAAAAAAAACACTTCTGGCTGGGGCTGAGAAATAAAAATAAAAGTTTGCAAAACTTTTCTGGAGATTATCCTCATTTCTGGATACATCCCCTGTTATGGATTTACTTTAAATTCAGAGTCATGGCATGATTTTGTCTTCACAGGGTTGCTGCTATGCTCTTACAGAAATGCCAGGCATGTAATGTCTGTGTCTCAGGAGGGACTGTGTTTAGAGTGGGACATCTAAGGAAATGTTCTGACCTAAAAAGAAGCCCAGCATATAATATACAATAGAGTATGGTCATGTATATCGTATTTGAATTGTAAAGGCCTAAGAAATTATATATTAATGATTTACAGGAAGGTGAGATTATGCAGAAATTTGGGAAATGTTTCCCTTCTCTATATGGTAACAAGGAAAAACATTTCCATAGATAACGTAAATGGTAAAACTGTCTAAGGAGATAAGTCTTCCTCCCATTTTTGAACTCCAGTACCTTAGTTTTTCTTCCCCAAACAATATACAGTTCATTTTATCAGATTTTAATTTTTTTTCTATGCAATACATAGATAATCATATATATGCATATATGTATATAGTTGATTTTTTGTTATTCTCAGTAGTTATAGTCTATAAAGTCTCCATGAACACTGAATTAATGACTTCAGGGTTACGTTCCTGAGAGCCTCTGGTCCCAACATTGCAATCAACCGATCAGTACATAACTTTGTCTTATGTAGGCTTCTGTTTAAAGGCCTCTTTTCATGATTCGTGAATACTAAACAAAAAAGCCAAAGCTCTGTAATTCATGCCTGGAGAAAGCTTATTCAACACACATTTTTCCCTGGAAGGCACATCAGAGCCTTCTTGTGCTAAGGAACACTAGCCGGCACCTCAACAGTATGCTTCCAGCCATTTTAAACAGCAAAACTACCAACAAAAGGCACAAAAATGAGAAAAACCAGGCACTAAATAGGCCATAAGAAAGATACTTGATAATTATGTCGAAGTAGAAACAAGAAGGAGGAGCACTGTCGTGTTTGATTCTTTATCATAAGCTACCAACATATTATATAAATTACTCTGATCATTGCATCACAGTATTGTTCAGTGTTTAATAGTGCACTGGGTCTCCAAATGTTGTAAGATTGGATCATTTTAGCAGAACATTGTTCACTCTATGGTTAGACTGTTTAGAGTCAAATCCTGACATTACAGTTGACTAACTGTGTAACTCTGAGCAGGTTACCTAGTCTTTCTGTGCCTCTGTTAACTCATCTTAATAATATATACTAATAAAAGGGTAATATGCTAACCAGACTGGGAGACCTTCCGAATGTTCTTCTGGACAAAGCCATGGTGGCAGGGCCAAGGAAGAGGCAGGTGGCTAAAAGCCAACAGGGGAGGACAGTTGTGGGTGATTAGGACAGGATGGGACTGCAGTTATGGGTGATCAGGCTTGTGGGGGAGGGCTGATGGGGGTAATCAGGCTGGCGGGTAGGGAGTGCAGTTGGAGGTTAGGGGTGAGCAGACCAGCAGGGAAGCCAATTGAGGGTGAGAAGGCTGTCATTGGGGGTCAGTTTGGGGTGATCAAGACAGCAGAAGGGAGGGAAGTTTAGAGTAAGCAGGCCAGCAGGGAGGCAGTTGGGCAAGCAGGCCAGTGTGGAGGGAGGGTAGGGGCAAGCAAGTCAGCAGGTGTGGGGGGAGCAGTTGGGGGCTACCACACTGGTATGGGGGGCTGTTGGGGGTGATAAGGCTGGCAGGTGGCATTTGGGAGTGAGGAGAACAGCAGTGGGAGGCAATTGAGGGCAAGCAGGCCAGCAGGCAGAGTGGTTAAGGGCAATCAGGCATGTGAGCAGTTAGGAGCCAGCAGTCCCAGATTGCAAGAGGGTTGTCCGACTGCCAGTTTAGACCCATTCCCTGTAAACTGGCAGTAAAACATCCTTTGAGGAGTCCCAGATTAGAGAGGATGCATACCAAGTTGGGAGACACCTCCCTATTGTGCATGAATTTCGTGCACCGGGCCACTAGTGGAATTATAAGAGTTCATCATTGAGGGTGTTGTGAGGATTAAATAATATACAAAAAGAACTTAGGACATGTCTATTTACTATATCATCATTTTAGAGTATTATTTTGGTTGTTATTTTTTATTGGCCCATATAATGTCTTCATTCTTTCTAAAAACAAAATAGTATTGTGCTATATGGTTACACATCATTTTTAACCTCCTGTCCACAGAATACATTGAGATAACTTCCTACATTTTGCTTCTAGAAGAATTGTGGTCCACATTCCCATGTACACATGTAGAAATCAGTCTCTAGACAAAAAGGTTATGTATTTTTAATTGTTCTTATATATTACCATGTTTCTCTTCAGGATTTGTTAGAATAATGATATATAATGGGAATGAGGCTACTTTCAATAAAGAGAGAGTTAAGAATGACTTAATTCTTGCCTTTTGCACAAATGCAAAGATCATGATTTTTCTATGTTACATTGAACAAATAACTCCTTTATTGTTTACTATTTCTGTGTAAGTTATTCGAATGACATTTTATTGCCACACAGCATTTTAGGTTTATAAAGCACCAAGAAGTTTGCAAATATTTTGTAGACCTTAGATGATTTCTCTCTGAGCTGACCACCACAGAATATGGTATCATCCCAGTGGGATTTTACCCTCTCGGTTAAAGAGGAACAAAACTCATTTCCTCCACTTGATGCTCCTTTTAACATTATTCTAGTCAGCCTCTAGTACATTCACATGATTATTACATTATTTAGAAAATAAAATAGGAAGAGCAGAATAATTGATATATAATATGCTTTATAGGTATTAGTATTGGCAGTAGAAACTTAATAAAAATATGGTTTAAAAGGATTTTTTAAGACAAAGAGTTTTGACAGAAATAATTCTAACATAAAGTAGCTTCTGGTTTCTTTGATGTTTCCACATTTCTGCTGCCCTGCCTGCCTCCCACATCATTGTAGGACAGACATAATTGAGTTTTTGCTTCCTTTTACGACTTCTGCAGATCGATCATGTTTCACTTCTTTTATTGATTTTTTTCTCTTTAAGAACATTCATTAATGTCTTCACAAGCAATCACAAAAATATCTGGAATTCAGATTATGGTCTGTGGAGATAATAACCACAAAGGACTGAGCTGAGGTACATTTTCATTAAGGGGAGGCTGTCATTGCACTCTATGGGACTGGAAAAAAAGTTCTAGAAAATAGTCTGAGTCACTCTTATTAGGTGAGTCAGGAAAGAGAGCATTTGTACAAAATTGGTGCCAGTATCTTCCTACCCTCCATTTTAAACTTTTCAAAAGATTTCTTTCTGGTCAATTCTTCCTGAGAAGGGCAACCTAATCAGACATAATCTTTGCTTTTAGAGGTTACCATGGTGACTGGCCAGAACAGACTATCTTCTCTCAGCATCATAAACACATTTTGTATGGTGCTAAATCAGCCTTGTATGCCATCAGAGGTTTTCTTTGTGAAGGATAAAACAAATAGAGAACATTGAAATTGTCCACAACAATCAGAAAGGATATTTTCCCATATTGACTTTTTCCTTTCTTTTGCCCTTTCTTATCTGCATCATAACTCTTTGAAGTATGCATGAAGGCACAATAATTACAAGAAGCAAAAATACAGCTAATCTTTTCTTTTATTTCTTTTCTAATATGGACCAGGATAGTGAAAGATTTACCTGCCACTTATGTTCTGTTAAGCGAAAGACAGTTTCACATATCAAGGCTGTCAAGCAACAGAGGCTAACAAGCACAGGTAATCAGAAGATACTACTAAAGCTAAATGAATGTAAGAGCAGTTCCTAATTGGTGGGGGAAATGTGGCAGAGGAGACAGCGCCTACAAATTTAAAAAAAAATTAGTAGACTTTATTTTTTAGGGCAGTTTTAGATTCACAGCAAAATGGAGCAGAAAGTGCAAAGTTCCCATTTTCCCCCTGGCCCTACAAATGCATAGTCTCCACCACTATCAGCATCCTCACCGGAGTGGTGCATTTGTTACAAATGATAAATCTATACCATTACTGCCTGAAGTCTGTAGTTTACATTATTGTTCACTCTTGGTTTGTGTATTGAATGTTTTTCAACAAATGTGTAACTATGTCTGTCATTATGGTACACAGAGTATTTTCACTGACCTAAAAATCCCCTGTGTTCTGTTGAGTCATCCCTCCTCATGTTCTCAACGAAAGCAAACACTGATCTTTTTACTGTCTCTTTAGGTTTTTTTGCCTTTTCCTGGAAGGATGAAGCTTTAGACAGAAGGTAATGGCACAGGGAAGCTCTACCAGGGTATGTGTGAAGAACCCCCTAGCAAAAGCTGCCTTTCCATTCTGGACCTCCAAGGCACACAAATGCCCTGTACAAGGTTTGAAAAGCAGGGAGTAATCATCCGCCATCTCTCCCCATGGCTACTCCCCACCCCAAATCATCCAGATGTCCAGGTACTTTTTCGCATTCTGTCTACTGGCAGGCTATGACCTAGTGCTAGGTCTCAAGTTATCTCCAATCCCCTGATTGAAACGAATCGCCTTGTTAGTTCTCCCAAAGCTCTCTGTTTTTGACTCATGTGGGCAGATTAATCATTTTAGGTTTTGTATTACTGTTATTTATGTTCTACTCTTTCTTCTTCACTAGAATGCAAATTCGTCTAGGTCAGGAATCTTGTTTTTCTTCAACTTTGTGTTATGCAAAGTGCCTGACAAATAGTAAATGTTCAATAAACATTGGTTAAATGTAACTGAGCTGGAGTCTATAGGTATGTGATATGATTTTATTTTCCTCCCCTAATAAAACATGGTGGATAAACATTTTGAGATATTACCTTTTTCTCTTTCTATAGCTCCCACAATTATTTTAAAGGGATAGATGGATTGTCTTGAAATAAAACAGTATACAAAATAATTTTACACTAAAACTATACATATAAAAAGCCAGTAACCATAATGCCATAATGACTGGAATGACCCGACCTGTTGCTATGACATCCACTGCAGCCAGCCTGTTGGGAGGTGGGCCCCCTGAGCTAGCCCTGCCTCTGATTGGCCTCTCCCACCCTGATCAAGGGTAGGGAGGCTGGCCAACCCCCACCATAGCCCTTCCCCCTGGCTGGCCCACCCCTGATCATGCCTCCATCCCAATGGGGGACAGAGCCAGACAGCCAACCTCCTGTAGTCCCTTCCCAACCAGCCCCACCCTTGATAGGCCCCCACCACTCTGATAGGCCCACGGCCCCTCTCCCCTGCCAGCTCCATCCCCAATCGGCCTACCTCACTCTGATCAGGGGCAGGGTTGGCTGGGCAAACACCCATGACTCCTCCTCCAGGTTGCTGGCACCTGATTGCTCCCCCACCCCACTCAGGGCTGGGGCTGGCTGGCCCACCACCTATAGTCCCTCCCCATGGCTGGCCCAATCCCAAACAAGCCCCACCATCCCCAACCAGTTCCACCCCTAATTGCCCCCCACCAATCAGGAGTGGGCTAGCCAGCCAACCTACCAAGAGCTCTTTCCATTGCTGGCCCTTCCCCCAATCAACCCCACTGCACCACAATTGGGGGCGGAGACCACTGGCCAATCACCTATGGGCCCTTCCCCTGATCGGGCCCCAATCAGAGTGGGCCGATTGGCCAACCTCACACCGTCTCCTCCTCCTGACAAGTCCAGCCCTGATCCACTGATTGGAGCCAGGCCAACCAGAACCTACCCATGCACAAATTTGTGCACTAGGCCTCTAGTATCCTTATAAAGAGAACTCTGGTTTGGGGTGGGGAAAAATGGCAAGTTAAATAGAGAGGTCTATGTGTTCCCAAAGCAGAGAAAACCTCTACACACAGTGCTGCTGGGAAGGCCACAGACGCAGTAAATAAACACTAGTAGTGGGCACATACAACAGATGGCCTCAAATGCAGTATCATTAAAAAAAATCATGCCATAACCATGACTCAGCACAGCAGAGAATCCCTGGATCTGAAGGTAATAAGACAGATGGGAACAATGCATTTCCCAATGGAAAACTCTGTGGACCAATAACTGAAAAGTAGATAGTTTCCCCTTCACATATGTGCATTCTCTGCCCTTCCAACTACCTAGCTTGTATAATAACCTGGAACTAAAGTTATAGTGTGATCGCAGGAGAGAAACATTCCTAAAAGTTTAGGAGGTTAAAGTTTCTATCAGTGATGTGATGGTGGTTCTGCATAAGAAAGTAAGTTGAGTTATAGAATGTAAGCCAAATTTTGTAACTTAGACCATCATTGTTATGGACCCAGATTCATAATTATTTCCAAAATTTGGAGGCAGGAATAAGCTCTCAGTCTTGGCTCTCAATACCTTTAAACAAATAGAAGGAATGAGGAGGCAGTAGAGTCAACAGTTTGCTATAAAATGAAAAGAGATAAATAATTTGATAACATTTATTAATTTCTCCTTTTCTTAACATGAAATTCTAAAAGCAAAAAAATTTAGTCTCAAATTACTTATTTAGCTTATCAATCTCAAGTTATGTCCCCATTTGGAATTAGGTGAAATTTTATAAGTAAAAATGAATTCTGGACACTCTATCTGTTCCTTCTTATTTACTCACTAGTGGCCTGGTGCATGAAATTCGTGCACTGGGGGATGGTAGGTGGAGGGGTGTGTGTCCCTTAGCCTGGCCTGCATCCTCTCTAATCTGGAACCCCCGTGGGATCAGGCTTAAACTGGCAGTCAGACAACCCCCTCGCAATCCGGGACTAGTGGCTCCTAACTGCTCACCTGCCTGCCTGCTTGATCTTCCCTAATCACTCTGCCTGCTTGCCCCCAATTGCACCCCCTGATAACCTGATCACCCGCAACTGCCCTCCCCTCTTGGCCTGATCACCCATAACTGCTTCTGCCTCGGCCCCACCACCATGGCTTTGTCCAGAAGGACATCTGAAATGTCTCATGGTCTAATTAGCATATTAACCTTTTATGAATATAGATAGGATATGACATACTGCCATAACTATAACATATCTACCAATATTACCTATGAGAATACGTACTTCATGAGATAAGAAGTTATCTAATACATTATATTGAATATATTGTAAGTAGTAGGAAATACAGTATTTGTAGCAATAATATTCATCCTGTGACTTCCCTTCCTGATCTGGGAATGATTCCCAGGTCTTTGAACATTTTCTGGAACCTAATGTATTTTTTTTTTGGCCATTCAGTGTAACTTTATTTACTGTTTATTGCACATGATTTGAGGTCTTTAATTTCTAACTACCAAAGATTCAAAGGACAATTTTTTCCATGAATTTTAACATTGACATTAGTGAATTTGTGTATTCATGTGTTTTTATTGTAAACATCTGAATTATTCATATTGTCATAGATCCTGAACTCATAAGCATGGGCCATGCACAGGCTGGCAGCAAGCCAGGAAGCCAATCTGCAAGCAAACTGATACTCTGTATAAGGAGAAAAGTCATAGCATAACATTTAATCTCTGACTTTAATTCATACACTATCAATTGCTTGGTTGGTGATGGGTTAATTATTGGGAGGATTATTCCTGAAATAATTAAGGAAAAGGGTGCTCAATCTTTCTTCTTGGTTGCTTGCTCCTCCTCAGCACCTTCATCTCTTTGGGCAGCTTCTGGGGCAGTTTCTTCTTCACCTTCTCCTCAGCTTCTTGGGCTGCGTGAAGCAGTGAAATGGTGGAGCAGCAGAATGGCTGCCAGGGCCGCTCGGGACCAGCGGTCCCGGGCAGCCTCACCTCTTGAGGCCCTGTCCCTCCGCAGGACCTGTGGAGCAGCAGAACCAGGGCAAGAGGTGGGACCACCCCTTGTGCCTCCACCCTTCACTCCTGATTGGCTGGTAGCATAGCGAAGGTATGGTCGTATTTGCATTTTACTCTTTTATTAGATAGGATGAGAATATTTTGCAGAAAGCAGTTTCTAGTTCAGTGAAAGGTTTGAAGCTGTTTCTCATAAAATCTTGAAGTCCAGAGAAGCAGCCATGACAGCTGACCTACTTTGTCAGGCATTTATTGTGTTACTTTCTTCATTACTAGACAACAGAAAACAACATAGGCAACACCCTTTGGGTTTGGGTTTTTTTTGTTGTTTCACTTCTTGAAGACAGAAGAGAATATACAATGAATGCAATGAAAATATTCTCTTTATTCTCTGTTCAAGCATCCTAGCTCATGCTATCCTTACCTTACATTTATTTATTGATAAAGGACCCTTCTTATAGCTCCCTTCCACACACACACACACACACACACACACACACACACACAAAATCAGAGAAAGAAATACTATTTTGCCTCCAAGATTTATCTCCCTATGCTCTTTCTGATCTCCTTAACCTTAATCTAAACACTTTATGATGGCAAATGAGGCTATCACATATCCCCTTTCCTGACAAACAAAACTATCGCTTTTACTATGTGCATCAGTTGTGTTAACTCCTGTTCTTTAATCATGCCATGTGATTCTCACGTTTTTGTATGCATTTTGTTCTACCTGTAGTTTCTTACTTCTATTTCTTAGCAGTCATGATGAACACCTACAACTCAGAAAGGTCAACAAAAGCACCTCCTGTATGTATGCCTTAATCTCTCCTCTTTCACTCCCCAGGTAGAACAGTCCACTTTTTTCTGTGTGTCCTACTGTACAACACATCACTCATTCATTTGTTCATAAAATGCTTGGTAAATAATATCTATTATGTGCCAGACACTGTGCTAGGTGTTGTCATATAGAGGTAGGATATTTATACATACTAATTATAAATGTAGTTTAGGTATGAACTTAATTCCTTACAGTCCCTCCTCACTCTATTATATTAAGAATTGGAGGCCCCATGCACTAATTTTGTGCACAGAGATGGGGAGGTTGCCCTTCTGTCTGGCCTGCACCCTCTCCAATCTGGGACCCCTTGAAGGATGTTCTACTAACAGTTTACAGGGATTGGGCCTAAACTGGCAGTTGGACATCTCTCACATTCTGGGACTGCTGGCTCTTAACCGCTCACCTTCCTGCCTGCCTGCTTGATTGCCCCTAATGACTCTGCCTGCCAGCCTGCTCACCCCCAGCTGCCTCCCTGCTGGCCTTCTCACCCCCAACTGCTTCCCCTGCTGGCCTGCTCACTCCCACCTTCCCTCTCCACTGGCCTGCTCACCTCTAGCATCCCCCCCTGCTGGCCTGCTCACCTCCAACTGACCCCAACTAATGGCTTGCTTGCCTCCAACTCATCCCCCTGCTGGTCTGCTTACCCCCAGAAGCTCCGCCCATCACCAGCCTGATCACCCACAACTTCCCTCCTGTCTTGGCCTCTAACCACTTCTACCTTGTCCCCGCCACCATGGCTTTGTCCAGAAGAAGCTCCTGAAGTTCTCCTGGAAGGTCTCGCAGTCTAATTAGCATATTATCCTTTTATTAGTAAAGATAGAGGCCTGGTGCATGGGTGGTGTCTGGCTGGTTGCTCTGAAGGGTGTCCCTGATCAAGGTGGGGGTTCCCTTGGGGTATGCGGTGGCCTGGGAGAGAGGCCTGTGGTGATTTGTAGGCTGGACATGCGTGGCCAGCCTGGGTGAGGGGCTGATTGCTGTTTACAGGCTGGCCATGCCCCACAGTGGAGACTCTTACTCCATGGGGGCATGTCCAGCCTGGGTGAGGGGTTAAGGGCCATTTTCTGGCTGGCCACACCCCCTTCAGGGTGGGGGTCTCTGCTAGTGCGCCTGGCCAGCCTGGGTGAGGGGCTTATAGCTGTTTGCAGGTTGGTCAAGCCCCCCAGTGGGGACCCTCACTCCATGAGGGTGTGGCCAACCTGGGTGAGACGCTAAGGGCTGCTTTCAGGCTGGCCATGCTCCCCAGTTATCCAGGCTCCCAGGCCCTCCTTTTTTTTCTTTTTTTTTCATTGCCTCCTTGAGCAGAGGCCAGGACTGGCTGGAAGCATATATCTGGGAATTATTTATCTTCTATAATTGAAACTTTGTAGCCTTTAGAGGAAGTCAAGGCCAGCCATGGCAGGCAGGAAGCTTGGTGTCCTCTATCACCAGGGGCAACCCAAGCCTCCTGCTTGCTCCAACTCTGTGGCCGCTGCCATCTTTGTTGGTTTAATTTGCATTCTTGCTCTTGATTAGCTGGTGGGTATATTAGAGTGATGGTCAATTTGCATGTTTCTCTAGCATTAGTCTAGATCACTGAGGAATCACCAGACTACTTTCCATAGCAGTTGAACTTATATTCCCACCAGCAGTGAATGAGGGTTCCCTTTTTTCCACAATCTCTCTACTTGCTGTTGCTTGTCTTATTGATAATGGCCAATCTAAAAGGTATGAGGTAGGATCTCATTGTAATTTTGACTTGGATTTCCCTAATTGCCAGTGAAGCTGAACATCATTTCATCTATCTATTGGCTGCTTGCATGCCTTCTTGGGAGAGGTGTATTTTCAAGTCCTTTGCCCACTTTTTGATTTGGTTGTTTGTTTATTTGGTGTTCAGTTTCATGAGTTCTTTATATATTTTAGAAATCAAATCTTTGTCAGAGCTGCTGTTTTCAACTACAATATCCCATCTGGTTGGCTGCCTACTTGTTGTCAGTATCTTTTGCTCTGTGAAGATTTTAGTTTGAAATCCATCTGATGATTCCTCAAAAAATTAAGAATAGAGCTATCATATGACCTAGCAATCCCTCTCTTGGGTACCCAAAAAAACTTGAGATCATATATTCGCAAAGATATATGCACCCTTATTTTTATTGCAGCATTATTCACAATGGCCAAGACATAGAAACAACCAAAGTGTCCTGTAATAGAGGACTGGATAAAGAAGATGTGGTACATATAAACAATGAATTACTACGTAACCATAAGAAAGGATGAAATATTGCCATTTGTAACAACATAGATGGACCAGGAGAACATTATGCTAAGTGAAATAAGTTAGACAGAAAAAGCTAAGAACCATATGATTTCGCTCATAAGTGTGATATAAAACTGAAACTGGTGAATACAAACAGCACTTTGGTGGTTACTAGAGGGAAGAGAATGGGGAGAGAAGGGGGTCCTAATCCTATCTAATAAAAGAGTAATATACAAATTGACCATACATCCGCTACACCCACAAGCCACACCCATAAGCCATGCCCACCAGTCAATCAGGAGCTAGTATGCAAATTAACCTAACCATGATGGCTGTGGCCACAGAGGAAGCAGGAGGGAGGCCTGGATTTCCCCGATGATGGAAGAAGCCAAGCTTTCCGCACTCCCTGGCAGGCCCAGGCCTCCACTCAATGCCACAAAGTTTCAATTACAGAAGGTAAATAAATCCCAACAAAAATAGAGGCAGCCACAGAACTGGAGAGAACAGGAGGCGAGGGTCATCCCCATCCATGAAGGAAGCCAAGCTTTCCACAGCCCTGGCCTGCCATGGCCTATACTTAAGGCTACAAAATTTCAATTATAGAAGAGAAATAAATCCCAACAGAAGTGGCTGCAGCCCTGGAGCAAGCAGGAGGCTTGGCTCCGGTCCAGGCTACAAAGTTTTAATTGTAGAAGATAAATAAATCCCAGGTTTCAAGGCCTCCACTTGGGTCACCAGGGGATGTGGCTGGCCTGCAAACCACTACAGGCTCCTCTCCCAGGCTGCCCCATACTCCAAAGGACCCCCACCCTGATTTAGGACACCTTTCAGGGCAAACCAGCTGACCCCCACCCATTCACCAGGCCTTTATTTTATCTAATAAAAGAGTAATATGCAGATTGACCATCACTCCAACACACAAGATGGATTCTACCATGTGGTCAAAGATTCTGACCCCATGTGGCCACAACAAGATAGCCAACAGGGGAGGGCAGTTAGGGGTGACCTGGCTGGCAGGGTTGCAGCTAAGCATCAATCTGGATGGCAGAGGAGTAGTTAGAGGGTGATCAGGCTGGCAGGCAGAAGCAGTTAGGGGCAATCAGGAAGTCAGGCAGGCAAGCAGTTGGGAGCCAGCAGTCCTGCATTATTAGAGGGATGTCTAACTATCCGTTTAGGCCTGATCCCAGTAGAATTGGTAGGATCACCCCCAACTGCCCTCCCTTTAGGCCCAGTAGGATCAGGCCTAAATGGTCTGTTGGAAATCCCTCAAGGGTTCCCAGATTGGAGAGGGTGCAGGCTGGGCCGAGGAACACCCCCTAACCCTGTATACAAATTTTGTGCACGGGGCCTCTAGTATATGATAATAAGAAAATATTTGATTTTGGGTGGTGGGCACAGGGTGCAATATACAGATCTTATAACATAGAAACCCATACCTGAAACCTATATGATAATGTCAACTAATGTCACTTCAATCCGTTTAATAGAAAAAAAATCATTGAGACTGATTCTAGCCTTATTTGGTCATCATTATGTCCCAGCACCATACACATGCATTGGGCCTAACAGGGATTAAAAGATGTACTGATTTCAAATTTTCTTTCTGCCATAAGTAATAAAGTGAAGCTCCTTAAAAATTTTAATGTACTTTTTAATTAAAAAAATATATATACTTATAAAATTTAAGCAGTGCAGAGATTAAAATCTCAAGCTCTTTCATATTAACCAAGTGAACAATATGTTAGTACTCTTACTGTCCCTCATGCTTAAGCTCCCTCATATTAACCAAGTGAAAAATATCTTCCTACTCTTTTACTGTCCTTCATACAATTATATGGTACACATATGTAGGGATTTACTTGCATATTTCATAAAATTCAACATCATTTCATGAGTGATATTCAGTATAGCTATAGTGTTCTTACAAAACCTTTGAGAAAGTTTTTACTACAAATTCAATTTCTTTATTAAATGGAGAGAGATTCAGGTTATCTATGTCTAAATCCTATGTAAACCTTCATTGTGTTACTCAAAGCTTTAAAAGAGAATTACCATATGATCTAGCAATTCCACTTCTGGTATATACCCAAAAGAATTGCAAATAGGGTCTTCAAATGATGTTTGTACATCTACATTCATAGCAGCATTATTCATATAGTTAAATGATGGAAGGAACTTAAGTGTCCATCATCAGATGAATTAATAATAAAAATATAGCATACAGAATATAATTTTAAATAGGCTATATGCAATACCATTTAGACTTTAAAAGGAGGAAATCCTGCAAAATGCTAAAACATGGATGAAACCAAAGGACATCATGCTAAAAGGAATAAGCCATTTCCAAAACAAACAACAACAGATATTGTATGAATTTACATATATAAAGTATTTAAAGTAGTCAAAATCAGAAAGACATAAAATAAAACAATAGTTAGTAGGGGCTTGGGAAAGGGGAGAATGGAGGATTATTGTTTAATGGTTATGAAGTTTTAATTTTACTCAATTAAAAGTTATGGTGATGGTTGGTGGTGATGATGGCATAGCATTGGAAATGCATTTAATACCACTGAATTGGTCAAAATGGCAAATTTTATGTTATGTGTATTTTACCACCATAATTTTTTTTAAAATTTGATTGTCAGTGCTGGGAGTCAGGAGCTTTCTTTATTTTTAAGTTTTGCATTAATGAGCCTAGAAAAATGTCTAAAACTACATAGTATCCCATTAGATTCAGTATCTAGTGAAGGTAGAAGAATTAAGCCTAGGTTTTCTGACATTCTAAATATCACTCTATCCTTTATACCTCCAGTGTCTTTTGTCATAATTCACCCAGAGCATCCCTAGCAGCATAAATAAGATCAGTGGACCATGCTAGAAAGAATATTGAATTTGATACTGGGAGAGTATTGAATTGATGATCTGATTGGTTCAAGTGCCCTGTCACAATTTCAGCTTATTATATAGCAACAAAAACAGTTTTAGAAATTCAATCTTGGGACCATGATCAGGATCAGGAAATTCTACTTTGGGAACTCTAAGAGCAGCCCTTTCTGTAAACTTCCTTAATTTGAACCATCTGGAGAGAATTTAGTTTCCAACAAGATTCAGACTGACATCACTGCATAAGTCACCTAGAACTTATGTCCATTATGACCAATAGTGCAGGGAGAGATTGTTTTTTAATGTTATATCTCTAGTCAAGGAGTTATTTATAAGCCTCAAATGTATGGAGGAAGGAAAAAGGAAGGAAGGAAGGAAGGAAGGAAGGAAGGAAGGAAGGAAGGAAGGAAGGAAGGAAGGAAGGAAGGAAGGAAGGAAGGAGAGAGAGAGAAAGAGAGTAAGAGAGTAAGAGGGAAAGAGAGAGAGAGTCGATTTCCTAACTTGGTGTAACTACTAGGGAAGGGGGAAAGGGTAAACATTTCCTTATCCCCTTCCTCTAGAGGGGAAAACATACACAGAAGGGAAATTTTAAACAGAAGCAGTGATTGTTCTCTTTAGTTCTTCCCACTAGGAACTTACATATCTCAAAAATATTCTCTTATTTTTCAGTGCAGCATTTTTTCACTTATATTTGAGAATTTGAAATGTTAGGCTTGGATTTTAATAAACTATTTTATACACATAAGAACCCACTCTGGAGTCTGTGGTGGTGGGCCAACATATGCACACCTCAGTCCACTGAGGCACTGTGAACTTCATTACTCAGTTTGCTGAACATTATCAAATATATTTTATTGATTTTTTACAGAGAGGAAGGAAGAGGGATAGAAAGTCAGAAACATCGATGAGAGAGAAACATCAATCAGCTGCCTCTTACACACTCCCTACTGGGGATGTGGCCGGAACCAAAGTACATGCCCTTGACTGGGATAGATCCTGGGACCTTTCGGTTCTTAGGCCGACGCCCTATCCACTGAGCCAAACCAGTTTTGGCCCGAATTGTATATTTTTAACTCAACAGTTTGTTTCGAAAATTGCCCCTAAGACCATCTCTTCAAGTGTCTATGACACAAAGCTTTTAGTCTCTAGTATTTCTCTATCTAAATGGTTTATATTATTGTTTTTTCACTTTCCTTCCAGCACAGTATCATCTGTTTAAGTTTTTATTAAACTTGCATGGCCAAAGGATTCTGGGACAAAGCCATTAAATGAAACAATTACTGATGGTAATATGTTATTGAGTGAAGGGGAACATTTTATAAGTGAAGATTCCCCCCACCCCCCACCCCCAAATAACACATTGCCATCTGTTGCCATTTCACAAAAATCAGTACTGAAAGAGTAACATGAAAGAGAAAACTGGGTCAACATTTACATTTCAAGTCAGGTTAGATTTTGCTTTGTCAGTTTCTTTCCACTGGATATTTAAAGGTTAAAAAAGATTATTTCAGGCATGGGGTAAACAAGCTATGAAATGGATCCGTTTGGGTAAACCCCATAAAACTGTGAAACCCAAAGAGAAGCAAGAAAAATTACAGGGAAGGAGTAATGTTTTGTGTAATTTAAATCTGCCTTTAAATTTGTGAGACTAAAAGGATAAGAAAACCCTTTTAACTTTTCATTGTTAAATCTCTGTATTCAGCCCTGATTTCCTGACTGTACTTGGTCCAAATGAATGCTTCAAGGTTACATAGTGACCTGTGAGTTATCCCTCTGACTGGTGGCCTATAAATATCTAGAATTTAAAAAGATAAATCTAGCCGAGACCGGTTTGGCTCAGTAGACAGGGCGTCAGACTGTGGACTGAAGGGTCCCGGTTTTGATTCCGGCAAGGGCATGTACCTAAGGGCTGCAGGCACATCCCCAGTCGGGGGCGTGCAAGAGGCAACTGATCGATGTCGCTCTCTCATCGATGTTTCTGACTTTCTATCCCTCTCCCTTCCGCTCTGTAAAAAATCAATAAAATGCTTTAAAAAAATTAAATTAAAACAATAATTAAATAAATAAAAGATAAATCTAGGTGTGTGTACACTATCTCTACATTTCCTTTTTATATCAATGTCTAAACTTTTTCAAAATTATAAAGAGAATTGTGGACTGTGTGGTTAAAGGAGACCAACAAGATGAGGAAACTTTATTTATCCTATAAGAATATCTTGGAAGATTCTGAGCCAGGATAATCTTTTTCTAGTAAGTAGTATTTATTTGGGTTTTATTCTTCAATTCAGTTTTAATAAGTTCTCGCTGATTCAGCTCTGTCTGTGCCTCTGTGCCGGTGTGTGTGCCTGTGTGTGTGCCTGTGTGTGTCTGTGTCTGTGTGTGGATATGTGTATAGGCACGCATGCCTGTGTACGTGTCTTTTGGGAGTCACACCAAGAATCTCTTTTCTTATTTTTCACTAGAGGCCTAATGCATGAAAATTCATGCACTGGAGTGGGGATCCCTCAGCCCAGCCTGCCTCCTCTCACAGTCCAGGAGCCCCCGGTGGCAGGAGGCAACCTGGCAATCAGGCAAGGGGACACCTCATCACACATCTGCTGCTGCCACTGCCAGCAGCACAAGCCTTGGTTGGCCCTTGTTACCTGAGCCTCAGGCGGCCCTGGGAGGCTGGGCAGCTGCCATTCGAGGATTGGTTGCACCTTGGGCCAGCCCTGGATGGCTGGGGGGCTGAACGGACTAGGAAACTCTGGAGGCAGGAGCCTGGGGGCAGGTCCAGCTTTGCTCTGTGCCTGCTGCCTAGCAAAGTTGAGGGGACTGGATGCCACCATCTTGTGGCTGTGGCCTCCACCATCTTTGAGGGTGGGACAGTCAATTAGCATATTCCATCCTTATTGACTGTGGGAGCAGCCACCTTTGTGATGGTGTGAGGGTCAATTAGCATATTACATCTTTATTAGACAGTATTCATAGTTGAGCCTAATGAATGGCTAAACATTATCAATCAATACTCTTCTTCATTTATTCTGTAAATTTTATTTTTACATATTTAAAATGGTTTGCTGTTTATAAACTATCTGCTTATGTGTTTTGCTTAACACTCATGAGATAATATTTGATAGGTATTTAGTAAATAACTAAATATATAACTCATTTATGTCATTCACAGCCCTGCTAAAATTCTTCAGTGTCTTCTCATTGACTTTGAATTAAATACAAATTCTTTATCTCGATGTAAAAGACTTTCCCCATTTTAGGCTTTTCTTCCTAATTCACTACCTGCAAGCATGTATTATTCAGTTGTTGAGTGTTGTGTTCTAAAAAATGTCAATTAGGTCAATTTTTCCAAATCCTCATCCAAAGATATTTCTCAGTGATTTTAGAGAAAGTGAAGAAAGAGGGAAATACAGAAAGCCATATCAATGTGAGATAAATACATCAATTGTTTGCCTCCTGCATGTGTCCTGACTGCGGCACAGGCTGGGGAGGAACCTGCAACTGAGGTACATGCCCAGAATCAAACACAGGACTCTTCAGTCTACAGGTCGATGCTCTATCCACTGAGAAAACTGGGCAGGACTAGGTCAATTTTTAATATTTTTTTACTGACAGTTTGGCCCACTTTACAAAAATATGTATTTATAGATTTTAGAGACAGGAAGAGAGAGAGAGAAAAATCCTTCCACATGCACCTGGACCAGAGTTGGAACATCCTGTAGATAGCATAGTTCAAACTTAGAAGTACTTCAGTGACATACTGTGTTACATACTGCTCATTTCAAGTGCAGTCAGAGCAAGGAAAGCCACTGTAACATTTACAAGCAGCCTTGCCAATTGAGGAATATGACCAGGCCATATTGACCATGGCACTAGAGGTATCTAAAGTAAAGAAAGATCCCAAACGGCAAGACCAATAGGAAAATAACAGCACTCTTCCAGAACTAGGTTATGCTATCTCAAGTAGATAACATATATCATTTGAAAAATAGTTCACGTCAAGCTACACAGCATGATAGAATTTGACTGTGGAAAATCAAATAATCTTCATGGTTACTATGAGACTCACCAAGCTGTCAGGTAAAGCAGGGTGAACAGCAATTTATCATAAAATGTATATTGTACATCTGGGATTAGACTTGAGCAGGCCAGAAATTATGGTAATCTGTATAAAGAAGTGACCCAGAAATTCATATCACAAATTGTTGCATGACACCACTCCCTTAGATTGACAACTATGGCTTTATGAACCATGACCAGCTGACAGAGGAGGAAAGAAAAAGCCCAAACTGAGCTTATAAAATGGCCCAACTTGATATAGAGGTGTAAAATGGAAATTAATTGTTCATGCAACAAAGTTCCAGTCAGGGATGGTCATGGAAAACAGTGGTAAAGGGAAATTCTCCCAATGTGGAGAATATTGGGAAGTGCATCTGGCTATCTACCTTATGTACCTATCCAGAGAAGTTTGTCCACATACCTATCTAAATTTCTTTGTTACCAATTTTCTAATCATGTTCCTTCCAAATTCCTGGCCATTCAGCCAAACCTTTGGCTATAGTCCATGCATCAGTATATGATCATATTTTTGACCACTTCTCCTTTCAAGCAAAATGAACAGCCAGATACACTGTTCAAAGTTCTGCCCACTGGGAGAATTTCCCTTCACCACTGTCCATCATGGATTTCATGAGAGAGGCTGTAGTGCTGCTGCTGTCTACTTTTGGGTGTGTCTATATATACTGTGAAGAAACATCTGTAAACCATTTCTGAGAATTCTCTCTTTCTGTCAATTGAATATAGGGAACTTCTGAAGTCATAAATGCAGACTGAGAGAGAGCAAGTACTGTAGTAGGAGTGGGAACTATGTGCATTTGGGCCATATATATATATATATATATATATATATATATATATATAATATACTCTAATATGAAAATAGACTGAATGGCGGAACAACCAAACAATGAACAACCAGTCGCTATGACATGTGTTGACCACCAGGGGACATGAGCAGAACATGGTGGGTGTCAGCAGCAGGTGGGTGAGTGTGGAATATGGTGGGCATTGGCCACTGCAGGATGGTGGAGCAAATGAGCGAAGGCACCAGACAAAGGTGGGACACCAGTCCTGTCATCAGGGTGAGCTTCCGGTGGTTACTGAAAATTATTTTCTCCCACGCGCCGTGGTCCCCCTGGGCACTCACACCTGCTGCCAGTGCTGGCACCAGAGCTGCTGTTTACACCTGCTGCCAGTGCCTGGCACCGGCCCAAATCACTCAGCACTGTCAGTGGGTGCTTCTAGGAAACCTGAACATTTACCATCAGATTACCTATTTAAAAATATTCATACATTGCTATTTAACATGCATATATGTTACACAAGATAGGTTTATATATCTTGTATTCCCCATTTGCCAATCCTTGTAGACCACATATATTTTCCTCATCTGTGTTGTCAATATTATGAACAGACCAGCCCTTCAATAAACACTTCTGAATATAAAGGCAGGAGCAAGCTATCTTGTGATATTTTTTCTCAGCAAAACATCCACTTTATAACAGTTCTGAGCTATATCCTCCATAAATGAATTTTTAATGCATTTTATAGTGAAAAGTTGGCTAATAAAAGATGAGCTAAAACCTCATGGTCTCAATTCCTTACTGAATAGCATCATTTTTATTGTTGTTTCCAAAATGAGATCATCTTTCTTTTCTGCTTTCACATTAACTAGATTTGTTCAAAGATCTGACATTAATGCCATCAGTCTGGGCTACTGCATGAGTCCCACTAACTGAGTTTTAAAATATAGCCATTAGTATGCCATGGAGGAAGATTTGATCTCATCGTTCTATAAATCACTCGTTTTTCTGAGAAGATCGGAAATATGACAGGCAGCTGTGCTTTATCAATGTTTTCATATATATATATATGTTTTTCCCATTTCAAAGTTTGTAGAAGTAAAATAATGTGATTAGGTAGCCACACATATTCAATGTCCTGCAAAGTAGGTCAGTGTTGAGATTAACTGATGGATTAAAAGGATTTAGAAAGGTGGTGAATTTTTTGTTTGCATATTTTACGAAAGCATCTTGACTCTTGTCTAGTCTCCCTCCCACCTGTTACAGAGCAGCAATCCAAAGCACTACATCTAGCAATTTAGTAGTTGCAAATTATGCTTGCCTGTGTTTGTTTTTGTTTTTTGACCTTGAGCAAATTATCAGTATTTCCACACTAGATTTATTTTCCATAATTCATCAACTGAATTGCTTTGAGGTCACTGAAAATGAGACAGGAGAGTGATAATGTGACAGATGAGGACAGAAGTAATTAAATAGTGCTCAGCATAAGGCTACTACATATTTCTTTAACCAAGCATCCTTTGAAAAAAATGCCTTAAATAGCAAATAAACAAAAACTGATTATTGTTCGAAGTCACTCTTCCTTATGGCATATTTGGCCTCATCAATGGCACTTTCCAAAAGATTAACTAATAGCCTTCTACTAGAGGAATAAATGTAGTTTATCCTATTTGTTTCTTTAGTTCGGTAGCTAGCAATGTATTGTATAAACAGTATATATACTTTTTGAGAAATGACACTTTTTAAGAATTTAAAATATGAAAAAAGTTAAAATGCACCTTTGTCTACTTATTCATTCATTTATTCAATAAGCCAGCTCATATTTAGTGAGGAAAGAGGCACATAAATAAGTGGTCACAATAGAGTGAGTACATGTAATGCAGATGTATGTTCATAATGCACATATGGAAACACAAAGAAAGGACATCAAACCCAAGAGGATGATATCAGGTAAGTCTTCCTGGCAGAGATGATGGTAGAAGCTGTGTGTTGGTGAATGAATTAAAGTCAGCCAGGCAAAGGGTAAGATGAAGAATAACCTAGTAGGGGGAGATATGGTGAGATGATCATCAGATGAATTTCAAGTATAGAGAAAACATATGAATCAGTAGGTTAGGGTTAGATGAAGACTTTTAGAAGGAAATTCAAAATAAAATTTTATTTTTTTAGATGTATATATATACATATATATAGATATATATATATATATATATATATATATATATATATATATACTGAAATTAAAATATATTTTTTCTAGATTTTTCTGATGGAAAATTATGGTTATATTTATTCAAACCAATCTATTATCATTTGGGAGATGTGGAGTGGGATGGGTGTAGGTTTTTTTTTTTTTTCTGGTACTGAGGTACCTCAGGTAATAAGCCAGCAATGTACCAGGGTCGAAGGCTGCTAGCATGGCATAAATGTGAAGTGAGCTGGAGTCTGACAGGCCCACATCACTAATCCACTCTGTTTATATGTCAAATATTTTGACATTTACGAATGACAATAGGAAGTCAATAAAAATTTGAGAATTATAAGCAGGAAAGAGGCATAAAACATGGAAGTTATAAAGTCCTGGTATATTACTTATTTCATTCTTATTAAGTTCTAATTATTTGTATGAAAGATATAGTCAGATGAGAACAGAATAAATATTCTAAATCTTTATTTTCACAATCCCTTATCTGAACACAGGCAGAAATTTCTATTTTTTCAAATTTTAAACATAATGCTTTATTTTTCTAATGAGTTAGGTTCTTCATTAATACAAAAAGATGTCAAAAAATCAGTTTCCTAGATGGTCAATAAAAATGAATAAATCAAGAAATATTTATTCAAAATCTACAATGTGCCTAGTATGATACTTTATTCTAGGAAAATTCTAGTGAATATATAATGAAACACCACTTATCCCCCTTTTATACTCTTCTACATCCCCTCACTTCCCTTTTCCTCTGCCAATCACCATATTTTTTGTGTCTTTTTTCCCCCTCCTTAATCCCTTCACCTTTTTCACCCAGCTCCTCAACACCCCAAACCCCTGACAGATGTCAGTCTATCTTCTGTATCTATGAGTCTGTTTCTATTTTGTCAGTTTATTTTGTTTAATAGATTCCACATATAAGTGAAATCATATGGTATTTGCCTTTCTCTGACTGGCTCATTTCACCCTGGTTCACTGTTGTCAGGAAGGCAGATTGGTACAACCACTGTAGAAAACAGTATAAAGTTTCCTAAAAAAATTAAAAATGGAACTGCCTTATGATCCAGTGATTCCACTTCTGGGAATATATTTGAAGAAACCAAAACACAAATTCAAAAGACTATATGCACATCTATGTTAATTGAAACCTTACTTATAGTAGCCAAGATTTGGAAGCAGCTCAAGTGCCCATTAGTAGATGAGTAGATAAAAAAGCCATGGTACATTCACACCATGGAATACCGCTTGGCCATAAAAAAAAGAGAAATCTTATTCTTTGCAACAGCATAGGTAGTACTCTTAATTTAAATTTTGAAATATCTACAGTGACCTGAAAACAGACAACTATATTGATTATTTAAATCTCTCAACTAGTTTTTGAAGAATATTATTCAGTACAATACCCACTTCAAGTGAAAAAGGAAAAGTCATACAATTGACCAGTCAAACTAATTTTTCACACATACTGTCACTGGGGGAGGAGAGTAAAACATTTCAGGAATATTACAAATGTTAAAATGTCAACACTTAGTTACAAAGCCAGATGAAATCACTAACAATGTCTTATTAAATCTGTAAAGTTATGCATGTGTTATACATAAACAAAATAATTTAGCAAAAACTACACTTAAAATACAAAAATTCAAAGACATATGAAAATTCCTACAGAATGTTGTTGTTTTGTTGTTGTTGTTGTTGTTGTTGCTAATCCTCACCTAAGAATACTTTTTTTTTTTTTTTGCTTTTTAGAGACTGAGAGGAGAGAGGGAGAGAGAAAAGGAGATAGAGAAACATGGATAAGACACATCAATTGGTTGCCTCCAGCATGCCCTGTGACCCAGCAAGCACAACCAGGTATATGCACTTGACCAAGAATGGAATCCACAACCCTTCCCTGCATGGGCCGATACTCTAACCACTGAGAACCACTGGCCAGGACAATACAGAAGGTATTTTAAAAAGATGTAAGCATTCTTAATGAAAGGAGACTTATTTGTTTTTACAACAGAAAATGTGATTAATGCTATTCTAACACTATTCTTAACACTCAAAATATCCATAGTGAAGTTGTAACTCACTATAGCAATGGGGAACACATAACTTTTATTCACACTTTTATTAGATAATCATTTGACAAACATTGATTCCTTTTAATATATTGAAAGCTATTTTAAACAATTTTCTCTAGGATCAAACTATTCAAAATTTCTAAGTCTCAAGTTTCCTTTCAACTAACTGCTTGAATTTAACAGCTCTCCTTTGCAGTGATCCCACTATGATGTTACTTGAACAAACATTTTACCCAGTAAGAGGCATATCCATTATCTGCACCCTCATTAATCTCCCCTTGCCCCCAAGAGACCCCAAGTGCAATCTGGTGTTCTTATAGGACCTTTCACAATTTACACAGATTGTTCCCACCTCTTCTAAAATGTGCCTTCATGTTCACCATTCCCTTTGCATAATATCCTGTTACTATAGAGATTATCTGTTTTGTCCTTTACTTATAGAGTGTTCTAGTACTATTTTAAGGAGCAATTTTCATACATTGATCAGCAAAAAGGAGTTTTTTCTTCTAAGATCTAAAATATATGTATTTAGTAACTTAGTGACTATAAAGTCAAAATATTTGAAGAAGAAAAAATATACAAGTGGACAATAAGTGGTGATTGAGAAGCTTAAGATGTTTTCACTAAAACAGAAGGATAACTGCCATATTGAGATTGATGAATTGATCTTTATTTTTTTTTCTTCTGCTTTAGGCCTTTATATTTCTGTCTAATTGGCTATCCAGCAGGACTTAAAGAGTCCTGAATTAAGATAATTTCCACTCTACCACTTACTACTTCAGGCAAATTGCCGAATGTTTCTGATGTCAGTTTTCCACCTGTTTGATCAGAATGACAAAATATTTTTATAGTTTTCAGCAGAAGAGCTTTGAGCAGTCATTTGGACATAATAGTAGTCTGGGGCAGCTATTCTTATTGTTCAGAACTAAGTACCAATAACCCCAGGCTATTGAGCAGTTTCCTAGGAGTTCAAGGAAGAAAGAACCAAATTTCTAATGCAAAAAAGAAAATGTTTTTAAATCCAGAAGAATATTTATAAACATATTTTCCTATCTTGTAAGTGCCTGTGGATTTGTAAAATAAAAAATTATTGCATTAGTAAGTCTTTACAGATATATCCTATGAAATATAAGAGGATGTATAAGAAATAATATTTATTTTAGTTTTATTTCTGCAGTGGCACTTGCCTGTTGTGGTGTCTATGTATTTTAGCCAAATAAAGAATTTCAGTTTGATATCAGATTCTAATGACACAGTAATTCAAATGAATTTGGAAATGGGAGGGAGAATTAAAAATATTCACATAAAAATATGATTTGGAAGGACTGCATTTTCCAAATGAAAAAATTAACAATGTCAGTGACAGTATAATTTTTATTAAATAAAATTAGAAATTTATATAGAGGCATTTCTAATTTGCCTGTATATTATTCCCTTTTAAGAATATTTTAATTGTTTTTTAATATATTTTATTGACTTTTTACAGAGCGGAATGGAGAGGGATAGAAAGTCAGAAACATCGATGAGAGAGAAACATCAATCAGCTGCCTCTTGCATGCCCCCTACTGGGGATGTGCCCGCAGCCAAGGTACATGCCCTTGACCGGAATCGAACCCGGGACCCTTCAGTCCACAGTCCGACGCTGAGCCAAACCGGTCTCGGCAAGAATATTTTAATTGTTGACACTATTACAGATATCTCCCTTGGACCCCCTCCACCCAGTCCTCACCCCACTGTTGTCTGTGTCCATGGGCTCTGCACATATGCATATATGTTCTTGAATCTTATGATGCTAGAGCAATATATTTTTGCATCTTTATTAACCATGATTGCATTTATCACATAATTCTTTCTTATTCAAATTTATTATTTTGGATTGCTGCCTGCTTCTGGCTATTTACTCTTTTCTAGCATATTTAGAACTGAGCCAAGATTATGTCATTTTGCAAGAAAATTATAGCACCATTTTAGGTTCTTTGACCCTTCTTCAAATAGCTAATTCCCTGGTGTGTAGGGGTGGTGGCAGGGATGGCAGCAGATGACAAGGTGTTGAAAATTCTATTTCACTCATTAACTACTTAGCTGTCAAGTCTTTATTTCTGTGTAGGATTGCTGAAACTGGCATGATTTAAATCAAATTAAATATTTTATTTAACAAAGTTAAAAGAAAGTTGATGTTTGAGAGCCATTGTGGCAACACATCTATGAACATTTTTATGACTAAAATTAAAATTTCACTTTAGTATTCATAGTCATATATATTCCTATGCCCTTCAATATGTTTTATATTAAATAATCACTTTGGCATCGACTAAAGAAAAAGTTAACAGTTAATTTTCAGTAGGCTTTGTCTAATTTATGTACCACCTCTATGGTGGGCAGATTTCTAAGAGAAATCTCCAATGATCTCCAATCTTGTATAATCTCTCCTTGTGTGTGGGTGGAACCTGTGATATTGGCAGATATCATTCCCATGGTTATGTTTCATTATATATCAAAAAAGATTGTGCAGGTGTAATTAAGTTCTCAAATCAATTGACCTTAAAATAGAGAGATTACTCAGGTGGACTTTATCTGATTACATTAGCCTTTTAAATCTGGGTCTCAAGATGGACAAAGTCAGACAGAAATCGAAAGGATGCAACATGTAGTTAGTTGTTTATTTGAAGACAGAGGTAAGCAATAGCAAAGAATGAATATGGGAGACCTCTATGAGCTGCAAACAGCTATTGGATGACAACCAGCAAGGAAAGAAACTGAATTCTGCTAACAAGGTTTAATTTGGAGATGAATTTCCCATCCCCCACCCACCATAACCTCTATACAAGATATTAGCATTGTAACTTTCTGAGATTAGCTTTGTGATACTCTGAAGAGAGAATTGGCTATATTATATCAAAATTCTGACCTACATACAGATTATGAAGTGTCATTTTATGCTATTAAATTTGCAGTACTTTTTTTTTACAATAGGAAACTAAAACACCCCTTTGCTCTTAAAAAAAAAAAGCTTGAGCTAATTTGCACTAAATATTTCAAATTAACTGTTTATTTTGGATGTTAAAAATTGTCTTTTCCTTTTTATCATCAATTTTGAAAAGTAATTTTATTTTAATACCAACTTTAAATCGTTAAATTTTTAACTAATGTGGGACAATTTTCTGAATGGTCATACACTATATTATTTTATATATTCAGCCAGGTTAGAAATCTTCATCGATGAGGATAAAAGCAGGAAGAAATATGGATTGTTAAAGTTAAAAAAAATCATGATTGGAAAAGTAATAAAACTGCATGGCTTGCTGGGGCACATCAAATTAATGCTAAATTTAATTCAGAAGATGAGACAAAAAAGCAGATAGGAATGTAATTCAAAGTAATTTAGCCAAGGATAAATTACAGGGAAGATTGTCTTAATTGAAAAGGAATTTCATGAGGAACAGTGCTTTTGAAGATAATATCTAACATCTTCTAAACAGGGGACTTTCCACAGAGAAGCTTCAGGGGTAAATACTGCTTAATTTACAATAGAAATTCTCATATTTATTTGATGTAAAAAAGAGAATGGCAGTCTTGGAAACCAGGTGGTTTTATTTGTTTGTTTGTTTGTTTGTTTCAGATGAAGTGAAATTAAAGATAAATTCCTCTTTACTACTAAATAGCTACAGCAAACCCAGGCCACCTGCCAAGGAATGGTATGACACTGACTCAAGACTGGTTTGTTGGTTAGTATTTTCCCAGTTCAAAAGTGTAGGTTTCTGTTTTGTAGAAAAGGGGCCAGTAAAAGCATTATTCTTTATCATTTAGTTTTAATTTATTAGAAGCGCCATGAGGAAAAATAGAAAATTAGCAACTTCTTTCATCTAAAAAGTTCCAATTTAAAATATACAGCAATTGGCTAAATGAGTTCAAGTTTACTTTTCACAGATCTTAGCTTTGGAGGAAATTGCAGTATTTTGCAGGATAGTAGAAAGAGCTAAAAATATCCTTTTAATATATAACAAAAAAGTTGTTCATATTTCATTACTTATCATATTGGAGTGTGCATCAGAAAACATGTTTAAGGACACTCTCAAGAGTAAGGTTCTTCCTTAAGAATAAGTAAGTCTAATTTTTAGATGTATTGCTCTGAATGCCAATATTGCATTTATTTAGAAGCTTATAATACTATTTTAAAAATATTTTTATTGATTTTTTTACAGAGAAGAAGGGAAAAGGATAGAGTTAGAAACATCGATGAGAGAGAAACATTGATCAGCTGCCTCCTGCACACCTCCTACTGGGGATGTGCCTGCAACCAAGGTACGTGCCCTTGACCAGAATAGAACCTGGGACCCTTCAGTCCGCAGGCCGTCGCTCTATCCACTGAGCCGAACTGGTTAGGGCTGTAATGCTATTTTTTAAAAATAATTTTTTAAAAGATTATTACTTAACCTACTTATCACAGGGAGCAAAAGCCAAAGGGATTAAAACTCATGAATATAATGGTTGAGTAATTTTTAGTAATAAGAAAAACCATGTTATATATATTCTGGGTGTCAACTGCAATTTAACAAAGAGAATTCAGTATCTAAATTCTATAAAGTATTAATGCATTGGAATATCTCTCCCATAAGACAGTCATACCTTCAGGAGGAGTTAATTCTTCTCTTGTTTTACTACCTTCCATTATTTCCAGATCTCAAAATATTCATTTATTATTTTATTCATTAAATATTCTTTAAATGCCATCTTCATGCAGCCATAAATAGGACAAATAGACTATTTTCATATGGACTACATTTTATTTGGAGAAAAATATCAGCATGATATGAGAAACAAATTATAAATTTAAATCCAGAAGGAGAAGGCATATATACAGTAGACTTTCAGAATTTGCTAAATTGTATTAATAAACAATTTAGTATTGAAGGTGGAAATCATCCAAAGATCTGGATGAATTTATTGACACCTGATAAACTTATCAGAGATTCTGAATTAAATGCTGTGGTTCTGACTGAAAGATGATAGCCCACCTTAAATAAATTATAGAAATTTCTCTGGCATAATGTATCAGATAAAATACAAAGACTTTGAGGATAGAAAGGCTGGGATATGTTTATCATGCTTGAATCATCTTAAGCCCACCAGTTATGTTCTATTAGAGGATCCAGGTCATTCTCTTTACCATGATATTGAAATCTACATTGACAAGGGAAGCATTACCATACAGGTAGGAGTTGGGAGACGCTATACTGGTAATTAAGATAGGGTCCCTAATTCTATTGGATATAAGAGGATTCTGAGATGATGAAGTGCATGAAATGATGTTTCTTATAATAGTTAACAGAGTCTCTGTGGTATTCTAACTATGGTTCTTAAAGAGATTTGTTAATGATTAATGATTATGACATTTACAGAAGCTAAATATGTAGGCAACCTGTTAAAGTCTTACTTGAGGTATAAAATAGGCAACCATCTTGACTTGAAGAGAGTCCTGACTTGAGACATGATTTTAGAAAAACCTTCCTCAAATCTAAGACCTGAATATCAATTTAAGGTATGAATGGTTATCCTTTATAAAGGACCTTAAAATAAAATCATAAAAATACCTATGGAGGTAGTTTTATCCAAAAGAATATGCAAATAAAAACTTATTTAGGAAACTACATAGTAATAAAAGGGATCCTCACAGAAGTTAGGGGATTATTGAACACTGACTCTAGATTAAATCAGTAACTAGAAATCCATTATAACCATTGGTCAGAGGAGATTCCTAAGGATGTTTATTATTATTATTATTATTTATTATTATTGTTATGTCATCAAACTAGTCTTTTTAAAAATATGTTTTTATTAATTTCAGAGAGAGGAAGGGAGAAAGAGGGAAAACTAGAAACGTTAATGATGAGAGAGAATTATCCATCAGCTGCCTCCTGCAAGTCCTCTACTGGGGATCATGCCTGAAACTCTGGCATGTAACTGACAGGGAATTGAACTCTGCCCTCCTGGTTCATGGATTGATGATACATCACTGAGCAACACTGGCCAGGAAAACCAGTCTCTTTCTTTAAAACAATGTATCTGTATTGTTGAAAGTGTTACAGATGTCCCTTTTTCCCCCATTGACCCCTTCTAGCTCTCCCCTTTCTACCCCCACCACAGGCCTTCAGTGCACTATTCTCAGTGTGCATGGGTTATGCACATATGCATATAAGTTTTTATGATTACTACTAGGGCCCCGGTGCACAAAATTCGTGCACTGAGGGTGGGTGGTCCCTCAGCACAATCTGCCCCCTCTCATATATTGGAGCCATCAGAGGATTTCCTACTGATGGCTCATCCCTGGCCTGCCCAAAGCCTAAAGCCTCTGGCTGAGTCTTTCCGGTGTTGGGCAGCAGCCATCTTGGTTGGGGGTTAATTTGCATATCATTCCTGATTGGCTGGTGAGTGTGACTGGTGGGCATGGCTTGTTGGTATAGCAGAGGTACAACAATTTGCATATGACTCTTTTATTAGATAGGATTTCTAGTTTAGATAAATTGACTTCAGGATAGAACTCTACTCTTGGGCTAGAGATGAAAAATATCAACTTGTTCAACTTTCTCTTTTAGAGCTAAAATATATACATCTTATTTTGATCATGAATTCCATCTTCCTAAATAAGAAGTACAATACAGTGTCTATAGGTGCTTAATCATTTGAACTTCAGTCATAAAAGAGATCTACCATTATCTAGAGCATCCCTGATATTTTTAAAAAGGTAAATCAAGTCTCGAGAAATCCATGTCTCATGAATTTGTTTTATTTCTCTGACATCACAACTTTCTTAATCTCTCTTTTATCTTCTCCACATTTTTTTTCCTTTTTATTTCAAGTCTGTGGTCATACATATTCCTATAGCTGTAAATATATCATTATTTAAATAGCTTTCGTATAAAATAATTCTAGAACCTTTCCTGGATGGCTAAGTGGTTGAGCATTAACGTGTGAACCAGGAGATCAGGATTTGATTCAGATCAGGGCACACGCCCAGGTTGGAGGCTTGATCCCCAGTGTGGGGCATGAAAGAGGAAGTTGATCAATGATTTCCTCTTACCATCGATGTTTCTCTCTCTCTCTCTCTCTCTCTCTCTCTCTCTCTCTCTCTCTCTCTCTCTCTCCCTTTCTCAAATCAATAGAACTATATTTTAGAAAAATAAATAAATAAGAAGTAAAGTAATTCTAGAAATTAGGTGGAATTTCAAGGAGAGAATGTGATGACTCAGTTGTGAGAATGACTTCTAAGTTATCACACTTGCTGTGCCAGGTAACTCAAATAAGTTAGGTTTTGATAAAAGGCACTTACTTTTCCAAATGCCATTCTTGTTCTTTTCCAGGGAGCTGATAGCCAATGAATGATATTGATAACTGTTTGAGGGTGGAACCTAACTCCTAGGAATTCACACCAAAGGCTATATGTCTAAGTTTCTACATATGCTGATATAAAAATTATTTTTCATTTTAAAAGTATTTTAAAAAACAGCAGAGACACTGAAACAGCTATGGAACTTTGCTTACTAAGGCTCTTTCCTATAACACTCTAAGTTTTCCCAGGAACATGAGTGAATTCTCCTCTCTCTTCTTTAAATCATTCTAGAAGCTTCTCATTTCACCTCTACTTAGATAGTACTCTTTGTCATTTATATTTGAAAATAATTTATTTTAAACACAAAACAATAAAGCACTTTATCTTCCCCATTATTGAAAAAAAACAACTCTATGTTGTAGAAATATATTGGTTGGCCAATTTTCTTCATCTGCAGTTTTGCTTGCATAATAATCTATTAAAAATAAATTGTTAGTCTGATTATAGCAAAAAACTTCATTTATTAAAAACAAATCCTCAAGTCCTTTAAATAGCACTGACACTCTTCCATCTTCATTTACTAATGTATTTTTCCAAAAGGAGTCCAATTCTGGGTGATTAACAATGACAAAAAAATTGCCAATTGAGAATTAATTTGTTTAAAATTTTTTCCACTCATTATTTTTCACTCAGCGCGCTTAAGAATTTAAAAATAAGCAATCAAGTTTTTTTCTCTTTGTATTAGTTTGAAAATCTCCATATATTTTCTAGTTCTGAAAAAAATACAAGGTTAAGTAAATGATAAGGTACATGATAAGCAGTATATCAAGCAGTTATTTGAATTCAAACTATGGCATCAATAATGATATATTCAACCCCTGGGTATATTACTTCTAGAAAGCTTCCATTACAATGAAAATACATATTATCTGCAAGGAGTATATCATTATGAAGAATTGTATAGTATAATTGTGGCAGACATGTGGCAGAAATTATGAGCAACATCTTTATAATAACTAAATTATTTAATTAATCTAGAATAAAGAGAAAGGGGAAATTAGGCTGTCCATGCTTATATTTCTATATCTAGTAGATTTTCATTCAAAATTTATTATTTTAAGAAAATTCATTAGAAAAAACTAAATAACTCTTGAATTTGTGAGTTGTGCAACAAATCACCCTAAAACTTTTAGTAGCTTACAAACATGACTTACTATTTCTCACAATTCTGTGGATTGGCAGGGAGGTTCTTCTATATATTGCCTACCAGTGGTCGGCAAACCACAACTCGAGAGCCATATGTGGCCCTTTAGCCCCTTGAGAGTGGCTCTTCCACAAAATACCACAGCCTAGTCAAGTCTATTTTGAAGAAGTGGCATTAGAAGAAGTTTAAGATTAAAAAATTTGGCTCTCAAAAGAAATTTCAATTGTTGTACTGTTGATATTTGGCTCTGTTGACTAATGAGTTTGCAGACCACTCGCCCCTAGGCTTCCAGGTGTCAGTACCTTCCCTTTTTTGGAGTTCTTAACAAGGGCCCTTAGAGATAAATCCTTGATTTGTTCTTGGGCCTCAGGCCTCATGTCAGCTTGATGATTTCTTACTGGCTGGCAATACTTAGAACAAAAGATAGCTTCATTTTTCAGCTCAGTAAGTCTTTGTCTTTCTGTATTTTCTTACATTCTGCTTGTAAACAGAACTGTTCCTTATTTTCTCTGCAACACAATATGGATCATCCTTTCTCCAACCTCCAATGTGTCGTAGCTATTTTCCCAGCCTTTCCTAATAAATTTATTGCTGCCTTCCTATCCTTCACCTGCCGCCAAATTCCAGCCATTACCACATGTTTTAGGTTTTTAAGATAAAAACACATACTTATAAAAGTCTGAATTATAAATTAGCTAGGGTTTTGTCAAGGAAGCAGAACATTTTGAACGTTGAGAATTAATTATTATAAGAAATTGATTTGACATAATTTCTGGAAGAGCTGGGTAAGTATAAGTCTTAAACAATGAGTTGGAGGATCAGCTAGAGTCTTTAGCCAGTTCTCCCAAAGCACTTGTGTAGGAAGTCAAGCTGGAGCTTACTCAGAAAATTGGAAAAATCAGACAAGTCTAGTCACAGAGGCGAAACCATAAAAGGGGTGTGGAGAGGTCTTTTGAAAGCTGTTGCCTCTGTGTAGCTACCACCACTGAGGACCCTAGGTTAATCATCTGTTGGTGGTCCTGGGGGCATTGTTTGTCAGAATGTTCAGCAGCCTAAATGAAGAGCTGAATCTAGAGGAGCATAGGTCAAGAATAAGCAGGACACCACCTGACACATCTGGCAATTGATAACTGCCTGTCACTATTCTGTCATGAAGATCTTCCAAGAGTAATGTCAACTAATTGCTTCCCAAATCTCTAACAGTTTCTTCCTCCCCTCCCCTCCCCTTTCCTCCCCTCTCCTCCCTCTCCTTCCCTCCCCTCTGTTCCCTTCTCCTCCTCTTCTCTCCTCTCCTCTCTATTTCCCACCTATTCCTCTATTCTTTCCTTCCCCTCCCTTCCCTCTCCTTTGTTTCTTTCTTTCAGAGGGGATAAGGTCTTGTTTTCTGTCCTCTCCTATTTCATGTTTTCTTTTCAATTTCTATTAGATAGATACATTTATCTTTTGTTGTTCTTAGAATCCTTCCAAAACATGCCCTCAGGGTTCACACATCTAAAGCAGAATATCAAGGTGTTTTTCTAAACAAAGACAGTTTTCTCCCTAGGGCCTTGGTCTGCAAACTGTGGCTCAAGAGCCACATGCAGCAATTTGGCCCCTTGAGTGTGGCTCTTCCACAAAATACCACGACCTGGGTGAGTCTATTTTGAGGAAGCGCCATTAAAAGACTTTTAAATTTAAAAACTTTGGCTCTCAAAAGAAATTTCAATCGTTAACTGTTAATAGTTGACTCTGTTGACTAATGAGTTGGTCGATCACTGTCCTAGGGAAACTTTAAGGCTGCTATTAACTTTATACTTTTACTTATTCTGCCACCTTTCCTTAAAAAAATAAGTCAATCAAGTCCTTTTGGGAGTTACTGCCTCCAGGAAGAGGCATATATGACATGGCAGAAATCCTATATAATAAAAGAGAAACATGCAAATGTGACCGTACCTTCACTATGCTACCAGCCAATCAGGAGCATGAGTCATGGCCAAGGCGCGAGCACGGGCAAGGGGCGGTGGCGGGAGGGGTGTGGCTGCCACAGCGAGGAGCCCCACTGAGGGATTGGACAAGGCGGGCGCCACAGGCTGGGCAGGGGTGGCGGTGGCCGCTGCACAGTATGCACTCCCCAGGCTGGGGCCCTGTGGAGGGGTGGGATGGCTGGGAGAGGCCCGCCTGGGGCTGCGGGGCACACTGTCTGCAGGGTGTGCTGTCGGAGAGGCACCCGCCTGCTGGGTTGGTGTGTGACCACCCAGTTCTGCATGCATTTCTCTGCTCCTTTAAGTCGTGCGTCTCCGTGACCTCACGCCGTTGTCAGTGGCAGTGTGTGCAAGTCCAGTACGGTCACCCTTTCTCCAAGCACCACACACACTCTGAGGCTCCCCACCTCCTCGCCAGTGTCAGGGCTACTATCCTTCTGTGGCTGTGGACATTTTCTTCTTTGATGTTTAGAGAGAGTGGAAAAAAGAGGGAGAAACAGAGAGAGGAGCATTCACAACAGAGAGATGCACGGATTGGTTGCCTCCCACATGCGCCTGGACCAGGGCCGGGGATCGGGCCAGGATCAGAGACGGGAGCCCTCCATCCACAGCGCCCACCAGCCAGGCTCTCCGGCTTCTGGAGATGCTGAAGAAGGAGCGCCCTCAGCAGGGCTGCAGCATCTCCAGTTTCTCAGCTCTCGCCATTTCCCCAGGAGGCTGGGGAGAACATATTTGGCAAAGTTCTTTATGCCATGGCAGTCAGAGTGGTGGGACTCGGCCAGGCAGCCACATAGAGGAGCTGGGGCCCTTTCCTGCCCTGGGGTTAGGCAGCATGCCCTGTGGTCCTGGGTGCCTGTGGCTGCCTATGGCTGCAGCCAGCCTGAGTGAAGCTGGCCCAGGTCCTGGGTGCCTATAGCTGGCCAGAGGGAGGGAAGCCTGGGTCCCAGGTGTGGGGCAAAACAGAGGCACTTAGGAGCAATTAGGCCAGCAGGGGAGCACTTAGGGGTGATAAGGCTGGCAGGCAGAGGTGATTAGGGGTGATCAGGAAGGCAGAGGTGGTTAGGGGCAATCAGTCAGGCAGGCTAGTGAGCAGTTATGAACCAGTGCTCCTAGATTGTGAGAGGGATGTCCAACTGCTAACAGTCAGACATCCCCAAAGAGGTCCCTGATTGAAGAGGGTGCAGGCTGGGCTGAGGGAACCCCCTTTCTGTGCACAAATTTCATGCACCGGGCCACTAATATTATCATAATAGAATTTTTCTTAAAGGTTTTGCTTACACTTTTATCTGTAGTTCAATTATCCCAATGTACATCACTCCATTAGAGAAAACTAGATTGACTAGTGGTAATGCACATTTATTTCTATTCAGCATATATTCATTTGTATTTATAAACACTTCTGGTCTCTCCAAACATGTATCACTGTTTTTGAATCAAGCTTTATTATATTTTTGTTGTTGTTCTCTTAAGGTAAGTTCACTTTATTATCCTAAAAGTATTCATTTGCATCTATAAACAAACTAGGTAATCCTTCCAATGAATTGTTAATGAATAGGAAATTCAATAATGAAACATTATATGTCCCTTGCCTATTTTAGAAGGCAAGTATGTTTGTTTCTTGGCCAATTGTAAATGTGTTTGATCAGAACTCTTGGTTTTTCTTTAACAATTTGGTTTGCCTGTACATGTCAAATATGTCATTGTCTTCAGAGTTGAAATCTGAGCCTTTTGTAACACTTTGGCCACACACATCTTGATGGAGAGTCCACTGCTGGCAAAGGATTATACAAGAATCTAGGAAATGAAAGAAATGTCAAGGACTAAGTAAATCCTAGAGCTCTTATGCTTGGAGAGACTTGTATGCAAGGGAAAGTGAGAGCAAGAGTAAAGAAGTGTGGAAACTACCAGTATGTTTAATTGAATATGCACACATATTTGTGTCACTTATATGCAAACAAATGTATCTGTTCATTTCTGTAACTATATATAATAAGATTTCTGACCATCCAGCCTAATCTCTTGCTACATTCAAGGGTAACACTGAATTGCTTGTAGCTCTATTCCTGCTTTTGTGACATACTTATATCATTGACAGTAACTCCAAAGCCCTTCATGATGACCCATTCTTCTCAGAATAACTCTCTCCAATTATTTGATACTCATCTTGAACACAAATCCTCCAAGAAGCCAACTTGGTAAAACACATAGTCACATTAACCCTTGAGTTTTACTTTGTTTCTCTTTTTAGAGTGGGCTAATTGCATTGTGTGAACATTCTTAAATGATCTGCAAAGTATTTGTTTTTATAGCAAGCATCTGTGAAAATGTCTCTTTCATAATTCTTTCACAGAGTATCTCTTACTGATTACAATTTCCTGCAGAACTCATCCTTTGGAGATGCTACCCAGCAATTATTAAATGTTTGCTCCGAGAAAGAAAAGAAAATGCAGGGTTACACACTTTTATGAAAGCAGACTGATCAGATTCATGGTGAAATACAGGACTAAAATAATGTGTTTTTCATCTTTTGCATGACATGTCAATTACAGGAGAGTTTCAAAATTATTTTCCCTTCCTGACATGCAGCAAAAGGAAAATTGCATTGTGTGTTAACTCCTGGTTTTCTCCCTCAACTTAGCTCTTGCTGGAAATTTGAAGCATGGCACGGGTAACATGTCCTGGTTTATTCACAATGTATGATACATATTTTTGCTTCATTTTAGATTCTTAAAATCCAGTCTCAAAAAAAACCTTTTGATATAGCAGTTGCTTCCAATGAGGACAATTATATAACTAGTAAAAACAAAACTTATTTTGAGAATGTAAGTACATGCATAGCTTACTCTCTGTTCTGATGGGCATGGGCTTTGATATGTATGCCAAGTTATATGCACATAGGTATTGTACAAACAAATACTGGGAGGCTTCCTGAACTATGGAAGTTACTGAAGCAAAGTAAGGGCTCAAATGCACATTCCTCACAGTAACTCTCTCTCTCTCTCTCTCTCACACACACACACACACACACACACACACACACACAGCCATCCACACCAAGGCTAGAGTTCAAATAACAAAGTTGGCATTGTGTGTCTGCCTTATTCAAATACTATCTACTATCTACAGCCCAGTATCTCAAATTACTCTGCTTCCTACAGAACCAATTTTAAAATGAATTTCCCACTGACTTCAAGAGGCTTTTATCTCTTTAGGATGGTGACGAAGGCTAAAAATGTGTCCCTGTATCCCAGAAGGCTGAAGAATGGAGTCTGTGTGCAGAGCTCAGAGGTGCTGAAACAGCCCCAGTTCCTCCCTGAGTGCTGACCATTAATCCCTGTGAAACCTTTCAAAGGGTTTTGAGTGATAAGCTAAAGGAAAATGGGCCCCAGGAAAAACACCCTTGGATGGATTGACTTCATATCAGAATTCCATAATCATATTATGAATTGAGACTACTTAGTATACAGTTCCTTTTGTACTATGAATAAAGAATGGTTTATCCTTATTTATTTATTTTTTGCCTCGCATATATTTTATACAAGAATGCATTTCAACTATTCCATTATAAAAACCAACACAGGAAGTTGCTCTAAACCCAGCATCTCAGCATTCTGGTGTAAAATAAATTTGAAATAACTTCCAGGAAATTAAAATCCTGAATAAGACGAAGACATAATACTGAGAAGAAAACACACACACACACACACATAAACACACAGGAAATTAAGTATGGCATAGTTACCACCCAGCTGTTTCAAAAATTTGGAAGTAGCATTCTTTCTTCTTTGCTGATCAGATATAATCTGATTATGCTCCTTGCTTGAAGTATCTCTGGTCCTTCAACCTCCAAAAATAAATTCTCATTGAAGTATAAGAATTCACATCTCCTGGCTAATTACTTTAAAAATGGAATTTGTTTTATATTGTTTTAACCTAACTTTTTGACTCGCAGTTGGGGGTATTGACAGAATGAATTTCTGCAGAAACTTAATCTATCAAAATCCTTTGCTAAATTATAGTCTTTTCTCCTCCATGTTAATATTCTGATAACATATCAGTCGAGAAGTCTTTATTCATGTCTTTTTTTAAAATATATTTTTATTATTGATTTTAGAGAGGGAGAAAGGGAGATAGAAATGATGAGAGAGAATCATTGAATTGCTGCCTTCTGCACACCCCACAATGGGGATTGAGCCCTCCAACTCAGGCCTGTGCCTGGACGGAAAATCGAACTGTGACCTCTTGATTCCTAGGTGATGCTCAGCCACTAAGCCATGCTGGCTGTGCTCATATTTCTTTCTTAAACATGTTCCTTCTTTCATTCTTCACTGAGGCTTTCTCTAATTTACTTCTTTATGATAATAATTAATATTTGCTTGAACTTATATATAATATTTTTACATCTAGAATGAAATCTTTACAACTATTTAAAGACGCCATTAATTATTGCATTTTATTGCTGAAAAATGAGATTAAGAGAAAATCTCAAACAGACACATAACAAAGAGTGAAGGGAAGATTTGAACCTATGTGTTTTGGCTCCAAAATGTATTGGTATCCACTGTATCTCAGTGTTCCAGTCAACCAAAAGCTTCTTAAACCACTATTCCTACAGAAACATTAATAAGCATAATAATTCTAGATAATGGAAGAGTTCTACATCTATCATAGATACAGGATTCAGAAATTTGTGGTTTTGATTGTGATTGTCTATCAAATCATATAGGTGCGTAGGACCTGATCATGACAGATTGCAATCCTAGTAATAGCTATTGTTTATTATAATTAACTAGATAATCTGTCCTTCTTGCCAAAAACAGAAAATTCAAATGTTACATCACTTCTTTTAAGATGACTTGGTGTATCAACAGGAGGTCTTATCACATTAGATTTTAAGCACAGACACTGTTTCTTGAATAGTTGTTGAATGATTGCTTTCCAAAGGGTTTTTGCATAATTTTAATTTGCCTTTTTATTGTTATTAATGAATCATCTGTATCTGTGGTTTTATATGAAATTTAAAAAGACACGCTGAGTATGTTTTGCTAATTAAAATGCAAAAATATATAATTAAATAAATCTTGACAAATAGAATAAAGAAATATATTGATAATTTCTAAAAATTAGTAAAAACAAGGAATTTATTATCTAGAGCAAATGTATAAAAATTGAACTGGCAAAAATTAATTTTTAGCATGCCTTTTTCCTAATTTGTGCTCAATTTGTGAAGGTAAAGAAGGAAAAAGAATAAAAATGTTTAATTTCAAATAAAATATTTTCCCTCTAATAGGATTAAAGTTATATATTTGAGGAGTGATTTAAATTATATGACCTGATCTAAATTATCAACTGGTTGTTAGTCCACTGTGGAGATTCAATAACATTTTAGAGATAATTTTGTGGTACAATTTAAATCTTAAGTGGGAAACTGATTTTTCTTATTGTACCACAATATTTTTATTTAGTTTTAGTTTTAGTTTTATCATCTTTCTCTCCACTGTATTTGAAAACTGTTTTTTAAATTTATTGTTGAAAGTGTTACATATGTCTTCTTCTCCCCCTCCCCCTTGACTCCTTCTGACCTGACCTCCATTCCCTGCCCAGGCCTTTACCACAATATTGTTTGTGTCCATGGGGTATGTATATATGCATACAAGTTCTTTGGTTGATCTCTTTCAACCGCCCTCCCACCCCCAATAGTTTTTAATGTTCATTCATTTGTTCATGTGTAGCATTCACTCACATTTCATTGGCACAAAGTAAATCACATGGCAACCCTAGTTGCTAGCAATGCTAAGAAATGCATTCTCTTCCTGGATATCCTTGTGCTTTAAACATACATGAACTACAGACATAAGAAAAAGAATGAATATTGAAGGATTGTTGACAGCAATGGGCCTCTCTGCATATTATTTTCTGCACTCATAGAACATATTCGCCTTCCTCAGCCCCATCATAGAATCTACAACAGAATAGAAAAGTAATCCATCCTATCTAATAAAAAAGTAATAATCAAATTCACCATACCTTCGCTATGCCCAATAAGCCACACCCACAAGCCACATCCACAAGCCAATCACAGGGCAATGGCCAGGCGGGGGAGGGGGGGCTGTGGGTGGAGCCAGCCAGCCATGGTGGGCCCCATGATCCATCAAAATCATGCGTAGGTATTTCTGTGCAGTTTACAGGTTTTTTTAAAAAAATTGTCATGCTATTGTAAAGGTAATTAGCTATCCAGCATGCAATATTTGTCTCCTTGTAGTCTACAACTCACCCACCAAGATAATACCACCTATTTTTATAATAGCACACTTTTTATGTCACCAAAGTCTTTATTAGCCAAGTCATAGTCTAAAGATTTATTATAAAGAAACTTCAAAACACAAGACTTTGAATTAGATAAAATATAAGTGTGTGGTCTCTAAGGACTCTGACAGGTCAGTTGGCTATATTATTTTAAATACGTGGCTTCCATTCTTGGGCCTGGGGTCTAAGATCTGCCACAGCTGCTGTTCTTGGCCAAAAATAAGAAAAACAAAAATATATTAGGACAGCTGTTTTATCTTTAAATAATAATCTAGAAATTGCACATATTTTAACAGTGTCCCACTGGCCCAAGCATAGTCATTGAATGCAAGAAAAAATAGAAAATACATTCTTTAGCCAAATGGCCAAGTGTGATGGTTACCAAATTCAATTTAGAAAAACTTAGGAAAATGAATATTGGGAGACAATGCTTCTTTTTCATCCTTTAAAATATTTTTTGAGGAGAAAAAAGATAATGAAGGTACTCTTAAGACTAAATATATTGGCTAATATACCAATATCTTGATCAAATCTAGTAAGTGTATTAACAATTTCAATTAATATTAATCATTTCTAATCCTATCTAATAAAAGAGTAACATGCAAATGTGACCATATCTTGGCTCCTGATTGGCTATGATACCAGCCAATCAGGAGCAGGGGGCTGGGCCAAGCGATGCATGGCAGGGGGGCGGGGCTGAGGCACTTGGGAGGCCAGTGGCAGGGGATGGGAGCCAGGTGGGACAGGAAGGGCCTGCTGCTATGGCCACAAGCTATGCCCACAAACCACGCCCACAAGCCAAGCAGGAGAAAATGAACCACAACCAAGATGGCTGCGGCCACTGAGAGACTGGGCCTGGCTGCAACTGCAAGTGCAGCGTCGGTGCCCTCAGTTGGGGCCATGCAGAAGGAGGGAACAGAGGCGTGGGCCGGCTTGATGGAGGGAGAAAACCGCAGCACCGGCCCGCTTGGCTGAGGAAGGGAATGGCATCACGGGCTGGCTTGGGGGAGGGAGGAAAACTGCAGTGCAGTCTGGCTTGTCTGAGGGGAAAACTGCGCACCAGCTGGCTTGAGGGAGGGAAGTAGTGGCATCTTGGGCCGGTTGGCTAAGGGAGGGAATGGCAGCACTGGCTGGCTTAAGGGAGGAAGAAAACCTCAGCGTAGGCTGGCTTGGGAGAGGGAGAAATCAGCGGTGTGAGCCAGCTTAGGGGAGGGAGGGAAAGGATTCCGCCCCCCCCTCCCCGCCTGCCCCTGGCTTGGGCCGGGGCTGGGGTGGGGTTGGGGACAACCAGAGATCAGCTGTATCACAGGGTAACATATAGCTGGGGTCCCTGGTCGAGGTGCCCT
The DNA here is from genome assembly GCA_027563665.1 of Antrozous pallidus. Lineage (NCBI taxonomy): Eukaryota > Metazoa > Chordata > Mammalia > Chiroptera > Vespertilionidae > Antrozous > Antrozous pallidus. Next base: position 29,973,924 of record CM050513.1, read on the forward strand.
GTCCAAGGCCCAAAGCCTCTACCAGAGGCTTTTGGTCTTGGGTGGGGGTGGGTATGAGCCACCATTAGGACATCCCCTGAAGGCTTCCAGTATGTGAGAGAAGTCAGGTTGGGCTAAGGAACCTCCCACCCCCAGTGCATGAATTTCGTGCACCGGGCCCCTAGTATGAAAATATGTTCTTTTCTTAATGGAAAAGCACTTCATATTTGATTAACATTAAGATTGATTCTTCAGCCCTAACTGGTTTGGCTCAATGGATAGAGCATCAACCTGTGGACTGAAAGGTCCCAGGTTTGATTCCAGTTAAGGGCATGTACCTTGGTTGCAGGCACATCCTCAGTAGGAGGTGTGCAGGAGGCAGCTGATTGATGTTTCTCTCTCTCTATCCCTCTCCCTTCTTCTCTGTAAAACATTAATAAATTATATTTTTTAAAAAGATTTATTCTTCATTAACGCATATTATTTTTAGTTTTATAGCTTGGTCCTTTGTTATTCTACTGACAAATGTATTTGCAAATACCTTAGGCCTTTTATCTATTCAAATATTTCCAGACAGATACAAAAATTTTCAAACATATTAATAATTAATTTTTTATCTTTATTGTTCAGTTTATTAATTACATTGTTCCCTTTTTCCCCCCTATAGTTCCCCTCCACCTGGTACCCATCCCACCCTCCGACCTCACCCCCGTCCACTGTCCTCTCCCATAGTTGCATGATTTTTGTCCAGTCTCTTGCTGCACTTCCCACACCCCCTTTCTCCCCAAGAGTTGTCAGTCCATTTCTTCTCTATGTCCATGATTCTGTTACATTCACCAGTTTATCCTGTTCATCAGCTTATTAATTCACTTGATTTTTAGATTCATTTGTTGATAGATGTGTATTTGTTGTTCCTAATTTACACTTTTATCTTCTTCCTCTTCTTAAAGAATATCTTTCAGCATTTCATATAATGTTGGTTTGGTGGTGATGAACTCCTTTAGCTTTTTCTTATCTGAGAAGCACTTCATCTGACCTTCAATTCTGAATGATAGCTTTGCTGGATAGAGTAATCTTGGTTGTAGATTCTTGCTGTTCATAACTTTGAATATTTCTTGCCACTCCCATCTGACCTGCATCATTTCTGTTGAGAAATCCGCTGACAGTCGTATGGGTGCTCCCTTATAGGTAACCATCTGTTTTTCTCTTGCTGCTTTTAATATTCTCTCTTTGTCTTTTGCTCTTGGCATTTTAATTATGATGTGCCTTGGTGTGGTCCTCTTAGGGTTCCTGTATATTGGGGTTTGGTGCGCTTCTTGGACTCCTAAGTCAATTTCAACTGAGTGGATTTTCCCTCTTTGTATTTCAAATCTTTAACTTGGTTCTTGGGGTGCTCCAGAGCACTTTTAGGTCTTTGTATAATATTTTTTATTTCAGTCAGTGTATGCTGAATTTCTGGTTGGTCCTTTTTCATATCCTTGAGAGTCTCCTTCATTTCCATGTTGGTCTTGATCATTTCCTTGCAGGTCTCGTTCATATCCTCGAGTGTTTCGTTCATTTCCTTGTAAGACTCATTCATTTCCTTTGCGGTCTTGCTTATTTCCTTATAGGCCTAGACCCTTTGTTGGAGCCTCTTGAAAAACCCTATAACCGTGGTTTTGAATTCCATGTCCAGTCGTTTTTTTTCCCTCCATTTCTTTCACATCTGATTTCTTTCCATGTCTCTGCATGGTGGCTGCTTTCCTGAGTTGGTCAATTAGCTTTGTGTGGTAGTCTTCCTACTAGGGACAGTGGCTTAGCCTCCCCAGTTACCTGAGGTGGATATGGGCTGCACAGTCTTGCTGAAGTTAAGCTCAGGTTAATCGTTGTTAGCACTTGGAGGGGCTGACCTCCAGGCCAATTGTTTGTGAAGCTCAGCTGTGCTCAGGTTGGATGGGCGGAGTCTCTGGGCCAAGCAGACAGCGTTAGCTCCGCCCTATGCGGCCCCAGGGACTCTGTTCCGGGGGCAATGGCTGCCAGCACCTCTGAGAGAGAGCGGCTGCTGAGCTCCACCGGCTGCCGGGGAATTCAGACTCTCCCCAAATGACTCTGCTCGCCCAATGTCTCACCCAGGGTGGTAAACCAAAGCAGTCTGACGGTTTTCCGAATGAGAGAGCAAGTCGCAGAGTGCTCTCTGCGCCGTCACGCAGCTGAGCTGTTCGTGCAAACTGCCTTCTCCACAAGCCCACAGACCACTGCAGCACCCGAGCTTCGGCGTGCCCTCCCACTGTCCAGTTTTCACCCCGTATGATAGTGGGTTGGTTCCCTGGACTTCGCCTAGAGCTGGAGAATCAGTCCAGAGGGACGTCTTTGTCTCCCCTTTGAGAAAACTGGCTGGTTTTCAGCTGCCCTATCCGCGGCGCGCGCTTCAAACCTCTCTCCGCGCGAATCTTTCAACTCTGTCCGCCGCCGCTCCTCAGAGTCACAGTGTCTTATTTTCACTTTTACTTGTGGAATTTTCACTCGGCCAGCTTTCTGGTGATTCTGGAAGGTGTTTGTTCTTTCGTTAAGTTGTAGTATTAAAATTGCTGAGTATGACGGCAAGATAGGTGTTTTACCTATGCCGCCATCTTGGTTCCTCCAATCCTTGTCTAATAATTAATTTTTTAAAAAATGTATTGCTTAATTACTAGAGGAGACTTATTGAGCAACTATTAAAATAATTAATTATTCTTTTATTATTGTTTCTTTATAAATTTAATCTAACCATGATATCTACATATTTCATTTAGAATGTTACTCATTAATTTATTTTCAGTTCTAGGGCTAGTCAAAAGTCTTAGCTATTTGAATTAAAATTCCTATTTCTGTGCATTACACCTCCCATAGACTTGTTTATCTATCAAATAAAGGCTTACCTAGCAAGGTATTGACACTCCTAGCCTAATTTATTCACTTATTCTATATTTTGTATCATGCACAGTCATGCTGTTAAGACTGCATTCTCTAGAGACCTGGGGTTCTGTGAAGACGCCAATCAGGAAAGAGACACCAAGGACTGTCTCTCCTAATTCATTTCAGAGATAAAAGCTTGACACTTCTTTTATACACTGGTGCTCTGCTTATGATTTTCTTTGGGAAAAAAAGTTAAATTGCTTAAAATACATTTAAACACCAAAAATTCTTAAGTTCTGTGCCATTATTTTCAACTTCCTATAATTATCCCATCTAATGGAAAATTAGAGAAAAATAAAAGAGCCAAATGGAGTTTCCTGTCTTAGGAGCTCCAATCATTTTTCGCTAGTCCTCTCTAAACAGAAACTCACATTTTTAATTTTACTCTTTGAGAATGAAACTTAAAAATGGGTGAGTAATATCCCATATTTCTCTTTATGAAAGCTTTATATGTGGAGCTAGATAAGCCATTGTTCACTGGTCAAATAGGTGAATAGAACAGTAGAGTTGGGGTAATATTCGTATTGGCATGTTAATCACTGACTGATGTTTAATTGTAATACAAAAATCTTACTAATTATAAGAAATAGTTATGGCCATTAAGCGATTTTTAGGTCCTCTACTGAGATGGTCATCTTAATTCATTTCCTATGATTTTCTTAAATACATAGTAAAAATATTATAGTTCCCCATATGAACAAAACAACTTTAAACTTTACTATCCCTGAAATACCAATTTAATGTACTCCATTGAGGAGAATCTACTAGAAATGTTACCATTTTGACCTTGACTTTTTTTTCAATATTTCATTGTTATGGGTAATAATGCAGATTGTTTAAATGCAGATTGGTGTCTTTGTCAGTTTTGCCTTGAACATCAATCCCAGAAAGAAACAATATGCATATTATCTTTGCTTTTTATCTATAGCATGCTGACCTAAAACTTGCATTATACAATTTTCTTTTCAGCTCATACCTTTAGGGCAAGATGGAAGGCATAAAGAAAACAAACAAAAATTTTGTCTTTTGGAAGTTTTAGAACATCTACTTTTAAAAAAGGAAGGTCATTTAACTAGCATGTTAGTGTTCATTGTGTAGGTGGATATCAACATGAAAGGGAAAGATGGAGAAACAGGACCTGGCCCCACATTTGCAGTTTTGTCACTTATGAGGCCTCAGTTTCTTCCTCTCTAAAGTGTTGGGTTAAACTAGAATAATCCATTTGCTCTTTCTACTCCAAATCATTTCCACAAATATTTTTTAGGAAAAAAAGTTATCACAATTATTCAGAACTTTATAGTCAGCTCTCAAACAAATGTATTTTAAAACTATTTTTTTAAAGTGTATTAAAATACAAAATGGAAAAAATGAGAATCTTAAGGTAAATCTCTTTGATATACACTGATCATTTTAAGTTTTAATTATGTTAATCTTTTAATTTAAAAAAATCAACATTCATGTTTCCATAAATGTCCCGAATTTTGTCTAAGGAAAGCAACCTTTATAAAGTTTTCATTGCCAAGCTGTAGATCTTGAAAAGAAGCTAAAGTAATAGCTGAGATGGTACAAATTTTGCTTTGTTTTTTTCTGTTAAAAGAGTATCAAAGGATACTTGGATACTATATTTTACTTGTCCATAATACTATATGTGCGAAATTATATTTTAAGCACTATATAATGACTTTAACTGTATATGGGCCATTTTCTGTTATATAATTAGTATTTCTGATTAAATAGTAAGTTTTAAAAATAAATTTATGTATGCATTTATTGTTTTATATATTAATAATTTAGTTGCCATTTAGAACAATATTAATTCCCATGTGTATTATGTCATTTGTATTTTTTCTTTATTTTATTTATTTTCATTACCATTTATCCCTCTAAACTTTCCTCCACCTCCACCACACCCCTCCCACATGTCCATGAGTTCCCTAACTTGTTTTTTCAATCTTCAGAGGAGGGTTAGTTAGCATTGTTCAATCATAATTTCCCAGTTGCTCACATTAAAAAGATATTTTCAAACTCAGCCAAATGCAGCTCTCTACAATGCTCTGGAGAGCAGGCACTTACTTGGCTTTTATTTTCTGGGACAGAGTTTTGAAAAGGCTTACTTAGGGCATTTGTTTTCATTTCAATTCCTAAAGCCTTTAAAATAACAATCTGGAGTAGTTGGAGAAGGTTTTCAACTGTAACAATAAGTTTCTTTGAAATCAGCCTAGTGCTGCTATCCAGCATTGATTAAAACAGTGGATTTAGACCTAGAGGCTCTTTCATGTGCTATATATTGATTTATTCAGTACCAATTAAAAAATACAGGACTGATTTTTCTACAACAACAAACTTAGCAAACAGGGAATTTATTATGGTGTTTTTTTCTAAAATGATAAATACAGCTTTGAAAAACTACCCAGAATGGATCCCACTATGTACAGAATAAAAGTCAGATTTCTTCAAAATACATCTCTAACAGATGTAATATAGTCTACCTCTTTGCTGTCAATCTTGCATTTCACTTCTCTTATTTGAATGTAATGGTTTATAATTATGATTCTATCATAAATAAATAAATATAAACAATATCGGTGTAGAGATTTATAGTAAGGCCATCTGGATTTATAGAGGTAAAATGCAAACGGGTTTGAGTAATTAAGAATTTAAGTTTAAATATATTTTACTTTTATTTGCATGTGTAAAAATATAGAATTCAGTGACTGAGCTTGCCTCTATATATATGTTAGTGTACAATCCTTTCCACTATACCCATAAATTTAACAACACATTTTATTTTCTCTGTCTAGAGTGTGAGGATTATTTTAGGAAAGCACAGTTTGACCTAATTTTACTTTGTAGATGAATCTTTGTTGGTTCAGTTTCTCTGAAAAGCTATGCATCAAGATGATTAAAATATTTCTGACACCATATAAAAAGTACAGCTTAACTGCTATGGAAAATTCTGACAAGACAGTACCCTTTTGTGTGTAGTGGAGGTGTGTAGACTTTTTATTCTTCCTTTTATTCACCATGGTTATATAGGCAAATCTCATAGTCTCCAAGAGCTTCAGCTTACTAATCTGTAAGATGTGTTACTGTGCAGGTTAAAAGAGATAATGTATGTAAAGTATTTATCTCAAATTAGAAATGCAGGAAATCTTCTCTGAGAACCACTCTGTCCAGTCCTTTACTTCTACTTAAATCACAATACTTGGATCTAAAATTGTTAGGGGGTAAATAAGGGGGGGAAAGCATTACACTTTCTGTGGCATTATTTCCTTTAGAAGTTTTCCAAACAGGGTCAGGTGAATAGTGCTCAAGCACTGTCTGACTGGCATAAAGCAATGCCCCTGGTTGTAACATGAGCAGCTGTATCCACATGGGATGAACTTCAAGGTGGGTGTTGGTTTCCTTTGAATCATCCTAGTGAGATTTTGAGGTCTCCCACCTTAACCTCTAAGGGAACCATCTCTCAAATTACCTATTTCTAAAGAGCATTTATTTTGTTTAAAATATAGAACATAGTCACAAAATATTTTAGATAAAAATAGACAAGAATAAAGAAAAAACTTTATTAGAGATGACCACTGTTACATTTTTTTTCTATTTTCTCTATGAGCATATGTATACATATAACTGATTTTCTATTGTAGGTAATTTTATAATTTACTCTTCATCATACCATTAAAAGTTTATGAAAATATATAATTTTCTATTGTCTAAAAGTAGCATAATTTTTAGTTATATCCCTATTGTGGGACATAAATATTGTTTCCAACTTTTTTGTTATATAAAATTATGCCATGACCAACAACATTGTACTTAAGTTTTATCTATATTTGTGATTATTTTTATCCTAAGTGATATCTAGAAATCCGATTATGTGTTCAAAGGTTTAGATATTGGTAAATATTGTCAAATGTCTGGATATATATATATATATATATATATATATATGTATATGGAAGTAATTTATATTCTCATTGACAGTATTTAAAATGTTCATCTTACTATTCTTTTATTAGAACAGAATATTAACATTTACACATACATGCACATACACACATACTTAGAAGAATATAATTTTTAGAGCTTATTTGTTCAAATAAATACAACATTCTTATTTTCCTCCCCAATATTTAGTCTCACTAACAAAACTGATCTTTCCTACCAATAAATAGATTAAACTCATATCATCCTTCATTATAATATATGTCCTAGATTTTACATCTAATATTTTTTTAATATTATGTTTTAACGTAACAGCGGGTGCCTAAGGCTGTCAATATGGTGAGTTATATTCCTAGATGAGTTCTAATGTAAATTTCACTAGCACTAGAATTTTCTTGCCATATTAAGCAAAACATAAGTTGGAATAAAATTACTATGTAAATTACTATAGTGAAATTAAATTAAAGTTTTCCTATATTAACTGTGAACATACCCTCATTCATTGCAAAACAGCTCCTTAATAATAAAGATTTCAAGGGACAAGACTAATATACTCTTACTCATGGGTTAATAATTTTAAAATGTTATATAATATCAGAATAATTTTCATTTCTGAAGACCTAATTGAATCTAAGTATGCTTGCTCTCAGAGAGTGAGAATGAGACAAACTCATTGTGATTTGGATTGTAGTTTGGCTACTCATTTTCTTTTCAATCATGGTAGAGTTACTTAATTTCTATGATTCTGCAATTTCTTAATTTTTACATGAATAAGAGGAATCTGTTTCCCAGAGCTATTTGAAGGGTAAGTTTAAAAAGTCCATGTATAAATTTATTGGATATAATAAGCATTCAAAATGATGACTTTACTGGTATGTATGAGACTTAATTTTTATGAAGTAATAAGAATATTAGTTACATAATAAGCATTGAGGAAGACTTCTTCAAGAAAATTTCTGTTTGCTACTGCATAGAATATTAATTTCAGAAATATTTGTTCTTCAGAATTCCAATCCTTGAACCACATTTAAGGATAGTAGAAGTTCCATATCTTTCCAAAAACCTTAATTTTGCCAGTTTTATCATCAAAAGCCTTAATTCCTGTCCTTTAAAACTAATTATTTAATTTCTAAAGACTTCAGTACTTTGTTAGGATCCATCTAGATTTCATAAGCAATAAATGAGACATACAAAAAAAATTTAAAGTGTTAAAGCATTAGTAAGGTAACTGCTTTCCTGTCAAGTTTTAGAATCTCAGTCCTTCTGCTTTCAAATAGCCTTTAAAATACTCACTTACTGGTGTGGCTCAGTGGTTGGATGCAGGCCAGAGCCCCAGGAGATTGCCAGTTCAGATTCCATGTCAAGGGCACATGCCTAGGTTGCAGTCCACAGTAGGAGGCATGCAGACGATAGCTGAATCATGTTGCGCTGTCAAGTTGATATTTCTGAGTCCCTCTCCTTTCCTCTTTATTTAAAACTCAACAAAGTATTCTTTTAAAAATAATAATAAAGAAATAAAATAAAATACACACTCAGTAGACTGTATTTGGAGGCTAGCATGTTGAAAATTTTGTCCAGTCATGGCCAAAAGATATTTAAAAAATAGAAAACATTTTTATATAAAGTTCATGAGGAATGTCATGATACTCTCATCAGATGGTATGGTCATTTGTTTTCTTTCCTTTTTAAAAAATATAAAAATATTATAACATAATATACAGTCTTGCTGTATTCATAGCTACTTTGGAATTCTTCTTTAACATTTAACCCCTCAAGTTTTCTTTTTTTAAAATAAATCTTTATTGTTCAGATTATTACAATTGTTCCTCTTTCCCCCCCACCATACTTTTTCCACCCCACCCTCCTACCTTACCCCCTCCAGTCCTCGTGCATAGGTGTACGATTTTTGTCCAGTCTCTTTCCAACCCCTCACACCCATTTTATCCCAAGAATTGTCAGCCCACTCTCTTTCTATGCCCCTGATTCTACTATATTCACCCGTTTATTCTGTTCATCAGTTTTTTATTCACCTTATTTTTAGATTCACTTGTTGATAGATATGTATCTGTTGCTCATAATTTTTATCTTTACCTTTTTCTTACTCTTCCTCTTCTTAAAGAATACCTTTCAGTATTTCATATAATACTGGTTTGGTGGTGATGAATTCCTTTAGCTTTTTCTTATCTGTGCTCTTTATCTGACCTTCAACTCTGAATGATAGCTTTGCTGGGTAGAGTAATCTCAGTTGTAGGTTCTTGCTATTCATCACTTTGAATATTTCTTGCCACTTCCATCTGGCCTGCATAGTTTCTGTTGAGAAATCAGCTGACAATAGTATGGGTGCTCCCTTCTAGGTAACTAACTTTTTTTTTTTTCTCTTGCTGCTTTTAATATTTTCTCCTTGGCTTTTGCTCTTTGCATTTTAATTGTGGTGTGTCTTGGAGTGGTCCTCTTTGGAATCCTTTTATTTAGGGTTCTCTGTGCTTCTTGAACTTGTAAGTTTATTTCTCTCACCAGGTGGGGGAAGTTTTCTATCATTATTTCTTCAAATAGGTTTTCAGTATTTTTCTCTCTGTCTTCTTCTGGCACCCCCATAATTTGGATGTTGGTACACTTGAAGTTGTCCCAAAGACTCCATAAACTATATTCATTATTTTAGATTCTTTTTTTCTTTTTGTTTTGCTGGTTGGGTGTTTTTTGCTTCTATGTATTTCAAATATTTGTTTCTTGCAATCCTCTAGTCTCCTTTGGATATTTGTATATTATTTTTTATTTCGTCAGTGTATGCTTAATTTCTAGTTGGTTCTTTTCATATCCTTGAGGGTCTCACTACATTTATTGGCCTTTTCTAAAAAATTATTGAAAAACCTTATAACCATGGTTTTGAACTCTATATCTACTCATTTACTTTCCTCCATTTCCTTCATTTGTGCATGTTTCTTTGTCTCTGCATTTTGGCTGCTTCCCCGAGTTGATAGAGTGACTTTGTGTGCTAGGTGTCCTATAGGGCCCAGTGGCTCAACCTTCCCAGTTACCTGAGGTGGACACTCTTGGTGCACCACTTTGTGGGCTGTGTGCACAGTCTTGTTGTAGTTAAGTCTTGATTGCTGTTGGTAACACTGGCAGGAATTGACCTCCAGGCCAATTGGCCATGAGGATCAACTGTGTCTATGATGGGAGAACTTGTGTGCTGGAGACACTCTTAAGAAACAAGACTTGCTTCAATGGGGCTTTGGTGCTCACTGAGTCTGTCCTCTGAGTGTGTCCCTTATGGATCTGAGGAGTTTTAATCTGGATGGTCCTACTCTGACCACTGGGTACACTGGCTCTTGTATCTCTAAGGAGGTGCTAATTTAGCTTTGGCTTGAGGCCACCCAGCAGAAGCTACTGAGAGATCTGCAGATTCCTCTTCTTTGTTTGGGCTTTGGAGGTGCCCAGATGAGGCCCAGCTATGAAGCAATGCAAGCTGCTGTGGGGCCTTGGGGCTTCTTTTGGATGTTCTGGGTCTCATTGACTCAGCTGCAGTTTGTTAGGTAAGTTTAAAATTTAAAGGACCAGGCCATTCATATGCAAAAGCCTCTGCACTCAACTTGGATGGGGCGGAGTCTCAGGGTGGACCAAGCAGCAATGGCTGCGTGGGCCAGGAACTCAAGACAGAGCAAACAGCAATGCCTTCTTGTCAGCCCTGCCCTAAAAGGCCCCTGTGTTTCAGTGTCCTGTGGTCATTGCTGCAAGCACCTTTGAGAGAAAACCACCTTCAGGTTTTGCCCACTGCCGGACAGTCCAGTTTCTCCTCATATGAATCTGGGTCCCCAGAATCTCACCTGGAACTGGAGTTCAGAGCAGTTGGGAGCTTTTGTCTCCCTCCTGATTGAGAAAGCCAGCTGTGTACTCAGTTGCCAGCCCTCTCTGTGTGCACGCCTTTGTACCTCTGCTCCTTACTTCCACAGCTCCTATGAGTCTCAGTGTGCTTTTCTATTTCCTTCTAGTTGCGGAATTTCCACTTAGCCAGACTCTCTGTGGTTATGGATGATGTCTGTTTTGTATTTTAGTTGTAGTTTTGAAATTGCTGTGCAAGGCAAAAGTTCAGGTGTTTACCTATGCCACCATCTTGGTTTCTCCTCCTTCAAGCTTTCCTAAGGGGAACTTTGATCCCTTTGAAATTCATGTTAAGAATAGTCTTTTTGAACACCAATTAAAATATAAAAAAGGGGAGAACCAAGATGGCAGCATAGGTAAATGCCTATACTTGCTGCCTCCCACAACCACATCAAAATTACAGCTAAAAATACAGACCATCTAACAACCAGAAACTGCAGGAAAGTTGGCTAAGTGGAAGTACTACAACTGGAGAACTAAAGAAGAAAGCACACTGAGAATAGTAGGAGGTGCGGAGGTATGGAGGTGCAGAATGGTCTGGTCAGGCATTTGGGTGTGCCACTTTTTTAATCAGGAGAGAGATCACCTCTGTGGAAGCCACCTGGAGGAGCAAGGAGTCCCAGCCTCATAGTAGAACCCCATTCCAAAGTCTCAGAGCTGGGGAAAGAAGTCCCTAAGGGCTGAAAGGACTATAGTCCAAAAGAACTACAGGCCATAAAACCCGTCTGGATTGGTGCTAAGTGACACACAGTCTTCTGGAGACCCAGCTGCTTCTCTTCAAAGGTCAGCACCATTAACTGAATTTATAAGCTCCCACTTCCTCTGAGCTCCAGTGCCAGATGGGGGATCAAGGCACCTACGAGGAGGAACTAGATTGTCTGGCATTGGGGCAGGAACTCAGGGATGGCTTTCTTCCAGATGGAGATTCTTGCAGAGGTCATTGTTCCTGTGCTGGGACCTCCCCAGTGAAAGGCTAACTAGCAGCCATTTCTGTTTTCTCTTCCCTGGTTATTCCCTGAGTCCCTGCCCTACCCAATTTACAATCCCACCCCAACAGCTGTTGCATATGAATGGTCTGTCCTTTCTCAGGTTAAAACTCTGTGAAACTAGCTGCAGCTGTGTCAGGAAGCCCCAAACCTATCAATAAAAGTCCCCAAACCAGCACCAGCACCAGCCTGTCTTGTTTCACATCTAGGCCTTGTCTGGGCACTTCCAAACCCCATACAAAAAGGAGGAATCTGCATATCTCTCTGTAGTTTCTGCTGGATGGCCCCAGGCAGTGACTGACTTTGCACCTCCCTGGAGACACAAAAGCCAGTGTACCCAGTGATTAGAGTGAGACCATACAAGATTACAACTCTTCACATCCATAAGGGCAGGGAGCAGACTCAGTGAGCACCAAAGCCCCACTGAAGCAAGTCCTGCCCCATAAGGGAGTCTCCTGCACAACAGATCTTCCAGTGTAGACACAGCTAGTCATCATAGCCAATTGGACTGGAGGTCAATTCTTTCCAGTGACACCAACAGCAATCAAGGCCCAACTACAACAAAACTGTGCACACAGCCTTCAAAGGGGTACATCAAAAGTGTCCAAGTCAGGTGTTTGGGGAGGCTGAGTCACTGGGCCCTATAGGACATCCCATACACAAGGGCACTTTATCAACTCAAAGACACTTAGCTGCTACCCAATACATAGAAACAAACACAAGAAAGCAGCCAAAATGTGGAGACAAAGAAACAAGTCAAAGTGAAAGAAATAGAATAAATCAAACTACTGCACATAGAGTTCAAAACTATGGTTATAAGGTTACTCAAACATCTTCTAGAAACCTCCAAGGAACTTAGTGAGACGTTCAAAGATCTTAGTGAGAATGCCAAAATAATGGAAAAGGACCAGTCAGAAATTAAGCATATACTCACTAAAATAAAGAATAATATAAAGGTATTCAAAAGTAGATTAGAGGATCTCCAGAATGATATCAATGATTTAAAACACAAGGAAGTAAAAAACACCCAACCAGAAAGAAAAAAGAATAAAAAAAATGAAGATAGTGGAAGGAGCCTCTGGACAACTTCAAGTGTGCCAACATCCAGATTACAGGGGTGCCAGAAGAAGAGAGAGAGCAAGATACTGAAAACCTATTTGAAGAAATAATGAGAGAAAACTACTTGCCCCACCCTGGTGAAAGAAGTAGACTTACAAATCCAGGAATCACAGAGAACCCCAAACAAGAGGAATCCAAAAGAGGACCATACCAATACACATCATAATTAAAATGCCCAGCGCAAAAGACAAATATAGTATCTTAAAAGCAGCAAGAGAAAAACAGTCATCTACAAAGGAATGCCCATATGACTGTCAGCTGATTTCTCAACAGAAACTATTCAGGCCAGACATGTGAGTAGCAAGAAATATTCCAAAATGATGAATAGCAAGAAACTATAACCAAGATCACTCTACCCAGCAAAACTATCATTCAGAATTGAAGGTCAGATAAAGAACTTCACAGACAAGGAAAAGCAAAAGGAGTTCATCACCACCAAACCAGTATTATATGAAATGCTGAAGGGTATTATTTAAGAAGAGGAAGAAAAAGGTAAAGATAAAAAAATATGAACAACAAAGTGACAACAAATACATATTTATCAACAAGTGAATCTAAAAATTAAATGAATAAAAAATCTGATGAGCCCTAACCAGTTTGGTTCAGTGAATAAAGCATTGGCCTGTGGACTGAAAGGTCCCAAGTTGGATTTTGGTCAAGGGCATGTACCTTGGCAGTGGGCACATTCCCAGTAAGAGGTATGCAGAAGGCAGCTGATTGATGTTTCTCTCTCATTGATGTAAAAAAATCAATGAAATATATTTTTTAAAATCTGATGAACAGAATAAACTGGTGAATGGAATAGAATCAGAGGCATGGAAATGAAACAGACTGACGATTCTCAGAGGGAAGGGAGTGTGGTGGGGAAAGGGGTGTGGGAAAAGATTAGACAAAGATCTTATATGCATGTATGCATTACCTAAGGATACAGAAAATGGGGTGGCAAAGGCCTAGGTTGGGGTGGGAACCGGGTGGAGGGGAGCAATGGGAGGAAAAAAAGAGGGACCTCTCTAATAATGTCAACAATAAAGATTAATTTAAAAAATATGAAAAAGTACAGATTTACTAAAAAGACTAATTGTAGCTGGAGGCAATTATCTGAGACAAAAATTATGTCTTTAAGTGTTAAATTTGTTTAGTTTTGTAATAGGTTTTAAAGGATGTGTCACTTATTTTACAAAGTATTTCAGCATATCTTAAGAAAATGACCTAGATATTCTACATTTTTATCATAAAGTGGTAGATATTAATAAATTAATGCCTCAATTTATTCTTCATTTATTCAAGCTCTAGTTTAATTTGCATCTAGTTATTTTTAATGATATCACAAACTGTCATTGCATCACTACCAAGAGCAGTAACAGGTCTAGAACTGTAATAATATGGTCTATGTAAACCTTGCTCATTCTACCTTTGAAAGTTACAATTAATTTTATATTTTAAACCCTAGGCTCCTATAGAAACTCTTCTGTTATAGCTACATCTTGAGGACTTCGTTATCAAATTAGATATCTACCATTCATTGTACTGTGAGATCTTATTCTGTATATTATGAAGTTCTAAATGAATAATTTAGTATGTGAGACATCCATAAATGAAAATATTTTCAGATTAAAAAATAATTTCCGATGCAGTGGATGAAGGAAGAAGATCAATGGTCAGAAAGATCAATTATGATGTCATCAGACAGCCCAGGGACCCATAAGGGACTCCAGATGGCAAGAAGGAATGCTGGATGGCAAAAATGGCACTGCCCTTCAACTCCCTATTTAAAAAAATGCAGAAGTAGCTGATTTTATCTTTCTTTTAATTGTCTGCTTAAACTACTGATCAAAGTTTGATGTTTGATGGCTCATTACCTTCCTAGGGTGGCTGTAATGAGCAGTCCATGATCTTGCCCCATAGCACAGGTGTGAACATAGTTACCTAGCAACACAGCTGGAAAAGGAAGTCACCCAACCCTGAAATGATAAATTCCACAAGCCTGCCTTTTTTTTTTAAAAAAAAAGCCCACTTTGTCCCCAGTTTATACAATCAGCCAAGCTGAGTCAGTTCAGAGGACCTTTCTTTCTTCTTTGCTGTCTCCCTTGTGCTCAAGAATAAGCTCAATAAAATCTGTCTGGATATTCTCTGGAGTGTCTTCTTGATTATTTTTAGTTTGGGAAACCCAAGAATTCTAACATTGATGCTGAAACGTGTTTTTGTTTGTTTGTTTGCTTGTTTGTTTGTTGTGTTTGCCTGTGTTTTTAAGGACCATTTTCTTCATATGGAATTGGTTAAGGCAACTAGCTCATAAATAAATCTGTAAACAATGCAGTCACAGATGCATTTCTCTACTGCTGGTGGACCAGATACTTAAAAAACAAATAAAGTATATTGAAATATAGTGGAGTCTGTTTTTATGTTGCCAAAATGCCTTCATGTAAGAAGAACTATGGCGGTGTAATTTAAACATTTTTTGTTTGTTTGTTTTTGTGGGTTTATTTTAAGTAACAAGCCATAAAAACTTGTACTATATAGTTACCATGTATAGACTAATCATATGAAATTTCCAATATTTAAAAAAACAAAAAAGAAGTTGCCATATTTTGGCTACTTTTTATTTAAAAAAATGATAATTTCATATGGGCGGATCTAATCAGGCATGTTTTGGCAGGGTCATTGCGCCAGTTTCTTAGGGCTGCTATAACAAAGTACACCACAAGAAAGAGTAGCAGAGACAATGTAAATGGACACATGCATGTTCATATTAATTTAAAAACCTGAAAAATATAATACATGAAAAAGTAAATGTCCTCATTAAAAATATAGGTGAGGGTGGGTGGGTGGGAGGAGATCAATCAAAGAACTTGTATGCATTGACGCATAACCCATGAACACAGACAATACAGGGCGGTTGAGCGAGGGGGAAACAGGGATGGGCTAAAAGAGGGGGAAAGGAGGAAACATATGTAATACTTTCAACAATAAATATTAAAAAACAATAAATGTCATTATTGTCAGAAAATTTTTTAATTACTTGTAACATTCCAGAATAAACTGAGAATATTAAATTATTATGATCTTTGATTGTTTTTAATACTTAATTATGAAAAATGTAAACTTTGGAACTGCTAAAAGATCATTGGCCAGGCAGTTTTTACTCAGCATGTGATCTGGAAAGAACTAATGACCAAAGTGTTCAGCTGCACAGTGGCTTCCGTGTTAGGGAAGAGGCAAGATGAATGTGTAAATATCCTCTGTGTGCTTTAATGTGTGGAATAACAGGAAGTGACTTCACGATACATAAATATGGCTTGTTTACTGTGTTAGTTATCTGAAGATATTATACATATTATGTCTTAAACTGAAGGAATGGTCTAATAAAATTTATAATATATTTTATATATTCTCTTTCATGCTAAAGCACTTTTTAAAATCCTCTCTCCATATGACTTATGCAGGTCCATGTAGCGTATTGAGAGAGCATCAGACTGTGTCAGGAGGCAGGAATTTTATTCCTGACTTTGCCACTAATTAGCTGTGTGATATTGGCCAACTCAGTTGAATTCTCTGTGCTTGAGTTTCCTCATTCAGGTAATTGGTGGACAACAGACTGTATATTATCAAGATTCCTTACATCTGTAAAATTCTTTCTTCTTTATTGTCTGGTCTAATGAATGTGCTTAGTGTTGCCTGTCAAGTTAAATGACAGAAAAATCACTTTTCCCCAATTTTTGTCTGACTCCTCTGTTTGTAGGTGGTGCTCCTATTCCTAGGGATAATCTTTGAATCTCAGGGTTTACAGTAGATGGTAGAAGGGATTTCTCAGCAGACAGCTTTTCTAGCCTTCTTCTCTTGTGACAGGTTTTCTTTCTTTCTACTTTACATTTTGAGCTCTTTGTAAAAGATTATTTTTTTAAAGTGGGTGTTTATTTTTAATTTTTAAGAATATGAAAACTCTCATCAAAGCTATGTGACAGGAGTGGATCAACCTTAGTAATGAAATAACTCTACAATGTTTTTCTTTTATGACTGAACTATAAACTTTTGATTTTATGAAAAGATCAAATATAGATACTGTTGGCATGTTTTAGGGGATATGATAATATTAACTCATCTTGTTTATAGGTCACATCAACTTTCTTAATGTGCTACAGAAATAATAGAGTTGGCTTGGGTAAAATAAACTTAGATCGATTTATATAAAACAAATAGGTCCAAAAGTACTGAAATTCTGATCTTGTATTCAAATTAGTGTTGAATTGAGTTCATATATAATCCTGTATAATTAATTTTTATCTCAATATTCCTTGAACTTTGATGGTACTGTGGTTACTCATCAAACAGGGTCTTACTTTTGACTATGTTAATAGAATTCCCTGCTGAAGAAGAACATTGAAATTAACAAAACAAAGAAAATAAACCTGCCTGGCTGGTGTTGTTCAATGGTTGAGTGTAGACCTATAAACCAGGAAGTCATGGTTCAATTCAAGGCACAAGCCCAAGTTATGGTCTTGATCTCCAGTGTGGGGCATGCAGGAGGCAGCTGATCAATGATTCTCTCTCATCATTGACTTTTCTATCTCCCTCTCCCTCTTCCTTTCTCTCTGAAATCAATAAAAATAAATAAAATAAAAAACCCTAATTTTACAAATACAGACTCTGATAGAACTATATTGGAACACTTGGCAAAGGCTTGAAGCTTTTCAGAGTATCTCCTGTCCTTTGCCTTGCTGCTATGTGGTACAGACTGGAGCCTATCTGCTCATCCTGATTACAGGTGCATAATGTAGGCAAGCCTACCTTAAGGAGGCAGGCTTTCTGCCAGTCTACTGATTATAATGACAGGCAAAAGGAATGCCAGGTCAAGAGTGCTCCAGAGCTAGATGAGGGCAAAAAAATTACTCAGAAATGGTCCTCAGCCAAAACCAGCTTGACTCAGTGTGTAGAGTGTTGGCCTCCGGATTGAAAGGTCCCATGTTTGCTTCCGGGCCAAGGGCATGTACCTTGGCTGCGGGCACATCCCCAGTAGGAGGTGTGCAAGAGGCAACTGATCAATGTTTCTCTCTCATCAATGTTTCTGATTTTCTATCCCTCTCCCTTCCTCTCTGTAAAATATCATATATATATATATATATATATATATATATATATATATATATATAATTTAAAAAAGAAATGGTCCTGAGTTGGCTTGGGAGATGTCTATGACTTTGATCAGTGAGCTGGACAACTTCTCTCCATGGAAGCTTAGAGGAATTGGAATGCTAGAGAAATGGTAGTCTCCTTCCTAGGTTCTATCAATTTCCACAAAATTGCTCTGTTCTGTTTAAAATACACATCATATATGATCACATGGCTCATCCATCTAGTCATCAAACAAATGTTCAGTAATGAAAAAAGGCATAGACTTCAGTTTGGATATAAATTTTGGCCTTGTGATTCATTAGTTTTCCCTCACTTATGAATTTGGGATAAGATCTGCACTTTATACAATTGTTAAATAGTTTAAATCATGTTATAAGGTTTAAAACATTAGCTCAGCCTTTGGTACATAGACTATACTCAATGTGTGGTAACCATTATTGTAATGTATAGAAAATGTTTTATCTGAAAATCCAAACCACAACATGTTAGTTATCTATTTTCCAAAAAAGCTAAAGTTCCCAAAATTTGTTCTAGAAAATACTAATTCTGGAATATAAAAGCTATGAGGTTAAATAAATTTTTAAAAAGTGTTGAGTTGAACTCTCCCTTTTTGAAGATCTACCTTAGCTCATTAGAGGGTCTGAAAGTCTTGAGGTACTAGTAAGAGGATAACTTTGTTTAAAGCAGAATTTTATAATCATATTTAAACACAAGGGCACTTATAAAAATAACTTCTACTAATTTCTCATAAAACTGTGTTCTTCAAAACATGTTTTGGACAACATTACTTATATTGAAAAGAGTTTACACATAAAATCAAAATAATAATATGGAAATCATATCCTTGCCCTGCTTTCTCATGCTATTTCATTTGAACTTAACTATGCATTCTGGAAGGTGGGCTAGGAAGGTATCATTTATGGTCATTTCACAAATAGAAAACAGGCTAATGTCTTCTAAGTCTGGACAAAATGCGATTAACAACCAGGTGTTCTAACATTTAGGACAGAATCTTCTCTCCATACTCCTGCTTTCTCCCTAAAAGTATTGGTCAACTGTTTGATGTAAAATTTCTATGTAATTTCTACGTAAAAGTCTTAGAGTTAGACTTTTACATTAATCTTTTATTTTCCCACAGTGGGAACTTAACTTACTGTCCTCCTTACTCTATGTTCCTCCTTACACACATGTTGCCTCTGCTGGGCTCCTCAGTGAACATGCACGTGAACAGGCATTGTGAAGAGGGCATGATTGAACTCTGAACACTTTTAAGTATGATGAGCTCAGCCTCTCAAAATCCAAAGGACATACATGACTTTTATGTAAATATTTTAAAAAGTCAATTCTACAATTTCTCCAGCATGACAATCTACAGATAGAAGGGCAATAAAGGTGACTATCAGGATATCCACATTCATAGAGAGTCATGACCGGAAACTGAATTCAAATCTGATCGTTGATAAATTACAGAGGAGCATCCTGTGACAAATAGCCACCATGGTGGTGCATAAATTAAAGCAAGCAACAATATTGCTGGCCAAGGCCAGAGGCATTGAGAACCATTCCTTGGCTCACAGTTGCTGGGATTTGGTCTGGAGCTTCAGGAACTGTGGCAACAGCCAGACTGTATCTCATAGCTTTGTTGGAGGCTCTGAAACAGTGGTCGACAAACTCATTAGTCAACAGAGCCAAATATCAACAGTACAATAATTGAAATTTCTTTTCAGAGCCAGATTTTTTTTAACTTAAACTTGTTCTAAAACCACTTCTTCAAAACAGACTCACCCAGGCCATGGTATTTTGCAGAACAGCTGCTCTCAAGGGGCCAAAGAGTAGCATGTGGCCTACGAGCCGAAGTTTGCTGACCACTTCTCTAAAAGATCTTGTGAAACACTGTTAGTTCTCAGAGTTACCAGTTGTTTTCATTTGGCTTGTTTTGTGCCTAAATGTAAGCTGGGGGTGTTGTATCACTTTATGGGAAGTTTAGATGAAATTTGAAGGTACATGTTTTTGCCATAGGACTCAACAAGGAGTATGTATTAAGTATTTTTGGTGGTGGTGGTGACGTGGTGGTGTATGTGTGTGTGTGTATGTGTGTGTATGTGTTCCAGGTAGAACCCAGTGAAGTCATTTCTATATTTACCACTTAACATATAAAGGGAAGTAAAGTTCAGAGAGGTAAAAGAAATGGACTTAAATTCATTCAGTTATTAAGAAGTGCATAGAGATTAAATTAGATCTTGTGATTGTACATAACTCCTACTTCACCATGTTGCACCTCCCTTATTTATTTTTAAATCATAAGGAACTAGGTTCAATTGGGGTGTTTCTCAATTTTGCTTCATATATGATCTCTTTTAAATATGCCAGAGCCCTGTCCGGTGAGGCTCAGATTTTTGGACATCGTCCCATGCATTGACACGTTGCTAGTTAATTTTCTGGCCAGGGCATAAGCCTGGTTTTCTAGCTGCATCCCTGATAGGGGCCTGCAGGAGGCAGCTGATCAATGTTTCCCTCTCACATCAATGCTTCTATCTCCATCCCCCTTCTCCTCTCTCTAAATATCAATTTTTAAAAGCCCTTTAAAAATAAATACCTAGATAAATAACTCCATAGTTCCACAAAGATTCTTTTCCTTATACGATCATAATGATTAAACACATTTAAACATGGCTCTAGAGCTGTATTATTATCATTCTTTTCTCTAAAACAGAACTATACCAGTGTGGGTGGTATGCCCTGAAAACTACAGCCCACCCGTAAAGTGGGCATCTTACTTTACTCTGACCACAACAGCTCCACAGTATAATAAAACTCAGGAGCAAATCTTGAGAGGAAAAACAGAAATTGATTAGTTTTTATGTGCTGACTGCTTTGGGAATTTCTGAGTTTTACACAAATGAAAGTATAAATTATTTTTAGAAATTGTTGCAAGAGCTTTATTCAGTTGATTAATTGAGCAAATGTCATACACACACATGTACATGTGCACACACACACACATACAATACTGAAACAGTTACTTGCACAACTTTGTCCTCAGCTTATGTACAGAAACAGTCATCCACCACATGTAACAAAGATGGAAATGAAAAGTAACAGAGAATGGAGCAGCCTGTCCTTATATGCTCTACAATTTGAGTTAAACTGTTCCCTTAAACATAAACTTTGTCATTTTACTTCTGCTGTGGATTTTGTGTAACTAGTTTAACATGACCAAGAAAAACATTATGAAATAATTTTTAACACTTGCATTTACTAGAGTTAATAGATGAAGGAATGTATTTATAAATTGAGAATTATATGAATCTCTGCCATTTGGAAGATAAATATTATGTCATTTATTTAATAAAAAAGAGGCCCAGGGCACAAATTCGTGCATGGGTAGGGTCTGGCCAGCCCACCTGCCCTAATGGGACTGATCTTGCCAAGGGGAGGGGCCTTGGGAGATTGGCTGGCTGTCCCAGCCCCCATCAGGCTGGTTGGCTCACACAGCAATTGGTTGTTCCAGTTGTTCCAGTCATTCCAGTTGTTTGGCCTTTATATAAATAGATATGTATAGATGGCCTATGATATGCAAGGTATTAGTGATAAAAAATTATATATATGTACACATGTGTATATATATATATGTATATATGTATATATATAGTCTTTAATAATACTTTATTATTTTGTAGGCAAGGCAGACATTAATAAGTACAAAAGTAAGTGTCTAGAAGAAACATATGAATACCATGAGAGAAGGGAAGTATCTGAACAGGTTCAATGAGAAAGTGACCTTGATATAAGATGAGGAGAGTGAGTCAGAGTTTGTGAAATGAAGCATGGGGGGAAGAACATGGCATACAAGGTGGGCTTAAGTGTCTGAAAAACAAGAGAGTACAGTGCTCAAAGCAGACTGAGTGAGACTGTTATGGCTGCAGTGAAAAGTGGAAAGGTGATACTGATGTGTCATGAGAATGGGGAAAGTATAATGATGAGACCCAAAAGGACATTGTGGGTCATAATGAAAATTTCATGTGAGTGAAATGCAGTGGATCAAGGTGTATCAATCATATCTTATTTTACTTGAAATATGTCACCAATATGTTTTCCAATTCAACTACCTTTTACTAAATTGCCATTATTATTAATTTCTATAAAATCTGCTAGATTGACCATTTAGTTAATTTTGAAATTTGTGACTATCACAAAACCACTAGTTCTATTGATTTTCATTTCAGGACAGAGTAGTTACTTAACAAATGGCCTCATTAAAGAGGGAGAGAGAGAGAGAGAGAGAGAGAGAGAGAGAGAGAGAGAGAGAGAGAGAGAGTACATATGTACTTGTAAAATATGATAGTTTCTTCCATATCAAGAATATATAAAATCTATTGAAATGAACATCAAGTTGAAGAGTCAATAATTTTAAAGATTAGTGTGAAAAGTTCAAAATTAAATATATCTCAGATTCTATAAAAATTATTGTATCTCCACTTTCTGATTGTATTTTGGCTCCAGAATCAAGACATTTCACCTGTAAATGCCTGTCATAAACACTTTTACCTGTCTCTTCTTTTCAGTGGTCTCTTTAATAGAAACAATGTCTGTAACAGTTATAGGAACATCAATTAAGTTTATTAAGCATTCTCTGGGCTATAAAATGGGCATTCTTAGGATTTGTTTGTCCCACTAAATATAATGACTAGGAGAAAAAATAATGTAAGGACATTTTAGGATAATAAGTAATGCTTTATAATACATTTCCACTAAGAAGACATTTTAAAATATCATTAATGTGAGTAGTTAACAACTCTGGAAGATATAGTAAGTATTATAACTTCCATGTTATAGCCCAGGAAATTGAAGGTCAGAGGCAAAGTTCTTTGCCAAAGAACATCCGAGAGTTGGCCTATGGTGAATGAAATCTGTCCTCTGCTCCGTATTTCACTCTACTTCCATTTCTCCACTACCCCACTACATAATTAGAGCTGGTAATACTGAATTTGCAGAAGAGTATATTACATATTTAATGACATGTGTAATTATATATTTAGGAAATTAGAAACATTTCCCCCCAACTTTCTAATATCAGAATCTGTTGCAGCAGAAAGTATCCAAGGAATAGATACCTTTCCCTTTGGCACCTCTGTGCTTTCAATCATCTCCTCTATTTATGGATGTCCTGAGCTTCAGATGCAGATGATATTTTCAAAAAGTGAAATTATAATAGTTTCCTCCAAGCATCCTCTCTTCCGTCTTAGTATTAATGATGGACTTATTGTTCCTATAACTGAAGATTTCAGACTCAGTGTGATTTTGAGATCCCCTCTTAATTCTCTTTGACATATTGAATGGATTAATAAGATATTTTTTTTCCTTAGAGTGCTACTTGATGCCACCTCTGCCTCTTTTCTTTCTGAAGTGCTAATCTGGAGACAGACACCTAATTTGCATATATGTGTATTCTCATAAAAAGACTCAACCCTTCCTCTCCCATTGTGTCATCTCCATTGTGTAATCTCCTACAAACTAATTGCTAGGGTTTTTTTGTTTTTTTATTTTTTTATTTTTTATATAATGACAGCATTTTCACATCTAATTGAAAAGATTAGGATAAAATAGCTGCAACATTTACTCAATTACAGTAATGCCTAATTTATAATCAGTGCATCATCATAAAATAAGGGCTTTTAAATTTTGGGTGTTTTCCAGTTATCTGAGTATATTCTTTTATATACTAACATTTTTTATTAAATATATATATATATATATTTGACAGTATTACAGATGTCTCCTCTTTACTCCCCTTCACCCAGTCCCTCATCCCCACCCCCAGGTCTTCACCTGAACCCTTTGGGACAGTATGAATAGACCTGGAGACTATTCTGCTAAGTGAAATAAGCCAATAGGAAAAAGACAACTATCACATGATCTCTTTTATTTATGAATCCAATGAACAAAATGAATTGACCAACAAAATAAGGTCCAAAGCACAGAGGCATGAAACAGACTAACATACCTTGATGTGAGCATGGAGGGACGTCAAAGATCTTACATAATTACCAACTTTTAAAAAACATTTGTAACCCAAATGCCATCAAGCCAGCGAGATTAGAGATACCTGAGTTTCACAGGCTCCTTTACCCCTCTCTGCTTATGTCTCTCTTCCACTCCTGTAGTTTTTGCCAATTATTTCTAGGCATCTAACACAGTGTTCACACTGCTCCAGTGTAAGCTGTATTCCCTCTTTAATACTAATGGAAAGTTGTTTTCTTCCACAACTGGGGCTCTTCACTGGGTGAATGGCCCCTGACCCTGCTATCCAACATTTTTGCCAGATGGCAACACCATTATACCATTGTCCCCATAGCAGAAAATGGGCTCTGCCTTATCCCCTCTCCTTAGTCCCAGCTCCTGACAGATGCTGGTCCACTAGGGTCCTGCTGGTATTTCAGGCTTCTCTTTGGAGTATTAAAATCTTTACTGCTCCTCTTGCAGGGACGTATTGAGAGCTGCCCATGAATTTATTGTGCCAAGGCCAAAAGGTATCTTACAATTGAATGAAGAACCCTAAAACAATGATGTCTAGCTTGAGATTTGTTTTACAATTGAGTTGTTTTATTTGTTTTATTAAATCTTAGGTGCACATCACTTCTAGTACTGACCTGTACAAAGTCTCTCTCAAATGTATTCATTTCCTTAAATCCACTTTTATCTTCATTTCTAGCTTCCATTTCCCCTTCTCAGTGAATAATTCTAATATACAGTATTTAATGAATATCTTCTTGATCTTGCAACTATGCTTTTACAATGCATATTGTTATTTTGAACAAATGTCATATTGTACCATATATTACAACTCTTTTTTTCTTTGTCACTATGCTTTCAAGTTTCAATAGGTATGTCTGGAGGGATCGTGTCGCTTTATGGTCCTATGTGTGGACTTGTTTGCGAATCATACCTAGAAGAACTGCTGGGGAGCAAAGTGCACAGCATTTTATTAACTATCACAGCACCAGTCTAATTCCACCACTACACAAGGACTTTTATCTATACCCACACTGTGCTAGTACATTTGGAATAATCTGGTAAAATATAGATGTTAACCAATATTTCTGATTCTTCTTTTCCTGAGAATAAGGTAGTGTTATATTTTCTCACCCCTTGAAGTTAGACGTGCCTATGACTAACTTTAAGCAATGGATTAGGTATAGTTTGATATTAGACTTGGTACCTGAGTTGCCAGGTGAGGCTCATTTAGGGGTCAATTTATTGTACCTCATACATCTTCCTTTGTTTTGAGCTGTCTTGCATAACATGCCTTCTAGTAACCTGACATTGTGAGATTCCTCACCATTTCCCAGACATTACCAAATATCCTTAATCTCTATCATTAGAAAGAAACTGCCTCAACTCAAGGTCCCTGTTAGAGGTACCATAACATGCTCATATTCTTCTGCCTTTGCAGGTAGAGCTTATTGAGTATTTTCTCAAAGGCCAAGTCCATTTTGAACACCAAATACTAGAAAGCACTGCATTGGAAAGATGTATTCAGAAACTCCACATGTACAGGGCAGTCTGACCTTAAGCTAAATGAGCCCAGAAAATGATGCGATTTGGAATAGTGCACCTACTTTTCTACAATTTCCTATTTCCTTTCATCCTGTCTCTCAGCAGATGCTCTTCTTTCTATTGTGAGTGTGCTTGATTCCCCAGATGTGCTATCCTCTTCTCCCAGGTTGGAAACTCCATGGAAGCAGAAACAATCATTGTTTTTATCACATCCGTCTATGTGCTGCATGCCGCATGCTGTCTCCAGGGATGGGCTTAATTGATCTTTTTGTATTTGTTGTTTTGAATTTGGTAGGACTTGCAAAACATGAGAGGTGAGATTATTGATGCTAAGTCTGAAACAATCCTATATAATAAAGAGGTAATATGCAAATTGACCCTAATGCCCTCACATGAGATGGCTGCCTCCATGTGGTCAAAGATGGCCACCACAAGATGGCCAGCAGGGGAGGTTAGCTGTGAGTGCTCAGACCAGCAGTGGAGGGCAGTTGGGGGTGACCAAACTTGCAAGGGAAGGCAGATAGGGGAAACCAGACCTGAAGGGGATGACAGTTAGGGGCAACCAGGCCAGCAGGGGAGGGCAGTTTCAGGAGATCGGGCCAGCAGGGGAGCAGTTAGGGAGAGTGGTTAGGAGGTGAACAGGCTAGAAGGCAGGTGAGTGGTTGGGAGCTAGCAGTCTCGGATTGTGAGAGATATGTTCAACTGGCAGAACCTGGCCTAAACCGGCAGCTAGACATCCCCCAAGGGGTCCCAGATTGGAGAGAGTGCAGGCTGAGCTGAGGGACCATCCCTCTGCCCCCGGACAGTAATTTCATACACTGGGCCTCTAGTTGTAAATATTTTTTCAAGGAGGGCCTGACCCATCATGATAGAAAACATGAAGAAGTTTTAGTGTCAAAATTTAATGGCACTATTTTTTGTTCATTAAGGATTTATGCCATAGCACATTGTTTTCTGAATTACTGATTTTCAATTCCATTTTAATTTGTTCAGGTCACACAACAAATGCTCGTTGAAATAAATTCCATTTTTATATTAGAAGTTGAGTTGCTTTTTGTTTTTTGTTTTTTTAATGTTTGCTAGGTCAAGGGAGCAGCACCTTTGAGGTTTGGGTGATAAAAATATTTTGGGAAGGAAATTATAATGTATTTTTGGGAGGACTATGTTTTCTTATTTATAAATCAAATTTAGATGAGATCAACTTCTAATCCCTTCTTCCTCAAATGCACTATTGATTCTATAATGCTATCTCCTAAGCTTTTAATTTTTATGTTAAATGCCCTAACATTCAAATTTTCACAGATAAAAATTAAACAGATTTTTAAAAAATATATGTTTTTATTGATTTTTAGAGAGAGAAGAATGGAGAGGCATAAAGAGATAAACACATCAATGAAAAAGAAACATGAGTCCTCTGCCTCCTATACCCCCACTCTGCCTTCTGGGGATCCAGCCCACAGCCCCTGGGGGCATGTGCCCTAACCAGGAGTCAAACTGGCGACCTCTTGGTTCATGGGTCAATGCTCAACCACTTAACCACACCAACCAGGCTTCACGGGTATTAAAAATATCCAGATGCCTGACTTCTAGCTTTATAGATAAATTATCCAGATGTGTTGGTATTCAGATTCTACATATGGAAAAAACTAGGCTTTCTTTCAGGAAAAAAAAAAAAGGTTTTTACTAGTACATAGCTCACAGCTGAATACATTTTAATGTGCAAATAAAGAAAAAATTTGTTAGATAATATTAGTTTACCACTAAAGAATCACTGCTAATTTCATATTCTTACAATTATGAGTCACCATTTCCAACAGTTGTTCTTTTCAAAGTGTCACCAGTGTGCTTTTATCTGAAATATTTTTTAACAAGTTCAAATCAGGCAAGAGGAGGCAACTAAAGGTTCAGAGGTGCTACATAAAGACAACTTATTTTTATGTTTTGCTTTTAAAGGTATATCTTACCTTGTTTAACTTCATGTGGGGTACTGCTCAGTGGGAGGTTGTGATAGGACCATGTTAGTCAAGAGTAGCTTGCTGAATTAGCTCAGTTATCACGATGGTGTGTGCACCCTCCTGAGCCCAAAGAATGGGGAAGAATTGGCCCCCAGGTGCCAGTGACAGCCAAGAAAAAAGTCTGCAGTATGACTTTTAAGTTAAAAAAGGGGTTTTGCAGACTTTCAATAGTGGCTTATTCTGAACACTAAGAGGGAAATAAGGATTCTTTCTGGGTTTAGAAATTTATCCAAGGCCAAAGCACTCATTAGAAATGAGTCAACATTAGAACTCATTGTTTTGCTTCCCTCTCAGACTTTTCTCCATAGCACACTGCCTCTGTGTTACATCTTTTTCTTTTTTTTCAATCTTTATTGCTCAGATCATAAGAGTTGTTCCTCTTTTTTCCTTCCCATAGGTCCCCTCCACCCCACTGCAGGCCTCCCCCTGCCCTCACTGACTTTGTTCATAGGTGTAAGCTCTTTGTCCAATTTCTTCCACCACCCCCCACAAACCCTCTCTGCCAAGTATTATCAGTCTGCTCCCTTTCCATGCCCCTCATTCTATTACATTCACCAGTTTGTTCTCTTCATCAGGATTTTATTAATTTGATTTTTAGATTCATTTGTTATAGATATGTATTTGTTGTCACTTTGTTGTTCATAATTTTTTTAACTTTATATTTTTCTTCTTCTTCCTCTTCTTAGAGAATACCTTTCAGCATTTTATAAAATACTGGTTTGGTGGTGATGAACTCCTTTTGCTTTTTCTTATCTGTGAAGATTTTTATTTGATCTTCAATTATAAATGATAGCTTTGCTGTGTACCTTGGTTGTAGGTTCTTGCTATTCATCACTTTTAATATTTTTGCCACTTCCTTCAGGCCTGCATACTTTCTGTTGAGAAATCAGCTGACAGTTATATGGATACTTCTTTGTAGGTAGCTAGCTGTTTTTCTCTTGCTGCTTTTAAGATTCTCTCTCTGTCCTTTGCCCTTGGCATTTTAATTATTATGTGTCTTGGTAAGGTCCTCTTTTGGATTCCTCTTTTTTGGGGTTCTCTGTGATTCCTGGACTTGTAAGTCTATTTTTTCCCCAGGTAGGGGAAGTTTTCTGTCATTATTTCTTCAAATAGGTTTTTAGTATCTTACTCTGTCTCTTCCTCTAACACCCCCATAATTTAGATGTTGGTACACTTGACGTTGTCTCAGAGGCTCCTTACACTATCTTCATAATTTTTTCTTCTTTTTTTTCTGTTTGAGTGTGTTTTGCTTCTTCATATTTCAAATTTTTGACTTGATTCTTGGGATCCTCTCATCTGCTATTGAATCTCTGTATATTATTCTTTATTTCAGTAAGTGTATGCTTAATTTCTCATTAGTCCTTTTCCATATCCTTGAAAGATTCACTAAGTTTCTCAGATGTTCCTAAAATATTCTTGGGTAACCCTATAACCATGGGTTTGAACTCTATATCCAGTATTTTGCTTCCATCCATTTCTTTCATTTTGACTTGTTTCTTTGTCTCCTCATTTTGGCTGTTTCCCTGTGTTTGTTTCTGGGTGTGGACGCTCTTGGTATACCACTTTGTGGGCTGTGTGCACAGTATTGTTGTAGTTAACCCTTTATTGCTATTGGTATCACTGGGAGTAATTGACCTCCAGGCCAATTGGCTGTGATGACCAGCTTTGTCCACACTGGAAGATCTGTTGCTCAGGTGACACCCTTATGGGACAGGACTTGCTTCAGTGGGGCTTTGGTGTTCACTGAGTCTGCCCCTTGAGTGTGACTCTTATGGATGTGAAGAGTTGTAATCTGGTAGGGTCTCACACTGACCACTGGGTACACTGGTTTTTCAATCTCCAAAGAGGTTCAATGTCAGCTACTGTCTGGGGCCTCCCAGTAGAAGCTACAGAGACATTTGCAGATTCCTCCTCTTTGTCTGGGGTTTGGAAGTTCCCAGACGAGGCCCAGATGTGAAGCAAGGCAGATTGCTGCTGCCAGGCCTTGGGCCTTCTTTTGGAAGCTCTGGAGCTTTCTGACCCAGCTGAAGTTTGCCAGGTGTTAGGCGAAGAAATGATAGGCTATTCATATCCAAAAGCCAATATGCACAGCTTGGGTGGGATTGTAAATTGGGTAGGGCGGGGTCTCTGGGTATCACCAGGGCAGAGCAAACACCAATGGCTGCCAGTCAACACTGCACTGGAAAGGTCCCAGGTCTCCATGTCCTGTGCCCCTGTGCAGAAACAATGATCACTGCAAGCATCTCTGAAAGAAGGCTTCCTTCATGTTCCTATCCCTATGCCAGACCTCCAGTTTCTCCCTGTTTGTGTTTGGGTCCCCCAGAGTCTTGCCTGGAACTGGAGTTCAAGCAATCAGGAGCTTGTATCTCCCTCCTGATTAAAAGAGCAGCACACATCTAGGTGCCAGCACTTTCTGTGCCTCCGCACCTCTTACCAGTCTCAATGCACTTTCTTCACCTCTCTAGTTGTGGAACTTCCACTCAGCCAGCTTTCCTGTGGTTTTGGGTGGTAGTTGTTCTGCCTTTTAGTTGTAATTTTGATGTTGTTGTGAGAGGCAGCAAATATAGGTGTTTACATCTTAGTTCCTCCCTGGGTTATATCTTTTATAATTCTTTGCTTTTTCACTGTAATCAGTTTAGAACTTTACATAGGCAACAAACACATTTGTTATGTAGTTTGAAGTATGGTTTACTCAAAATGCATGCCTCATTTGCTGAATCCATTCCCCTTTAATAGTAGAAGGGTGTCATGTGTGACCAGAGAGGTGGCAACTATATTCATTTAAGTTGGGAGAGTCTTCTTGGGAATGACACTTCACCCCAGCTTACATTTTCTTGGGATGTGTAGTTGTTGATTCAGGGTATCTCTTACTAAGCTTACGCTTTTTTTGTGTATAGTCTCAAAGGACCACCTTTAAGTGCAAAGTTGCATATTTTTTACTTCTGTTGGAAGCTTTGCTTCCTTCTAATACATTCTTTAAAATGTTGCAGAGACTGTGAGGCTTCAGCATTCTGTTCTCTGAGGATTGTGAGTCTCAGTTTCCATTGCTGGCTACATTCTCTTTTAGGTTTACTATTTCTGATGAGAATGATATTTTAAATCTAATTTGCCTGGAAGATTTCCCACAAAAAAAATGACACCCCCCTACTGTGCAAAATATAACCCCTGTTACATCTCCTTTGAATCCCTCTAGTAGCAGCAGTTCAGAGTAGCTCCAGAGAACTGGTGGTTTAATCATTCTTTGTCCAATATCATGTGAGTTACACTAATATAATTGTTTTTCTATCAGATGGCTTTATAACACAATCTAAATGCTTTCAGCAGTTGTGGCAAAGGCAGTGTCTATACAACATCTGACATTTGATTAAAGAATGGGAAAATCATAAAACAAAAAATAATAAACTTTACTTTTTGAGTAATTTATGAGTCTATACATTTCCCTAAGTGATCTGAGATTAGATAGAAAATATATTTGATAGTGTTTAATTTAGGATAATTGGATTTTGTAAGTATAATACGGTCAAAAGGAGTTAATTCAAACAATAATTTTTCAAGTGCAAGGAGTCCTGTGAGTTACAGTGATAAGCAAAACCTGGTTCATTTGTCGAAAGTATCTAAAACCTGAAAGGATGAAAGCTTATGCATATAAAAAACTAAAACAAGGGTCCCAAGGGTCCTAGCCTTTGATTACTGCTGCATTTTGGACTTCCTTGGGCCATTAGAATGAATCAACAGAACTTATTTTGTACCATGTGACTTGAAATGTTCGGCTGAAGAGGGGAAAAGGAGCTGAAGCAGACCCTAACATTGTATTAAGGTGAGGTGGAGAAGGATGGGATAGAAGAGAACAACTGGGATACCATTTTAAAGACTGATGCATAACAAGAGTGGTCCCATGTACTTAAAAAAATCTAATAAATGACCATTTTCTTTTATGAAGAGCTTCTTATATTCAAATGACATCATACATTTTGTAGTAAATCCTCTCAATAAAGGAAAATATTTCTGTTTTTTTTTGTTCTCCTACAGTTGTTTTCAAATTGCTCTTTAAAAAAATGAAATAATTTGCCTGACACATGAACATACTAGATTCAAAAGAAAAATTGAATCTTCCTAATCAAAGCACAGGATAACTTTCAAAAAAAATGCTCCTGTTTAATATTATCCAAACAGAATCAGAAAAGAGCTTTGTTACCTACTACCTATCTTATCTAATACAAGAGTAATATGCAAAATAACCATCACTCTGCTAAACCCACAAGCCATGCCCACCAGTCAATCAGGAGAGAGTAGGTAAATTAACCCAACCAAGATGGCTATGGCCATGGAGAAAGCAGAAGGCTTGAGTTGCCCCTGGTGATGGAGGAAGTCAAGCTTTCCACCTGCCCAGGCCTGCCTTGGCCTCTGCTTAAGGCTATAAAGTTTCAATTATAGAATATAAATAAATTCCCCCCAAAAAAATTACTGTGGCCATGGACTGAGCAGGAGGCTTGACTCCGCTTAAGGCTACAATTACATTTCAATTACAGAAGATAAATAAATTCCAGATACCAGGGCCTCTGCTTGGGTCACCGGGGGGCATGGCCAGCCTTCAAACCACCACAGCCCCTCATAAAGGTCACCCCATTCCCCAAGGGAACCCCTACCCTGATCCAGGACACCATTCAGGCCAAAACAGCCAGCCCCCACCTATGCACCAGGCCTCTATCCTATCTAATAAAATAGTAATATGCAAATTGACCATCACTCCAATACACAAGATGGCTGCCCCTATGCAGTCAAAGATTCTGTCCCCAGATGGACACAAGAGGGCCACCACCAGATTGCCAGCAGGGGAGGGCAGTTGGAAGGGACCAGGCCTGAAAGGGAGGGTAATTGTGGGCAATCAGGCCAGCCAGGGAGGGCAGTTGGGAGGGACCAGACCTGCAAAGAAGGGCAGTTGAGGGCAATCAAGCCTGCAGGGGAATGCAGTTAGGGGTGACCAGGCTTACAGGCTGGCAGAGGAGCAGTTAGGAGGTAATCTGGCTGGCAGGCAGAAGTGGTTAGGGGCAATCAGGAAGCCAGGCAGGTGAGCATTTGGGAGCCAGCAGTCCTGGATTGTGATAGGGGTTTCTGACTGCCTGTTTAGACTTGATCCAGGAACCAGGCCTAAATTGGCAGTCAGATATCCCTCTAGGAGTCCCAGATTGGAAACAGTGCAGGATAGGTTAAGGTACATTGCCCCCCTCCCCTGTGCATGAATTTCCTCCACTGGGCCTCTAGTCCTATCTAATAAAAGAGTAACATGCAAATGTGAGCATACCTTGGTTCCTGATTGGCTATGCTACCAACCAATCTGGAGCAGGGGGCAGGGCTGAGCAGCAGGGCCAAGCGGTGTGAGGTCTGGGCCCCGGGGGTGGAGATGAAGCAGTAGTGGCAGCGAGCACCACAGTGCTCTGGCCACCCAAGCTTGGAGACGGCTGGGGGAGGGGGGGGCGGTGTGCAGTGGAGCACAGGAGTGCTGCGACACCTGGGCTGTCTGAGCTTGGAGGCAGCTGGGGGTGGGGGAACAGGACATGGCGACTGCGGTAGGCGGCTAGGGAGTGGGGCAAGCAGGCAGGGCAAGCAGCCAGGGTGCTGGAGCAGAGGTGAGCACCCAGCCCCTGGGGCCGGGTGGTCATAGGCAGCTGGAACTGAGCTGAGCAGGGAGATGGCTGAGTGCCCAAGGCCTAAAGCCTCTGTCAAGGCTGGGAGTGAGCCATCAGTTGGACATCCCCTAAGGGCTCCCAGTATGTGAGAGAGGGCAGGTTGGGCTGAGGGACCCCCCTTCCTCCCGTGCATGAATTTCGTGCACTGGGCCACTAGTGTGTGTGTGTGTGTGTGTGTGTGTGTGTGTGTGTGTGTGTGTGTGTATATATATATATATATATATATATATATATATATATATATGGCTAATATGCTAAGTGTTTGACCTTTTGACTGTTTGACTATTCCACTGGTAGCTAGGCCCTCTCACAATCCAGGACCCCTTGGAGGATGTTGGACTGCCAATGTTGGCATAATCCCCACAGACCAGGCTGAGAGACCCCACCAGTACATGAATCCATGCACTGGGCCTCCAGTTAAAAGATAATCCATTCAGCTGGAGGGAGACAAGAACTATGAGTAGAAATAGAAGTGTTCTTCTCTTTTTTGTAAAATCTTTATTGACCTCTTCTAAGTAGCTTCCATCCCTGCCCTAGACCTTCACCACCCTACTTATTTTCTGTGTCCATGGGTTATGCATATATGCATACAAGTTCTTTGGTTGATCTATTCCTACCCATCCACCCTCTCTCTACTTTCCTCTGAGATTTCACAGTCTGTTCCATGCTTCCATGCCTCTGGATCTATTTTGTTCATCAGTTGTTGTTGTTGTTTTTTTGTTTGTTTGTGTGTGTGTTTTTTTCCATTAGATTCCATATATGAGTGAATTTATGCGATACTTGTCTTTCTCTGACTGGCTTATGTTTCTTAGCATAATACACTCCAGGTTTCTTCATTTTGTTTCAAAGAGTAAGAGAGCCTTTTTTATTATTATTATTACTGCTGCATAGTATTTCATGGTGTAAACGAACCATAATTTTTTTATCCACTCATTTACTGAGAATTATATGAGATATGTATTTGCAAACCACATACTTTTATGCCTAGGTGGGAAAATGTGGTATAGAGAAATAAATAAAAATGTTATTCTGTTTCTGTTTGGGCCACACAGTACTGTCTTGGCATGTGAGCGATTTATAGCTTTGAGGGAGTCAACAACAGACTCCAAAAGAAAATATGGTCAATGTCATGTGATAGCAAATATGAAATATGAGTTCAAGCGAGAACCTTCTGAAACTTCTCCCTTAGAACTAGGGGAGAATTAGAAGGGATTGTAACAGTATGCTAGTTAGCAGGGGTGGGGATAATTGTTGCAAAATGTTGCAAAGACTGTGAGACTTCAGCCTATTTTGCACAGTAGGGGGATTCAATTTTGTTGGGAACTCTCTCAAGCAAATTCAATTTAAAATAACATTCTCATCAGGAATAATAAACCTAAAAGAGAATGTAGTCAGCAATGGAAACAGACTCAGAATCCTCAGAGAAACAGAAAAGGGATCAGTATGAGCCCTTTCATGTGCGCAGGCTGAAAAGGCCTCTTAAGACCTGCCTGTATATCTAGACAATGAAAAGTGCGTTCCATGAGAACAGGACCCACCTGGTCTTTTTTATAATGGCATACCAACAAGATACAGGGATGTTTTGTGAAATGTCAAGTACTTCTATTTAGATGGAATGCTGGACACATGAAAAATTATAGTGGGTATGTAACCACATGGGGATAATATTAGAATGACCAGATGGAGACAGAACATGGGGAAAGGTAAATGTCATGGTATGGAGTTGAGCTTTTTTCCCATATTAATCAATAGATGTTGAAGGTGTTTCACTGGAAGGTGATGGAGAAGGGCTGGGTTCTTCAGACTACCATCTCTTATAGAATATGTTTTGTTTTATTCTTTACTGAAATGTACATAAATGTACAGACGGACTGGAGTATTTCAGTTATGATGCATATACTACACTAAGAGAGACTCCTTTTCTCAAGTCATAGTTATAGGTCCTGAGAAGAACTGATGTCAATGATCTTACTTTCTCTTAGTGAACATTAGCCAACAAGATTGGGCTGTTTGGCTATTTTCAAGATGACTATATGCAACCAACATTTGCAGAAAATAACTACAGAGCATCCTCAATTGGTATAGATATAGGTACAGAAACTGTACCTATTCTCAAAATGAATTGTCTCAAAATTTTTCAAAAAGTAAAATAGTTACTACAATCATTGTGCAAATTTCTATTTATCACCAGTTGTCTGTGTTGACAAATTATATGTTAAACACTGTTGAAGATAAACCAAAAATGGATTTTCTTCTATGCCAGTTTATTTTGTGTTGTTTTTTTAAATATTTGAATGTATATTAATGAAATTGCATTTATATTAAAATGCATTTGTTTCTGTCTGAAAATGCAATGTAAAAATTAGGACGAATTGATTGCTGTGTTCTATCAGTTATGGCTGTGTCATGGAAAGAAAATGAGCTTTAGAGTAGTGCCTTTCAATTTGAACACTTATGAGCTTTGGGAATCTGGTAAAGTCACTTAATATTCAAAGAAGCAAAAAAATTAAAGTCATTTAATTTATATTTATTTTGACTTCAGAATATTAGCTATAAAATAGAGATAATATTAGCTATAAACCAGATTTTTATGAATAATAAAATATGCATAATGTTTTGCTACTAGAGGATATAGACAGCTTTGCTAATAGAGAATATAGGTAATTTTAACTGTCATTTGATTCCCCTTCTATTCTACATCAGAGAGATGTTTCAAATTATATTTTAAAAAATCTTATAGGAATTTCTTCTTTCTTACTAACATTTATGTATTGTGCTATTTATTTTTTGCTAAAATCAAATGAATTTGAGACTGCTTACACTATTAAAAACAGAAAATAATTATAAAAATTTATTAAGTTAACATACAGAATAAATCTCATACAGATATTAAAAATTAATGATAGGAATGAATAATTGATGTTCTTTAGCTTTCAAAGCCATATACAATATACAAATAAACCTTCCTTTCCATGCTTATTTCATACTTCACAGTATCAAATATCTTTTGCTCCAATCAAAGAAGACCATTTAATAATCCCTGTGTAATTCATTGACTTTTCTTCTACTTGAAATATGTCTCTTCATCTCCAAATCTTCAATAAAAACTTAGGGAGGATGTTAATCTCCTTCATATAGATCTTCAGACCATCTAGATGTTTCCTTTTCCTCTTTGCTCTCCTCTTAATTCAGTCTTTAGGAACGTTTAATAAGCATAATTCTTTGTCTTGTTTATTCACCTGCCTTAGCTTCTCTTCTCTCCCTGACAGGCATGGGTTGGGGAACATATTTTTTCTCCCCTGCACTATCCAAATAGTATTTTCCCTTTTGCATTGTTATTTATTAATTAAATTGCACTAGATGCAACCACAAGCATGGATGTAAGGGAAAGATTGGCTGGTGCTTTAGGGGTGGGATGTCTGGATAAAGAAGGGGAAGGAATTAGCTAAACAACATATACTCATATCCCATGGACATAGACAATAGTTTGGTGAAGACCAAAGGAGGGGGAGGAGGAGGCCAGTGGAGGTGGGCAAAGGGCAGATGCAATTACATCAACATTAAACAATAAATAAATAAATAAATAAATAAATAAATAAATAAATAAATAAATAAATAATAAATAATATTAGGTAGAAATAAAATAATGTTTTATTTGAGCTTCCTGACCATCAGAGGGAAAAAGTATAAGTAATTTAGTTGTCCACTAAATAAAGCATGGAAAAGTCATTTAAAAGTACTATGTTTTATTCTGATTTCTAGGATTAACTTATCTCATAGTTAATTATATAAAACATATATTATATAAAACATATATCTGATATCATATAAAAGATCATTATAATGTTTTATATGATAATTGAACATAAATAAATGAAAATATAATTTTTCAAAATATTTTAAAATCTTTGTTAAAATTGGATATACACAAGCAAAAAAGAACAAACAATCTAGATGTAAATTTTACATCCCTCATAAAATTAACTTAAATTACAGGACAAAATAGAAAATGCAAAACTATAAAACTTCGCAAAGATAATATAGGAAAAAATCTAGATGTTATTGGGTTTGGTGATGACATTTTAGCTACAATACCAAACTCATGAT
Source organism: Antrozous pallidus (assembly GCA_027563665.1). Taxonomy (NCBI): domain Eukaryota; kingdom Metazoa; phylum Chordata; class Mammalia; order Chiroptera; family Vespertilionidae; genus Antrozous; species Antrozous pallidus. The sequence goes on from CM050513.1 coordinate 30,011,262, forward strand.
ATATGGAAGAAATATGGATAAGCTGGACTTTATTAACAAAACTTGACAATGTCAAGAGAATTAGAAGCCACACACTTGGAAAAATATTTACAAAAGACCCATTTATGTTTAAAAGAAAATCAACTGTCATTTAAATATATAAAGAACTTTTAAAATTCAACTACAGGAAAACTATCTGATTATAAAATGGGCCTACTATATTAACGGACACCTCACCAAAGAAGATACATAGATGACAAATAAGCTCTACATCATGTGTCATCTGAGAAATTCAAATTAAAACAAGGAGATACCGCTACACACCCATGAGAATGGCCAAAGTTGAAATTTGATCTTAGAGAAGAAGCCAAGAGGCAATGGAAAAAATCCCAAACACTGACAACACTAACTGCTGGACGTAATGCGGAACATCAGAAGTCTTACTCCTTGCTGGTGGGAATACAAAATAACACTTTAGAAGATTGGTGTTTTATTTTGTTTTTATAAAACCAAATATACTCTTACCATATGATCTAATAATAGCACTTCTTGGTATTTAATCAAAGTAGTTGAAAATATGTCCATGCGAAAACCTACACACAGATTTTCATAGCAGCTTTATTCATAATTGCCAAAACTTAGAGGTAGCCAATATGTTCCCCAGTAGCTGAAAGGACAAATAAATGGTGGCACATCCATACAATAGTATATTATTCAACAATAAAAAGAAATGATCTATTAAGCCATGAAAGGACCTGGAGAAATCTTAAATGCATATTACTATGTGCAAGAAGCCATTCTGAAAAGTCTACATACTGTATGACTCTAACTATATGACATTCTGGAAAAAGCGAAACTAAGGACAGTGGAACCATTATTTTTTGCTAAGGGTTGAGGGTGATCTGAAGAGGAATGAATAGGCGAGGATATTTTGAGCAATGAAAATATTCTGCATGATACCATAATGATGGATTTATGTCATTGTACATTTGTCCAAACCCATAGAATGTATAACACCTAGCATAAACCCTAATATAAACAATGGGCTTTGGGTGACTATACTTTATCAATCTAGGTCCAGCAATTTTAGAGATGTTGAAAATGGAGGAAGCAGTGCATCAGCTCTTAAAAATTGCGTGCGTGTGCGCGCGCGTACACACACACACACACACACACACACACACACACGCACTTTCGGGAAGGCTACCACCACCAACAAAGAATCTTTGTAAAAATGAATTCCTCTTATATTACACATGTTCCAATTTTAACTTCAGGAAGATGAATGGCATTGTTCAGCAATGTTATGTCCTGATTATTTTTCTTAACATAGGTCAGAACTTGGAGAATATATAAGAGTAACTGGTTAGCTTGTCTCTTTAAATCATCCCTTGCTCAAGTCAGTTTTGACAAGCCCTGATTATTTGCAGTCAATTTGTAGTGTAAGTTTCTGACAAGTGCCCAAAGCATAGATATTGATGCTCCTGATTAAAGAGCACTACAGTCATCTTACATACCAGATGTGCAGATGGCAGAATTTATAAAATCTTCTGGAATATATGGAGCTCGTTTTGCATTCTCACCCAGGTAGAATGCCACATAATTTCCAGAAAAAATAATGGTAAGATGTAGGTATGTATCTGGGTGTGGGCGGGATGTGGTGACTTGGGAAGGAAGCAGGAAAGGTAGAGTATATTGAGACCTTCAAGTCTGCACAAATCCTATCTAATAAAAGAGTAATATGCAAATTGACCATCATTCCAACACATAAGAGGGCTTCCCCCATGTGGTCAAAGGTGGCTGCCACCATGTGGACCAAGATAGCCACCACAAGATGGCCAGCAGGAGAGGGAAGTTGGGAGGGAGCAGGCCTGTAAGGGAAGGCAGTTGTGGGCAATCAGGCCAGTAGAGGAGGACAGTTGGGAGGGACCAGGCCTGCAAGGAAGGCCAGTTGGGGGCGATCAAGCTGCAGGGGAGGGCAGTTAGGGGTGACCAAGGTGGCAGAGGAGGGAAGTTGGGGGCAACTGGGTCTGCAGGGAACAGTAGTTTGGTGGGACCCAGGCCTGCAGGGGAGAACAGCTGGGGGCAACCAGGTCTGCAGGGGAGGGCAGTTAGGGATGACCAGGACTACAGGGGAGGACGGTTAGGGGCAAATAGGCTGGCAGGGGAGCAGTTAGGCATCAATCAGGCTGGTAGGGAAGTGGTTAGGGGGTGATCAGACTGGCAGGCAGAAGCAATTAGGGGCAACCAGGAAGGCAGGCAGGTGAGCAGTTGGGTGCCAGCAGTCCTGGATTGTGAGAGGGATGTCCAACAGCCCATTTAGGCTTGATCCTACTGGGATTGAGCCTAAACGGGCAGTGAGACATCCCTTGAGAGGTCCCAGATTGGAGAGGATGCAGGCTGGGCTGAGAGATACCACCCCCCCTACACAAATTTCATGCACCAGGTCTCTAGTATTTATATAAAACACTATTAGATATCTCAGAGTTTCATGCTGCAAAGTATGAAAGAAAAAATATGCTCTAAAATACTACTTTTTAAATATTTGAAAGAATATAAAGTAGAAATTGATTGCTTTGACCAGAAAAGTATCACAGATTTATTCTGAAGTAATAGAATAGTTACTGTTTTAAAAATCTCATTTATTAGTAACTAGAGGCTCAGTTTACAAAATTCATGAATGGTGGAGGTGGGAGGGGTCCCCTCAGTCCAGCCTGAACACTTTCCAATCTGGGACCCTTCAGGAGATGTCCGACCTCCAGTTTTGGCCCAATCCCTAGGATTGGCCCTAAACCTGCTGTCGGACATCACTCTCACAATCCTGGACCACTGGCTCCTAATCGCTTACCTGCCTGCCTGCCTGTTTGCCCCAACTGCCCCACCCCTGCAGGCCTGATCACTCCTCATTACCTTTGCATGCTTGCCTAATCACCCCTAACTGTCCCCCCCCCCAACACCCTGGTCATCCTTAACTGCCCTCCACAGGTCTCCCCCAACTTCCTTCTACCTGCCAGCCTGGTCATTCCTAACTACCCCCCCCCCACCAGCCTGGTCACCCATTACTGCCCCCCCTGCTGGCCTGGTTACCCTCAACTGCACCCCTGCTGGCCCAGTCGCCCCTCACTGCTTCCCCTGCCTGCCTAATTGCCCCCAACTGTACCTCCTGCTGGTTTGGTTGCCCCTCATGGTCGCCCCACCTGCCTGGTTGCCCCATGTAGCCTGCTTGTTCAGTCATTTGGTCGTCCTTCATTAGCACCCCTGCCAGCCTGCTCATAAATAGCCATCTTGTGAGAGTTTGAGGGTTAATTTGCATATTACCTCTATTATATAGGATAGGCAAACACATTTAATTGTTTTTGATACTTTAGCGAGAATAAAGACCTATAACTCGTTGATTTTCTTTTGTCCTTTTCAGCAATAAATGTTAGAGCAAGTGTTTTAAAATGAGTGAAACTCCTGAACACACGAACAAAATTTCCTTTGCTTTCTCCTTTCTTTCTTTTTTCCTTAGTATCTACTACACTGGGCAAGATTTATTGCAGGCAATCCATTATACACAAAGCCAGCTTATCATTGACCTCTTTTACAATACTTACCTATTTGAAATATTAAAATTTTGTTCTAGCCTACTCACTTACCAAAACGTAGAAGATTTTGGTATTCTTTTTATGGCAACAAAATCAATAGGCAAGACTGGGCCATCCCCCCAATATAATACCTTCCATTCCAACCAGGTACTCCTAGACTTTCACTTATATTGCAGGCCTCATTAACACTCTTTGTTATTCTAGCTTCTGAGCCTTCCCTCCTTCTATAGCCCTCTCTCTTAGGCAAGCCCTTAAAGTGCTGAGAGAATCAGTGGTCTTAAAACGCAAACTCCTCTGGGAAGATTATTTTATTTATTGCTGTATTTAAACTAAATAAAACAGAAACAGCCTCATAGATACAGGAAACTACCTGGTAGTTACCAGAAGTGGGTAGATTTGAAAGTAAACAAGCAAAATTAGTAAAAGTGAGTAAAATGTTAAAATTTCAAGTTATAAAATAAATAAATCACAGGGGTGTTCAATATAAAAATGTAGGCAAAAATATTTTGATAATTTTGTATTATGACAAATGGTAACTAGACTTACTGTGGAAGTAATTTTATAATGCATATAAATATCAAAACACTATGGAGAATATATAAGAACTAATAGGATATTGTATACAATTAGATGTCAATAAACATTAATTAATTAATAACTAATTAATTAATAATTATAAGTTTCCTAACTGTTGGGTTAATACACAAAGAAAGTATTCTGATTACACATCTCAACAGTTCACTACCACCCATACTTCCCACAAAACAGTCCAGGTTTACAGCAAAGGCAGTCTCTTCTTTTTCACTCTATCTCAGCCAGGCCAGAAATACATATATCATTGTTCCTGATTCTTGTTCTGAAACCCCAAAGCCATCTATAAATGTGTAATCTACACCATTGAGGAGGCTAACCCCTATTTTGTAAAACTGTTTGAAATTCTCTGCTATTTAGATAGTCCCTTATTCTGTAAAGTCAACTCTGCTATTTTTAGACAGCCCTTTATTCTGCAAAAATAACTTTGCTTTCTAACCTGCTTGAATAATGAGGAAGATAAACTTAGCTGTCTGACCTTGTAGGCCAGAGACTAGATACTACTGTGATTTCATGCCATGTCAGGTATATTTTTTAATTGCATATAACTGCATTATTTTCAAGGCCACAAGCTTCCAGCGAGATAACTACTAAGTACACATAGGGCTGACTCTTTAATAAGACAAAAACTTCTGCTTGTTGCTTTGCCCAAAATTTGAAACACATTTTTCTCTGGGACCGTGCATAATGATAATAAAGTGTAACTCCGTTTCTCTAAGTGTTGCTTGGTTTTTCTCCTGTCCTCTGTAACACCATTACCTCAGACATTTTTAGGACCTACTTTCTGCCACCTTCAATGCAAGGCCACCTATGCTTACTATTTCCAGAGTCAAATTATCTACATTTTCCCTGCTTAAGGCTTCATAAAATTTGACATAATAACTGAACTCTCACACAAGCTTCAGAAGAAGAAGCAAGAGCCCCTCAATCAAGGACTTTAAATCTAATGAGGTAGAGTATTTTTGAATGCCTGAATTCATGACAGCATGATTATTTTCAGCAAGAAACTGGTTTGTTTGGAAAAATGCTTTTAAAGTTCTTGAAGAAAAAAAAATTAGCAGTAATTACAAACTAATTCAAAACACTTTCCCACTGAGAAATGGTTAAGGATGAAAATCGGAGACCAACCCAAGCGAGTAGGTATAGCACCAGAAAATTATAAGCACTCCATGAAGGTGAACTGAGAAGTCATATCTCTCTACCAGAGATTAAAACCTAGCTTTGAAGCACTTCAAATTCTGAAATCAGATTAAAGAAACTGTAGATTTCTACAGTCAAACATGTGGCAGAAAAAAGCCTACCGTTTGTGGAGAAAGAGAACATTCTTGGTTTGTAATTATTTTTTAAACTAGTGGCCCAGTGCATTAAATTCATGTGGGGGTTGGGAGGGTTGTCTCTCAGTCCGACCTGCATCCTCTCCAATCTGAGACCCCTGTGGGGTCGGGCCTAACCTGGCACTTGGACAACCCCCTTGCAATCTGCTCTTAACCGCTCACCTGCCTGACTGCTTGATCACCCCTAACCACTCTGCTTGCTGGCCTGATTGCTCCAACTGGTCTCCTCTGCTGCCTGCTCGGTCCCAACTGCCCCCCCACCAGGCTGATCACCCTCAACTGCCCTCCCTTCCTGGCCTGATCACCCCCAACTGAGTTCCCCTCATGGCCTGATCACCCCTAAAGACCTCTCTCTGCCTTGGCCCCGCCACCATGGCTTTGTCCTCTGGGGCTGAATTGTGATCAGGGAACCCTGGCACCCGCAGCTAAGCACCCACATGGCTAGCCTTCACTATGAGCCATGCGGGGGGGGGGGCGCGGGGGGATCACCTGCTGGGGCTGGGCTGCGATCTGGTGAGCGGTTAAGAGCAGATTGCAAGAGGGGCTTAAGGTTTTTGCAGTTGTAAGATGAAGATTGCAAATATAAATTGCTATGTTAAAGGAGACAAACAGGATTAGTGAGACTTTAAGGAGAGAATTAAAAGCTAAAGAAAAGATATTTTAAAATAAAATTATAGAAATTTTAAAATGTAGTAATTAGAATGAAGAACTCTGGAGATGGGCTTAGCAGTTGATCAGACATATATGAAATGGAAAATTAGTGAGCTGGAAAAGAAGCTAAAAGAAAATATCCAGAATGAATCTTAATAAGAAAACTATGGCAAATATAGATTCTAGAAGGAAAAAACAGAACCAAATGATTTAGGACAAAAGTGATAACAGTTCAGTGGAAAGTTCAGACTTTGCAATAAATGGTACTAATCCCCATTATACATAAGACTCAATTAAAAAAACAAAAGCAAAAACACAGCAAAAGTAAATAGCTATGATAAAATAACAAGCAATTTTAAAGGAAAATATAGGTTGGATCTTATAAACTTGAGGAAGTCATAAATTTCTTAAACAGTAAATAATAAATCTCAATATAAAGAAAAATCAATGGAAAAATATCATTGAGTGACTAGTAACAACAAATAAATGCAAAAGGAAAATAGTCAATGCAATATTAAATAACAATGACGAAGAACTTGCTTTAACAGTTATTGAAACTGTTAAAAGACAAAATGAGGCATATTAATAATTTTAAGAGTTTATTTAAGCAAAATTGATTTGAATTGGTCGTCATCTAATCTAGAAAATAGAAAGGAGCTTTGAGGAGCTGTACAAAATGACAGACTTTTAAAGACAGAAAGGAGCATTAACAAGGAAGTTATATCCAGTAAAAATGTGGGCTGGTTATTGCAAGGTCACTTTCTTTTAATGGGATGGCAGGTCTCTCTGGGGAAGGTCAACTAACTACTAATCATCAGGCAATTCTATTCTGAGAGAGCCAAAACTATGATTAAGTGAAGTCTTGGTTTAGTGTGGATTTTAGCACAAGCAACTCCATTTTGGGTCTGTTGTCTTGTTTTTAATACCCTGGCCCCATGTTTGATAAGATGTTACACTCACTGAGATATGTTATAAAATATTTAAAGCATACAGAGAACAAACTGATGATTGCCAGGGAAAAGTAGGGTTGGGAGACTAGGTGAAAAAGGTAAAGGGATTAAGAAGTACAAATTGGTAGTTACAAAATAGTCATGAGATGTCAAGTACAGCATAGATAGTATAGTCGATAATATTTTAACAACCATGTATGTGGCTAGGTGGGTACAAGATTGATCAGGGGGATCACTTTGTAAAGTACATGATTATCTAAACACGATGCTGCATACCTGAAGCTAATGCACAGTAAGATTGAATGTAAACTCTTATTGAAAAATAGCATTGAATTTTAAAAATTAAGGCATAAGAGTTACTTTCAGCTACTACTCTAAAGTTTCCTCAGTTTTTGCTGACCCTGTCTCCGTGTGGCGTTCACAGGTCACCAAATTGAGGTTCACATTCTTTAAGTCGGTCCCTCTCTTTTTTGTTGTCCTAGGAAAATCATTTGCTTGGTCCTTTGCAGCTGAAAACATGAATTTAAAGCTTTTGAGAGAATATAGCACACCAAATAGTATGATGAGGCATATTAAATTTTTTAAAGAGTTTGAGTAAAAATCAATTTGAATAGGACAGCACCTAACATAACAGGAGCTGTACGAAATGAAAGACCTTAGTATGCTAAGGGGAGCCAAAACAAAGAACTTTTCCCAGGCAAAAATGTGGTTTGGTTATTGCAAGGTTCCTTTTCTTTAGGAGATGGCAAGGGTCTATCAGGTGGCTTACCTTAACTACTGCTCTGCTGGTTCCAGTTTGCAGGTTTAAGATCCCATTTCTGGGAGACCAAAACTGTATGTAATTAAGTACTGGTTTGACACCTGTGCTTAACATAAGTGACTCCATTGGGGCCTGTGTCTAGTTTTTAACAAGACTTATAAAGCTTTATTAACATGGTGTGATATTGTTACAAAAAATATAAACTGACCAAAGGAAAAAAGCATACAAATAATCCAGAAGCAGAAACACACATACATGGACACTTGGTTTATTACAAAGTTAACATTACATCTCTTTTCAATAAGGTTGCTGGAGCATTTAGTTATCTGTCTTTTTAAACAAACTGGCACTTATTAGATTCCCACAAAAAATTATTTCAAGTGTTTTCAGATTTCTAAAGGTGAAAGGCTAAATAATAATTTTTCTAGAACAATAGACAAGACATTGCTTTAAAGGCCTTGGAGGGAAAATTACTTAAATAGGATACTGTGATGCTGTGATCTATGCTAATAAAAGGGTAATATGCTAAGTTGACTGGATAGACTGGATGTCTTCTGGACATTCTTCCAGACAAAGCCATGGTGGCGGGGGCCAAGGCAGAGGCAGTTAGGGGCGATCAAGCAGTCAGGCACAGGGGTTAGGGGCAATCAGGTGGCAGGGGAGCAGTTAGAGGGCATCAGGCAGGCAGGCAGGTGAGCAGATAGGATCCAATTGTCCCGGATTGCAAGATGGTACAAGCCAGACTGAGGGACTCTCCCTCTTCCATGCATGAATTTTGTGCACTGGGTATCTAGTTTATAACAAGTGTTATACTAAGTACCAAGATCTGAGAAAACCTCAGTATTATTTTCGGATTCTAAAGAAATGACCCAGAGGATTGGCTGTTAAAGACATGGGTTTTTAGGACTGACATGTACACTGGTAGTGACTGGCCAGTGAAGTTTTCCACAACACAGGTTTTCCCACACAGAGGTATACAGAATACAGAAAACAAGGCAAACAGAGGAATGGGAAGTGCGCGTGCACAAGCTGTGTGAGATCAAAACATTAGTTGTTTCTCTGCATTGTTTGCGGACCGGGCTCACATCTAGAAGCAGTGTTTGTTTGGCCACACCATACAGCTGGCCAGTCCACCAAAGTCTCACAGTCTGCTTACAGATGGCCTCCATCATATTCCCACAGGGTGGGAAAGGAAGTTGGAGCTTGGGAAGGGGCCCAAGAAATATATATTTGGTCTTATATGAGTTTCCTGGAACACAGCTCCCCAAATCCTTGTGATTGCCTAAATGATTAGAGCAATAAGGGCATCTTCTGTTACTTTTGGTTTTTGTCCTTAGTTCCTGAAATGGCTTCAGAGACCTCAAGGTGAAAGAGCATCTTTTGTTATTTATAACAACTCCCTTTCAACCAGTTTTTTGAAAACCTCTAAGGATGGGGGAGTGGTTATCAAAGGAACCAAAGATGATTAGAGTGTTGGAACTTTCAGTCTATTCCCCCACATCCCAAGATGCCCAACTATTGAGCCACACTGGCGAGAGTCAAAATATAGTTTTTAAAATCTGTTCCTAGCAGTGTAGCCACCCATCCCTATTCCTCCATCATCCCTAAGTTCTGTGAGCCATCCAATGTGCTTAATATTTTTGGTTGGGGTGTTGGGTTGAGTATAGTAAAGTTCAATCTAACTCTTAACCAATCTATTTTTGCACCTGTGGAATATATGCCTGGAAGAAAACACACACACACACACACACACACACACACACACACACACACATACACACACAATACTTAGTCATGCTTGAAATTCATCATTTCAATTGTCCCTAATGTGGAAGCAGTTCTGATTTATAGTAGATAAATTGTAATTTATTTAAATAATTCCCTATTGTCAGACTATAAATTGTTTCCAATGTTTTACCTATAGAAAGATTGCTGTTAGATTGTCCATGTAGTTAAATATTTGCCAGGGCTATAATTATTTCCTTTGATTAATTTATTTTCTAGAAGTGGAAATCTGGTTCCAATTACAAAAGAGTAACTTACATAAGATGAGCATGTCTGCTGTTACAGTTATTACAACTCAGCAAGATATAAAGCACAATTTTTGAAGGCACTGGAATACAACCAAAGTAGTTACAGACAGAAGGAACTCATGCAACATTATAAGAATGAAAGAACATAAGTCGAGTTACAGATTTAGTTGGCTTTTCTCCTGAGAGTACCTTAGAAATTTTCTGCTATATGAGGTAAGAGAACCCACACAGAAAACAAGAGTCTTACCAGATTTAGGAGACAGCATATAAAATCTGAGCCTTACAGAGAGGGTACAAATTGAGTGGCCATATCCCAAAGAAGGAAGGCTTCAAAATCTCTTACTGATTTCCCTTGAGACACTAAAGGTTTCCTAATTATGCATGTAAGTAAACCGATGAAAAGCAACAGTGTATGTGGGGGGGGGGGGCAGGGCGAGGGGGACGGAGGGATAGAGATTTTAGAATCTGTCACCATAAAGGAAAGAGATTAAAGTTCAAGTTCCACCAAATCAAAAGGACTCACTAAATAACTAGGGCTTTTCACTCAATTCCCAGAAGGGCCATAATAGAATAATGACAAACTGGAAACATAAAAATATTTTTTAAAAAGCACAAACATAAACAAATAAAAACTGATGTAAACTCATGAAAAGATGAAGGTAATCTGATATTGTTTTCCACAAAAATAAATTTGTAATCAATCTTTTTTGGAAGCTGATTAAATTATCCATTTATTATACATTTTAAAAAATATCTCCCATATCCAGTATCAAATACATAAATAAAGGACCAAATAAACAAAACCAGGGGAAAAACAGAAAATTGAAATAGATTTTTTGGTGAATCAAATAGTGGAATTAGAAAATTTTAAACAACACAATTGATATATCCTTCAAGGAAAAAGAAGAAAATGGAAAACTTTAGTAGATAACTAGAATATACACAGACACACACACAGGAAACTCTACAGGAAAAGAATATAAAGACTAATATAACAAATAATTTACTAGAGTAGTTCATTGGCAGATTAGAAGTAGCAAAAAAAAAATAATAAATCAGGTCATAGAGCAGTATCCAGAGCAATGCATGGGGAGAAAACGTTAAAAAAAAAAAAAAAAAAAAAAAAAACAGAGACAAGGAAGATAGAGGGGAAATATTTAACGCTAGAGGCCTGGTGCATGAAATTCGTGCATGGGAGGAAGGGTGTCCCTCAGCCCAGCCTGCACCCTCTCCAAAATAATACTCTAAAATGATGATATAGCAAATAGACATGTTCTAAGTGCTTTATGCATATTATTCGATCCTCGCAACAACCTCCCCCCGCCATGTTGAACTCTTATAATTCCATGTTGAACCTCTTAAATACATGCACAGGAGGGAAGGAGTGTCCCTCAGCCCAGCCTGCACTCTCTCCAAAATGGGATCCCTCTCACAAGCCAGAACTGCTGGCTCCCAACTGCTTGCTTGACTGCCTTGCTGATTGCCTCTGACTGCTTCTGCCTGCCAAACTGATCACCCCCTGCCAGCCTGATTGATGTCTAACTGCACCCCTCCCAGCCTGTTTGCCCCCAACTTCTTCCCTCTGCTGGCCTGGTCATCCCTAACTGTCCTCCTCTGCAGGCTTGATCACCCCCAACTGCCCTCCCTTGCAGGCCTGATACCTCCCAACTGCTTTCCCCTGTAGGCCTGGTCACCCCTAACTGTACTTCTCTACAGGTTTGATTGCCCCCAACTGCCCTTCCTTGCAGGCCTGGTCCCTCCCAACTGAACTCCCCTGCTGTCCATCTTGTGGTGAGCATCCTGTGTCCAGATGGAGGCAGGATCTTTTATCACATGGGGGCAGCTAAATTGTGTGTTGGATTGATGGTCAATCTGCATATTACTCTTTTATTAGACTAGAGGCCTGGTGCACGACATTCATGTACAGGGGAGGGGAGGAGTGTCCCTCAGCCCAGCCTGCACCCTCTCCAATCTGAGACCCCTTGAGGGATGTCTGACTGACCATTTATGCCCAATCCCAGTAGGATCTGGCCTAAACGAGCAATTTGACATCTTTGTCAGAATTCAGGACTATTGGCTCCAGACTGCTTGCCTGTCTGCCTCCCTGATTGCCCCTAACTGCTTTTGCCTGCCAGCCTGATCACCCCCTAATCACTACTCTGCCAGCCTAATTGATGTCTAACTGCTCCTCTGACAGCCTGTTTGCCCCAAACTTCCCTCCTCTGCTGGCCTGGTCACCCCTAAATGCCCTCCCCTGATTGCCCCCAACTGCCCTCTCTTGCAGACCTGCTCCCTCCTAACTGCCCTGCCCTGCTGGCCTGATGGCCCACAACTGCCCTCCCTTGCAGGCCTGGAACGACCCAATGGCGCTCCCCTGCTGGCCATCTTGTGGTGGCCATCTTGTGTCCACATGGAGGCAGGATCTTTGACCACATGAGAGCAGCCCTCTTGTGTGTTGGAGTGATGGTCAATCTTCAAATTACTCTTTTATTAGATAGGATAGAGACCTGGTGCATGGGTGGGGGCCAGCTTGTTTGCCCTGAAGTGTGTACCAGATCAGGGTGATGGTTCCCTTGGGGCAAGGAGCAGCCTTGGTGAAGGGCCTGTGGAGGTTTGCAGGCCGGCCACACACCCCAGAGACCCAAGTGGAGGCCCAGGGATCTAGGATTAATTTATGTCTATAATTGAAACTTTGTAGCCTGGAGTGGAGCCAAGTATTCTGCTTGCTCTGTGGCAGCAGCCATTTCTATTTGAAACTTTATAGCCTAGAGTGGAGGCCTAGGCTGACAATGGCAGGTGGAAAGCTTGGCTTCCTCTGTTGCTGAGGAAACCCAAGCCTCTGTTCTCTCCAGCTCAGTGGCTTCTGCCATTTCTGTTTATTTTATAATTGAAACTTTGTAGCATTGAGTGGAGGCATAGGCCAGCAATGGCAGGTGGAAAGCTTGGCTTCCTCTGTTGCTGGGGAAACCCAAGCCTTCCTCCTGCTCTCAGTGGGGGCAGCCATCTTGGTTGGGGTTTATTTGCATAATCTGATCCTGATTGGCTGATGAGCATGGGTGTGGCTTGTGGGTGTAGTGAAGGTATGGTCAAATTTGCATATTGCTCTTTTATTAGATAGGATAGATGCCTTGTGCATGGGTGACAGCCAGCTGGTTTGCCCTGAAGAGTGTTCTGGATCAGGGAGGGGATTCCCTTAGGGTGTGGGGCAGCCTGGGTGAGGGGCTTGTGATGGTTTGAGGCTGGCTACATCCCCGTCTCCCCCCCCCCAGCGATCCAAGCAGAGGCCCTCATACCTGAGATTTATTTATTGTCTATAATTGAAACTTTGTAGCCTGGAGCAGAGCCAAGCCTTCTGCTCTCTCCATGGGGGCAGCCATTTCTGTTGGGATATATTTACCTTCTATAATTGAAAGTTTGTTACATTGAGTGGAGGCCTAGTCCAGTAAGGGCAGGTGGAAAGTTTGGCTTCCTCCATTCCTTGGGAAACCCAAGGCTGCCTCCTGCTCTCTCCATGGCTGCAGCCATCTTAGTTGGGATTTATTTGCATATTTGCTCCTGATTTGCTGGTGGGTATGGCTTGTGAGTATAGCAGAGGTATGGTAAATTTGCATATTACAATTTTATTAGATAGGGCTAGAGGCCTGGAGCATAGATTCATGCACTGGTGGGGTCCTTGGGCTTGGACTGAGCCCTCTCACAATTCATGACCTCTCAAGGGATATTGGACTGCCAGTTTCAGCCCTGTGGGGATTGGACTGAAACAGGCAGTCCGACGTCCTCTGAGGAATGTAGTAGTGGATGAAGCAGCAGGCAGCTGGGGAGGAGCCCAATCCCAGGCTGGGCACCACACTGCTCCCATTCATCCTGACCCTGTTGTGCCTGACACCACCGTCACTCAGTAGTACTGCTGTGGAGGCGGGAGAGGCTGGTGCTGCTACAGCTTCACTTGCCAGCCATGAGCCAGGCATCTGGTGCCCATCAGTCAGCTGAGCAGCACTCCTTCGGTGGGAGCACACTGACCACCAGGGGAAAGCTCCTGCATTGAGCATCTGCCCCATGGTGGTCAGTACATGTTATAGCAACAAGTTGACTGGTAGTTTGGTCATTCAGTTCCTTAAGCTTTTATATATAAATAAATATGTTCAATCAAAGAAGCAAAAGTTGAAGAAATGGTGGCTAAGAATATCCTAGATATGAATAGATATCCAGTTATAGATTTTAGAAGGTCTACAAACATCACATCTATAATAATAAAAGTGTAATATGCTAATTAGAGCAGATGTCCTTCTCGGCGTCCTTCTTTCTGGACAAAGCTGCAGTGGGTAGGGGCTGCGGCAGAGGTGGCAAAGGCCCCCAGCCATGGCGGCAGCAGGTGGGAGCCAGGGTCAAGGCCCTTGCGTGAATTTCATACATTGGGCCTCTAGTAGTATAAATCAAGAGAAAACTATGCTTAGAAACATCCTGGTGAAACTACTGAAAGCAAAGAGAGAATAGAATCTTAAAAAGCAATTGGGGTAGAAAAAGAAAATTTGAAGAAGTGCAATTGCAGGGTCAACTCATGACTTTTTAAAGATTTCTCCAGAAGTTCTGCACCTTTTCTCTATATCTTTGGAAACTGTTACAAATCTTGTTGGAACTTTATCATTCTAAGTAGTAGAATCTTTATACCTCCTTACTATTTATTCTGTGTTCTGATTGATGAATGAAGCTGTTGAAAGTTGTGGAGAGATTCAGCCTTTCTGAAACTTCTCATGGACTTGAAGCTTTTTAAAAAATTAATGTTCATCTTATAAATTAGATATTACTAAGATAGTATCCCAAGCATACTTAAACCAAATTATGACTATATACACATAAAATTGATTTTATAGGTTTCCACATTCACTTTTTCAATTTCAAAGAACAAAATTGCAGGAACTCTTAATGTTAGAATTACTTATATACTTTCTTTTAAAAGTTAAAGTTATACTCATTCATATAATGGTCTATACATTATAGTTCATTTTCTAGGTGATTGTTACATTATTGCAGCTTTTGGTTTTATACCATGCTTTCAGATGTCCTTGAAAAAAGTGCTTTTATCTCTATGGATTCAAATGCCCTTCTTTGGCTCCGGGGGTAGGAATTATGGTGTCCTGTATCAGCTGGTATCTTTATATAGGGATCCTTATGAAGCTGAGATGCAGTGATTCTACCCTGATGACTTAGATCTGGCCTCATTCCAAGCCTTAACTGATGGAGACTTTGTCCTGTATTACTATTCAACAAAGAGCAAAGCATTTCTCATAAAACGGCCCCACAGAATGAAGATGACCCAGTGTTGTAAGCCTCATAGCTATGGAAATACCTTCTGGACCAGGCCTGCGGCTCAGTGCCAGGCTCACTACTTTCTCTTACCAGTAATTTCCTAAGATACAGACGAGGCCAATTTTGAAAATATAAAACTCTATTAAATATATACAATAAACTGAAAAAACAGGGTACAAAATGTAATGTGCACACATTAGAATTACAAACAGAAAGACTAATAAAAGCAAATGAAGAAAGCCTGGAAGGAGCTCCACCAAAGTAATAATACTGGTAGTTTGAATATTGGAATAACAGATAATTATTTTTCTTTTCATCATTTTACATATTTTCTAGATTGTGGTTATATTACCTTTATAATTAAACAATAAATTTTCTTTAAAAATATGTTAAAACAACTCTCTGATAAATATTTTGACAACTTACTTTTATAACCTCCATTTTTTAGCAATAGAGCTGGGATAAACTGGCAGGTCATAATTAAGGTTATAACATTAATAATCCAAATGAAATGTCTGTCATTATGTTTTGCTTATTTTGTAATACACTTCTTTTTAGAACCTGTACAATTCTAACCTTTCACTTACATTTTGCATGACTGTCAGACAAAGTTATTGCAAGTAGGCTTTTGTGTATGCATTTTTCTTAAGTTTGACTTTTTATAGCAATCCAAATGTAGTTGGAACACTGCATTTAACCAACCAAGAAGGCAAAGTGATTTAACTCCAAGTCATCAAGGAATGGAATTTTTAAGTTATCTTTTTTTTTTTTCTGAAAGTAAGGGAGAGGCAAGGAGAGATACAGAGATAGAGACATCAATGATGAGAGAGAATTGATTGCCTGCCTTCAGCACAACCCACACTGGGGATCAAGGCTACAACCCAGGCATATGCCCTGACCAGAATCAAACCAGGACCTTCTGGTTCATAGCTTGATGCTCAACCACTGAGCAATCCTGGCCCGGCTTCAAGTTATCGTTTTTAATCTTCCTGTTGCCTTAATCACCAAAAATAAGATTAATTTATCAAAAATATGTGAGGATCTCATGCACTCTCTAGCTAATCCTGTAAATTACAAATAGGAAACTATGAAAATTGAAAACTAATTTGAAATATTTTTCTTGCAAATATCTTATTTTGACAACAAAGTAGACTTAAAAACAGAACCAAAGACTTTTATATGCATTTAATCTTTGTTTTTGCTCAATGTTATTTTGATATTAACTTTATATAGTTTGAATTGATATAGAAAATATCCATAGCACTTTAAGTTAGAATAATTTTTATCTTTCCCTGCATTACTAGAAAATATACTCCAGTTATCTTTAAGTTCAAATAAATTTATTTTTTGAAATAAATTGCACATAATGTTCATTTCTTAAAGATGCTAAGATCAGGAACTGCAAAATTAGCTCCCATTGAGATAGGGCAGCTGTACAAGTACATCATGGCTGACTATATTTTCTGTCTTCCTGTGTCAAGGTGTGTAGAATATTTGTTTGCCCTTTTGACAATTTTCAAGCTTACTTTAGCCCTAGAATATGTATCAAAATAAAGTATTTTATTATTTGGGATGAGTCTGCAAGGGAACATCCTATTTTGGGCTCTTATTTACTCACTAAACAAAATTAAGCAAGGGATGCCAAGCTGAGTGAACAATTTTGTATGACTCCAAACTAACCTTATGCTAGGGAAGGGAATGTGGCTTAACTTATGCTACTCTGGGTTTTTATAATCATGTCCTACTTCACAGAATCATAGAAAAGTAGTCAGAAGAAAATTCTAATCCGGGCATTTTAGGGTTGAACTTAATTTTCAAAAATCAATCATATGTAGTAGCCAAACATATAAAAGGATATGAGCAGACCTCCTGCGTTGATTAAGAGATTGTTGGGCAGAGCCTACAATTCACTGGTGCCATCCCTTCTTACTCTGTGGGAGCTGTTGAGTATTTCAGCAGAACAGAAGAGATCCTCAGAACAGATTGCAAACCACAAATCTAATTCTATTATCATATTATAGACAAATCAACAAAGTTATTTGTCAAGGTTACCTAACACAAAGCCTTCCACACATATGGTCTCAAAATATAGTAAAGGTTATATTAAACAGTGGAGGAGGCAGACCTACAAATCTGGAGCATTTTTTTCCCCATCAAAATGATGGTTGTTGTTCAATGTTCGTTTGTTTTTCTATATGAAAGTTTTTCATTTTCCTTATTTTTGAAGCAAAATGTAAAAGGAGAAAGGTTATTATAAAAATCAGCCCTCAAGAGCCTATTGGGTACATTGAAAAACTTAACAGTTTGGAAAATATGTCATCATGTTATTTTAAGGGCACCACAAAAATTCTAAGTACAATCACTACACAGATCTGGTGGTACCCTGGCTGCCAGTGGAACCAAGAATTCTTCTTTATGTACAAAGAGGCATTCACATAGTAATAATTTTCCCAAAATAAAACCTCTGGCAAGGTCCAGATTGGGTTGAAGTCATGCTGAATCTCCAGAGGAGAGGAAATATAATATAGATTATACTTTAGCTCTAAAGTGTAAAAAAATCAGAAGACATAGAAAGCTCTAGGAGTCTTAGTTATTTTTGATTGCTTAAAAGTTACAGTGTGTTGTGACATACATTTTATGTATGATTTAATTAGACCTCTAATGCATTGCATCAAAAGAAGGCACTTACCCTCCCTAACTTCAGTTGCCTTACAACTCAGAAGTTACTATATAAGCATTTAGTAGAAATGTAAAATAAGTTATCATTGTATCAAAATTATGCTTATTAGAATAATCATGTGAAATCTCTAAAGAATGCAATGAGACTTGCGCTGGTCTTCACAATTTCTTCTAAAGTCTGAACGCTGAGTCAATAAAGGACAAGCTTTGTTGCTTATCTGAAGAGACACAACAGATTCATTCCCAAATGGCTAAGCTTGTCCAGCAATCAACTCCTGTATTCCCACCAGCCAATGGAAAAGGTTAGAGATTTGCTAGAGTACAAAGTCGGTGAAGGAATTTAGTGGCTACATATATAAGACTATCCAATTTCTTCTTCCCTTCAGTCAGGTAAGGACATCTCCTAATAACCAACCAGATTTGGAATATCTATCAAAAGGGGATGCTGAAATTTCCTTAACACATTCCCAATTCCTTGCTAAATGCTTGTTAACGGCAAAAAAGGATAGCTCTGCCCATGCTCGTATAGATGTAATAAAAGCCTCTAGCATGGTGTGTGTTCCCTAGAGTTTGCAAAGGTAAAGAATGATGCTTGTCTGTTGCCTGAAGAATTCCAAATGCAGGGCATTGCCTAGAGTAGGCCCCATTTGCAAAGTAAGAATAAAGGATTCAGTAGGTCAGTCTCTCTCACTCCTTGAGCATGTCAGTAGACTAGGTGGTATGCATCTTCACATGGACTGCCTGGATACACAGAAAAGAGGCCAAGCTTGAATATTTTTGAAAGTACTTGGTGCTTGCAAAGAGGAAAGAAATTCACAATTTTGCTTTTCTGGTAGAATTAGAGGGCAAGTTGTAAGAAGTCATCCAAAGGGTGCATTGCCTACGCCATGAAATGATGTAGCACAGATACCTGGTAAAGGAATAGAGCCTTTGCTACTTTACTTTGCACACCTCCCTAGCTCATGACCACAGGATAGTTAGAGGCAGAGTGAGGAGGAGGTAGAAGAAAGTCATATTTGTAGAAAGTAGAAAGAGGGAAAAAATAAAGGACTCATTTCACCTACTTAAGATAGACTGGTTAATACACCACTTATAGGCCAGGACCGGTTTGGCTCACCCCGGGTTCGATTCCGGCAAGGGCATGTACCTTGGCTGCGTGCACATCCCCAGTAGGGGGCGTGCAAGAGGCAGCTGATCGATGTCTCTCTCTCATCGATGTTTCTGACTTTCTATTCCTCTCCCTTCTGCTCTATAAAAAATTAATAAAATATATTAAAAAGTAATACACCACTTATATTTTCTAAACTGAAACTCAGAAACATTATTGACCAAAGGTACAGACAGAGTCAGGAGTCTTGGGACTACAAAATTAATTATTTAAGATAATGTTACCTTCCCTTTACATTGAACAGAATGCATATATTTTCTTTTACCTTTCTCTTTGACACTTTCAACTTACATTCTAGAAAAATAAGACCAAAAAAATTGAACAAGTGCCTTGGCACTATCTGGGTAATGGTGGTTAAGATGCTTCACCTTTCTTTTTTAAAATATATTTTATTGATTTTTTACAGAGTGGAAAGGAGAGGAATAGAGAGCTAGGAACATTGATGAGAGAGAAATATCGATCAACTGCCTCTTGAACACTCTGCATTGGAGATGTGCCAGCAACCAATATGCATGTCCTTGACCAGATTCAGACCTGGGACCCTTCAGTCCACAGGCCAACACTCTATCCACGAAGCCAAACCAGTTAGGGCAGATGCTTCACCTTTCTAAGTCTTTTTTTCCTCATCTATAAAATGCAAAGATTGAATCAACTTAGCTTTAAATTATTTCTAGATTTTATAAAAATATAATCATAGTTCAATAAAAAAGGTAGGAGAGGAGAAAAAGAAGGTATGCAAGAAAGGGTACAATTCTGTATTAGTTGCATTAGTTGAATATTTTATATCTTAAATTTGCGTGCTTTTTTGCTAGAAGAGTGAAATAATTGAATTATAACCTTAAAAATGTCTTTATTTTCATATTCTCTCCCTCCTCTTTTGCACCACTCCCTTTAAAAGTATTGCTAAGATGATTTCACAATAAAAAAAGAAAATATGATTTTAGAAGATGGAAGCATTCAGTTGTGGAGAATAAAGGAAATTTTGCAGCCCCTGAAAGCTTCCCCATAACTGGATTCCCAGGAGAAATGTTGGCATGGAGGGGTATTCTGTTTTATTTTGCTTGTTTTGCTATATAAACACATAATGGGAATGAGACTGGGAATTGTAACTTCAGATGGGTTTGTGGCTGCAGCTTTCAATCCTGTCACAATAGGTGTCATGGAGATGAATACAGTTG
The DNA here is from genome assembly GCA_027563665.1 of Antrozous pallidus. Lineage (NCBI taxonomy): Eukaryota > Metazoa > Chordata > Mammalia > Chiroptera > Vespertilionidae > Antrozous > Antrozous pallidus. Next base: position 30,031,479 of record CM050513.1, read on the forward strand.
GTGCCATCTTCTGTTTTCATTATCATCCAAGGGGCTGGGATTGGAAAGGATTCATTTTGTGCCATTGTCATTTCTCATTACTATCTTTGTCATGAGAGTGAATTATAACAGCCCTCCTATGCCAGCTATGGCTTTGCTTTCATTACAGACTTTCATTCTTGGGATGAAGATGGTAATAAGAATGGAATGTCGTGTAAAAACAGAGCTCACTTTCGTGACACTTGGAAATTGGTGATGAAAATGGGAAATGGCAGAAAATAATTAATTCTTTTTTTGTGGCAAAAATTGTCCTGCAAACAGCATCGTGCACCAAAAGTACCCTTTCCTGCGGCAATGACAAAGCAATAAAAAAGCAAACAATGAAGAGCTGCTGGAGCAAATGAGGGATTGTGAGGCATCCATCTTGCTTGGCCTTTGGAAACATATCTCCTAATCCTGAATAATGTAACATCCTTTTAGCTCCAAAAGTAATGTGATAGGCAATTAGGAGCTTCTCTGTTCTCCCTTCAGTGATGTGAGCATCTCTATTACATCTTGCCAGAAAGGCACTACCAAATCTGTAGAAGCCATTAGAATTTCTATATAGAATACCTTACACACACACACACACACACACACACACACACACACACACCACAGATATACACACACACTCATACACATGCATATACATGTCTCTATGTACATATCTTACATAATAAAAGCATCGTATGCAAATTGTCCCCTTGACCCAGGAGTTGTCTGGAAGTTCAACCAGGGGGTGGGACTAGCCAAGGGAAGGGAGGGAGGCTCCAGCTAGAAGCCACTAGGGACTATACCAGTGCATGAGTTTCATGCACTGGGACTCTTGTACATGTACTATTCTAAAAAAAATATTTAGCTGACTCAATAATAGTGGTATTAAAATGAAGGAGTTTAACTTTCTATTTTATATATTATTTATTGATTAATTTTTTAAAAAAAATCAGGATCATTTACCACTCTTAAAGTTACAATAATGACTGCCTTCTTTCCCAAGAAAATGAGTGGCTCTGTATACAACTGGATCTCCTTTACTATTATAGTATACTATCAACTCCAGACACATATTCTCTCATTTAAAATTGAAGTGGGTGAGTCCCATTTACATCCACATTTTTTAATGACTGTCTTCTCTTTCTTCAAAGATTCTTTTCCCCGCCATATCCCAAGTATGATGTTTTTCTTTTCTACCAAGAAATCTCATCTTTTCAGAGTGAGGGTTAAAGCATATTAATGGCAAAAAGAAGTTGGTATTAAATGGTATTTTCATTAGACTTCATTTAAAGCATTTTATTTGAAGGAGCTCCTACCATTTGTAACAACATGGATGGATTTGGAGAGCATTATGCTAAGTGAAATTAGCCAGGCAAAGAAAGACAAATATCACATGATCTCACTCATTTGAGGAATATAATGAATGACATAGACTGATGAACAAGAATGGATCCAGAGACTGAGAAAAGTCCATCAGAATGTCAAACCTCAGGGTAAGTGGCAGGTGGTGGGAGTAAGGGGGAAAGTCAATATATTTGAACTCTTGAACTAAGGTAAGTAATTTGTGTTTTTACATCCCTGACAAAGTTTAAATAAAGTTATAAAAAATTGGCAGCTAGTTTGAGATTGAATTGACATGACCTAGAGCTTGTCATCTCCTATGGACACCAGCTAGGCCCTCCTTAACCTCCCGTGACACCATAATACCCTTACATGATATTATTCTACAATGTCATTATATTTGATATTTGACAACAGCATATTATACAATTATCCCAAATAACTCACAAACTAATTCTTTGAAAGTTGGGCAGCTATTTAAAAAAAGATAGGGAAAGAATTAATCCCATTCAGAAGGAATTAAGGCACCGGGAAGGCATCCGAGCATTCCATATTGGCCCCTCTTGCCCTTTTTGCCAAGAGGGACCCACTTCTTACTATCCAAATACACACAGCTGATGCCTGAGCTTTCAGTTCAAGCTGTGGCTAAAGCCTCTGAGCAGCTGGCACCATGGATCTGTCTCTCCACCAATGGTGTGAGCTGGGCCGTCTCTGGAGAAGAAACCTGGGTCCCCCGAGATACGTGATCAGTACCGGGACCCCGCCAGCAGGCGAGGAGAATCCAAGGCAGGTGCTGGATGTGGAGGCCACGGAGCATAGACTACAAAGGAGAGAGAACTGAACCTCACATCACCCTGCTTGGCCCCAGAGGATGTCTGGTTAGCCAGAGATGGGTAAGATTCCTCAGGGAAGGAACAACCTAAGACAGGCACAGTCGCAGAGGGGCCAACAGGAGAGAACTAAAAGGTCAACAGAGGTGGGGCACAGACCCTCATCCACAAACCTTACAGGGGCTTGAATTCTCACCCCTCCTGAAGGAGGTCTCCTACCCCCACGGCTGCTTCGCCTCCCACACACAACTCAGACCGGGACCCAGGTGGCAGACAGAGACTTGGCCAGCAATAGCTGCTCTATATCTAAATTCAGTCTATTACCAGGAATGCTGAGGACCTACTCAAAAATGCAAATATTCCTTTCCACAAGTATTTACAGGGTAAACTAAGATTTCTGCTTGAGTATTAAAATTGACAGTAGAATAGTAATCAAGTTTTCAGATTAATTTAAATTGGCCAAGTGAAATAAGTGAATACTCAAGAAAATTTAAATGTACTGGACAAAAAGCTTTTCCTAAAACATTAACTAAAATATCTATTAGTAGTTCATCTCACTGTAAAATTGCCTAACATCAAAAGAACCTAAAGCAGTCATATTTGTGTCAAAAATTAAAATTTAAAATTACCAACACTGCAAGATAAAACTTCCAAAAGCCCCCATTAATCAAAACGGGGGGGCCAGTGGGGTAATATCATATAAGAAAAAATATCCTGTAGCTAAAATACATCTAGAAAATTCTTATTACAGAAAAGTACATTCCATTTGTAAAACCAACTGCAGGACACCCATGAAAAAACACACATGGTGTCAAAATAAGCCAAAGGAAAATCATTTAGGCAAAAATAAAAAGAATCCCATGTCTATTTTGCAGAGAGGATTCCTTTGTTAACTTTTGGTGGAGAATGTGTTTGTGTGTTTTCAGAGAACAACTCCAAGACCATGTGGGTTCCTGCAACAGTGAGGAACTGAGAGGTCAGTTCCAGCCACGAGGATGGTCCAGAGATGGGGGACGCTGTGCATGGCTACAGGCGTCCCAGGACCATACCAGAGAGGATGGATCTTGCATTGCCACGATGTGTCCACCATCTGGATACCATTGCTGACATGTACACATGAAGAACTATTTGACATTGAAACTGGGACTCAGAACAGTTGGACATTGAAACTGACACTCAAACATTTTTTGTTCTTATACGTTTGTTTCTAGTATGCAGAGGCAAGATATTTTTGAAGAAAAGAAACGGGGGAGTGATTGATATAGAGGCAGGGTGGCCTTGAACAGGCTCTCAAGCTACAGAGGGAAGGCTGGGGTGGATGGGAGGCTGATGCTGGGGGAGATCAACCTAAGGACTTGTATGCATGCATATGAGCATAACCAATGAATGAAAGACACTGGGGCGAAGGGGGCAGGTGGGGACATGTGCTGGGGGGTAAGGGAGGCTGGGGGGAGGATATTGGAGGGAAAAAAGGAAAACATATGTACTACTATTAAATATAAGTTATATTGTAAATAAAAAAGAGAAAAAATATATAAAGCATTTTATTTAATTTTATCATTAGCCAAGATAGATAACACATATTTAGTATTTATCCACTTTTGAACACATGTCATTGTTGGGAGGGGAAATAGGCATTTTAATATGCACATTGAGCACAGAATCATTTATAGGATGGTTATTGAATACAGAAATGTTTATTGTATGCATGTTAGTGTTTTGCATACATTTAAGTTTGCTAAATGTTGACACAGTTGCTTATGTTATATGGATGAGCTAGGGAAAGTAGGCATGAGAGACCACTTTTATTGCTTTGAAACAAAGTCAATTACTCTGTAAGACATCACCTGCATTTATTTGGTTTCTTTTACTTTGGAGTGATTCATGACAAGGGCACATTTTAGATCTTGAAGTCTTTTATATTTTAAGGAGCTAGGGTGGATGAATAAAATGGTAATTGTTAGAAAGAGTTGGGGGAAGGTTATTTTAAATTAGTAGAATTTTTACGTAGGAAACATGTTGGAATAATTTTGCATAATTCTGCCAAGTCATTGACAGTGTTCTCAGTTAAAAATCTGAAATAGCAGATTATCCTAAAGCTTTTTCTAAAGGGAGTTTTGTGTAACTATGCTAAGGTTATAAGTTCAGAATGCTTCACCTCAGATAGGGAAAACTCATTTTAAAGCAGAGGTTACTAACCATGCTAGAAAACCCATGAAATATTTGTTTTTAAATATCTGTCACCAGAAATTCTAATGCAGCAGACCTATATTTTTAAAAGCTTTTAAAAAACTCTGATGTATGCCACTGTTAGAAACCACTGTTTGGCAGTTAATTTGTAAAATATAAGCCAACTTGATAGTCACCTTTTCTATGGCTGTCTTGATAAATTTTTCTCCTCTTATTTAGGATATGCTTGATGCTGTACATTCATTTGGAGAGGGCTAGAAATACAGATGTGACAAAGTACTCATGGCTTGTGTCAATGAAACCCACGGGGCTATAGCAAAGCAAGCAGAGCAGCCAACTCAACCAAAGATGCAAGAACCTAAGATAACGCAGAGAAATGTCCTGGCCACCAATGCTCTCCCACAGATGTGGTGCCCACACCCAGCTGGGGAGAGGGGATGTGTATGTGCAGAATTTAAGACTACTAGCAGGTGGGAAAGTCAAAGCATGGCTAAGCATTTTTTGTACACATCCCACAGTCGAGAAGCAGAGTAAGAATCAAGAAGCAAAGTCTTACCTCAGTGCTGGGGTGTTTAAAAGTATCTAAAAATAGCAGTCTCCTCCCTGTCTGTAGAAAACATGGGGTATGGAACCAATTTGACTGGCTTCTTCCACTTAGCTTCTAGGTAAAAGCACCATGTTGTTCATGTATCTTTAGTTGGTTCCTTTTTACTTAGAAGTGTTCTATTTTATGGATGAACCACAATGTGTATATTTATTTACTGGATAAAATTTGAATTGTTTCCATTTTTTGCTGATTATGAATAAAGCTGTTATGAATATTCAGGTGCAAATTTTTGTGTAGAGATACATTTTTAACACTTGTAAAATTACCTTGTTATGGGATGGTTGGTTCATATGTTAAGTATATGCACAAGTTTATACCACCCTGTCCAACTATTTTGTGAAGGGCCATTAGCAATAATCATTGTCACTAGCAATGTAAGGGATTTGCATATGCTTTGCACACCCACTACTAATTTTTTTTGCATGTGAAATTTTCAAAAGTCTATTATATATGTTGTAATATCTCACTGTGATTTTACATTTGAATTTTTCTAATGATTAATGTTATATAATATACTACAAAGGCACAAACCACAAAATAAAACTTGATAATTTGTACTTTATATTTAAAATTTCTGCTCTCAAATGAACTCTGAAAACACAACAATAAGCAAAACCCAATATAAGTAGACAAAAGTTTCCAACAGAAACTTTATACACACAGAAAAAACTACAGATGGCAAATAAACTCATGAAAAGATGCTCCCCTGTCTCCTTACCCCCATTAACTTTGGGCATTGAAAATATCTTGGTTCTCAGGTTTAGCTCAGGTGGTGATTGGGAGGGTCTCAGACTGTCTGTGTTTGACAGTAGTTATAGAGACTGAGCAGGTCACAATGGCTTTGTGACGCCTAAATTCCTCCTCCCATGTCCTTTTTCTAATAGGAGTTAGGTTGCCCAGATGTGACACTCATTCGGTTTAGATTCACCCATAAGGACATGACCAGTTTTGGGGTAGAGGATACCTGGGAGAAGGAGAATCAGTGGTGTAACGAACCAATGGCAGATTTGGAACCCCCAGACAGGGAACCTCGCTCACTCTCCGCATGTCTCCCCACAGCACTCCCTGCATGTCTCCCTCAGCGTCTTGCCTGGGTGTGCAGTAGGCTTGGTTTCCTTCATTGTTGGGCACCAGCTCTATGGCTCTGGCCCACGCTGCTGTCTTTGTGGTTATGGGCACCACCATATTTGTGGTTTTGGGCACCACCATATTTGTTGTGGAGTGATGGTTAATTTGCATACTACCCTTTTATTAGTTAGGATTATCTCTCTTCAAGACAATTTGAGTGCTCATCATTGTACATTGTTTTAAAAGTAATTTTATCATTAATAAAATATCAATTTAATTATAACATTGATTTGATTTAATATTAATTGATCAATTATAAATGTTAAAAATAACTAATGATTATTGATGTAGTATGTATACATGTGCTTTAAATAAAATCTGTCATTCTTTTGAGCTTGAATATAAAGTTTTGATTTTCAAAGGGAAGTTGTCTTTTGTTGTAAATATTGCATTTTAAGAATTTCAACTAAAAACAATTTAGGGCCGAAACCAGTTTTGTTCAGTGGATAGAATGTCAGCCTATGGATTGTAAGCTCCCAGGTTCGATTCTGGTCAAGGGCATGTATCTTAGTTGCGAGCACATCCCGGGGGAGCGGGGGGTGTGCAGGAGGCAGCTGGTCAATGTTTCTAACTCTCTTTCCCTCTCCTTTCCTCTCTGTGAAAAACCAATAAAATATATTAAAAGAAAACAATTTAGGATTCCAAAACAATATCATTTTCTTCAAGCATCATTGGAGCAAATCTATTATACAAATAGATTTGTATAATATTTAAAGTTTACAGTATGATGATTTTACATGGTACACATTGTGAAAGGATATCCATCAATGAGTTAGCACATCCTTCACCTCCCGTATTTACCTTTATTTTTCTTTTTGTAAGTGTCAGTTCTGTTGGAAAATTTCAGTTATACAATGCAGTATTATGAAGTACAGTCACCTTGTTAAAGATTAGATCATCATATACCTTATTCATCTTATAACTGATGAATTCTCTCCCTCTTAGAGTTGTCTCCCTATTTTTCCCACCCCTGAATTCCTGGCAAACAATTTTATTCTGCTTCTGAGTTTGACTTTTTTTTTTAGATTCCACGTATAAGGGATTCCATATAGTATCTTGTTTTTCTCTTATTCAACTTAGTATAATGCTCTCCATGTTCACGCTTGTTGTCACAGAAGGCAGGATTTCCTTCTTTTTTAAGGCTAAATAATATTCCATTGCATGTATATCCTACATTTTCTTTATCCATTCAGCTGACACTTAAGTTGTCTCCATAACTTGGCTAAATCCTTCAAGAAACTGCTATCATTTCCATCAAATATATAACCAGAATATGGATCACTAAATTATATGGCAATTCAACTTTTAATTTCTTGAGGAACCTCCAAACTGTTTTCCATGGTGGCTGCGCCAGTTTACATTCCTAACAGCAGTGTGCAAGAGTTCCCTTTTCTCCACATCTTCCCCAGCATTTGACATCTCTTAACTTTTTTATAGTAACAGGTATGACGTGATATCTCAATATGGTTTTGAGTTGCATTTTACTGATGATTAGTGATGATGAGCACCTGCCTCTTCATGAATGTGTTGACTATTTGCATGTCTTCTTTGGAAAAATATTTATTCAGGTCCATTTTTCAATTGGGTTATTTATTTATTTATTTATTTATTTATTCATTTATTCATTTAGCTATTGACTTGTTAGTGTTCCTCGTATAGTTTTTATATTAATCATTTATCATCCTGGCTTGAGCTCCTGGTTGTATCTCAGACTTCTGTGGTTATCCAAGCAGTTTTGTTCTTGCTGGCTGCCAGTAGTTGAGGGTGTGCCAAAGCCTAGCAGGTATCCTACAGAGGAGTTTGGCAGTCATCGCCAGAGGCATGAATAGAAGCCAGACCCTCAAGCAGCTACTGGGAAAGTATATAGTTAATCCCCTTTCCAAGGGAAAAACTGAAAGATGGGCATTTTAAAAGTTAAATTTATTGGGATGACATTGGCTAATAAAATTATATGGGTTTCAATTATGTAATTCTGATGTCATCTGTTTATAGCATCATATCCCTATCACTCAAAGTTAAATCTCCTTCCTTCATTATATCCTCAAACTCTCCACACTTCACTACCTCCTACTCTCACCTTTCTATGGTAACCACCATTGTCTGTGTCTATGAGTTATTGTCTGTCTTGTTTGATCATTCATTGCTTTCAGTTTTATATCCCACATATAAGTGAAATTATATGGTTCCGCTATGGAAAACAGTATGACGTTTCCTCAAAAATTTAAGAGTAGAATTTCCATATGCCCTAGCAACTCCTCTTCTGGGTATCTACCTAAAAAAAATAAAGAACATATTTGCAAAGATACATGTACCCTCTATGTTCAATGTAACATTATTCATGGTGACCAAGACATAGAAACAACAGAAGTGCCCCTCACTGGGATAGTTGGATAAAGAAGATGTGGTACATATATACAATGCAATACTAGTCAGCCATAAGAAAACATGAAATATTGCCATTTGCAACAGCTTGGATGGATTTTGAGAATATCATGCTAAGCAAAATAAGACAGACCGAAAAAGTCAAGATGGGTGTTTATATTTGTTCCCTCTGTTCTGAGCCTAGTTATATAGCCATGGGGGTCAGAGGGCTGATGAAGGGTACAGGTCATGAGAGGCATGGGGATTAAAATGTGGTGTTCCTACGCCCATTAACAACTGCTTATTATACTATATATAAAAATGTTTACCTGCCCCAAGGTTTTTTCTTATATTTTCTTCGAGAAATTGTATATTTTATAAGTTTCACATCTAAGTTTGGTTCATCATGTTAATCTGTTTCTTTTTTCAATTAAATTTATTTAAATGAAATGGGTAATAAAATTATATAGGTTTAAAGTATACAATTTTACAATACATATTCTATAAATTGTTTGTGTATCTACTACCTCAAGTAGTCTTCTACTGTTACCACTTATCCCCCTTTTATATTTTTCTAACTCCCTCCAACCCCAAATTCTTTCCCTCTGGCAATCACCATAAGGTTGTATTAGTCCATGAGTATTTTTCTATATTTGCTTAATTCCGTCACCCATCTCCCACAATCCCTTCCCCCTCCCAGCTGACAGCTGTCAGTCTGTTCTCTATATCTATTTGTCTCCACTTTGTAAGTTTATTTTGCTTGTTGTTTTCTTGTTTTGCTCAGTTGTTAGAGCATCATGAACTGAAGGATCACTGGATTAGATTGAGGTCAAGGGCATATACTTCAGCTTCAGGTCTGATCCCTGACTCTGGTTGGGAAACATGTGCAGGAAACAATCAGTCAATGTGTCTCTCTCACATTGATATTTCTCTCTTTCTGCCTCTTACCCTCCCACTCTATCAAAAACCAATGAAAAAAGTATCCTTTGGTGATCATTAACAACAACAAAAAAATTGATTATGAAGATGTAAGTCCATTTTGAAGTATTTATATATTTCTATCAATTGAGGATGACTGGTTAGCCAGAGATGGGTAAGATTCCTCAGGGAAGGAACAACCTAAGATAGGCACAGTTGCAGAGTGGCCATCAGGAGAGAACTTGGGGGTCAACATAGGTGAGGCACAGACCCTCAACCCCCCAATTTTGAAGGAGGCTGAACCCTCACCCCTTCTGAGGGAGGACTCCTGCCCCCCTGGCTGCTTTACTTCCCACACCCAGCTCAGATTGAGACCCAGGTAACAGACAGAGACTTGGCCAACAGCCCTGTATCTAAATCCAGCAAGAACACTATTCTTTTACCACTAACTATGTTGCCAGTTATGTGGTTTTCTAGATGCCTTTTATCAAATTAAGGAATTTCTGTACTAATTTTAATTGCTGAGAGATTATTTTATTTTATATATATTTATATGGAATTAATTTTTTTCATTTTCATTTCATCTGTTGAATAGTACACTTTTCTATTGGTTTTGAAGTAATTACAAGGATTGATTTCATACAGTTAACCAGCTTTGTACTTCAGAAATAAACATCACTCATTCATTTTGTATCATTATTTTATATGCTTCTAAATTAATTTGGTAATAATTTATTAAAGAATTTTGGATATTAGTTCATGTTAAAATATTGCATCATGGCAAGTTGTTATATTTTTTAATTTTTTTGTAGTGGTTTATGTTACATTTTCTTTTCTTATAATGTTTTTGTCTGGTTTTTGGATTAGCTGGCCCCATTACATGAATTGAAAGTTCTCTCATCTTTCAGTTTTGAAAGGATTTTATTTAAAATTAAGATAATTCTCTAAATGTTTTTTGGTATTCACACATTTTGTCACCTGAGCCTGGAACTTACTTTAAAGAAACAATTTCATAGATACAAGGCCATTATGGTTGTCTTCTTCTTCATGAATGAGCTTCAGTAGTTTGTGTATTCACAAAAATTTATAAATTTCATCTGAGTTATAAAATTTATTCTTATTTATAACATTATTTTATTATTACTTTAAAATCTATAGTTATGTCCTTTCTTATATTTTTTATATTAGTAATTTTTACCTCCTTTCCTTTTTTCTTCAGTATTTTATTTAAAGCTTTATTATTTGATTGAACTTCTAAAAGAAACAAGTTTTAGATTTATTAAGTTTGATTTAATTAATTTCTGTTTTTCATATTTCCTTCTTTTTTATTGAATTGATTATATATTTCTCTTTTCGTGCTTTTTTAAGGTGATGGCTTAGTTTAGGGTATAGTTTGTTTATATAACAAAGTAAAATTTTATAATTAACTCTAACAAACATTAACCAAAATCAGAGACCAGGAAAGGGGAAAGGAAGAACAAGACAAAAGAAAGCTGGCATTTCTCCTTTAGAACAGATCTCATTCTTTAGATAGTATCGTAGAAATTAGACTAATCAAAACTTTGTTTTATATCAAAGTATCATATATAATAAAGGCCTAGATGGTGTTATGTGTTGTCCTCATAAGATAGCTATCCCCACATCATCACAATATGGCTGCCACAAGATGGCTATCCCCATGTTGTCATAAGATGGCTGCCATAAGATAGCTGCCCCATGTCATCATAAGATGGCCACCACCAGATGACCGCTACAAGATAGTCACCACAAGATGGCTGGCAAGGGAGAGCAGTTGAAGGTGATCAAGCCAGCAGGGGAGGGCAGTTAGGCATGAATCAGGCTGGCAGGGAGCAGTTAGGGGGTGATCAGGCAGGCAGTCAAGCAGTTAGGAACCATTAGGACTGTGAGAGAAATGTCTGAATGCTGGTTTAGGTCCTATACCACAGGGGTCTCAGATTGGTGAGAGTTCAGGCTGGGCTTAGGGACACTCCACCAGTGTACAAATTTTGTGCACCAGGCCTCTAGTAAAATTTATAAAATTGAATGTTATTGCATTACCAAAAACAATAACTTTGTAGGTATATTTCTAACATAAGCATAATTGCACTGCACTCCCAAACTGTGATAAATAAGACTTTAGTGACAAGTATGAAACCTTTTGGCACTATTTTTTCTTATACTAGCAATTATGGTCAATCTATACATTTTTAAAAAATTTTTGTTAATCCTCACCCAAGGGTATTTTTCCATTGATTCTTTAGAGAGAGTGAAAGGGCAGGGGAATGACAGAGACAAACATTGATGTGAGAGAGACTGAGTGGGGATTAAGATTGCAACCAAGGAACGTGCCCTTGACAAGAATTGAATCTGGGATTCTTCAGTCTACAGGTTGACACTCTATTCACTGAGCCAAACAGGCTAAGGCTACACCTTTATTTTTGAAAAATTATTTCTCTTTCTAAAATTGTTTCTGCTAGTTGTTTGATTTATTTTTGCTATTTTTGTCACGAATTTTAGATTCCAAAAATGAAAAAGCAGTGTTCATATGGCTTTGTCAATGGAGTCAAAACAGAGTTTTGTGTTTTTTTTTTCCCATTTCTGTCACTTATCACCTGAGTGACTTCTGGAAAACAACCTACCCTCTGTGTTCCTATTAATTCAACTGTAAGAAATTAAAATAATAATCATATCAGAAAATAGCAGCAGATTAAGTGGAAACTATACTGACATTCTCCAGAACCAAACTGCAATAACAACTAAAATATAGAAAAATCACCCTGAATAACCAACTAAAGACTAGCCAGAGAGAAACTGTATAACCAAGGACATAAAGAGGAGACTGCTTTGAGACTAGTTAGAAGGATGGATGTGCAAGAGGGTTGACTGGGCTCCCATAGGCAGCAGGTGATGTTCTGGAGGCATATCTCAGCTGTGGGGAACTCCCCCTGAGAAGTCTGGGATTCAACCCCCAAATTAGCACCCCCATCCCAGAGCACCAGAACTGGGAAAGATGCCCACATAACATCAGACACACAATGAAAAGCACTGGGGATTCTATCTGGTAAAGGCAGATGACTAAAAAAACATATACCCTTTGAAAGGGCAAACACACTAAATTTCATTTGCACCCACTTCCCTTGGTATCCAGTAGTGGGAAGGCAGAGTGAACTGGAGCTCTGTGAGGAGAGTATGGGGTAGGTGGCTCAGCAGGAAAGAGCAGAAAAGACAATCATCAGGAAGACAATGTGTTGAGTCATTCCCCAATACTGAAGAAACCATCTTTCTCAGCAGAGATTTCCCATAAATGCAGCTTTTGCCTGGGCGCAAACATTGAAAATTCTCTTGCCCCTGCTTTGGAGTTTACTCTCAAATGAGCTGTACAACCTGAGGCTCATCAAATGACTGATTCAGTCAATCAGCCCGCAGGCAGAGGTGGATCTCTGAGTGCTTTGAGTCTTTGTCTGACCTGCATCTAAGTTCTGTGCAAGGAAAAGCTGACTGTGGTGCACAGTTTGGTCCTTGCCATATGCATTCAGCCCCAAATGAGGGTCCCACAAGATGTGGATTGCTGATAGTTCTAAACAGGGTACTCAGGGCCAGTCACAAGCAGTGTCTGACATTGGTTTGCACCAGAGACCCTTAGAAGAGCCCTCAAATCAATAAACCAAGTGGCAAGCTTCAGACAACAACAGAGCAAGACCCAATAAGCTCCACAAGAAGTACATCTACAGGGAGATATGATTTCCAACCCAGGCAGAGGAGAATTCTACTATGTGCAATAAGAAACTGCATGCTATGCTGGGGATTGAGTCTCACTGTCAACCAGCCTGAGGGTCAAGCCCATGCATGAATGAGCTAATAGCAATCAAGGCTGAATTACATTAGGAGTGCCCACACAACACACATGAGGAACATTATTAGAGTACCCAGGCCTGGTGATCCAGGAAGACTGTGCCACTGGGTCTCACTACATAAGGCACCATATTAAGACTAGGAGTCATATCAGATCTACTGAATATATAGAAGCAAACCCAAACAGGCAGTCAAAATGGGGAGACAAAGAAGCCCACATGAAAGAACAAAAAGAGCTAACTCAAATAAAGATAAGAAATTTATCAGATATAGAGTTCAGAATAATGATTATAAAAATGGTCAACACCATGAAAACATACAGAAATTATGAAAAATAACCAGTCAGAAGTGAAGAATGGCATAGCAGAAATAAAGTATACACTGGAAGGAATAAACAGCAGATTGGAGGAAGCTGGGGATTGGATCAGCAAATTAGAAAACAGTGTAGAACATCACTCAATCAGAGAACAAAAAAGAAAAAAAAACAAGAAAACAGGAGGACAGTATAAGGGAGCTGTGGCATAACATGAAAAGTAACAATATCCACATTGTAAAAGACACAAAGCAGAAGAAGGTGAGCACTAGCTAGAGAATTTGTTTGAAAAAACAATGGCAGAAAACTTCCCTAACTGGATGGCAGAAAGTATCCCAAAAGTTCAGGAAGGACACATAGTTCCAAGCAAGAGGAGCATAAAAAGGCCCATGCCAAGACACATCATGATTAAAATGCCAAAAATCAGCCTAGCCAACATGGTTCAGTGATTGAGTATCAATCTATAAACCAGGAGGTCACAGTTCAATTACCAACTGGGGCATATGCCACAGTTGCAGGCTTGATCCCAGTGTGGGGTGTGCAGAGGGCAGCTGATCAATAATTCTCTCTCATCATTTTATCTCTTTCCCTCTCCCTTTCTCTCTGAAATTAATATATACATATAATTACAAAATGCCAAAAATTAAGAATAAAGAAGGAATCTTAAAGCAGTAAAAGAATTTCTCATCAGAAATTCTACAGCCAAGAAGGAAATTACATGAAGTGTTCAAGATAATGAAAAGCAAGGATCTGAAAGCAAGATTACTATATAAATCAAAGCTATCATTCAAAATAGATGGAGAAATAAAGAACTTCCCAGACAAAAAAAAAAGGCTAAATGAGTTTAACAATACCAAAACAGCATCACAAGAAATGTTAAAGAGGCTGCTATAAAAATAATAAGAAGCACACACAGAGAAACATAGCCATAAAGAATTATATTGGTAATAAATAAGTACCTATCAATAAAAACCTTAAATGTAAATGGATTAAGTGCTCTAGTCAAAAGACATAGGGGAGCTGAACGGACAAGAAAAAAGACCTTATATATTCTGTCTACAAGAGAACCACCTCAGAACAAAATACATAGCATGAAGGTGAAGGGATGGAAAAAAAATTTCCACACTAATGGAAATGAAAAAAAAATTGGAATAACAATACTCATATCTGACAAAATGGACTTCAAAATGAAGACTATCACAATACACAATGAAGATCACTACATAATACTAAAAGGATTAATCCAACAAGTGAATGTAACTCTCATAAACATATGCACCCAATATAGTGACACCTAAATATATGGAAAAAACTTCTGGAGGACATTAAGGGAGAGATTCATAACAATATAGTCATAGTAGGAAACAGTGACTCTAAATGAAACACTAGATCAAATGAATTTAATTTAAATTTATAGAACATTCACCCCAAAGCTTCAAAATATACATTCTTCTCAAGTGCATTTAGAGCATTCTCAAAGACAGACCCCATCTCAGAAAAAACAAAACAAAATATGAAGTTTATACAAATTCAAGAAGATTAAAATCATATCAGGCATCTTCTCAGATCACAATGGTATGAAACTAGAAATCAACTATAATAAAAACACTCAAAAACATTCAAACACATAGAGGCCAAATAGCATGTTAGTAAACAATGAATGGGTTACCAATGAGATGAAGGGATAAATCAAAAGCTTTCTGGAAATGAATAAAAATGAACACACAACGATCCAAAATCTGTGACACAGTGAAAGTTGTCCTGAGGAGGAAGTTCATAGCACTACAGGCCTCAATAAACAAAACAAAAAAAATGTCTAATAAAGTATATAATTCTACAACTTAAAAAATTAGTGTCAGAACAATAGCGAAAGTCCAGATTAAGTATAAGGAATAAAATAATAGAAATCAGAGAACAAGCAAATCACAGAGAATAAAATAACAATACGAATGGTCAATGAAACCAAAAACTGATTCCTTGAAAAGATAAGCCAGACTAAGGAATCTTTAGCTAACTCATCAGGAAACAGAGAAGACCTAAATAAAGAAAATCAGAAATAAAAGCGGTGAAGAAGCAACTGAGACCCTGGGAATAAAAAGGCTTGTAAAAAAGTACTATGAACAACTATATGTAAACAAGTGGGACGATCTGGATGAAATAGACAAATTCCTACAAAAATACAATCTTCCAAACCTGAATCAGGAAGAATCACAAAACCTGACTGCAACTGTAGTCTGACTGTAGGCTGACTACAACTGATGAAATTGAGGTAGGAATAATAATAATAATAATAATAATAATAATAATAATAAAACACAGCAAACCAAAAACCTGGTCTGGATGGCTTCACAGGGAACTTGTGCCAAATATTCAAAGAAAACTAATATGTACTCTCCTTAAACAATTAAAAAAAAATCAAGAGTAAGGAACACTTCCAAGTTCTTTTTATGAAGCCAGCATTATCCTACTCTCAAAACCAGATAAAGACACTACAAAGATAATTATAGACCAGTATCCCTGATGAACATAGATATTGAAATCCTCAATAAAATATTAGCAAATTGGGTTAAGCAATATATTGAAAAAATTACCTATGATGACCAAGTGGGATTTATTCCAGGGATGCAAGGCTGGCACAATATTTGCAAGTCAGTAAATGTGATATATCACATGAATAAAACGAAATACCAAAAAAAAACCCACACATGAATATGTCACTGGACACAGAAAAAGCTTTTGATAAAATCTGACACCCTTTTTAGATAAAAACTCTCAGCAAGGTGGAGATAGAAGGATCATACCTGATCATAGTAAAGGCCATATTTGATAAATCTACAGCCAACATCAAATTCAATGGGCAAAAACTAACATGATTTTCCTTAAGAACTGGAACAAGACTGGGATATATGCTTTTACCACTCTTATTCAACATAGGACTGGAAGTTCTAGACACAGCAATTAGACAAGAAAAAATAAATAGCATTCAAATTAGAAAGAAGGAAGTAAAAATGTCATTATTTGCAGATGATATGATATGATACACAGAAAACCCTAGACACTCCCCCCAAATTTCTAGATTTAATAAAGGAATTTGGAAATGTAGCAGGATACAAAATTAATAGCCAGAAATTGATGGCATTTTTATACACCAATAGTTAACTATCACAAAAGAAACTAGAAAATAATACCATTTATCATTGCAACAACAACAACAATAAAATATACTTGAAAATAAACTTAACCAAGGAGGTAAGAAACCTGTACTTAGAAAATGACAAGATGTTGAAAAATCAGATATAGGAAGATGTAAAAGTGGAAGAATACACCATGTTCATGGATTGGTAGAATTAAAGCATTAAAATGTCCATACTACCCAGAGATTCAATGCAATCTATATCAAAATACTAAAGGCATAACTCACAGATTTAGAACAAATACTCCAAAAACATATATGGCACCATAATTGACCTTGAATATATCATGAGATAGAAGAATCACATTGAAAAGATCACATTACAAGATATAAAGTTATACTATAAAGGCACTATAATCAAAATACCCTAGTGTGGGTTCAAGAACAGGCATAGAGATCAATGGAACCAAACAGAAAACACCAGAAACAGACCCAAGCCATTATGCTCAATCAATATTTGATAAAGGAGGCAAAAACATACAATGGAGTAGTCTCTTCAATAAATGGTGTTCATACATTTGGACAGGTATAGGCAAAAAAAAAGAAAGAAAGAATAAAGAAACTAGACAACCAACTTATACAGTATATAAGAATAAACTCAAAATGGATAACAGAGTTAAATGTAACATTTAAAGAAACTAGACAACCAACTTATACAGTATATAGGAATAAACTCAAAATGGATAACAGAGTTAAATGTAACATTTTTATGTGAAGCCATAAAAATCCTAGAAGAAACCATAGGCAGCAAAACCTTAGACATCTTTCCTAGTAATAATTTTGCAAATGCATCTCCTAGAGCAAGAGAAAAAGTTAAAAATAAACAAATGGTACTACATCAAAATCAAAATAAAAAGCTTCTGCACAGCAAAGTAAGCCATCAACACAATGAAAACAGAGCCCACTGTATGGGAAAACATATTTGCCAATGATGTATCTGATAAAGGGTTAATTTCCAAAATACAAAAATAACTCGTGTAACTTAACAAAAGAAACACAAACAATCCCATTTAAAAATAGACAAAGGATCTGAATAGATATTTCTCTAGAGAGGACATACAGATGGCCGAGAGACATATAAAAAGTGTTCAAAGTCACTAATCATCAGAGAAATGCAAAATAAAATGACAATGAGGTACCCTGCTGGTGTTGCTCAGTGTTGCAGCATAGACCTATGAACCAGGAGGTTCTGGTTCAATTCCAGGTCAAGTGACATGCCTGGATGCAGGCTCCATCCCCAGTAGGGGCATGTGAGAAGCAGCTGATCAATGATTCTCTCATCATTGATATTTCTATCTCTTCCTACCCTTTTCTCCTTAATATATATATATATAGTTTGTAAAGACAATGAGGTATCACCTCAAACTTGTCAGAATGGCTACCATCAACAAATCAACAAATGGCAAATGCTAGTGAGGTTGTGGAGAAAAGGGAACCTTAGTACACTGCTGGTGGGAATGCAGACTGGTGCAGCCACTATGGAAAATAGTATGGAGTTTACTCAAAAAATTAAATATGGAAATGTCACTTGACCTAGTGACCTTACTTCAAGGAATATATCCTGAAAATCCCAAAACATGAATCAGAACAAATATATGCACCCCTATGACCATAGCAGCACAATTTAAAATATCTCAATACTTGAAACAGCCCATTAGTAGATGAAAATATTTTTTAAAGTGGTATATTTACACAATGAAGCACTATGCAGTTGTAAAAAAGAAGAATTTCTTATCCTTGGAGACCTCATGGAGGAACCTGTAGCGTATTATGCTAATAAGAATAAGCCAGTCAGAGAAAGACAGGTATCATATGAAGTCATTCATATGTGGAATCTAATGAACAAAATAAACTGATGAACAAAATAGATTCAGAGACATAGAAGCATGGAACAGACTGAGGAACCTCAGAGGGAAGGCAGGGTTTGGGGGACTGGGGATGGGAAGAGATTAACCAAAGAATTTGTATGCATATGTGCATAACCCATGGACACAGACAATAGTGTGGTGAAAGCCTAGGGTTGGGGGTGGAGTCAGGGTTGAGGAGGTCAATGGGGTAAAAAAGTGGGACGTCTGTAATACTTTCAGCAATAAAGATAAATTTAATAATAATAATAATATCAATAGTTAACACATGGACTACTTCTTATTCTGATGAATGCTTTCTACATATCATTTCATTTAGTCTTCCCAAGAAGTCTATGGAGAAGGTGTATTATTATCCATGTTTTTTAGATGAGGCAATAACAAATCACTGTAGAATTAAATAATAATTATAATGCTCTGTGTAGAGAGTAGGTACTCATAGATGTTATGTCAACGGTGATGCCAGAGTAGTGATTTTGATAATGACAACAAAGAAAAAATTCTTATGCATTAGCATATGCCATTATCTTAGATAAATATGCTTTTAACTATTATAAATATATCATCAACAGTTTATTTAACAAGCATTTATTGACACTTGTTTTACTGTGTCCTGAAGGTACAAAGACTAAGTTACAATGCTATTTTTAAGGAGTATCTAAATTAGAAGGAAAAGAAAAAATATTATCAAAAGGGGAAATATGAAGGAAAGGAATGATGAGGAAGAGAAAAAAGCAAACAAGGAGGATAAAATGGAAAGAAGATTAAGGGACAAAAGAAAGAAAGGCAGTGTACTCTTCTAGAATACAGTTGGCTTCATTTGGACTGCACAATAGGAGGCATATTCCAATCTATAATACATGCCATGCACCAGCGCCCATATTTAAAAACCAGCTGCTGGGAAGACACATGTAAATACAACAGAGCATTATTCTTAAGGGTGTGTGGTGATGCATACTGCCTGTCACATTGGAATCTGGCTTCATGCACAATGACTGCTGGACCACTGGTCCTAATTCGCTGTGCCATCTGTAAAAAACAAAACAAGCACTGTAGTACATGTGGGTACAATTGATATTATAAAATGATGCTAAATGATAAAATCCGCTAAGAACGAGAGGGATTTCTTTTTATTCCTGCTGTGACCAGTTTTTGTTAAATATCTGAGGATTATGGAAAGGGTGGGGAAGGATATGGAAAGAGAGAAGAGGGAAGAAAAAGGAGACAGAAACATCATAGTAGCTTCCAGCTGCTTCAGATCCCTTGGTAAGAGGTTTGTGATAATATCGATCAAGAAAAATAGGTGCATTCAATAGCTTTAGATACATTTTGTGCCAAGTCAGTTAATATGTCAAATGTTCTGCTTTAAGCAAAAAGACAAAAAAGCTTTGCTGCACCACAAAGGGGCATCTTAATCCCATCACTCCTTTGTCAGCCTCCAAGGAAATAGCATTATGTAAGCATTTGATTTGCATCAAGGGGCGCCTTGATTTCTGAGAAAGCTGTTTGCAATTCAATAAGCTCCATGCACAATGTTGTCTTTCTTGTAATTCCTTATGGTGCACTTGATAATGATCATAATACATTTCCCACCCAGTGGAGAACACTGAGGCAGTGCTGGAAAATAAAATTTTGTCTCTGGGCAAATTAAGGAATGATGAAAATTGAGAGAGATAAACTTTCACATTGTATGATCTCTGACTTGGATTTTAAAAAGTTTGCAAAAAGGCACTAGTTCAGATAGAGGCTAGTCTGAATTGATGATCTAGGAATGAAGGTTGGGGCAATTTGAAAAGTGAGGGAGGGAGGAAACACGGGAAGAGGAAAGGGAAGAGAAAGAGGGAGACAAACAGAGATGGAAAGGTAGAGACAGAGTTAAAATAGAAGTTGCTTGGAAGACTGGCTCCAGAGGTAGAAAAGCAATTTTGCAACCCTTGAGAGGGTCAAAAGTTCATATGAAATTCATCAAATATTCATTTCCTTAATTCATTCCTCTCAGCTTGTTGAGTAAGCTTGTTACACTACAGGATTTTACAAAGCCCCGGCTTTTCTTTCATTTTCCCATTTTGAATAGTTAAATAGCAGCCACCTGCTTTATAGTCCTAAAAAAATCTTTAATTTTGTTTCTATCTAAGTGGAGCTGTTAAAAAGTTAATGATTTAGCCCTAGTTGGTTTGGCTCAGTGGATAGAACGTCGGCCTGCAGACTGAAGGGTCCCAGGTGCGATTCCTGTCAAGGGCACATACCTCCACTGCAGACTCCAAGCCCTGGTTGGGGGCATGTGGGAGGGAACCCATCGATCTGTCTCTCTCACATTGGTGTTTCTCTCTGTCTCTTTCTCTCCCTTCCACTCTATCTAAAAATCAAAGGAAAAAATATCTTTGGGTGTGAAGGGAAAAAAAAAAGTTAATGATTTAGAGCTGTGCTTTCTGGTTTGGCTTGCTTTAACAGAAAACCCTGGAGATACAGGCACATTCATGTGGTGGCCTGAGATGAAGAAAGCAACCATCAAACACAGACTTCTCTGCAACTGTGATAGAGATGAGTATAGACACAGCTGGTGGGGAGGTCATGGCTAGGGTTGTGATAAATAACAAAAACAAGGGTTGTCAATGTCTAGGAGCTTGAGTTTTTCAGTAATCACCACAGAATTGGTATAGGCAAGACAAGGCACAGAAGAAATGCTCTGTATTCATCATCTGTTCAAAAACATGAACTGATTGCCCTTGTGCCTGTAATGAAAACAACAAAAAACAAGATTTCTAATCTCAGATTGCTTCAAGTCAAGTAGGGGTGACACAGGTAAACTAGCAAAAGAAATATCTCTAACATGTTTTCCTCATATAAGTTTTATGTTCCAAATTTGTTTCAAATGGCATGTAATATTTTGAAAATATAAAAATTGTGATATAGAGTTTCTCAATTGTATTAACATATGAGCCAGATAATACTTTGTGATGTATGCTGTTCTCTTGTATATTACAAGATGATTAGTTGCACCTTAGGCCTCTACACATTAGATGCCAGTGCCAACCCATCCCCAGTTATAACAGCTAAAAATGTCCCCAGACAGTGCCTAGTGCTCCTTGGGGAGACAAAATGCCCCAGCTGAGAAACACTGTGACAGAACATCAGGTTCATTTTTCCCGTTACTCTTGGGCATTTTGCTGTATCAGCCTTTGTTATTTTATATCGTACATGTAGTAAAAGTGGCAAATTGCTGGACTTCCCCTGAAAACCATTCTCTCCTTCTTCCAAGGTGCTGAACACACACGGTCACTCCATTAAATACTACATATTCCTGCTTTCTTTGCAGATAGATTTGGCCAGTCATGTGACAGAATTTAGTAACTAAGTTAGTGAAGCAATTAGTGGCACTTCTAAGCATTGGTATTAAAATAAAGAGCAAACTCTTTTCTATTTTTCCATTTCTTTTTTACTGTGAACCAGAACATTTGGAAGGGGCACCCCATATTTAGCTATGCAATAACAGCAACAAACTAGAGGACAGGAAAATGCAAATATGGACTAATGTGGTCCATTACAGAGTTTCTAAATTACTTTGTGGATCAGAACAGCTTCATCAGCCTCAACCACCCACCTCAAGAATGTTGTATAAAAGATGAAAAACTTTTACTTTATTTAAGCCACTGTGTTTAGGTATCTTTTTAATTACAGAAATTTAGCTTTTTAATCTTAGCTGCTGGAACTCTACCACATATAGAATGTATGTACAGTTCCATGCACATATGTATTTTATGCACATATATACATATGATTAATGTGCAGTATAGAATTCTGGTTCAGGAACACATTTAGAAAGAGAAGAATATATAAGTAGGTGCATGTCCATAGTAGAATAGTTATTAAAAAGCTATAGGACCCTAGCTGGTTTTGCTCAGTGGACAGAGCATCGGCCTAAGGACTGAAAGGTCCCTGGTTTGATTCCGGGAAAGGGCACATGTCCAGTTGCAGGTTTGATCCCCACGAGGGGGCATGCAGGAGGTAGTAAACTGATGATTTTCTCTCATCATTGATGTTTCTATCTCTCTCTCTTCCTCTCTGAAATCAATAAAAATATATGTATATATTTTAAAAGCTATAGTATCCTATGTAATGGTGTAATTAATTTTGCTGATTGGTTCCTCAGCCTTAAATAATGAGTAACAGTTTTTCAGAAATATTAATGAACCAATGAAAGATTTTGCTCTGGTTTCATTCTGGCTCTCATCCAGAATGAGGCAGTGGTAGCTCTACAGATGACAGCAGTGATCACCTGAGTCCCAGGGATATTATCATTGAATCAAGGCTCTATCATTACCAGACTTCTGAAAGTGACAGGAGCATTAACACAGACAACTAATCCACCCGAACACTGTTTTGATTAAAAGAGTTCTGTTTCTTTCTCAGTGTGTAGAGATTCTGAAAAGAACTTTTAATAGGATTTGATGGTGCTTTTAATGATTCATCTTTTTATGTATTTTTCACTATTTTCTATGGGTTGCAATTATATATATCATGTGGCTTGCCTTCTGCTCTGAATTAATTGCTGCCCTCTAAAACATAACATTGGTTGGTATCCAGGTAAATAAGGTAACATTAAACAATATACTTATGAAAAAGATACATGATGGTTCAATAATTTTTCTTAAGTTAAACTAAACTCAAACTGTGTTGTGAAAGTCAATATGCATTATGCTAGCTTATTTGCATTGAAAATATTAGCCCATGTGAAAAAGCAATTGGATTCTCCTGGAATTTTTTTTTTTCTGGAAATTTGTATTCTATCATATGGGAAAAGCCATATCCATTTTTAAGATGGGTCACAATCACATCTCAGTATAATGAATTTCAACATTCTTTACGAAATGATAAATAAATGATACTTCTCATACAATATTTCCCTACTTATCTTTTACCAGAATATTCAGTTATAATTGTTATTTTTCCAGTGAGCTATACTCAAAACTTCTGTCATGTTTGAACTTATATAATTTTTTAATGAATCTTGGTGTCAACTTTTCTTACTTATTGTTTTCTTTGGCTATGTACCACTGATTATTTTTAAAAATATGAGAGCCGAGACCAGTTTGGCTCAGTGGATAGAGCGTCGGACTGCGGACTGAAGGGTCCCTGGTTCGATTCCGGCAAGGGCATGTACCTTGGCTGCGGGCACATCCCCAGTAGGGGGCGTGCAAGAGGCAGCTGATCGATGTCTCTCTCATCGATGTTTCTGACTTTCTATTCCTCTCCCTTCCGCTCTGTAAAAAATCAATAAAATATATTTTAAAAAATAAATAAATAAAATAAAAATTAAAAAATATGAGATGTGGAATGCCCAACCCGACTTAAAAACATTTTCTCTCTGTCTTTCCCCCCTCTTTGATATTTGTAAAATACCAGTTTTCTCCTTCAGTCCTTTCTTTAGCAACAACTCAATAATGTTAATTATTACCTTTGAGGAAGCTACATGCTTCTGTTTCATCCACATTTAACTCTTTCATGGCTACTATAATGAAGCGGTAGTGTTCCAGAGAATTTAATTGTTACAATGTCATCAAATACCTGGTAAAATTCTAATTTTTAAAATCTGTTAAAGTATTCAGTAAGCCTTTACAATGTATTCCAATACTAACTACCCACATCTAGCTCAGAGCTCACATGTTAAAGAATAGTTCCTAAAAAGACTGCCTTATGTCAGACATCAGTTACAGTTTTAGGGTGCCAAGGCCAGCCACACTCTAATCAATTGGCTACCAATTTGGGGCTTTTCTCTACCCCTTCAGTTTCAAAAAAGTCACTTGAATGACTCACAGAAGTTAGGAAAATGTTAAATTATGATTATACTTTTATTATAGCAAAGGGATACAAATCTGAACTAGCCAGAGATGTAGCTCCAGAGGCCCATCATGAAAAACAAAGATACTCCTCAAGTCACTAAAGAAATTCCAAGAACTTTGAAGCTCTCTCCCAGGCATATAGGAAAAAGATAAAACAATTTATTATGGAGCAGCCCTCCTTTAAAAACCAAACTCTCTTTCACACATATACATCACTGAAATGTTTATTAAATGAGTTTAATGTTTTATATCCACTGTTCTTTTCAGAAAGAAGGGCATAAAATAAGTTAGTTTTTTTGTTTGTTTGTTTGTTTTTTAAAAGGACCAAGATTAAAGTATATGTGTTAAGAGCAGTCTTGGGCAAAATTGTGACATATTGAACATTCAAATATTAGAGCTTGAAAAATTTCAGAGTTACTTTAATATTATGTTATTTTTCTGTAGAAACAAATAGGTCAGAAGAATAAACTGAGTTTTCTAAAAGAAGAATAACTCTCAAATAGAAATTAAAAATGTCCAGCTCTTTCCACTATCCCTCATTAGTATTCCTTCAGAGCCAGCCCAAAGTCTTCATTCAAGGCCCACATTTTCTAGTTTCCCCACTCTGCCTTCTCTCTTCTCTTTCACTTGGGAGACTTCAGAATGCTAAGCTCTCTCATCTCCCTGCTTCTCTTCTACCTTTCCTTCAGATTTCTTTGCAACCCTTCTGAGCAAAAATGTGAACAATAAATTCTCTTTTCTACAAGTTCTGATCTCTGAAACCAGGCAAGGGCACAAATGTGCTAATTAACTCATTTGCAGCTCTCCTAGATATCATGATACCTTAACTCAGTTTCTGGAAATAAACCTTCCAGATTGGTGTTAGTGAAGGGGATTTCAGAAAGGAGCCCCTTTACACTTCTGTTCACATAGGTGGTTTTATATGCCACAGAAGGCAGAATCTGAATAGAAAGAAACTCTAGTCTCACAATTAGGGTTGTCCACTGAGTGTATTGCTTAAAGTGTTAGGAGAAAGAATCATAATAATAAAGAAGTTTTTGCCAACTTTCCTCTTATGGTGTTTCTCCTTCTCTTCTCCCAGAGTAAGCTTCCTAAAATGCAAATCTTATCTGAAGTGCTTATCCATAGCCTTTGGTCCCCTAAATTTCACATGCATTGGCTTTCTTTATCTGGCTTCTGCCTATCTGTCATCCTAATCTCCAGCCACTTTAGCCAATACCTCTTCAATCATATTATGCTATTCCACACCTTCCACATGCTGTTCCCTAGTCTGGAATTCTCTCCTGCTAATGGTCGTATGCCACTTTAATTAATACATGTAACTCCTTAAAAAGCAGCATAAACAGGACCTTTCCTTGACTATTTTCCTAAAACTAAAATCACTTAAGGTATCCCTATCTTAGTCTCTTTAGCAATTGTTAGAGACCGCTGAGTTGGTAGGTTTTTATGGTGTATGTTTATAATGAGTTACCTGACTCTCCCAGCTGGACTGTGAAATCCCCAAGGAAGGACCACGTACTGCTGGATTTTCTCAAATCCTGGCATATTGCATGAGTTAATTTAATGTTGGATGAATGAATAAAAACATGCATGAATGATATCATCCTCAACTACCTTCATCTTTCCTAGAGAATCATAAAAATATCTTTAAAATGTAGACATTTAAAAATAAGATCCGCTTTAGGGTTTGGAAGAATTATTAACTTCAATAAAATTGTGTTTGTTTGTGTATCTGTGTGTGTTTTGCATAAAATATCTCTCTCAATTGCTTAGTGTTAACAAGATATTATTTTAAAATTTCATTTCATACTATATTTTTCCCAAAGAGAATGTGTTATGATGTCAAATATAAATAGTAACATTCCATGGCCATGCTGAAAGGTAAATCTCTCTCTCTCTCCCTCTCTCTCTCTCTCTTCTCCTTTCCTCTCTCTCTCAAATTTAATAAGTAGGCTTGGCAATAAAATGTTGGCACATTTTAAGTAATTAAAAAATTAAGCTAAAGAAATATTTAAATGTCTTCTCTTACAATTAAAAACTCAAATTTTAGAATATTGTAGCTAATAGTCTTTTAGCTTAAATATATGTACAACTATGACAAATTTAGCATAAACATAGCATTGAGAATAGTTGCCAAAGCAAAATAGTATATATTTTTAGATTCATATTGTCAAGTTTTCCTATATGGCCTAGAAGAATTTTTATAGTTTTCAATAACTCACAAGCTCACTCTGAAAGGTTACAAGTTTAGCTATAACCCTAATGCTTGGGATGTATCTCTATAAATGGCTAGAGAATCATCATTTTCTATTTTATCCATCTCTTATAACTAAATTCCTACAATATAGGTAGTCTATGACAATAGTTTTGTAATGTGTTTAATATAGTCATTAAAATTGCTAAAATGCAGGTAATGTTGACCAGGTATGAGAATAATAATAACTATTATTATTATTATTATTATTATTATGACTAGAGGCCCATTGCAGAAAGATTACTGCAAGAATAGAGTTTCCTCAGGCCTATTCCTGCAAGAATAGGGCTTCCTGCTGCAGAAGCAAAACAGGGAAGGGAGCAAATCCCACTCCCTTCTCCACTGCCTCACTTCCTTCTCCAGCACTTGGCTTCCTTCTATGCCATCTTCAGTCTTTGCTCTGTGCCTGTGTATGCAAATTAACCTCCACTTTTGTTGGGTTAATTTGCATAGTTTCTCCTGTGGATGTAGTGAAGGGACAGTCAATTTGCATGTTTCCTTTTATTAGTGTAGATTATTTTGATAGAGGTAGTGCTTTCTTTTGGGATAAAAATGATTACTTTTTTATTAGTAGGTCTTTTTGTTTCCATTAACTCATTCTTCTAGCTCTACTACGGCAATTCAATTGAATTAGAGGGAGGAAGAGAATGCCTCCAGAGGACACTTGAACAGTGCATTTTCCTAGTTAAGATAATGGCCCAAAGACATTTAAAACAGACACTGCTGTTTTGGAGGACTTGCAGTAACTTAATTCAAGTATTTTGCTGATAATAAAGGTGGACTTAAAACAGGCTATAAATGACAATAAGCACTAAAAGTTCTGTGGTTTATTGTTAGTTGAGTGTTTCGATAAAAAGTCTTTTCTGCCTATGAATGTTCTGCTGTAAAAAGATTACAGGCCGCACTGAGATTGTAGTGGTCAACAAGGCTAGGGACATGGAGTTCTGTCAGTAACTTGCTGTGTGGTCTCCAAGAAAAGTATTCTCAGGGGTTTCACTTCCCCATGTATGGGAGAGAAATAATAGCACTTAACTATATCTGAGAGTATTGTTGTAATTAACTTTTCCAAAATGCTTTGAAATAAGCATCAAAGAGATTTTATTTGTGTGCTTTGGCTTTGATTTTATTTGTTATGAAGAAGAACATATTTTGCATAGGAGAAAATATTCTAGATAATACAAATGGAAACATTTTATGAATTATATTAAATTCATTCTATATGATCTCATTAAGATAATTTTTAAAAAAAAAACTGAAAAAGCCCTTTGCATTTTATGTGGATTTCCACAAAACTGGTGAGCTCTATCCTTATAACCACAATTATGCCCAACTATCAGGCACTATAGATGCAAGAGTTTATAATGATATATCTTTAAGAAATCTTCACTTTAAAAAGCTTTCCTGATACCACTTAGGGTTGGTAACTTTATTCAATTGACTAAAATGGGTTTGTCAGTTAAGATATTTTCAATAAAAAAAATAACAGAAAACTCGTACTGACTTCAACAATAGGACATTAATTAGCTTATTTAAAAGCAAAGATAAAAGATAGTAGATAATTGCATTTTACTAGGCTATGCTATAGCAAAATTCCAAAATTGTAGTAGCTTACAACATACTGTAGGTTTCTTTGAAGCAAGCTACTTCTCTCCTTAAGTGTCTACTTTATTTGGGTATGCAGGCTGAAGGTGTAGCTTTTTACATAGTACATTTCATGGAACAATACAATGAGAAAAAAATGGAACAGTATATTGGCTTTTAAAGCTTCTTTTAAGAAATCGCATGATTTTTTTGGTTCAACTCACAAAGCAGGTCATTTGGCAAAGGCAAATGTCAAGGGGGAGTGTGAATATAATTCTTATAAAGATAGGCAGAAAATATTCTACAGTGTTAATACAGTCTACCACTTGCAGTAAAGTTCAGATGTAGTTTTATCAGGGCCCAAGCTGAGTCACTACCCTGCTTCACTTTCTGACTTTGACCTCAGAAATCATCTATCAAAAGAAGCAAACTTATCTTTTTCTAACCATAATAAAAATAAAAAAGTTTCAGTTTCATTTTGATTGGGACCACCTAAGTCATGCTAAACCCAGCTATTACCACTGTAGCCAGGAAAGGCTAAGCATTGATTGTCTGAGCTATTGAATGGAGATCATCCTGGGTGACTTAGCCCATCAGGTTGAAACATGAATTAGAGATTGATGTTATTCCTACTCAAGCCATACTGTGGCAAGGGTAGAAGAAATACAAAGAACCAATCACAGATATAGAGATACCAATTCCTTTTGTGATTGGTCAACTTTTATAACACTCCTTAATAAAATTCCATTGTCCTCCCCACCCTTGAGTTTTGTGATATAACTCCATATTACTATCATGACATTCATATGTTTAATTTAGTTTCAAATGATTTCTGTTGCTTGTAGCTCAAAATGTCTTAGTTGGTAAATAATATAGAATTAGTATAAAATCCTATATAATAAAAGGCTAATATGCAAATTATCTCCTCAACCAAGAGTTGGACCCTGAGTGTGACCAGGGGACAGGGCCAGCTGGCCAACCACCTGTGGTTCCTCCCCTGGCTTGCCATGCCCCCATCAGAATCCCCCACCCCAATCAGGGCAGAATCAACTAACCAAATACTCATAGCCCCTCTCCCTGGTCGGCTGGACCTCACCTATGCACAAATTTGTACACTGAGCCTCTAGTTGTTACATAAAAAATATTCCTTTAAAGTAAATAAAATTGATCTTGTTTTGAATCCCGGTTCTCTACTTACTAGCTATATGATTTTAATTAAGTTATTATATTTTTAGGCATATTCCTTTATGTTTAAAAGGAGAATAATGGATCTATAAGTTTTTTGGCAAAAATCCAGTGAGTTAATATACATGTATAAAGATTTTACCTAGTATATAATAATCACTAATTAATTAATGGTTTTTTATAAAGTATTACAACAATTTAGAGATCATAGATTGAGGGATTAGAAAATCTTTGTGGGGTATGTAGCATTTAAGCTCAATCTTACTATCTCATGGCATTTACACATGGGAAATCTAGGAGATAACAAGTATCCAAGGTCTATTAAATAGTGTCTAGCAAAGGTAAATAGGTGGGAAAACACAAGGAATGCTCAGAAAATTGGAAATAGGCAAGTTAGTTCTGTGAAAGTTCTCATTTACATCATCCTCATGTCTGTTTCCATCCCGAAGCCTAAAATGGTGCTTTAAAACTGTCAGTCAGGTTGTCTATACCTGTAAGCAGGTTCAGCTCCAGTCTTTTCCTCTGTGGTAATTTCTTGTACTACACAGTAGAATAGTCTACATTCACACTTTTCATAAATGCTTCTCAATGCAGGACATTTTCAATACGTTTATCTATTTTGCCACACTATTCTCTATTTGACCTGTATTTTAATATTTTATAATTTCTAACACACTCTGGGCATGAATAAAATACAATAATTAGAGATATGCAAATTAAAACCACAATTAGGTATCACCTCAGACCTGTCAGAATTGCTACCATCAATAAATCAACAAATGACAAGTGCTGGTGAGCATGTGGAGAAAAGGGAATCCTGGTACACTGCTGGTAAGAATGCAGACTGGGGCCACCACTGTGGAGAACAGTATGAAGTTGCCTCAAAAAATAAAAAAAATGGAACTGCCTTTTGACTTAGTAAATCCACTTCTGAGAATATATCCCAAAACACCAGTTGGAAAGGATATATGCACTCCCACGTACATAGCAGTTTTATTTACAATAGCCAAGATCTGGAAATGGCCCAACTGCACATCAGTAGATGAGCAGCTTAAAAACCTGTAGGTTTCAACAATAAAAATAATGTTTAAAAAATCTTTTTATAAAGCTATTAGAGGCTGATGCATGAAATTCATGCAAGAATAGGCCTCCCTTCTTCAGGCTGCTGACACCTGCTTCCTATGGTACCCGGGCCCCAGGCTTCCTCCCAACTCTGGCTTTGGCCGGGGTATGTAGCATTTAAGCTCAATCTTACTATCTCATGGCATTTCCACATGGGAAATCTAGGAGATAACAAGTATCCAAGGTCTATTAAATAGTGTCTAGCAAAGATAAAGAGGTGGGAAGGACATGCTCATCTGGAAGGACATCTAAAAGGATGTTTGGTCTAATTAGCACATTATGCTTTTATTATTATAGATAAAAATATTTTCTTGGCTTAGTAGCCTCTATTTCTTTGTAAAATGCTGTCAGTATTCACATTCTTAATAATTTTAGTGGGTCAGTAGAGCATGCAGAACTCCCACCAGTTACTCTTTCCCTCACTGCACAGAAGCTGCTATGAACCTTTTGAGTACCTAATGAGATAACAGGTATACAATTGTGTTGTGAATGGTAATACACTAGACAAGCTTAACTTGTTTTGCCTGCTGGTATGACATTGCTAAGTGTTCTCTGAAGGGCAAGATGAAGTAAATTCTATCTATATCATGATTTTTGCTTCCAGATAACTCTTCTCTTTTTATAATTATATATATATTCACACCAATTTAAATGGGATAGAATTTTTAATTTTACAGCCAGCTATATATTCCCTTAAGCAAGAAATTATTTTCATTGGCAACTCCATGGCTTTGTTTGTTTGTTTTTTCTAATGGCCAGCTTTGCAAGTTGTGTTCCAGGTATAGATATAGCTTGGCTTTGAATGCAGGTAAAAATAAACTCTCTGTTGGTTTCCAGGAAATGTGCTGGTGAGGTCCATCACTTTATTGTCAGCAGTGCTGACAGCTCATTTAATTGCAGAATCTTCCATAATGGCTGTCCTTTCCACTCCTGCTTTTCTGAGGGGTTGCTTGGAAGAATCATTTCATGAGTATTCTATAGTGCTTTTACATCCTCTCAACCGGTTACCTTTTAGTCTGAAATTCATCCAAGTACTTTTCCCCCCTTGCCCTCAACAAACCCCCCACTCATGCTCCCATCCTCCTGGTGTCTGTCTCCATTGGCCAAGCCTATATACATGCATACAAGTGCTTTGGTTGATCTCTCCCCCTTACCCCCATCCTCTCCCACCTTCCCTCTTTATGCATTTTAATTAATTAGTTTTGAAAAGTTATTTTACCCATTTAATTCTTCCAAAATATTTTATAACAAAAGCACCATATACTGAAGTTTTTATGTGAGCTAGGTACAGTGTTTAATGTTCTAATTTAACTCTACAATGACCATGAAGGTGATTATTAAGAACTTCATTTTGCTACTAAGAAAATATATTAGAAATGACCTTAAAATCCTTACCCAGGTACACAATGCCCATAAAAGAGAATGACAATTTGAATCAATTGCCTGAATATTTATCAGTTGCAAATTAGCATAACTAGAAGTACACTTTTAAAAATCACTTCATCTGAAGTAATTTCTCAAATATTTTTGCAGTGAAACATTCTTTTAAAAATAACTCTAATGCAAGAGAGATTAAAATTACATTTTATTGTCTAATGTTTCCTTGGCTGTTTTTCTTTTTTTGACAATAATGTTGCAAATATATTGTAAACATTCAAACAATACGGAAATTGCACAACATGAAAAGAAGTGAAAATCCTATTTTAGCATAAAACTTTTAGACAGTAATTTAAGTGACTGCTAAAGTCATATCAGCGTTGGCATTCAATTTGTTTTTGTAATTTACTGGGTTGTTTAGAAAATAGAACATCTTGGCTCTTTCAGATAAACAGGAAGAGACAACCTTGTGTGTGTGTGTGTGTGTGTGTGTGTGTGTGTGTGTGTGTGTACAGCCATATACAGATGTGATTTATAAAACAAGAAATCCAAGAGCTATAACTATCTTAATCAAGGACACATGCCTGTAAGTGCAAATATAGTCCCAGAGATGGGAGGAAAGATTTATGTTGCCTTCACAAAAAGGAATTGACCTGGTGGCAGAAGTCAATATACTGGTGGTCTATAACATGTTCAAATTTAGAATATAACACATTTGAATGTGTGTCTTAATTTATTACAGTTAAAATATTAAATTGGAATCAAATGTCAATGATCTTCTCAAGATACCTTCAAGAACTAAGGGTCTATAGAAAACAGTTTGAAAATCACCTCTTAAAATATCACATCTACAACTTACCTCTTCGTTTAAGAACTATATTCTTTTCTCACATTAGCCTTCCCTATAGATCTAGATATTTGGCTCACATGAGGGAATTCAAATACATAGAAACACATAATTCTCTAAACAAGCTGTAGCCAATATATCTCTAAAGAATGGATGTTTTATGTTACATTTTGTTTCTGGGGTTGTAGAGAAACATGGGAAATTCCTAAGCCAATGGTTCATGGTGGTCCATACCGAAGATGAGAATAGTTTATGGGACAGTCTTTTTATGAAAGGAAGAATATGGTGAAATCTGAAGTAAACAACACATAAAATGTGGTGAGGTTAGGGTTAGTATTTTAACATTTTAATCTTGGGTAATGGAACCCAAGACCGTCAATCTTTCATTTTTTTCCATGAATATGTTTTATTAGTGGAAAAGAATGCTCAATGAGGATGTTAGATTCAACACTGATACACATACAAATTAGTTATTTTAAGGGAGGCCAGTCTTGAAAATCATAAACTTAGATTCAGTGGCAAGTTGATTTTCCTGTAAGTTTGTTTGTTTTATTCTTCTTGTGGCTTGAATCAACATTAACAATAAGACTTTGAACTGAAATTCTAAGTAGTTTTGTCACTTGAATGTCATCTGGCTATGAAGTTATATTTGTGCAGATAATAGGAGAGGTATGCCAAAATATAAAATATAAAAGAGAGACCAATTTCTTCATAGTTTTAAATATTGGCCTATAGTACTTGAGGGATTTAATTCTCTCCCTGTTGTGCTTTTTCTTGTTAGACTTAGTTCAGCTTTTATTATTCATTTCTGTGACTGCACAAGAGGAACTAAAAACTGAAAACACCAGGCACATAAGGAATTAATTTAACTTGGGTTCCAGTTCAGAGTGAAGGAAGGTATTGGGTTTGTGCCATATATAAAAACGAGGGGCAGAATTTTGTCTTTTTCTTGTACTATTTAATATACCACCTAAAGTAGTCGTTTTAAGTGATGGTTTTCAACACGGGTCCTCCAGCTCACAGGAATTCCCTGAATGTCCTCCACAGCAATCTGCATAAGAGGACCGAATACAAGTAGCAGAAGGG
Source organism: Antrozous pallidus (assembly GCA_027563665.1). Lineage (NCBI taxonomy): Eukaryota > Metazoa > Chordata > Mammalia > Chiroptera > Vespertilionidae > Antrozous > Antrozous pallidus. The sequence continues at coordinate 30,065,384 of CM050513.1, forward strand.
GAAAGGACTAGTTTAGGACTATAGAAAAAAATAACATTTTTTAAAAATGTTAAAAACATATTTTAAGATGTCATAATGAAGCTTGCTCTCGCTAGCATTACCAAGTAAACTGTGTAGGAGGTCTGAGGAAACTTAACTATTTAATTGTAGTCTATAAAATAAAAGATTTGGGGTATATGTTATGAGTTTTATTTACACAGCTGATTTTACATGTCAGGTATAACAACATTGCAAGGGAGAAATATAAATCCATAATCCCTTATATAAAATTTTTGAAGTCATATGTGTGTCAGAATTCAGAATTTTCCAGATTTTAAGAAGGTAATACAAAATATGCATGATCACTAAGAGTGTCTATCTGAGGCAGCACCCTGTAATTAAACATGCTAATACCTATATAGCAAGATTTATTAACTTCCTATTGAACAGTATGAAGATCATGAATAACCTTGCTTATATCATTTTAGGGCAAGTCTTGCTAGCAACTATGTTTTCTGAGCTTTCTTCAGGTCAGAACCATAGGTAAGCCCTAGCTGGTTATGCTCAGTGAATAGAAAAAAAGGCCTGCAACTGAAAGGTCCCATGTTTGATTCCCTTCAAGGGCACATGCCTGGGTTGTGGGCTCTATCCCCAGCAGGGGGCATGCAGGAGGCAGACAATCAATTATTCTATCTAACCACTGATTTTCTCTCTTCTTCTTCTTCTTCTTCTTCTTCTTCTTCTTCTTCTTCTTCTTCTTCTTCTTCTTTTTCTTCTTCTTCCTCCTCCCCCTCCCCCCCCTCCTCCTCCTCCTCCTCCTCCTCCTCCTCCTCCTCCTCTTCCTCCTCCTCCTCCTCCTCCTCTTCTTATTCTCCTTCTTCTTCTTCTTCTTCTTCTTCTTCTTCTTCTTCTTCTTCTTCTTCTTCTTCTTCTTCTTCTTCTTCTTCTTCTTCTTCTTCTTCTCTGAAATCAATGAAAATTTAAAAAAATAAATTATAAAAAGAACTGTAGGTAAGGGAGTATGGACCTCTACTGCCTAATTGCTCTCCACAATGATATACCAGTCTACATTCCCATCAGTTTTTACAGTTAACTTCTTGGCAGGTCTTAGTCATCAATGAATGAGTATCCAGCATGGTATCTAACTCATAGTATCAATTTTTTATTGGATCATTTAAGCAAAACATCACTATTAAGGAGAACTAAACCATCCCCTGGGGAATGTTTAATGAGCAGTCACTTGAAAATAAATTGAAAAACAAAAAATATGAGTTTTTCTCACATGCTGCAATTTGGTTTGGGGTTGAGTAGAAGGCTAAATTAAATAAGATCTGCATTTCATGAGTCACTGACAACCCCAAGTATTTAAATGGCCAACTTCTGTGCAGTCAGTTCTAGGTCAGTCATGTGGTCAATACAATTTAGGAGTTTAAGGGCCAAAACAAGATGCATTACAAGTATTTCTCATATCTATAGAGTGACCTTACCAGAGCTCATCAACAATTTAAGATAGAGGATTTTTCTAGCTTAGATTTTTGTAAAGTTTCACTATAAATAGAAGCTTTATCAGTTAAAATGCTTTTTTCCCCTAAAAACTACTCTGGCATTTTTCCTGTTCCATAGCACCATAAAACAACAGTAATATTTCCCAATTAGCCTTTAAATGTAGTTGTCCGAATAGTATCAGACCTGAGATATGCCAAAGATTTTATAACATATGTTGCAATTTCATTAAAAAAATTCTTAGAACCCACTTCAGAGAACAAGTCTCTCTTGATCTAACATATAAAGTGGATTAAGTATCCAAACTTTCACCCTTTCCTTGTGAAAATAATTATCCTGCTCCTGTCTTTGAATGTCTCTGGCTAGCAACTCTCTCCTAATCTAGTATCTCTCAGGCATGTGAATGGAGCAGAAGTGAAGTTGTCCTTAGCTCTGGATCTTGAAAATGACTCAGGAATCAGGAATTATAAACATTTAGAGAAGAGAAAATGCCAATTGAGACATTCACATGTTTTGTTTGCCTCCCATTCTTTTCAAGACATCTCTCTCCCTCTGCCACAGTAATATGTCTAGGTGATTAATGTGTTTAATTATGTTACCCCTTCTCTTAGACACTTTCTTGCGTTCTCTTTTACCTTCAGTGTAAAAAAAAGTTATTATACTGGCTTTTTTTAATATTATTCTGAATCTACTTCATTGGCCCTTTATTCCCTACCTGCCCCATGTACACCTGTGTTTCACCTTCAATAAACTCCACACTGTTCTAAAAAACATACTATGAAGCTGTAAAAAGGAAGGATCTCTTACCTTTTGAGATCATGGAGGAACTTGCAGAATATTGTGCTAAGTGAAATAAGCCAGTCAGAGAAAGATAAGTTATCACATTATCTCACTTATATGTGTAATCTAATAAACAAAATAAACAGACTGGACAAAATAGATCCAGAGTCATGGAAGCATGCAACAAACTGAGGAATCTCATAGGGAAGAGGCAGGGATGGAAAGAGATTAACCAAAGAATTTATGCATAACCCTTGTATATACACAATACTGCAGTGAAGGCCTGGGGAAAGGGCCACAAAGCAGGAGCAGAAGAGAAGTTGAGGAGGTTGGTTGGGGGGAAATAATAAAATAATAATTAAAACACCAAAACCTCAATCTTGAACCTTTGTTCATACTTACATTTCTATTTGTGACACACCCACTCTGCCTTAGGCAAACTCATATTCATCCCCAAGAAGCAGTTCAAGTCTCATCCCCTCAGCAAAACTTTTTCCAACCATTTCCTTCTTGCTCTTTTATCACTTTTTACATGCTTCTATTATAGTACTTCTTTGTCAATGCCACTTTAGCGCTGGCTAGTAAGACTCGGTTGGTTGCACATCGTCCTGTGCACTGCAAGGTCACTAATTTGATTCCCAGTCAGGGAATATGTCCATGTTGAGGGTTTGTGCCCCCATCTGGGGGTGTGTGGGAGGCAACTGATCCATGTGTCCTCTCCTTTCTCTCTCTAAGATAAATGGAAACATATTTTTGATAAAAAGATGTTATTTTAAAGATTATGAAAAAAAAAGATTATGATATTTCTGTCTCAATCTTTTTGAGCCTTCTCCAGAGTATCTCATATTACCAAGCATATTTTGGTGCTCTAGAAATGTACCTTGATTAATAAAAATAAATGAATGTTTTATGAATTTTTTAACAAATTACTTCTGAGAAGAGGTTGGATGATGACATAGTGTTTAATAAGAGAACTCTAATAGTAAGGAAATCTATGAGGTTTTTAATTGAACAAACAAATATTTTTTCCTTATGTTATGAGGAGGCAGAATAACATTCAGTATCTATGAAAATAACATCATCTGTCTTAATGAGAACATTTGCAGATCTTTCTTGACAATTAAGTTGAAAAACCCTCTGGTATATGAGGAAGAGTAGTGATAACATGATCAAAATCCCAGGAAATGCAGGCAATTAAGAATTACAAGAATATCAAACACTATGTTATATTGATTTTCTTCAATATTGAACACAATTCTTAGAATCTACTAGTATGATGCATTAAGAAAAGAATGACAAAGAAGCCACTCAGGCCCTGATTTCAAGCCAGAGCTGAGCCTGACTTCCTTGCAAGGCCCACTGAGCTGATACGTGGAATCAAGGACTTTTCTCTGAGCCATTTGCTGCTCCCAGGAGAGCAGGAGACAGGACTGCCCTGAGCTGCCATCTCTCCCTGCCATTATGGCCAAGCAGAGGCTGGGGCAATCAGGACCTGAAAAAACAAACCATTTTGTTGTTTGCATTTCCTCACAGGGTGATAAACAACATTCTCTGTAACTCTGGCACCACAACAGCCGAGCAAAATAGGATGTTACAAATAAAACACACTATGGTTAGTTCTAAGGTATTTGTATTTGGAGTAACTGACTTGTCTCCCATCCCACGATGACAATATCAGGACATCTCTTTTCTCTCAATTTCCATTTTATCACTCTCTTTTGAAACTATGGATCTTATATTCTTTTACTGAAATTGATACCAATCCACATAAAATTCTTCATCAAACCTTCCCTTCTGGGAGGGAGAGGTGAAATAGCATACCACCACTTCTCTACTTGTCATTAATCCTTTTTTAAATTTTACAGACCAGAAATAAAAGGTTTTATACTTTTTTATATTTTTACGAGAGGCCTGGCGCACAAAATTTGTGCATGAAGACGGTGGGGCTTTCTTTAGCTCAGCCTGCACCCTCTCCAATCAGACATCCTTCTCACAATCTGCAACAGCTGGCTCCTAACAGCTCACCTGCCTGCCAGCCTGATTGCCCCTAACTGTCTCTGCTTGCCTTCCTGATTGCCCCTAACTGCCCTCCTCTGCTGGTCTGATCTCGCCACCAACTGCCCTCCCCTGCCAGCCTGATCTTGCCCCCAAGAGTCCTCCCCTGCTAGCCTGATCACCCCTAACTGCCGCTGGATGTCCAGAAGATGGCAAGTCAACCTGATATAATTAGCATATTACCTTTAGTATAGTAGTATAGATAAATTATATAGGATAGGATTGTTTAAATGTGGGGGAAAGCATTTTTCAATAGGAGATACTCTTGGCAGACAAAAATACATAATCCCTATATCTGGACTGATAGCCAGCCATATGCACTATACAGCCAAACCAGTCATTAAAAAATTGAACCACTTTCTGACACCTTACACCAATTGGTGTTGCCCTTAAAACCCCTCTTCAGCCCCCACCTTAGGTTCTGCCTTCGCAATTCACCAAGATTTGGTTCAGATTGGTCAGTTTCTATACCAGTCAGCATCAAAAGCTCTGTCTCCTAGGCAGCTATTGGTTCCTCACACTTCACCCTAATTTGGTTCTGATTGGTCGGTTGCTATGCCAGTCAGCATCTCCGGGCCTATTAATGGCCTGGTCAAAGAGGCGGGGCTCATAAGTAGACCCAGTGGAGGCCTGAGAGAAAGAGGCAAGAGCTGATCAACAGCTGCCATGGAGGCTATGGATCAGACCCTGCCTCTCTCTTCAGGCCTTTCTTGGGGCCTGATCCACAGCCCCCTTGGCAGTCAGTGCTGGGTCACTGTGTCCCCAGTGGCAGCAGTCAGTTCTGGGTCACAGTGACCCAGAACTAACTGCAGGATTGACTTCCGGTCAGTTGAACCTTTGGTCATTTTGGATGTGATAGACCCTGGGTTTTTATATATTAGGATTCTGATTTTAAATAATCCCATTTCCTTATAAGATTTATAGGGGAGGGGAGAGGAAATTTCAGAACTCCCAGATGTTATCAGCAAATAGAAATTAGGATCTGGATGTTGTACTCAGTTATTAGATATTAGAATTGAGATATTCTAAAATTTTGCAATTTTTACATAAATATGGGTTGTCCTGTGTATTTAGGGAACTTTCTCAATAGCAATTCAAATTACCTTCTATCTCTAGAATAATGACATACTGATTTATTTTGCCTCTTATGACACCAATCCTGCACTGTCTTGATTACTGAACCTTTATAATAAGTCCAGAAATCTGGTAGTATTATTCCTCCATATTGGTTCATTTTCAAAATTTCCCTTACTATTCTAGGTTATTTGCACTTCCACATGAAGTTTAAAATCAGGATGCCAATTTCTACAAAAAAATGCTTGCTAGGATTTAAATGGGGATTTCCTTGAATCTGCAGGTCAATTTGGAAAGACTTGACATCGTAACAATAATGAGTCCTCCAATATAATCATAACAATATTGGATTTTGGGAGGGAGAGATGATAAGCCCTGTGCTTTTTTGAAAAAAATTTAATCTCTTTATTGGAAGCTTTGTTTGTGATCTCTAATTTTTTTTCTCTTAATCAATCTTCCCCTTCTAACTTCACATATTGAAAGTTTTAGCTGTTGCTAAAATAAACAATAACCAATTCACTTAGTACAGTTATCTTTCCTAATTATTCTGTCTTTGCTTTCACAACCAGGTGAAAGAAACCAAATTGCTGATAATATGTTTTGCCTACAACTTCATAGCACTGGTCACTAGTGTTTTATCCTGATAAATAATAATAATAATAATAATAATAATAATAATAATAATAATAATAATAATAATGTTCTTTTCTTTAGTACTCTTTTTGATCTCTCATTACTGCCTTATCCTCTGAAAATCTCACTTTCTCCGTTGATTATTCTTTACACCAGCTGCAGGATCTAGCATCATATTTCCAATAATGTATTACAGAAAGCACTAGCCTATTGGAATAGTAATTAGTAAAAAAGAAAGAAAGATAACCAAGCTCAAGATTCTTCACTGCAGATCCTTTGAAATGCTAATGTGCATAATGAATTATAGGGAAAATGTTTCAACATATGACATTTATCAATCGGGCAGACCTGGTGTTATAAACATTGAGCGATTAATAAGACATTAAAAGTTGTCACGTCTACCAGGGAGATCTGAGTAATTTAGGTATCTTACCATTCCTCAGTTTCTTTATCTTTCATTCTTATCCATTTTTTCCAGTCTGATCTTTAAAATTATACATTTTATTATTCAAAAAAATAGTTCGTGATTTTTTTAATCTTTACTGAACTATGCATCATTATAACAGTTATAATTCTAAAATTTCAGCACAATATTTCTTGATAGGATAAAATTCCTAGTAAGTGGAATTACTTTAAGTTTAAAATGTGTTTAAAATAGTTTTGAGGAGAGGACAGGGGTTCAAATGGCATTAAGAAAGCCAAATCATCTTGGAGGAGGAATAAAATTGTGACTTACAGAAATACTCCAACTTTCCATTCTGTGGTCAGAGGGAAAAACTGGCTCTCAAGGTACCAATTATGGGTTATAGCTGGTATGTTCAAGATGCTGCTGCATCAGGATGCAGAACACTGTGGTCAGACTGGAAGCTGGACATGGGTGTAAAAACGTTTCAACCCTTGGACTAAATCAAGCTTCCCCACACCTGAAAAAGAATGACTTTAAAATCTCGTGGAAGCTTTAGTTTTCTGTGGATGTGACAGAGCAGCATAATCAATAAAAATTGTAATGAGCTAAGGGGCTATTTTGATTTCTTTGATCAATATGATCTGACATTTTTATGGAACCCTGCCAAAAATGATGCTCTTTGATGTCCAGGGGGGAAGTACCAAGGTTCATTCACATTTATGAAGCCAAGAGCTTAGACTCTACTTACTTTTTGGAATTTAAGAACCAAGGAGGAAAAGAAAACGGACATCCATTAACTTAAAATTATAATTTTTATGTGAAGGAAAAAAAAGCATTTATGCTTGATCAATAAAGAGGAATAAGGGTTTGTGTTTTTTTAATCCATTTACATATGATTTATTTAACAAATCTTCTATACTGATTTTTAACTTTGGTTTTTCAACCCATATGTTGCTTTTTTATTTATTTGCAAAATAGATGTGCATTCAATTTAGTTTTAATATGGAAGGTGCCAGTACTTAATCAATATTGAATAAATATCAAAAACATCTTAATCTACAAACCAAAATATGAGTTTCCACAAGAAAGGAATTATAGTGTTTTTTTAATGATTTAAAAATATTAGTTATATTGTATTCTGGGTGTTTTAGAGGAATAGAATCTTTTCTACTATTTTTTTCATATTAAAAAATGATGAATGATCCAAAATTGAGCTTGTTCAGTTGACGTGGTATATAATCTCAAAACAGGAAAGACTGACCAATGTGTTATATCATTTTAGGAAAACATATTTCTTTCAAAAATCCTTATCTATTGTGGTTTTGATATGAGAGAAATACTGAAGGCCCTGGGACAATGATTTTCATAAGAAAGATTCTTATACACCCAAGTTCTCTACAGTATGCTTTAAGTCACACAATTTATGGCAAATAAATTAACATCTGAGAGCATGTGACATTTAATTTTATGTGTCAACTTGAAAAGCCTTATAGTATGTAATATTAAATTAAACATTAATCTTGGTGTATGTATAGACTTACATCAGAGTAAGTCACCATTTTAAAATCATGTATAGAATACAGAAAGCTTTGTTAATTCTGATTTGAGAAAAAGACTAGACATTTAAAAATAATAAAAGGCTAATGTGCAAATCAGTGAAATGACAGGTCGCTATGATGTGCATTGACCATCAGAGGGCAGACGCTCAATGCAGAAACTGCCCCCTGGTGATCAGTGAGCTCCCAGAGGGGTGCCACTCAGCCAGAAGCTGGGCTCATGGCTGTTGAGCACAACAGCAGTCCGAGGGCTCCCAGACTGCAAGAGATGCAGGCCAGGCTGAGGGACGCCCCCCACCCCAACCAGGCATGAATTTCATGCACCAGGCCTCTAATTTTAAAATAAAATGATGACTGACAAGTGATCAACATTTTAACATTTTAAATACTATAATATGATTTACCTCAAATCCAGAATTTGGGCAAAGGTTACTCTAGGCATGTATAAAAAAATCCTCATCCTCTTCTAAAGTAACTGAATGTAGGCCACTCCTGTGACTGTTTATTTTTACATGATATACAATGAAAACACTATAATTAAGAATGGGTAAAACCAGCTGTGCTTTGAGTTTATCAAATTTCTTAACGTTGTTTCTGACTATTTGGAGTCTGTGAAGACTAAACCCTACTTTTCTAAGAATTTTCCCTCAATTTCTGAATCAATGTTTATTTTAAAAGAAGTATAATCCATATGGTTTTGATTCTTCCACACTTAATTTATCCAAATGTAGTTTTGCAAGAACCATTTGAAGTCAAAAGCTTTTTGAAATTTTTATGAGCTTCTTTGTCTTTTTTTTCCCTCTCGAAAAAGGAAGCAACACTTGCCAAGTGTAAACAAAGCTTATCACCAGTTTTTTTATTCCTAAATAATGAAACTGGATCTAGTGCTGAATTTGACAAAATAGTTCATTTATCTCTAGTGAAATTGTCTAAGCTTATACAGAGACCGCCTTTTCTAAGGGACAGCCAGGCGACGCCAGCATTGTCCTATCCAGACTTTCATGTCCTGCACATTACAGCAGCTAAATAGTTTCCAAGCCACGGTTCACTTATGCCTTTTTTTTTGTCACAGAGGCCACTCAAGTACAATGCTAAATATCATGAAAACACAGAAAAGTTAAGCATGGAAACAGAGGAACGCTGTTGCATCAATGAATGAACATCTCCCAATAATGTCAAACTTGAGTAGGAGATCAGGAAAAAAAAAAATTCTCTATGGAAGCTTTTAGAATTGCACATAGAAGAGCCACAGACTAAAAACGGCCTGCCAACTGTTTTTGTAAATAAAGTTTTACTATAATACACTCACACTCATTTATATACATACTAGAGGCCTACTACATGAGATTCATGCACGGGGTTGGGGAGTGGGACGGGGGTTGGGGGGGGGGGGGGGAGGGAGGTCCCTCAGCCCTGCCTGCGTCCTCTCACAATCTAGGACCTATTGGAGGATGTTGGGCCTAAACTGGCAGTCGGACATGCCTCTTGAAATCTGGGACACTGCATGCGCCAGTGACCATGCGTTTTATAACAGAAAGGCGTCTTGCTGTAGTATGGGCAGCTACATTATTTTGCCCTGATTATAAACAGTAATACATAACGTGATCCTTCTGAGGCAGTAGTGCCATTTTCCCCATCTAATGCGTGGAAACATTGAAGCAGAGAGAATTTAAATAACTGGCTTTGCCACAGAGATTTAAGTGTCAGAATCAGGGCTGATCACAAAATGTGCAAGCCAGAAACCATGCATGTCATCACTGCATCATCCTTGCTTTTTCAGTTTTAGAGTAGCCTTGTCAGGTTTTAATTTTTAAGTCTAATAGACTGTTCCCGAAACATAGGGTAGGGTCCCTGGGCTTGGCTGGCGATCAAGGCCATCTGTGGGGAGACTGGTGGGCAGGTTGATCAGTGGGCCCCCGCTGGCACACACTTTGGGTGGCGATCTGGCACCACCCTTGGCTGTAGCCTCCCTCTGAAGGGACCAGATGCTCACAACAGAAGCTGACCCCCTACCCCTCAATGGGGGCAGCTTCTGTTTTGAGCATCTGCCTCTTGGTGGTCCGTGCATATTATAGCGACTGTCATTCCACTGGTCGATCTGCCATTTAGTCTATTTTTATATTAGTGTTTTGTTATATAGGACTAGAGGCCTGGTGCCTAAAATTCATGAACGGGGGCGGGGGATGTCCCTTAGCCCAGCCTGCACCTTCTCCAATCTGGGATCCTCGAGGGATGTCCAACTGCCCGTTTAGGCCCTATCCTAGAAGGGTCAGGCCTAAACGGGCAGTCTGACATCCTTCTCACAATCCAGGACTGCTAGCTCCAAACTGCTCACCTGCCTGCCTACCTGATTGGCCCTAACTGCTTCTGCCTGCCAGACTGATCACCCACTAACTACTACCCTGCCAGCCTAATTGATATCTTTCTGCTCCCCTGCAAACCTGTTTAACCCCACCTTCCCTCCTCTGCTGGTCTGGTTACCCCTAATTGCCCTCTCCTTCAGGCTTGGTCACCCCCAACTATCCTCCTTTGCAGGCCTGGTCCCTCCCAACTGCCCTCCCCTACTGGCCTGATCACCCCCAACTGCCTTCCCTTGCAGGGCCTGGAACCTCCCAACAGCCCTTTCCTGCTGGCCATCTTGTGGTGGCCATCCTGTGTCCAAATTGGGGCAGGATCTTTGACCACATGGGGGCAGCCCTCTTGTGTGTTAGAATGATGGTCAATCTGCAAATTATTCTTATTAGATAGGATAGAGACCTGGTGCATGGGTGGAGGCCAGCTGGTTTGCCCTGAAGAGTGTCCCAGATCAAGGTGGTATTTTCCTTGGGGCAAGGGGCAGCCTGGGCGAGGGGCCTTTGGAGGTTTGCAGACTGGCCATGCCCCCCAGCGACCCAAGCAGAGGCTCTGGTATCTGGGATTAATCTATGTCTACAATTGAAACTTTGTAGCCTGGAGTGGAGCCAAGCCTTCTGCTTCCTCCATAGGGGTAGCCATTTCTGTTTGAAATTTTGTAGCCTAGAGTGTAGGTCTAAGCCGGCAATGGTAGGCCGAAAGCTTGGCTTCCTCCATTGCCAGGGAAACCCAAGCCTCTGTTCTCTCCAACTCAGTGGCTGCTGCCATTTCTGTTTATTTTATAATTGAAACTTTGTAGCACTGAGTGGAGGCCTAGGTCAGCAATGGCAGGTGGAAAGCTTGGCTTCCTCTGTTGCTAGGGAAACCCAAGCCTTCTTCCTGCTCTCAGTGGAGGCAGCCATCTTGGTTGGGTTTTATTTGCATAATCTGCACCTGATTGGCTCTTGGGGGTGGCTGTGGGCATGGCTTGTGGGTATAGCGACAGTATGGTCAAATTTGCATATTACTCTTTTATTAGGTAGGATGATATGGCTGCTTTTGTATTATAATGGTAAAATTGAATAGTTTCAGAAACCACATGAAGGGCAAAGCCCCGAGTACTTACTACCTGGACCTTTACAGAAAACTTCTGGTCTACGTTATATGTGACTAAAACCGCTTTACTTCTCAATTCTGGAAATACAGAGCTTCTCAGAATATCATATGCTCACTCTAGATCAAGGATTAGAAGAATATAAATATAACATGAAAAATTCCTTATTTTTTAATCAAAGAAGATATTACCAGAAAACTTACAAACATATATTATAAATATATTTTTTCTGCAGCCTCCCTCCCTTCTGACAGCTGTCAGTCAATAATCTATCTGTGACTCTGTTTCTATTTTGTTTGTTAATTTATTTTGCTCATTAGATTCCACATATGAGTAAAATCATGTGGAACTTGTCTTTCTCTGACTGGCTTATTTCATTTAGCATAATGCTTCTCAGGCCCCTGTATGCTATAGTAAAGGTTAAGATTTCCTTCCTTTTTATGGCTGAGTAGTATTCTAAAAAGGTGAAGAGATTAAGAAAAACAAACAAAACCCTCCCAGAAATGGTCAAAAGTATGGTGGGGGGCAGGGATGTGTAGATAAATGGTGATGGAAGGAGACTTGAATTTGGATGGTGAACATACAATACAACATACAGATTATGAATGATAGAATTGCACACCTGAAACCTATATAATTTTATTAACTAATGACACCCCAATAAGTTCAATAAAAAATTAAATTAAATTTTAAAAATATGTTATTTTTCACACAATAGTAATAAATGAACATTTGCTGAACTTACCTAACTTCTAACTTCTCATGGTCAAGCATTTTAGGAATCTGAATAATGTATACCAGCACTATGGTAGTTATCTTTTTGGTGAAATGATTAGTTTTGCCCTTGTATTATTAACATAACAGGAAGAAAATCAGATTGTATAAACTTTACTTTGTGCTAGCAGCTATGCTGGGCTTTTTTTCTACATTATTATATTAAGTCTTATAAAAGCATTTTTCAAAGTTATTTAAATTCTAGAGATCCCAGTTTCTTCTTTTGTAAAATGTGGATACAAATATTATCTACCTTGCCCTAATGAGTTTGGCTCAGTGGATAGAGCATCAGCCTGAAGAATGAAGGGTCCCAGATTTGATTCCAGTATAGGGCATGTACCCTGGTTGCGGGCACATCCCCAGTAGGGGGTGTGCAGGAGGCAGTTTGTTGATTTTCTCTCTCATTGATGTTTCTGGCTCTCTATCCCTCTCCCTTCCTTTCTGTAAAAATATTATCTATCTCACAAGGCTATTTTGAGGATTAAAGAAATTAATAAATATATGATACTCAGAAGGCCTGTACCATATGTTAAACCCCAAAAGGATCCGAAAGTCAGAGTCAGTGAAACTGAATTTATGAAAAATAGTGCAGCTGAAACTAGTTTGGCTCAGTGGATAGAACATCAGCCTGTGGACTGAAAGGTACCAGGTTATATTCCGGTCAAGGGCATGTACCTTAGTTGTGGGCACATCCCCAATAGGGTTGTGCAAGAGGCAGCTGATCGAAGTTTCTCTCTCATCGATGTTTCTGAATTTCTATGCCTCTCCCTTCCTCTCTGTAAAAAATCAATAAAATATATTTTTAAAAAAGAAAGTAAGAAAGAAAAATAGTGCAAGAATTGATCAGACAATCAAGCCTCCGAGGGAAGGTAGAGAAGGGTAGGGGCAAGGGAGAGACATAAACCAAAGAACTTGTATGCATGCATATAAGCCTAACCAATGGACACAGACACCAGGCGGGTGAGGGCATGAGTAGGGAGGTGTAGGGAGGGGATAGGGTGATAAGGACACATATATAACACCTAAATCAATAAAGGGAAAATAAATATAGTGCAGAAAGGGAAATATCATTCTATGATCTCAAAAGGGGAAGTCAGGAGGGAAAAAAGGGATAATATCATTCTAGAGTCTCAAAAGATGAAGTCAGGAGAAAAAAACATATATGTAACATATATAAAATGTGTATAATACCACATATATGTATGTATATGTATGTATTCATACACACACACACACACACACGCACACACACACAACACACACACACACACAGTCTAGTGGCCCGATGCATGAAATTCATGCACAGGGTGTGTGTGGGGGGGAGGTGTTGTTCCTTCAGCCCAGCCTGCACCCTCTCCAATCAGTGACCCCTTCGGGGTTGTCTGACTATTGTCAGTCAGAGATGTCTGACTGTCAGCAATCAGATATCCCTCTCGTGATCTAGGACCACTGGCTTCTAACTGCTCACTGGCCTGCTGGCCAAATCGCCCCTAACTCCTCTGCCTGCCTGCCTGATCACCCAAACCACCTTTGCCTGCTGGATCACCCCTAACCACCTCTGCCTGCCTGCCTGATCACCCCTAACTGCTCCCCTACCAGCCTGATCACCCCTCAGTGCTCCCCTGCTGGCCTGATTGCCCCTAACTGCCTCTGCCAGTGTTGAGTGTCTGAGCTGTTATGGCATGATGGCATGAAGGTGTGATGGATGACTCTTTGCATATTAGCTCTTCATTATATAGGATTTTAACTTGTCACAGTCTATCTTCAAGTGCATATTTTACCACTTCACATCTTGTATAGAAACTTCACTGTAACAAAATTTCATTTTTCCAGGCAATCTTTGTGCTATTGCTGTCATGTATTTTACTTACACAGATGTTCTAAAAATGACATTACATTATTATTTGTTTAAATAGTTAATTATCTTGAAATATCCTATCTAATAAAAGAGTAATATGCAAATTTGACTGTACCTCTGCCACACCCACAAGTCATGCCCACAGCCATGCCCACCAGCCAATCAAGAGCAGATTATACAAATGAACTCCAACCAAGATGGCTGCTGCCACTGAGAGCAGGAAAAAGGCTTCAGTTTCCCCGGCAACATAGGAAGCCAAGCTTTCTACCTGCCTTTGCCTGCCTAGGCCTCCATTCAATGTTACAAAGTTTCAGTTATAAAAAATACAGAAATGGTAGCAGCCACTGAGCTGGAGAGAACAGAGGCTTGGGTTTCCCTGGCAACAGAGGAAGCCAACCTTTCAGCCTGCTGTTGCCAGGCCTAGACCTCCACTCTAGGCTGCAAAGTTTCAAACAAAAATGGCTGCCACCATGGAGTGAGCAGAAGGCTTGGCTCTGCTCCAGGCTACAAAGTTTCAATTGTAGACATAGATTAATCCCAGATACCAGAGCCTCTGCTTGGGTCGCTCGGGGGCATGGCCAGCCTGCAAACTCCAAAGGCCCCTCACCCAGGCTATCCCTCACCCCAAGGTAACCCCCATCTTGATCTGGGACACTCTTCAGGGCAAACCAGCTGGCCTCCACCCATGCACCAGGCCTCTATCCTATCTAATAAAAGAGTAATTTGCAGATTGACCATCACTCCAACATACAAGAGGGCTGCCTCCATGTGGTCAAACGTCCTGCCCCAATGTGGCCACCACAAGATGGCCAGCAGGAAAGGGCCGTTGGGAGGTTCCAGGCTCTGCAAGGGAGTGCAGTTGTGGGTGACCAGGCCGGCCAAGGAGGGAAGTTGAGGGCAAACAGCCTGACAGGGGAGCAGTTAGACATCAAGTAGGCTGGCAGTGTAGTGGTTAGTGGGTGATCAGGCTGGCGGGCAGAGCAGTTAGGGGCAATCAGGGAGGCAGGCAGGTGAGCAGTTTGGAGCTAGCAGCCTTGGATTGTGAGAAGGATGTCTGATTGCCCGTTTAGGCCCAATCCTCTTGTGATCGGGCCTAAATGGGCAGTTGGACATCCCTCAATGGGTCCCAGATTAGAGAGGGTGCAGGCTGGGCTAAGGGACATCCTCTGCCTCCCGTGCAAGAATTTCATGCACCAAGCCTCTTGTACTTAAGTAATAAGAAACTTCTATTATATTTTTTCCTATGCATATACTGTCTTTGGTGTTTTCCATTTCTTGGTATAGATCATTATTTGTATCTGGAAAAATTTTATTTCTGCTTGCAGAACTTTTTGTAACATTTCTTACACTACAAATCTGGTGATTAAAAAAAATCAATCTTTTACACATAAAACTATTTTCACTCAGTCTAGAATTATAAATTGAGAGGATTTTCCCCCTTGTGAGTACTTTAATGATGTTGCTCTACTATCTTCTCCCTTACACTGTTTCTGATGAGAGATCTTTTGTAATGTTTATTTCTGTGTATAGTGTGTCTCTTTTCTTCCGACTACAACCTGGCCCAGCACCCGGCCATCACAGGGCCCTGCGATCGGGATCCCGCCATCGCTGGCTGGCCCCGCCTGCAGCCCGGCTGTCCTACCCCCTGACCGTCGCCCTGCAATTGGCTGGTGGGCATGGCTTGCGGGTGTGGTTTATTGGGTATAGTGAAGGTATGATCAATTTGCATATTACTCTTTTATTAGATAGGATAGTATTAGAATCTGGACTTATAATAGATTTTGGGAAGAGTTTTGGAAAGCAAATGACTTATTGGAATTGAGCAGATTATGACATGAAAGTTATGAATTGTTGGGCACAGTGAGGCAAAAGGGCTTGGTGCAAGTACTAATGTAAAAGCAGTTAATTTTGTTAAATGGATTGTTTATTTGGCATATCTTCTAGGAGCAATTATTTCCTGGCTCAGTTAGCTGTTATTTTTGCCTGGCCCCAGTAGTGTTTAACCCCAAATAAAAAAAAATACAGTTTCAGTTTTCACATCAGAGATAGCAAGTAATAAGTATGTATTAGTAATTTTCTTTTTATTATATTATTTTACAGTTTCGGCATCTGAGACTTAGAAAAGTTAGATGTCTTATCCAAGGTCATGCAGTCTAGATATCAGTATTGCCTATATTTTGTTCATATCTAAATGTATTGTCTAAGTGTAGGATTAAAAAGGTTTGTACTTTAAGCATCTGCATAGTCAAATAAGCTTTCTTCAGACAAATGAGAAAAGTTTCATACAAGAGAATTTTTCTTTTCTTAATTCTAATGTGTTTTTAATAATTTTTTGTATTAGTCCATTTGGAATCAGTAGCATTTTATGGAGCTGAATGGTGTGGGTAGCAGTAGGTGACTGCTGGGAGTACTATGGCTAATACCATCAACTACCCCTCTAAAGGCACAGAAAATATGTCAAACAAGCATAGCTAAGTTTATTAAGCCCACTTATTAGTCTTGGTCTTGCCTCTGAATGGAAGGTCAGAGTGGGATATCTGTCAGGTTTACAATCTGGTCAAAATTGGTTTAAGGTAGATTTTTCAGGATGATTAATTAATTGAGAATGAACAATTTGTGGCAGATATTTGGTGGACTCCCTCAGGCAAAAGTCTTGAAGCAGACTCACTAAGTAAAACATCCTATCTAATAAAAAAAGTAATATGTAAATTGACCACACCTTCCCTGCTCCCACAAGCCACGCCCACAAACTATGCCCACCAGCCAATCAGAGCGAGTATGTGAATTAACACAACCAAGATGGTGGTTAATTTGCATATCCATGAGCAGGATAAGTAAGCAAGTGTGGCGGGGGAGAAGGGAGGGAGGGAGTGAGACAGTGGAGACAGGAGCTGGCAAGGCAGAAGAGATGGAAGAGAGCAAGGTAGTAGAGAAGGGAGCGAGACAGCAGAGAAGGGAGGGAGCTTTGCTTAGGCCACAGGAAGCTCTATTCTTGCAGGAATCTTTCTGCAACAGGTCTCTAGTACTATCTAATAAAAGAGTAATATGCAAATTGACTGTACCTCCAATACACCCACAAGCCATGCCCACCAGCCAATCAGGTGCAAATATGCAAATAAACCCAACTAAGATGGCTGTGGGGACAGAGAGTAAGAGGGAGGCTTGGGTTTTCCTGACAATGGAGGAAGCAAAGCTTTCCACCTGCCCTTACAACTATTCCTGCTAAGAAAAGAATGGTTGCCAAGGGCTCAGATCCATCAGAAATAAAGGTTCAAGTTAAACCAACCAGATAAGTCAGCTAGAACCCCTTAAGTAATAACTGAGGGTGAGAAAAATATAGAATGGATAGTGGAGGAGAGACTGGATGAGTAACACTTTCTGCCCCATAATCAATTGGGGCTAAGGGGATTGTAGTTTATTCTATTATGTTCCTTTTACCTTTTCCCTCAGGAAAAGAGGCACATTGGGATCACTGAGGAGCTGCACCCTAACACACAGGGATAGTTGGCACAAGGTGTGGCCTGTGATCACTAAGAAGGTGCTTGGGTCAGATTTCCCTTCAAGAAAGAACTTGCCACACAGCTGCCAGATTGGTAAGATCTGCTTCCACTTCTAATGGCTGTTTTGCTTTCTTTCTACTTAATATAAAGTTCTATGTGTGCATGTAAAGTTGGAAAAACAGACAGACTGGTTTATAATTAACATGAATTATAATATATAATTGGTAGAGGCTGTCAGGTGCCTATGATTGCTGTTAGCATTTAGCTTCCTTGTTAACATTATTTCCCTCCAAGAAAGAGCTATTAATTTGCATTTCAATTTATTTATTTTTTTCTTTGTGCACTCTGCAATGGAAAGGAAATGCATATTTAATTGTCAGTTTTACCTGCAGACCTTGGTTGGTTAAGAAGGGAGATGAAATTAATAAAATAATCTTATTTGAGGGATATAGTCTCTGCTTTTTGCTTACAATCACCATAAGTCTATACTTGGCCTCTTTTCACAATGTCTCTTTATTAGACTTCTGTTTAATCTTATCATTGACCATTTCCTAGTTGCTTCTTTTTTTCATCATGTGGCATCTTAGCAAAATTTATTTGTTATACATATTTTATGCACTTGGATACACAGGTTGGGGCAAAAAGTAGGTTTATAGTGCGAGTATGCAAAACACAGTTTATTCTTGTATTATTATTTATGAATTATTTTATTATTTTCCATATGAGCAGCTGTCAACTTATTTTTTGCCAAACTCTGTATTTCTTTAAAATTTGGAATATCCCTTTCGTACATGATTTTTTTTGCTTTCATTTAAAATGTTTTGTTGATGATATTACAGCACACCTTTTTTACAAGTATCTTTTTCAATAATTTTAAAATTTTACTTATCTTTCTCCCTTCCTCTCTTCTTACCTTCCTGCTGTATATTTATTTAGCTTTGGCCTAAAATGCTTACATTCTTTTTTCTTGCCATGTAGGTCAGTGGAGCATCATAGCTATTAGTCTCAAGGCTTTGATTATTTGCTTGCTCAGCTACATTTATATGATTAAGGTGGGTTTTTTTATTCTTTCTTTAGTAATTAAAAGTAAAACCCTAAGAAGTAAATAAACTGCAGCATGAAAAAAAAACAAAACACAACAAGAATCATCTCCCATTAGTTTTACCATGAAGAGACAGAATATGGAAAAAAAATATATAATGGACATAGATATATAATGGACTGAAAAAGACTAGGAGACATTAGCTTTGTTTTGGAAGGTGATTTAGCCCAGATGTCTCTATACTTCTGCATCCAAAATGGGAAGAATATATGAGATTTTAAATCCAAGCTACAGAAACAGGATGGTGCCATTTATTATCACAGTTGAGAAGTAGAACACTAATATCTAGTGGGTGGAGTCCAATGATGCTAACATTCTACAAGACACAGGAGTAGAGAGAACCAAAATGGCGGCATAGGTACATGCCTATTGTGCTGCCCCACGCAACTTTTCCAAAATTACAACATAACAACAACACAAACATCATCCAGAATCACCGGAAATCTGGCTGAGTGAAAATTCCACAAATAAAAGTAAAGGTGGGACACTGAGACTCAGAAGAGCAGCGGAGGGCAGCCTTGAAGATACGCGCAGAGCCAGAGGTTCGGAGCCATTTGGGGCACACTCAGGCTGTAGGGCTGGCAGCAGCAATCCCGGCTGGATTTCTCCAATGGGGAGGGCAGAGATGTCCCACTGCACAGATTCCCCAGTGCCAGGCAAGGTCTGAGGTCCGGGGTATGTACCCTAAAAGTCGGGCACAGCAGAGGTCTCCCAGTTTGAGGAGAGTGTGCACCCTAAAAGCCAGGCGCGGCGGAGGCCTCCGAGTTTGAGGAAAGTGCGAGTAGCTTGGAAGAGCAGTTTTGTGCGTAAAGTGTGCGACAGCACAGATGCACGACTTGCTCCCTGGCGACTTGCTCCCTGGCGACTTGCTCCCTGGTCCAGGAGACCACTGGACTACTTTGTTTTACAATCCTGGGCGAGACTTTGGGGATGCAGATTCATTTGGGGAGAAGCAGAGTTGTCTGGCAACCGATGGAGACCAGCGGCGGCTTTCTCTTGGAGGTGCCTGCAGGCATTACCACCCAACACAGAGACCTGCAGGGCGCTGCATGGGGCATAGCTGACGCTGACGCTGCCTGCTCAGCTCAGAAACTTCGCCCGTCCAACCTGAATACAGTTTCTCTGACCAGCCAATTGGCCTGGAGGTCAAACCCTCCTAGGGGTAACAACAACAAGCTGGGCTTAAATTCAAAAATACTGTACAACCCATACAGGATTGCAGTAAGAGTATCCACCTCAGGTAACTGGGGAGCCTGAGCCACTGTCCCTTAGAGGTTATCTACCACATAAAGCTAATCAACCAACTCAGGAAAGCAGCCACCATGAAGAAACATGGAAAGAAATCAGGTGTGAAAGAAATGGAGGGAAACAGACGACTAGACATAGAGTTCAAAACACGGTTATAAGGCTTTTCAAGAGGCTCCTAGAAAAGGCTGATGAACTACAATGAAATGAACCAGGCCTACAAGGAAATGAATAAGACCAACGAGGAAATGAACAAGACCTACAAGGAAATGAATGAGACCTACAAAGAAATGAATGAGACTTACAAGGAAATGAACAAGCCCTACGAGGATATGAATGAGACCCTCAAGGATATGAAAAAGGACCAACTAGAAATCAAGCATACACTAACTGAAATAAAAAATACTACACAAAGTCCTAAAAGCAGTCCAGAGGGCCGCAAGAACCAAGTCAAAGATTTGAAATACAAAAAAGCAAAATCCACTTGGCAGGAAAAGCAAGAAACAAAAAGAATCCAGATAATTGAAGATCGTGTAAAGGACATCTGGGACAAGCTCAAGCATCCCAACATCCGAATTATGGGGGTGCCAGAAAAAAAGAGAGAGCAAGGTAATGAAAACCTACTTGAAGAAATAGTGACTGAAAACTTCCCCCACCTGGTGAAAGAAACTGACTTAAAAGCCCAAGAAGTACACAGAACCCCAAAATATAGGAATCTAAAGAGGACCACACCAAGACACATCATAATTAAAATGCCAAGAGCAAAAGATAAAGAGATAATATTAAAAGCAGCAAGAGAAAAACAGTTGGTTACCTATAGGGGAGCACCCATATGATTGTCAGTGGATTTCTCAACAGAAACAATGCAGGCCAGACAGGAGTGGCAAGAGATATTCAAAGTGATGAATAGCAAGAATCTGTAACCAAGATTACTCTACCCAGCAAAGCTATCATTCAGAATTGAAGATCAGATAAAGTGCGTTGTAGATAAGAAAAAGCTAAAGGAGTTCATCACCACCAAACCAATATTACATGAAATGCTGATAGATATTCTTTAAGAAAAGGGAAGAAAAAAAGGTAAAAATATAAATTATGAACAACAAATACACATCTATCAACAAATGATCCTAAAAACCAAGTGAATTAATAATCTGATGAACAGGATAAACTGGTGAATATAACAGAATCATGGACATGGAGAGGGAATGGACTGACAAGTCTTGGGGAGAAAAGGGGGTGGGGGAAATGTGGCAAGAGACTGGACAAAAATCTTGCAACAATGGGAGAGGATAGTGGGGAGGGGAGGTGAGGGGAGAGGGTGGGATGTGTGCAGGGTGGAGGGGAGTTATAGGGGCATAAAAAAGGGGAACAATGTAATTAATAAACTGAACACTATAAGATAAACAGAAAAAAGAGAAAAAAAGAGACAGGAGTAATTCACTACAAAGTTTTATTCAGTCCCAAATGCCATTAGTACTGAAGTTGAGAAACCCTGCCTCAGAGGACATACATAACAGCTAAATGGACTAGGAAATAGTAGGTTTATGAGTTAATAATGTGGATTTTATAATAAAAAAAACTTATGATAATTTCAAGAAAAACATCAAAAGTGCTGTCTTCAGAGTAATGTCCATGTTAGCTATATATTTCCCCCATCTTTCAGGTAATTTGTGGACACTGTCCCAATAGAACTTTTCTTGTTTTGAGGCAAACCATTCAGAGACACAATTTTCCACATCTTCATATGTTGAAGTGCTGCTCAGAAAGTGCACGTACCATTGATTGGAACAAGTGGTAATCTGAAGGAGCAAGGTCTGGTGAATACAGGGGGTGGGTTAATACTTCCCAGGGAAGATCTTTTAAAGTGTCTTTAACTGGTTCTGAAGTGTGCGATGGTGTGTCATCATGAAGCAAAATTACTTTGCTGTGTCTTCTGGAACATTCTGGTCACTTCATGATCAAAGCATGGTTCAAATTGATTATTTGTTGTTGGTAGCAATCAGTATTAGCATTTCACCTGGTTTTAGAAGCTCATAATATACCTCACCTTCCTGATCCCACCAAACGCAGTGATTTGGCCTTGGATCAACCCATGATTTTGTGAGTTTGGGATTCTCAAAATAAATCTACTTTTCATCCCCAGCTAGGGCTGCCAGGGCAATGGAGAAAGCCAAACTTATGCAGCCCTATCCTAGGCCTCCACTCTAGGTTACAAAGTCTCAAACAGAAATGGCTGTCACGGAGCAAGCAGAAGGCTTGGCTCCACTCCAAGCTACAAAGTTTCAATTGTAGAACATAAATTAATCCCAGATACCAGGGCCTCTGCTTGGGTTGCTGGAGAGCGTGGCTAGCCTGCAAACCACTATAGTCCTCTCGCCCAGGCCACCCCACACCCCAAGGGAACCCCCACCCTGATCCAAGACACCCTTCAGGACAAACCAGCTGATCCCCACCCATGCACCAGGCCTCTATCCTATTAAAAGAGTAATAGGCAGATTGACAATCACTTCAATACAAAAGAGAGCTGCCCCCATGTGGACACAAGATGGCCAGCACAAGATGTCCAGCAAAGGAGGACATTATGAGGTTCCAGGCCTGCAAGGGAGGGCAGCTATGGGTTACCAGGCCAGCAGGGAAGGGCAGTTGGGAGGGACCAGGCCTGCAAGGGAGGGCAGTTGGGGACAATCAAGCCTACAGGAGAAGGCTGTTAGGGGTGACCAGGCCTGCAGAAGAGGGAAGTTGGGGCAAACAGGCTGGCGGGGGAGCACTTAGACATCAATTAGGCTGGCAGGGTAGTGGTTAGGGGGTGATCAGGCTGGCAGGCAGAGTGGTTAGGGGCAATAAGGAAGGCAGGCAGGTGAGCAGTTTAGAGCTAGCAGTCCTGGATTGTGCGAAAGATGTCCGACTGCCCACTTAGGCTCGATCCTACTGGAATTGGGCTTAAACGGGCAGTCAGACATCCCTCAAGGGGTCCCAGATTGGAGAGGGTGCAGGCTGGGCTGAGGGACACCGCCCCACCCCCCATGCACGAATTTCGTCCACATAAGTTAATTATCAGGGCTAGAACTGAGTTCAGCTGTGTCAGCATGACTTGGGTGTTTGTTCCAGGAAAATTCTCACTTGGGAAGATAAGAATATAGCCAATAAATAATTTTCCTTTTGGCTTCAGAAAATCTATACAAACCACTTTAGGCAGTTTGCTCTTCTAGACAAATAACAAACCTGTCAGGACAATAGATTGCTCATCTGGCCAACAGCTCATTTATTAACCAACTAGAGGCCCAGTGCATGAAATTTGTGCACGGGGGGCAGGAGGGGGCGGGGGGGTGTCTCTCAGCCCAGCTGAACCATCTCCAATCTGGGACACCTCAAGGGTTGTCTGACTGCCTGTTTAGGCCCAATCCTACCAGGATCCTACTAGGATCATGCCTAAACAGGGAATAATTGGAGATTCTTCTCAAAATCCAGGACTGCTGGCTCCCAACTGCTTGCCTTTCTGATTTCCCCTAACCGCTTTTGCCTTCCAGTCCAATCACCCCCAACCACTCCCCTACCAGCCTGATTGATGCCTAATTGTTCCCCTGCCAGCCTGTTTGCCCCTAACTGGCCTCCTCTGAACACGTGGTCACCCCTAATTGCCCTCCCCTGCAGGCTTGGGTCCCCCACAACTGCCCTTCCCTGCAGGCCAGGTTACCCCCAACTTTCCATTTCTGCCAGCCTGGTCACCCCTCGCTGACCTCCCTGCAGGCTTTATCACCCCCAACTGCCCTCCCTTGCAGGCCTGGTCCCTCCCAACTGCCTTCTCCTGTTGGCCTGATCTCCCACAACTGCCCTACCTTGCAGACCTGGTTCCTCCCAATAGCCTTCCCCTGCTGGCCATCTTGTGGTGGCCATATTGTGTCCACATGGGGGCAGGATCTTTGACCACATTGGGGCAGCTGTCTTGTGTGTTGGGGGGATAGTCAATCTGCATATTACTCTTTTATTAGATAGAATAGAGGCCTGTTGCACGAGTGGGGGCCAGCTGGTTTGCCCTGAAGGGTGTCACGGATCAGGGTGGAGGTTCCCTTGGGGTGTGGGGCAGCCTGGGCAAGGGGGCTGTGGTGTTTTACAGGCAGGCCACACCCCCTGTGACCCAGGCAGAGGCCCTGGTATCTGGGATTTATTTATCTTCTACAATTGAAGCTTTGTAGCCTTGAGCGGAGCCAACCAAGCCTTCTGCTCACTCTGTGGCTGCTGCCATTTCTGTTTGAATTCTATAATTGATGTTGTTTCAGTTGAATCTTTAGAAGCATGGTCCAGTTACTTTTGGGTTTTGTGGTATATAATGCAGTCCATTGCTATACCTTTTTTGTTGTGAAGTGCGCCCATTGGTTGGATGCTTTATTATTTGGGTATTAATGTTTTGGGATCAGGCATTTTATAAACCTTGGGGGATTGATCTGATTATGGGGAGCAGGCCCAACCCATCAGTCTGACATCCCCCAAGGGCTTCCAGACTGTGAGAAGGCACAAGCGTGGCTGAAGGACCCCCTTCCTCCTGCATGCATGAATCTCATGAGCCAGGCTTCTAGTATAATACAATAGAGTTTAGAAATGGACCCACTCATATATCTTTAGTTGATTTTTTACCAAAGTTCAAAATCAATTCAATGGAGAAAGAATAGTTGGCTTTTTTTTCCAATTAATGATGTGCAAACAATAGATACCTATATACCATAGCTTGCAACATATATGCACAATGAATTATAGACCTAAGTGTAAAATCTAAAACTATAAAAGTTATCTTAGGCAAATATTTCTTAGATACAAGTAAAAATCATGATAATATATATATAAATTGGACTTTATCAAAATAAAAAAAAGTAAGCAAAATATCCTATCTAATAAAAGAGTAATATGCAAATTGGATAGTCACTCTAACACACAAGATGGCTTCCCTCATGTGGTCAAAAATGGCTGTCACCATGTGGACACAAGATGGCTACTACAAGATGGCTGGCAGAGGAGCATAGTTGTGGGCAATCAGACCAGCAGGGGAGGACAGTTGGGCGCAACCAGGCCTGCAGGGAGTACAGTGCAGGGGACCAGGACTTCAGGGAAGGGCAATTAGGGGCTACCAGGTCAACAGGGGAGGGCAGTTGGTGGGGGATACCAGGCTGGCAAGGGAGGGCAGTTAGAGGTTACTGGGCCAGCAAAGGAGGACAATTAGGGGTGACCAGGCTGGCAGGAGAGGGCAGTTAGGAGCAATTGGGCCAATAGAGGAGCAGTTAGGTGTCAATCAGGCTAGCAGAGGAGTGGTTAGGGGGTGACAAGGCTGGGAGGCAAAAGCTGTTAGGGGAAATCAGGTAGGCAGGCAGGCGAGCAGTTGGGAGGCAGCAGTCCTGGATTGTGAGAGGGATGTCCGACTGTCCGTTTAGTCCCGATCCTGATGGTCCCATATTGGAAAAGGTGCAGGCTCAGCTAAGGGACACACACACACACACACACACACACACACACACACTTCATGCACGAATTTCATGCACTGGGTCTCTAGTTTTGATCTATAAAAGTCATAGAGGAAACTTTTCTCTGTGGAAAGAACACAGAAGTCCCAGAGGTTCAGGATCTTGTCTTCTCTTGGGAGAATGAGAAGACAAGGCATACACTTGGAAGAAATACTTGTAAATAACATACCTGATAAAAGGTTTGTATTAATAATATTTAAAGAACTTCCAAAGTTAAATTATGAGAAAACAAACAACAGAATAAGAACTAATCAAAAAATTTTACTAGTTTTCTGCAGATGAGATATGCAATAGCCAAATAAGCAGAAGAGGAAAACAATAATTATTATGATGATAAAAAATAATAATACATTTAACTAATAAGGCCTATAGGGAAATTCTTACTGAGTTAGCATCATCTAATTTAGCAATGAATTGCTTCTTCTCTCTAAGTTGAAGGCAGAATTTATCAAAACATGGGCCCATGTTAATTAACATGGCTGAGCCCTTTCTGCTGCCCTCTTTAGTTATCCCTTTTCATGGATTTTATGCAAAACGTGAAGTCAGAAGTTATTTGGTTTAGCTAAGCATAAAGATTGATTTATTGTTTGTTCTGGGAAGATATTAATTTTCTCTGATGCTTTTGTAGTTTGTTTATAATGTTTCTTAGTTTTAAAACTGCAAAAGCCTTTCCCATGGTAGAGGTTGAGGAGATGAGATAAAGTAGAGTGTTCCTTGAATAACAAATTAGATGGGAGTCAAAAAATTATGTTGAGCTGTTAACCTTAACTGGAAATGGTCAGATTATACATTGGAATCATTAATCATGGAATTATCATACAGCCCAGGGCTCAGGGAATGAGCCAATGGCCAGATCAAAAGAAAAACGTGAGAATTGGGTTCCAGAATGGACTGAAAACCCCAGCAGAAGAAGCAAAGGGACCAACATCCAATTAAGTTGAAATCTTAATTCATTGATTAGGCAGGTAATCCAACAAAGTGAAGGGGCAAAGAGCTGATTTATTCATTCAGAGCCTACTCAGTGCTTGGCATTAGCAGACAGGAATACATCACAAACAGAACGCATTTGGAAATGTGGGAATAAGTCTTCTATACCCAGGCTTTTTCTTACTCCAAATCAGACCGAAGTTGCTAGGTCTTAAATCCACAGAAGCCAGTATTAACATTAGGCTCCATCATAAAAATGGACACTGACCCTATAACTGATTCAAAAAAGTGTTAAAAGATCATCCAGGTCTCCAGAGATACAAGCGTTTTATCTAGTTAATAAGGTTCAAGTCTAGGCCAAAGCTATTCTGCCAAAAAACAAAGTCCCAGATCCCAGTCACCTTGGTATCAAGTAAGAATGGACTGCTAGAGTGAGCAGACTAGCCTACCCACAAACCTTTATGTGTCTTTTAAATAACTTTTACTGCAAAACATTTTAAAGAAAGTATGTGTGTCATAAATTTCAAATTGTTAAAGCTTTTCATATGTATCTTTAGACAGGGAAACTAGGAGACAAAAAGATATTCAGATGTTTTCATGACTTCAGGGAATTTTATTTCATTATTTCTTTGAACTCTATACAGTAATTTAGAAATGCTTTCATTTCATTTAGTTGATGTTAATGTTATTTTACTTAAATTACCAAAATGTCCCTTGGATTATAACATTTTTCTTTTAGCACATTTGTATTAAGTGATTACCTGCTGTAATCTATTTTTTTAATTATCTAAAGTTTTACATTTGTCTTTTTTTCCCAATTGACCACCCCTCAGCCATTCCCACCCTAGGCAAGCCCCCACCGCTTAGTGCCTGTGTCCATTGGACATGTTAATATGCATGCATACAAGTCCTTTGGTTGCTAACACCCCTCTCTCACCATTTATCTCTGTTTCCATTCTTGTTCATCACATTATGTTGATCATTATATCCCACATATGAATGAGATCATGTGATGTTTATCTTTCTGTGACAGGTTTATTTCACTTAGCATAATGCTCTCCAGTTCCATCCATGCTGTTGCAAATGGTAAAAGTTCCTTCTTTTTTATAATGGCATAGTATTCCGTTGTGTAGTTATACCACAATTTTCTAATCCACTCATCTGCTGGTGGGCACTTAGGCTGTTTCCCAGTCTTAGTTATTGTAAATTGTGCTGCTATGAACATAGGGGAGCATATATCCTTTCTGATTAGTGTTTCTGGTTTCTTGAGATATAGTCCTAGAAGTGGGAATACTGGGTCAAATGGGAGTTCCATTTTTAACTTTTTGTGGAAATGCTATAATGTCATCCCCACTGGCTGTTCCAGTCTGTATTCCCACCAGCAGTGCAAGAGGGTTCCTTTTTCTCCACATCCTCACCAGCACTTGTCATTTGTTGATTTGTTGATGATAGCCATTCTGGCAGGCGTGAAATGGTATCTCATTATTGTTTTGATTTGCGTCTCTCAGATAATTAGTGACTTTGAGCATGTTTTCATATGTCTCTGGGACTTCTGTATGTCTTCTTTCAAAAAGTGTCTGTTTAGATCCTTTGCCCATTTTTTGATTGGATCATTTATTTTCCATTTGTTAAGCTGTATGAGTTCCCTGTAAATTTTGGAGATAAAAACCTATCAGAAATATCATTGGCAGGGGAACTAAGATGGCGGCAAAGGTGAAACACCTATCTTGCCGTCATAATCAGCAATTTTAATACTACAACTTAACGAAAGAACAAACACCTTCAAGAATCACCAGAAAGCTCGCCGAGTGAAAATTCAACAAATAAAAGTGAAAATAAGAGACTGTGACTTGGAGGAGCAGCGGCCAACAGCGTTGAAAGATTCGCACGGAGAGAGGTTTGGAGTGCGCGCCGCGGAGAGGGCGGGTGGCTGAAAACCGGCCAGTTTTCTAGAACGGGGAGACAAAGGCGTCCCACTGGACTGATTCTCCAGCTCTGGGCGAAGTCCAGACAACCCACTATCACACGGGGTGAAAACTGGACAGTGGGAGGGCACGCCGAAGCTTGGGTGCTGCCGGGTCTCCCGGCTTGTGGAGAAGGCAGCTCGCACGAACAGCTCGGCTGCTTGACAGCGCAGAGAGGGCACCTTGACTTGCCTCTCATTTGGAAAACCATCAGTCTGCTTTGATTTACGACCCTGGGTGAGTCATTGCGCATGCAGACTCATTTTGGGAAAGTCTGAATTCCCCAGCAACCAGCAACCTGTGGAGCTCTGCAGCAGCTCTCTCTCAGAGGTGCTGGCGGCCATTGCCCCCGGCACAGAGTCCCTGGGGCCGCATAGGGCGGAGCTAACGCTGTCTGCTTGGCCCGGAGACTCCGCCCACCCAACCTGAGCACAGCTGAGCTTCAGAGACAATTGGCCTGAAGGTCAACCCTCCAAGTGCTAACAACGATTAACTGAGCTTAACTTCAGCAAGACTGTGCAGCCCATATCCACCTCAGGGAACCGGGGAGGCTGAGCCACTATCCCTAGTAGGAAGTCTACCACACAAAGCTAATTGACCAACTCAGGGAAGCAGCCACCATGCAGCAACATGGAAAGAAATCAGATGTGAAAGAAATGGAGGAAAAAAAACGACTGGACATGGAATTCAGAACCACGGTTATAGGGTTTTTCAAGAGGCTCCAACAAAAGATCGAGGCCTATAAAGAAATAAGCAAGACCACAAAGGAAATGAATGAGTCCTACAAGAAAATGAACAACACCCTCAAGGATATAAACGAGACCTGCAAGGAAATTATCAAGACCAACGTGGAAATGATCAAGACCAACGTGGAAATGAATGAGTCCTACAAGGAAATGAAAGAAACCCTCAAGGATATAAAGCAGACTCTCAAAGATATGAAAAAGGACCAACCAGAAATTAAGCATACACTGACTGAAACAAAAAATATTAAACAAATACCTAAAAGTGCCCTGGAGCACCCCAAGAACCAAGTTAAAGATTTGAAATACAAAGAGGTAAAATCCACTCAGCTGAAAAAGCAAGAAAACAAAAGAATCCAAAAAATTGAAGATAGTGTAAGGGGCCTCTGGGACAACCTCAAGCATACCAACATCCGAATTATAGGGGTGCCAGAAAAAGAGAGAGGCCAAGACAATGAAAACCTATTTGAAGAAATAGTGACTGAAAACTTCCCACACCTGGTGAAAGAAATTGACTTAGGAGTCCAAGAAGTGCACCGAACCCCAATATATAGGAACCCTAAGAGGACCACACCGAGGCACATCATAATTAAAATGCCAAGAGCAAAAGACAAAGAGAGAATATTAAAAGCAGCAAGAGAGAAACAGTTGGTTACCTATAAGGGAGTACCCATACGACTGTCAGCGGATTTCTCAACAGAAACGATGCAGGCCAGACGGGAGTGGCAAGAAATATTCAAAGTGATGAACAGCAAGAATCTACAACCATGATTACTCTATCCAGCAAAGATCTCATTCAGAATTGAAGGTCAGATGAAGTGCTTCGCAGATAAGAAAAAGCTAAAGGAGTTCATCACCACCAAACCAACATTATATGAAATGCTGAAATATATTCTTTAAGAAGAGGAAGAAGAAAAAGGTAAAGATGAAAATTATGAACAACAAATACACATCTATCAACAAATGAACATAAAAATCAAGTGAATTGATAGGCTGTTGAACAGGATAGACTGGTGGATATAACAGAGACATGGACATAGAGAGGGAATGGACTGACAATTCTTGGGGAGAAAAGGGTTGTGGGAAGTGCAGCAAGAGACTGGACAAAAATCTAGCAACAATGGGAGAGGACAGTGGGGAGGGGGAGGTGAGGGTGGAGGGTGGGATAGGTACAGGGTGGAGGGGAGCTATAGGGGGATAAAAAGGGGAAACAATGTAATTAATAAACTGAACAATAAAGATATTTGCAGTTAAAAACAAACAAACAAAAAAACAAAAAAAACAAAAAAAATAAATAAATAAAAACTGAAAGAAAAAAAAAAAGAAATATCATTGGCAAATATGTTCTGCCATGCAGTGGGCTTTGTTGTTGTTTTGTTGATGGTTTCTTTTGCTGGGCAGAAGCTTTTTATTTTGATGTAATCTCATTTGTTTATTTTCTCCTTAGCCTCTATTGCCCTAGGAGCTGTGTCTATAAAGATATTGCTATAACATATGTCTGCTATTTTGCTGCCTATGGAGTTTTCTATAATTTTTATGATTTCCCATCTTATATTTAAGCCCTTTAAGCATTTTGAGTTTGTTTTTGTGTATGGTGTAGGTTGGTGATCTATTTTCTTTCTTTCTTTCTTTCTTTCTTTCTTTCTTTTTTTTTTTTTTTTGCATGTATCTGACCAAATTTCCCAGCACCATTTATTGTAATCCATTTTTACTAGCTTTTTGAAGTTTTTTTTAATCTTTTGGTAAAACATTAAAAGCAAGGGTTCTCTTTTTGCCAAATATATCTGCTTTAATAAATGTGATATTCTGAAGCTGTATGTTATACTGATGATTAATAATTTAATGAGCATTTATTATGAGTAAAGCGGTGTGTCAGTGCATAGATAAATTAACTTTATTTTTAAAACAAAACCCATAATGAAGGTATTATTGATACCTTAAGTAGGTTAGGAAGTTGAAACTCAAGTAAACTATTCAAAGCATCATAGTCAATATATCCAATACTCCAAAAGTCCTTCATCTTAACTTCTGCAATATATCACTTTACCACATTTAAAATCCCTTTATTCTCAAGATGCTGACATTCCAAGCAGATGTTAATGTTGTTCTTTTTCCTTGTTGTTCCCACTCAGGGTTTGGCCTAAGTCTGGTGTCATCTCTTTTTGGTTGCATAAAAAGTTGGACAAAGAATAACATGCATAAAGGGAAAAGATTCTAGTGAAATGTCTACTGACTCTTGATTACCTTAGGACTTTAATGGAAGAAATTCATTTCACATTTCAAAGGGAGGATGTTTGCTATGAATAGTCTTTCATTACACAGTGTTCTAAGGCAACAGTCAAGCTAGGAGGACCATGCAACTGCACACTTTCCCAACTAACACACGTTAGTCATGTTCTATTTTAGAACCAGAGGCAGCTTGTGGTGGGTGAGAAAAACAAAAGAAGAGCTTGTACCCATTAAGTTGTTCTCTGTAAGATATGTGAAGCAAAGGTGCAAAGTTGAACTCATAAAACAAAGTGAATGAATGTGTCCTCATCAGACCTGCTTCTTAGACTTTCCATAACCAGCAATATATAATAGGCACCTACTTAGTACAAAAGTAATAGTTCATTTTTATTCTGGAAAATCAGTGTTATTTATTTAGTTTTTTCTTGTTTGATTAATTTTTTTAGAAAGGATTGAATGAGTGGCTTCTACTGAGTATTTGAATCGTAGATCCAGTTAACATTTCTGGCATGTAAATTTCAGAGTATCATATACTGCCAAAAAACTAAATAAGTATATGATTATAAAAATAAATTTATTTTATGATTTTGTGCCATTGCATGTTTGAATAAGAATATCATTTTGTTAGGAGGCAAATCAGGCCCCTAAAAAACAAAGTCAGCATCATCTACCCATAGATAGATTTTTAGTGTTCACTTGATAAAATATATGCTCAAAATCACTTTGAAAACCTTTAAGAAATTCTGATTAAATGTGTTTTAAAATGTTTTGATGTGGTTATTTAAGACCTACACTTTGAAGCAGGGTGTAAAGTAAAGGCTTTAGAAAGGATAAGCTTTTTATCATGTTCTGTATTTCCTGATTATAATGTTTGCTCTAGTTACAATTGAATGAACAATATTTTTCACCCAGTACCAAATTATTTATCATTAGAGAGAAGCAGGAAGCCAGCTAGTAATACAGATGAGAAGACTTTTCCTAATTAGGCAAGAGACTAGCTTTCATGAAGATCAACATCCGCACATCCTGGTAAATTAATCTCTCTTAGCAGGAACAGGAAAGAGGATGATGTCTTTATCTTCCACAAAAGTCAGTATTATTTTTTTGACAACAAGAGATGGGAGGGAGGAAGAGTGAGAAAAGAGAACCTGATTCTGCTAATAGTGAGGTTCTTAAAGACACAAAATAGTGTATATCTTTTATTTCTCATAATTCAATATCTTGCATAAGTTAGGGGTGTATATGTGTGTGATCTTTTTTATGCTGGTTATTAGGTTTCTTTCACTAAAAAGATGAATCAAAACCATTTATCTTATACAAAACAATATCAGAGCTATGAGGAGGAATACTGTATAAAAAAAGAGAAACATGTAAATTGACTATACCACTGCTACACTTATGCTCACCAGCCAATCAGGAGGAATATTCAAATTAACCTCATCACCTCTGAGAGCAGGGAGGAGGCAGCTCCCAGCACGGAAGCAGGCCATCACCTCAGAGATCCAGAAGCAGGCAAGTGCAGCCTGCAGGCAGCTTCCAGCACAGCCTGCTTGGCAGTCACTGCAGTGTGGAGCAAGCAGACCCTGTAGAGAGCAGAGAACCACGGGGAGCAGGCCTAAGCCATCAGTAGGCTATCACCTGAGGGCTCCCGGATTAAAGAGGATGCAAGTCAGGCTGAGGGACACACTCCCCCATGCACGAATTTCATGCACCAGGCCTCTACTTAAATATAATGATATGTTTTATTTCAAGAAAATATAAAGATGGAAGGCACCTTTTTTTTACAAAATGGGATAAAAGGAGAAGGATATTGAAAGTAAATAAGAGAGGAAGAGTAAAAAATAACAAATTGTAAAAAGAAGATTATCATAAAATAGTATTGGTGGTTTTCTTTAATCTCATACTTTTTGGTGTTTGCTATTTTGTGTTGTGATAAGTTTTAGCTGTTTGAATAAATTATTGCAATGACTCTATATTACTCAGAATCGTTTAGTCAGCCATGGAGGTTTGCTGTTCAAATCTTGCAAAAACAAACAAACAAACAAACAAACAAACAAAAACCCTAATAAAAGTACAGTTTTCTGGGCTAGTGTGGCTCAGTGGTTGAGTGCCAACCTATGAACCAGGAGGTCTCAGTTTGATTCCCAGTCAGGGTACATGTCTGGGTAATGGGCTCAATCCCCAGTGGAGGGTGTGCCGGAGGCAAGCAATCAATGATTCTCTCTCATTGATGTTTCTATTTCTCTCTCCCTCACCCTTCATCTCTGAAATATATCTATCTATATCTATATCTATATCTATATCTATATCTATATCTATATCTATATCTATATCTATATCATCTATTTCTATATTTCAGTTGGATCACAGCCTCTAGGTGCAGATGCCATCAAACTCTGCCTCAGTTTTTTTTCCTCCTCACCCGAGTATATTTTCCATTAATTTTTTTAGAGAGTGGAAGACAGAGGAAAAACTATGCCATAACTTTGATGCAAGGCTTCATGTTTCTGGGATTCTGCTCAGCCAATGAGTATGGCAGTGGTACAAGAGGGCCTTAGGTTAGAGGCAGCATAGGACTCCTCAAAAAGCAGTCTTTTCAATGGAACTCCTGTGAGGTTAGCTAAGATTTTTCTAAGGGCTGCCCTGCTGTGTGAGTCTCATTCTACCGAGTCCTCTGGCCTTTCCTCTCTCCTTTCACAGGGGCCAGACGTCTATCACATTTGAAGCTTTCCATGGATATTTCTACCACTTTTATTATTTTTTTATGTTTCACAGATATGTTTCCCCAATACATTTCTTTCAGTGTTAGCTAATCTGGTCTTCTGTTTCCCAGAAGGACCGACTGACACAATTGATATTGGAAGTAGTCTATGACATCAGTGACTGAGATGGAGTTCTGCCACTGGATCTTTTGTCACATAACAAACACTGAGGATCCCTTCCCAAGGGGTGTGTGGTAACTACAGCATTTCTGCCATGAAAATAGTGTGTTGCAAAGAGAGGCTGCTTCTTCAGTTTAGGTTCAGAATAAGATATGTGGAGCAAGATACAATTGAGTCCAACTGAACTGAGCAGAACTAAAGTCAACCCTAGTCCTCATCCTATATAATAAAGAGGTAAAATGCTAATTAGAATGGGTGGCAGAACGACCTCCCAGGATGTCCCTCCAGAGCAACCAGTGGGCAGGGGGCAGGATTGCAAGGCAGCTGAGTCTGTGAGGGCTGAGCCCCTTGCATGAATTTCGTGCATCAGGCCTCTAGTGTAATATAAACAAAAACTAAATGCTTGTCATAAGCCACTGACATTATAGAGATGTTTCTTGGTGTACCAAGAATTAACTAATATATTAACAAAGGTTTAAGCTGAGGGTATCATATAGGTTTATTACCTTATTCTTTCTGTTATTTTCTTTTTAGTGCCAGAAGAAAATAAAATTAATAGAAAACTTAGCCTGCTATACATAATGAAGAATTTTAATTATAAAAATCATGAAAAATGGCAATTTATATTTACATGTAACTGGTTTTTAAAGTTTGAGCTAAACAGATCTCTGATACTATGCCATAATATTTCCATCCTAATATTTCTAACTCTCAACAAATTAGAATTTTACAAAGGAGAGTAATTCAAGAGATAGTTAATAAGTCTGTACTTGTAGAGTATACCAGAACATAGCAGCTAGCATAGAATTTTATAGGGCATCTCGACCTCTTTCTCAGTAAGATATAATTTGATAATCATCACTACTATTCATTATCTATGTGTAGAATTTACGGTGAAGCAATGTTATTCAATCTTTCAATCACTAAATAAGAAAAATAACATAAAATACCATGGAATAATCTGAGTATTCATTCCTGTAGGGATAAGGATAATTTTAACGGAGTTTTTTTTTTGTTTTTTTAGTTGCTTTCATTATCCTGTCTAATAAAAGAGTAATATGCAAATTGACCATACCTCCTATCAAGCCACACCCATAAGCCATGCCCACCAGCTAATCAGGAGCAAATAAACCCCAATCAAAATGGCTGCTGCCACTGAGAGTAGGAAGGAGGTTTGAGGTTCCTTGGCAATGGAGGAAGCCAAGCTTTCTGCCTGCTTTGCTGGCCTAGGCCTCCATTCAATGCTACAAAGTTTCAATTATATAAATCTAACAGAAATGGCAGCAGCCATGGAGCTGGAGAGAGCAGAGGTTAGGGTCGCCCCTGCCATGAAGGAAGCCAAGCTTCTGCAGCCCTAGCACCTAGGCCTCAATTCTAGGCTTTCAATGATAGAATTTAAATAAACTCAAACATAAATGGCTGTCTCCACAGAGTGAGCAGAAGGCTTGGCTCTGCTCCAGGCTACAAAGTTTCAATTGTAGAACATAAATTAATCCCAGATCCCAGGGCCTCCACTTGGGTTGCTGGGGGGGTGGCTGGCCTGAAAACCACCATAGGCACCTCGCCCAGGCTACCCCATGCCAAAAGGGAACCCCCAACCTGTTCCAGGACACCCTTCAGGGCAAATCACCTGGTCCCCACCAGTGCACCATGCCTCCTATCTAATAAAAGAGTAATACATAGATTGACCATCACTCTAACACACAACAGGGCTTCCCCCATGTGTCAAAGATCCTGCCACCATGTGGACACAAGATGGCCACCACAAAATGGCCAGCACCCCCCCATGTGTCAAAGATCCTGCCACCATGTGGACACAAGATGACCACCACAAAATGGCCAGCAGGGAAGGGCCGTTGGGAGGTTCCAGGCCAGCAGGGGAGTGCAGTTAGGGGTGACCAGGCTGGCAGAGAAAAGTTGGGGGCAAACAGGCTGTCAGGGGAGCAGTTAGACATCAATCAAGCTGGCAGGGTAGTTGTTAGGGGTCGATCAGGCTAGCAGGCAGAAGTGGTTAGGGGCAATCAGGGAGGCAGGCTGGCAAACAGTTTAGAGCCAGCAGTCCTGGACGTGAGAAGGATGTCCCACTACCCATTTAGGCCCGATCCTACGAGGATCGGGCCTAAACAGGCAGTTGGACATCATTCGAGGGGTCCCTGATTGGAGAAGGTGCAGGCTGGGCTGAGGAACACCCTCCTTCCCCCTGTACACGAATTTCATTCACTGGGCCTCTAGTATTAAAATAATATTAAAATAAAGCTGCTTCCCACTCTGCCCTATACTCTTTTAACACCTCATGAGCTCTGTTGGAGCCAAATCTCATATGTCTAAATATTACTTAAGAATGAGTGGGATAAATAATCAAACAGACACTTTTATTTAATGTCCTCACTGTACTTGGACTTTACAGTTCAAAAATCCACACCGCTGCCTGAAGCTTAGCTCCCACAGGTTGCCCATAGTCCCTGCTCCCAAGGAATTATTTTTGGTCTTTATTTTCCTTCCTCCTAGTTTCTCTACAGAGCCTTCTTCCTGTCATATACACACAAAGATGACCAACCTAGTCCTAGTTTTCCAGGGATTTTCCTGGTTTTAGAGTTAAAAATCTTTCCCCAAAGACCTGAGGCATGGCCAAACTAGAAGCCTGGTTTACCCCAGTCAGTCTTGTTCCAATCCTATTTTTACTATTACCTAATTTATCTTTAATAGTAGAATCCGAAGTGGTGCAAGAAGGAAGAAAAAAGGAAGACAGAATAAATGAGGACATGAAAAGAAAATAATAAAGAATGTTTAAAAGAAAGTAGGAATAGGAGGCAACATTCCACCCTCTCTAGGAGGGAGAGGACTGGCTGTTCTCAACTCCTTATTCTAATTATCTTCTCCCCTCATTACTTTTTACCTGAGCAGCTACTTTGGCCCATCCCTCCTTTCCTCACCCACCTCCCTCCCCAGGTCTTTGTGGAAGAGGTGGTGGAGAACATTAGCTGAGGAACCAGAGTGCCTGGATTTAAGTTCTGCCTCTACAAGTTGAGTGCCTTGTGGCTCTGAGCTGGCTCCTTCATACTCATAAACTTTAAATGAAAGCAGAGCCTGTCTCTGAGTTGTTGCTAAAAGAGTTAACATGTGTAGAGCTGAATAAATTCCATTATTATTGTTCTCTAACTCAGAGTCCATGACAAAAAGCAGTTAGGAGCCTTAGCACAAGTGCCAGGCTTTGAAGGACTGGCCCAGGTGCCTCCCATAGTGGAGCACATTTTCAATGAGTAGCTGATTCTGGATTCTAAGTAACTTACAAAATAAACTCTTGGGAAAGAACCTGCTCATAAGCCTGAGACTGCCTGTAGGTCAGCTAAAATTTATATTGCATTTGTCATTTGCATGCTTTATTGCTGTTGCTGATTGTATCTGAGAGCAAAAATCTGGCATGAGCCATTTGCTCATACATTTTTAATTTATGGACTCAAGAGTTTGGAATAACATTCAAAGTCACAGATGCTTATCTGAACCAAACCCAAAATATTTTGAGGTTTTCATATCACTTATAACCATCAGAGAATTATAGCTGGAAAATGAAAAAAATTCCTAAAAAAGTAAAACACAAGAAACAAAAAAAACCTACTCTGTGATTTATTTTAATATTTATCTTGAGAAAAAAAAAACTACCTCTAAATTTACAAACTATCTTACGTTTATAAATGTATTCTTTTTTTTTTTTTTGCTTCAAAGAAACCTAGCTTCAAAATATGAATCCAGAATAATAATCCCTTAGACTCTAAGGCTTACAGGTGTATACCTAATTATTTCACAACATTTATGATCTACAAATGGTGTACAATTTTTTCAGGACACAATTTTTAGGTAACAGAGAAGCAAGTCCATGGTACTTGGGTTGAAACGAGGGTATTAAAAGGAAATGGAAGGGGCTTCTCCAGACACTATAGAAGATAATGCTGGGCAATTCTACTGGTAGACCAGAGGAATTGGTAGCTCAAAACCCAAAGATGGCTGTGTAATGTAGACAGATACACCATGGCTTCAAGTTAGTGGAGGTCTAGGCCACAAAATTAAACAAACTTTACTAGGAAAGGCAGACACAATTATTCCAAAAAATGGAATACTCTGAAATTTGATCTGGAGAGCCTATGGATTTGTGGGCAAGAAAATTTACAAGCTACATTTGCAATAGTATTTGAGGGTTAGAAGTCATGAACTTAACCTCCTACAGGCTAAAGTGCTATAGCAATTTCTCACTTTTTCCTCAACAAATATGTATTTTAGATTTAAATGCAGATATGACAGTTTAAGATGGCATGATCTTAGAATGAAAACATAAAAGAACAGACACGCATAAAAACCTAACTAATGTGTTAGGAAAAACATGGCTCTTTATTCTTTATTTATGAAGAGAGTTTAAAGAGAAAAACAAAAAACTGAATAAGAAATAAGAAATCTGAATGTGTGGCTACATTTAGGCCAAACAGGTTGGATGGGGGAAGGCAGTGATTTA
Organism: Antrozous pallidus; assembly: GCA_027563665.1. NCBI lineage: Eukaryota > Metazoa > Chordata > Mammalia > Chiroptera > Vespertilionidae > Antrozous > Antrozous pallidus. Next base: position 30,104,053 of record CM050513.1, read on the forward strand.
ATTAATTCTTTACTGTTTAATTCATTTTTTAAAATTTATATTTTAGACAGAGAGGAAGAGAGAAGGATAAAGAGATAAAAACATTGATGAAAGAAAAACACTAATGGGTTGCTTCCTGCATGCACCCACTGGGGACTGATCCAGCAACCTGGGCACATGCCCTGACCAGGAATTAAACCAGTGACTTTCTGTTCCATGGGCTGATGCTCTATCACAGAGCCACACCAACCAGGCTGTTTGATTCATTTAAGAAAAGAAAAACATCCCAAGGAGAACAGTTTCATGTGTAGGCAGAACTTGCGATTAATTGGTGACTATGTTCATTCCTAGTAGATTGTTTCCAATGTGGACATAGCTCTAATTTGTATTTCATACCACCCTGTTGACATCAAACCCTTTGGCATCAGCAAGCCACCCTTGCTCCCACCACCTCCGTGTGCCTCCTTATTTTATTCCCATTCACGCTGTTCTACAGTTTTTTCTGCCTTGAACTCTATTACTTCTTCTTAGTCTGATTTTTCCTAGTTATTCTTTAAATTTCAGTGTATATATCTTTCCTTGGATTGTCCTAAAGTTTCATCTATAACTCTTCCAGCTGTTTTTTTTAGTAGGTTCATCAGACTGGACAACGGTGTGATTGGTATCTGTTGTATAAGCATCCCTGAATCCTTCTACAGACACTGCAGTGAACGGTTTAGGCCTTTGCTTTCTCCAATGGAAAGGGAGCCTCTCCAGAGCATTGATAATTTCTAGACTTTTCTGTATTTCCACAACATAGTCCACTATCTGACACAGAGGAGGCCAGGGATAGACAGAGAGCTGGTTTCAGTTCTAGTATCAATTTAATTTACCTGGCCTGACTGCGAGGGCTTGTGGAGGAGGATTCTGATATTGATCAATTAGTGTTGTCTGTCACAGGAGTAGGACACTGGGAGTGGCAGCACATGCCCTCACATTTGCTTCTCTATCACAGTCATTTTGTTGCTATTTGTTCAGGGAATGAATACATCAATAAACCTAATAGTAATATCACTTTAAATTTATCCAGACATAATAGATAAAATATTCTTTACCACATCCCAGAACCTCTAGTCTGAAAGACACAAAACCCACTGAGTAACTCTTATGTCACTGACTCCTTTATAATTTTGAATGTCAGTATTTCTTTCTCTTAAAAGGAAAATTAGGCTTAGAGTCCATCCAGATATGATCAGTGCACATAAAGCAGTGCAATCTCCATGGTAACAAGTTTTCAGAGTGTCTGATTTATTAACCAACTTGACTAACAGGGTTTATAGCCTTAAGATTATATGGTTCGTCAGAAGTAGGGCTTGGATGTCTCCATATTTGCCCCCAAAACAGAGGAAAGATTGGGGCTGTTGACATTTTTGCTGCAATGAGAAATGTAAAACAGAACCATTCTGGCAAATATGGGAGGTACAGTTACTAGGAACCTACAGAACCATAGTTCTCATTCCCTAATAGGCTGTATTAACTTGTTTCCTTTACACAGACCCAGCATTGTAATTTCAATGGGTGAGCTGTAATCTCTTGGGCACTATTGAGAACGATGTTCAGGCTGCTTCTGAACTTCACACAAAGGAAGGTTCTGATCTACTGGTGCTGCCTGGCAGCTGACCAAATATGGATGAAAAACATGGCATGAGTGCCAGACATTTCTAATTTCTGCTGTCGGGAATAAAGGATGGCACAGCACCTAGCTCTCACAGACCAGGGCCTCTTCCACCACAATCATCCCATCCTCGTTCTAAACTGACTGTCGGATACTCCCCTATGGATTGTTATAGTTACACAGGTGGTGATGAATTCCTTTAACTGGCTCTGGGCCAACATGATCAAGCCAAGACTGAACATGCACAGCCATTTGTACTTTGATCAGTTCCTAGGAAATGAATCCTTCCTTAATATTGACTCCTCCACTGTCATTGGTGGCTGGATTCCTGTTGTGAGCTTCAATTTCTTAGCTAATGAGATTACTTTAACGGAGACTTCCTGCTAACTTTGTGGCCCTAGATACATTCTCTGGATATCCAATTTATTGTTTATAGCTTCTAGTTCTGGCTGTGCTTTGCAGGATTCTAGATTCCTTGCCTATACATAATATTAAAGTTGTAGACTTTTTTTTTTTGAGAATTACATAATTTTGTAGGAGTCATTGTACTAACTGTAAAGAGGAACTCTACTAATTTTAGAATGGCTAGGCTCATAGTGCCATTGACCTCTACCTGCAGTGCATGGCTATAGCTTTTGTTTTTTATATCCTTTGGCTTTCATCTTCCAGCTTCCTGACCATGCCAATTTCCCCCTGGCACCTGTAACTAACTAAGTCCTAGGTGCTTATGTAACAGTTAATTTCCAAATCTAACTCCCAACCAAGTGCTCATTCCAGGTGATTCAGAAAAGAGAAGGATTTGAAAATAAAATTACCCAGGAGAGCACCTCAATTATCAATTTCATTTTGGCATAGAAAACACAGCCTGAATGATCTTTGCCAAATCTTTCAACTTAGTGTTTATAAACCCTTTAAAATGTCTATTAAATAGAGGTTATAACAATAACAAATCCCAGAGAGTGATGTGAAGAACAACATAGGAATGAAAATAGCTTGCTTTGTTAATGCTGAATGATACTTAACTCCATTATAGGATTTTCATGAGGATCAAATGAAGACCATAACTATTGGAAAATGTAAATTATGGGCTTCATATAATTTAAATCTCAGATATGCAAGAAATGGCTTTGTATTATTTTTCCTAAATTAACCTAATTTTAACTCCAAAACTCATTTCCATCATATTGTCAAGGATTCCTCTAACCTTCCTTAAATAATGTGACAGGCTTAAATCTTCTGAACACAGGGAGGTAGATGTGAAGTCCTTGCTAACAGGGTTGCTTTGATTTTCTCAATATCTGGGAGATCTCTTTGAGGTCTGGTAGCTCTCAGGGACTTGTGTAACATCCTCAGGTAGGAAATTTGGAGGGTTGGGAACCTGGGTATGATCTCCTCTCCCTGTACCCTCCTTGCTTCTCTGGATTTCAGTAATGCATGTTGAGCTCTGGAATATCCCTGCTGCTCCAGCATTCAGCTAGGGACCAGATCTGTGGGCCCACTGCTGGGGCCCAGAGTCAGGGAAACCCTCTCCTAGATTTATGGCGTAGGCCTGGGAAATAAAGCCAGGAAAGCCTTCAGTCTTCTGCTTCTTGCCTGACTACACTCCTCTCTGAAGAAATGAACCTGAGGCAGACAGTCCGTTACCCCCTGGGAAGGAAAGCATGAGGACAAAATGGAAGAGAAACAGGGAAAAATAATATTTTAAAAACATACAGTTGATGCAGATGTTTGTAGAAAGCTTTATATTACTGAAAAACCAGTTTTGGAAAAAAAGCAGTTTTGATTTCTTGTGAGGGATCACTGAGATCATTAGGAAGATGAGGAAGATGGCTGCCCTGATGCTTTTGACTTGAGCTTCAGAGATGCACAAGCGGGTGGAAGAGGGATCTTGCTTTTCTTTACCCCATCTCTTTTGCTTTTACCAGGCATCCAGAGCATGGCAAAGGGGCAGCTGTCAGGGCTGGGGTTTGAGCAACTCAGTAGCTGGACAACCACTGGGAAATGATACCGGATTGCTCTCAAAGCCCATGGCCTCTCCCACCATAACTACCCCATCGCCTTTAAATTAGCCTCTGGACACTCCCTGCCCAGTTGTTGGGTTGTTGTAGATACAGTTGGTGATGAATTCCTTAGTTGACTCTGGGCCAACATGATCAAGCCAAGACTATAACACTCACAAAAGTACTTGAAGGGAACAGAACCCACATTCTTTCCAAACGTTGCATATTAAAAACTACATATACACAATCCTCTGGTGATTTAGTTGTTTAGTAACTTAATTCCTAGGAGGATTCCCTCCTCCCCCTTTTTTTATTTTTCTCTTCTTTTTAGCCAAAGGAAACTATTGTTAGAAATAGTCAGAAAAACAAAAACAAAAAAAAATGGTACTTCCATTCTGGTTTATTTGTTAGGTGAATATGATACTCCTCTCAGCAATTTTCCTTCCCCCACCCAATCTATGTTTTACTGCAAAAGTTTTATTACAGGCTCATAAATTCAGTCGGGACCAATAATTAGCAAATGCCACATTTTATGACAGACTCTGTCTTTCCTTAAACAGGTAACTCTTAAAGAAATATTGCTCCTTGATTACACCTGATCACACAATAAAAGTGTGATTCCACTGTACTGAGGTGTTTGATTTTCTTGGGTCTCTTTATGCCACACCGAGGATTCATTAAGGTTTCATTCAGCAATCATTCATCATAAAAATTAAACTCAAGACAAAAATATGTAGAGCCTGTAGTTTTCTGGGAAGAAAACATGTAAATAATATACTCCTCTCTATTTCTTTGCCAATAGCGTTCTGGACTTGGTGATCTATACAGAGGTCAAAGCGTGTGCTTTTCTTGTCTTTCCTAAAAACTGGAAGCCTATGAAAAGTCACACCATCTTTGAATTACCACTGGTTCAATAAAGAGAGTTTAAAGCCGAGAAAGGGTTTATGAGCTTCTGTGTATTATGTAACACTTCCAGCGGTTACTATAGCAACATCTTGCCCTGCTCAGCATTTCAGTCCCATGCGAAATAATCTGTATTGTTATGAGATGCTTTGTCTCACAGTGACTGGCCATAAACCATGTTTTAAAGGTTTCAAACACTGACTCTCCTACTCCCCTTTTGTCCTACCTAAAAGGCACCTACCAAGCCCTTTCTTCTTTCATTTAAGATTAAAAAAGGAAAGATGTCCCGAAGCGGCTCCTCGGCTGTGCAACAGTGACCCCTAGTGGCTCAAGGCTCTCCATGTGTCCTAAACCTACCAATGGCCAAAACACCCTCTTTTTTCAACTGCAAGTCCCACTTGATTGCTTTTAGTGAGAGATATCAGGGCATTTAACAAGAACTGCCTTTACTTTGAGAACAGGAGATGTTTTCATAGCCAGAAACCAAAATCCAAAGTTTCGGGAGATTTACTACTATGTCTTTGTTTTCTCTTTCTGAGATTTAAAGGAATAAGGAATCCTGGGCAAGTTGCTTTCCAATTCATTAACAAATCAGCATAATAACAAACTCGTGCATAGTCAAATGGAAGGTCTTTCACGATGCTTTCCCGGGGCACAGAAACGCTTGGAAAGGAAGGTAAAATCTCAGCAAGCGAGAAAAGAAAGAAAGAAAGAAATCCTAACGCGCTTGTTTTTCTGGGTTTGCAAAGATTCATCCTTGAAAGCCTGAGAGCTCCATTTGTTTTGTAGATTTCACTACCCCCTTTGTTCTGCTTCAAACCTTTCAGAGGGCTGAAATGCATTATTACCTTGTTAAATCCCAACCAAAATCATTTCTGCAGCCTGGAGCTGTTTTGACGTGGGTCGAGCGTCTCTCACACAAAAGAATTGCTTTCGTTCCCAGAAGCTCTCATTGGCTGAGTGGCCTTTGCACCGAGCCAATCAGAAGCTAGTTGTTAGGGTTGACTGGCTATTTTTAGCTTCACTCACAAAAACACTTGGTCTAAGAGAGGGCAGACTGGAGGATGAAAGTACCGTAGTTAAAACTTACAGTACATTTTGCACGTCAGGGCAAGTTGGTATTTTTCCTTTAATTCCTCTTGTTTGTTGCACTAGCTTGGTTTTCTTTGTTTGTTTGTTTTGTTTTGTAAACAAGACGCTTAGAAATAGAGCCACATTCTGCAGTTTCGATTTACCCATTTAATAAAAAGGCAGACAAGTCTAAGAAATATTCAACGTATCTCCTTTAGCCAAAAGAAATGTACCATAGCATCTAGTTATTTTACAACCGCGCAAAAATGCCAGTTACCACAGAGAGAAAGCTAGATGTGTTTTCCCCCAAATAATTTTTAATAGAATTTCATCTTGAGTTAATAAAAATATTACATGATTTGCTCATGGATTACAAAGAAGCATATAGCCATTCTTTCCCCGCTGCAATTTAAAAATGTATATAATTGTACAAATGAGTATGCACATGGAGTGTAGCAATTAAAGTCATAAATATCCAGTGTGTTTTATGTGTGGAGATAAAGCATTCTTTTGAACATGTTCTTTCATTTAAGCCATTACTCAGTAGGCACAAGAAATATTTTCCCCAAATGCACTTGAAGTGACAAAAGCATTACAACACATGATTTGTTAATTATCCAGTATTATCAGGAAATGAAAGTTGCCAAATGGGAAAAGTCATGCCCTTAACTTTGACACTCATCTACTGAACTGGGCAAAAGGATGCAGAGCCAAGCTGACCTGAAATTTTATAAATCAAATCAGATTTATTAACAGGAAGAGAGACCTCTTTCTGGGGGGAAAAAAAAAGGAGGAGAAGGAGAAGGAGAAGGGGAAGGGAAAGAGGAAGGGGAAGGGGAAGGGGAAGGGGAAGGAAAAAAATCTTTGTCTGATTCTTAAAATATATTTTAAATTGTATTTTTTTCAGTTTTTATTACACAAGCTTGGACTATGACCTCATTTGTTGTTTGTTTGCTTGTTTTAAGAAAAATCCTTTTTACTTTTAGTTGCAAGCTGTCAACTAAAAGTCATATGCTAACAGGGAATCTGGATCATGGGCATATTGAGAAAACTGGAAGTCTTCAAAGAAAAAAAAAAGGAATCAAGCTCTAAGCCCCGAGTTGCAGAAGTGGTTTGCTGTGGTCTTCCATGTGCAAGGATGGGCAAGTATATGGTGGGCACTGTCCCAGGAATTCACAAAAAATTCTAGTGAAGGGAGCACAGAGAATTTGGGGAGAAGACTTATTTTGCTTTAATCCTGTGGTCGGCAAACTGCGGCTCTCTGGCCCCCTTGAGTGTGGCTCTTCCACAAAATACCATGGCCTGTGAGTCTATTTTGAAGTGGCATTAGAAGTTTAAGTTTAAAAAAATTGGCTCTCAAAAGAAATTTCAATCATTATACTGTTGATATTTGGCTCTGCTGACTAATGAGTTTTCGGACCATTGCTTTAAGCAATACAAAATACCTTGTTCAGGGGGAAGTGCCCCCTGGATTTTTGAGGATGAATTTGAATGGCTGAAATAAAGTACTTTGGGAATAGTTATCTTTTCTTTCTAGCATCAATTTGGTGCACACTGAAGACATGTTTTAAGAAGGCAGCTATACAATAGCCCCCAGGAGTTTAGAGAGGTTTTTGTACACAAGCAACTGCTAACAATTTAGTTTAATATGCAGTCTTAGTAAATTAAAAGAATCCGATAAATAGGGACCCAGCTCGATTCTTACTTGTTTGCTAGGGCATAACATGTTGAACCCCAGCAGAAATTAATTCTGCACTTTTTCTACTTAAAACCTGCATTTTTTTCACTTCCTCCTTCCAGATGTTCTTACTCCTAACTTGGTCATCTGAGCAATTCATTAGTTTTATGCTTGTCTGCTTACAAGATAATAATAATAATGAAATTGTAGATTCATGTTTATTTCCAGTTCTTTCTATGTGCTTGTATTTAAACTCCTTAAAGACAAAACAGAACTAAATTAAAATAAAGAGTCCTCTATTCCTTTCATATCTTAACCTCTCTTATAACGTTGAGTTGGTCATAAACCTGCATGGTGTACATTTTGTTTTCTGCAGGGACCGAGACACTTGTGAGAGGATAAATAATCAAGTCTGCACTCTGAAAGATGAAACGGAAGGGTCGGAGAGAGAGAGACCAGGGTACCAGGACACAGACTTTATTGAGGAGAAGACCCTTCCCAAGGGAGAAAGAGCTCACAAGCGGGTGAAGGCAGAGAAACCAGGGGAGGGGAGAAGAAGGGACCCAGCCGGACCGCCTCCCGGACTGCCTGGGAGAACAGTTGGGGAGAAAAGGTGCCATGTGGGGCACTGAGACACTTTTTAAGGGCAGGAACAGGCAGGGGTTGGCCTCAGGGCGGAACTGGAAGGGATGGGACACAGAGCACTCAGCATGCGCTTGATTGGTGGCTCAATGTCTCTGTGGCAGATGCCAGTTACATCATAACTCTGCCCACCAGTTGGGGGCAGGGAGTGTCTGTCACACTCAGCTACACCTCCAGGGATGGAAAAGAGTGCTTACTAGATGCCTAAAGAGATAAAGCTCTGTAAGGATAAAGAGATACCGAGTGACTAGAGATACAACATTGACCACTGCTTACTAGTATTTCATTTTTCAATACCTACACAAGATCCTGGTAACTGGATAGTAGTTGTGAAAATGCATGTTTACTATTTGATACGTAATTGTTCCAATATTATTTGTGAACTGGTTGAAATAACTAGATGTTAACACTTAATACCTACAAATGCATAGAGCCAATAAGCCAGAATTTGTAAATGACCAAGTTATTTTTCTTCTTTGATGAAGTAGATGTTTTCTTAAAATTAAAGCAGGGATAGTAATAAGCCAGGAAAATTCTTTGGCAAGTGGAATTCAAACTGGCCCCATCCAGCACACTGACCCGCCTGCTTCCTCCTCCTTTGCAGGACCACTCCCTTAAGCATTATGCCCTCAGGACAATGAGGTTCTGATCAGCATCCAATAATCTTAGGAACTAAGTGTCAGACTGTTGACCACAGAGACAGAGCTTTGCTCACTAGAGATAACATCTAGGCCTGGATTGTGTTCAGCTCCAGGCCCCAAAAGCAGCAAAACCAGACCAAGCCATACTATGCTGACATTAGGATTAGATGCAATGACTAATGACCTCCCCAGCACCTGTCAGTAAGTAGAGACCATTGAAGTATGGTAGCAATTATCTCAGGTAGAAACTGCTGTTTGGGTACTGTACTTATTTGCTTGATAAGACAATAGAAAGGTATTTTGATTTTCAGAACTTATGTATGCTATCCCATACTCCATTGATGATGGTTTGAATGTCCCTATGATTGTGATCTCACTGGTCATAGAAGCACATTCCTCTGGGAACCAGGACAGGACAATTATCCCAATTGTCTCAGTAGCTACAGATAACTGAGTTTCAGTTGACTCAGTGGTCCTGGAATCAGAACATACCCTAAGTTGCCTCAAGTAGCTACAGACAGTGCATTCCTGTTAACTCAGTGATCCCAGAATCTGGACAGCACAATTATTCTAAATTACGTAGGTGGTCCCAGATAATGTGTTTCTGTTGATTTAGTGATTCTTAGATATCTACTAACTTGCTCAATTTTTGCTTCTGTAACAAATGCTTTTCACGAAACAGGTTCCTCATTCCAGACCCAAAGATGTAATCAATACCTTTGTGATATTCTGCCAATATAAGCCAGATGGATTGATCTGTTGGGGCTGCAAGGTTTGGAGAACTTTTGCTCCAGACCTCATATGCCGCTCGCCTTTAATAAATGACTCCATAATTTGACTTTTTGAGGCGTCCTTTTTAAGATGAGGGTAACACTACAACACCATGACTTTGAAAGTCACACATGGAAAACTGATAAATGTTCTACTGAGATCCTTTCCCACCCAGCAACCTGCCCCTTCCCCGCCCCGCCAGACCTCCCCTAATATACCTGCCTTTACAAAACAAATTTAATAAACCTAACACAAAAGACCCAGTACATGTTTACTTCTCTCTCTCTCTCTCTCTCTCTCTCTCTCTCTCTCTCTCTCTCTCTCTCTCTCTCTCTCTCATCTCTTCTCCTTCTCCCTCTATCCTCTCTCCAGAGCATGCCTGCACCTTTCCCTCTTTTTTCCTCAGGCATGTTTCCTTTGCTTTCTTTCTCCCAAGCTCCAAAGGGCATGCTGTTGCCTCTGTAACTTGTTTCCTGAGCCCATGCAGCCCAGCTGGCTCACTTGTCTGCCTCTCTGACTTTCTTTCTAAAAGTCTAAATAAACTTCTTGCACTAAAGTTCTTGGCTCTGAAGTCTTTCTTTGCATAACTGAAAAACCAAGGTCTAACAGGATAACAGAGTTTCTTATGTCCTTTGCAAATCTGTGAAATGAACCAAGTTGTCATGGGTACCTCCGCCATCTCCTGCTTTCTTCTCACCTCATGGATGCAGTGCTTGAAAATTTTGTTTTAATTCTCCCTTTGTGTAGACTCAACTCAGGCCAAGCCTACCTCACTTCCCTAAGCACTCCTCCCTGTCTTCTAGACTTGCAGATCTTGGAGTGAATATAGGATTGAAAATATGGCAATTTTTTCTAAAAGTATTTATTATCAGGTGTGTGTGTGTGTCTGTGTATATGTTACAGTGCTACTGAACTCAACTGAGTGGAAGATGTTTTAACATGCCACAGAACACATTCATTCTGTTCCTGGGCTGTCATCATTTCATCTAATTTATGGCCCCATAGAAAATCCCCTGTGTGACTCACATTAGCTTTGTTGAGCCCATTGTGCACAAAGTCAGTCTGTATAAATACTATTTTATTTGACAGTTTCATCTTAATAGGCTTAATATTTGCCTATCACATGTCCCTTGGCCTTTTAAACAATCTTGCGAATAGTTTACTGTGGAGCAGACAATGTGTGCAATACTAACGTGAAAACCTTCAAGCATGAGGGAAAAAAGTAGAATCATATTCATAATTTAGTAGATTGGTAGCAGGTAAAGTACCTTTGTAGAAAATTTTGAGCTACCTTGTAGGAAATCAAAAAATTTTAATGACATGAGAATATCCAAGGTTGAGATAAGGGCAAGTTTAGGGAAAACAGTTAAGCTGAAATGTAACTTTGTGCACTGATAGTTGTAAATTTTAGTGCACAGGCTACAGTGAAGCCTACAAATTGAAACATTTTTAAAACAAATGATATAAATGAAACAACTAAAACCAGGTTACATGCTACAGGGAAAAGGAATATTTTATTTTAACAAAACATTCAGAACTAAATCAATGTCCTTAATAATGTTTAAACTATGAGATAAAGAAAAATAAAAATGTGGCTAATCAGAGAAATGAAATAAAAGTAGAACATATAATTGGAATTTGTACTGCCTTAGTTGCTCTGGCTTTTATTAAAAGATATATTGTATATTGCTAATATTTACTCGAAAACGGATTCCCAAAATGAGAAAATAGTTGTATTTATATTACATTATAAGTATAAATTATGTTTTCAAAAGTGAGCATTAGAGCACGGGAACCTGGGCAGTGTGGGTCAGTTTGTTGAAGCGCTCTCCCCTACACTGAACGATTCGGAGTTCAATTCTCAGTCAGGGCATACACCTAGATTGTGGGTTTTATCGATCCCATCAGGTGCAATTGCTGTTTCTCTCTCTCATTGATCTCTCTCTGTCTCTTCCTTTCTCTCTCCTCCTTCTCCTCGCTCTAAAATCAATAAGCATGTCCTTGGCTGAATGAGGATTTTAAAAAAAATAATTTTGAAAATTAATACATTTTGAAAAAATATATTTAAAAAGAATCCTGGGTAGTATAATAACAGATCTCAGGATAATACAATAAAATTTCAATATTTCCTGAATTTCTAATAAAAGAGTATCTTTATGGCTTTTACACTAAAGAAAAATATTGGAAGAACATATATAGAGAAGGTGAAGAAAACTTAGGTAGTGCAAAACAATGCAAGCAACTTTGAAATGATGTACAGGTCAAGGGAATCTGTAAATACCAGCTAAATATTATTTTTATTGGCATTTAAGATAATTATGTGAAAATTCATCATATCCTAAAGTGTAAACAATTGAGAAGTGGGTATGCTGGATGTTGGTCATGTAATTACCTATCATAATAAAAGCATAATATGCTAATTAGACAATCAAACAACCTTTCAGACAGCCTTCCCAGTAAAGCCACTGTGATGGGGGCCGAGGCAGAGGCAGAAGCAGAGGCAGGAAGGGGTAATCAGGCAGGCATGCAAAGTGGTTAGGGGCAATCAGGCAGGCAGAATGGTTAGGGGTGATCAGGCAGGCAGGCAGGTGAGCTGTTAGGGGCCTGCAGTCTTGGATTGTGAGAGGGATATCCGACTGCTGATTTGTGAGAGGATGCAGGCTAGACTGAGGGGAACACTCCCCCCCTCCCCGACCCACCATGCACCAATTTCATGCAATGGGCCTCTAGTAAATTTTATACATATAAAAGCTTATATAGCTCTTAGGTAAGATTCCTTTTTCCCTTTAAAGTATGTCCAGAATAAGTGAACAGAAAGCAAGAACGTAGAGGCACTATTAAGAGTATTTATCATAGCTGCTGCCTAAGGCATCTTATTCACAGCTGACCCTTCTAGTGTTAGCTTTTTCCCTTTTCATACATTTTGAAAGTCTATAATCTCTAACTGAGAATGATTTGTTGCTTACCCTTGACAGACCTACAAAAGAATCCTTTTAAATGCCCATTTTAAACACAAGATTATTGGGAAAATGCTGTGAAATCACTTAACTACTTTGTTGTTGTTGTTTGGCCGGAACACCTCTTTGTCTTTCTGTGGAGCCATTAAAACTAGGACAAATGTAGTTTGTCTTGACACACAATGACTTAGATAAGTCTTGGAAAAGCCCTTTGTTAGCCAATCTGTTTTTCATTTGGGTCTGAGTACTAAAGTCCGTGGCAAGGTCCTGTCTTGTTCCTTCATTTACTAACTAAAATGTCAGTGCTCTGCTTCCTTTTATTAAAATAATAAAACACATGATTGAATATGTGATAAGATCCATTACACTGTGGCCAGTGTCTGTGGAACCCGAGTGCAGTCTTCAAATGGGCATATGTGCTGTTCATCAAATTACCCCTGAAAAGTGGCATTTGCACAGGTGTCTTGAAAACCTCATGGCTACAGTGCCCAGATGTTGGCTGACATGAGCCACTGAGGTAGGTGTGGGAAAGGGAGTCATGATGCTCTGTGGAGGACTCTTTTTAAACTTTACATCAGTAGCAAAATACAATCCAAATTGATGCTGCATGAGTGAGCTTGAAAGCTGTTGAGTATTACTTTGTCACCATCGAAAGGCATTGCTTTTAACACAATGGGCAACCCCATTAACCTCTGGGACTAAATCTTCTTCATTAAAATCATTCTAGAAATTTTGCAAACTTTGTTTTCGATGTCGTCATTGGTATTAGAAAGCCATGGAAAACCATAGAAGCACTTTATGACAGAAATATACAATGTGTGGGCATTCTACATGCTAACGGCTAAAAAAATGTAAGATATTTACTCCTGTTGATCTCCAACCTTTCATCCTATGTTATAATTTGCAGAATACACTTAGAACGAAAGAATCTGGACGATAAATAAAATATCTCTAATGACTACATTTTAGCACTCCCCTCTTAGCATTTGATCTTTCTTCCTGTAACTATTACTTCTCACAAGTATCTGGAGTCAAACTATGTGTTCACAAATGTGGCTTCAGTTCATGAGTTATGCTGTCACTATACAGTATACTCACATCCCAAAGCTAGTGCAGTTCATCCAACTTGGAGAGCAAGACAGAAAGGCTGCTCAGAGAGTCACCCCAAGACTTAGAAGGGATTTTTATTTTGGTTATTTCTAGGAGGAAGAAAAAAAACTAAGTACACTGAAGTACTGATAAGGTTAAAATGACTAAATTAGGCAATAAGAAAGATAATGAGTTAAAAGCTCATGCAAGGTCCTAGCCGGTTTGGCTCAGTGGATAGAGCTTTCATTGGCTTGTGGACTGAAGGGTCCCAGGTTTGATTCTGGTCAAGGGCATATGCCCAGTTGTGGGCTTGATTCCCAGTAGGAAGGCAGCTGATCAATGATTGTCTCTCATCATTGATGCTTCTATCTCTCTCTCCCTCTTCCTTCCTCTCTGAAATCAATAAAATATATGTTTAAAAAAAAAAAGCTCATGCAAGGAAGTGCACACTGAGCTTTCCCCAATTAGGAAGGATACACCATGTCCCAAAGGAGATACAGATATGAAGATGATTCTGGACAAAGCCCTGCAGTGGCCGTGTTACTCCTCATTGGTTTACATACCTGGACTGAAGGGAGATTTGGAGCACACTCAGAAGTAGATATTCCTTCCAAACTACTCCTAACTTCCTTTAAGTCATTTTAGGCATATCATATTCTTTATATTCGTTCACTCATCCAACACTGAGATATCATGTAAAGGTGAAAAGACCTAACTGGTATCCTTGAGAACGATGTATGACTGGTATACAGAATAATATGGAAACATTTACAAAATAAAATATCCAGTGCTTTCATGAGCACATTTGCTGTGCAATAGGGGCAATGAACAGGAAATACTTAAGTCAGAGAAGACACTGTGAAGACTTTAAATTAAGACCTGGGGGCAGGTAGGTATTTAATAGGGGATGGTTCAGTTGAGTGGGGTGGAGAGGGCAATCCAGGCAGAGAGAACTAAAGGTGTAAAGACACTGAGGGAAAATATTCAGAGAAAATAATTAGATATGACTTTTAGCTATGAAAATGATATGAAATGAAACCAGCCAGTTTCATAAAGGCCCTCAAATGTGAAACTATTGATAGGGTAATCACAGATAGTCTAACTCAGGACACTTTTAAGAGAAAAGGCTATTATTAATTACCCTGCTGAAAGTGAAAACCAGGAATGTCTTGTTGAACTGAGACCTATGCTCACCCTGGCTATAGTCAGAGGATAATACTGAAGAATTTTTAAGAGCAAAGTGGTGATATAAGGTGTGAATGTTAAACTGGTAACACTCTGATATCAGCCTGAAGACTGAATTAGATTTTCAGAAACTGAGAACGAAAGACAAGAAAGAACATTGTGCTAGAGACATGAACCTGATTGCCCATCTTTTCCTGGACTGCTAAGGATTAACTCAGCCAGGTCAGTGAACCCATGATGAGAGCCTTTGCAATCCTCTCAGATGTTCAAGACCTGATGTTGCTTCACTCTTTTGAGTCTATTCTATATAATAAAAGTCTAATATGCTAAGTGTCCAGTCATCTGGTTGGCTGTTCAACCAATCAAAGTGTAATATGCTAATGATATGTTAAGTCCGCCCAACCACTCGCTGTGCCATGCACTGACCACCAGGAGCAGACAGTTGACTGGTCGACCAGTTGCTATGACGTGCACTGATCACCAGGGACAGGTGCTCTGACCAGTAGATCAGCTTGCTCCTGGGGTCTGGCTGATCAGGATTGAGAGAGATAGGCTGAACCCACCCTGAAGACCTCCTGGGGTCCCTCCCTAGCTGGCCAACCTCCCATGTCCCTTCCCAGCCCCAATAGTGCACCAGTGGGGTTCCTCAGCCTGACCTGCACCTCTCACAACCCAGGATCCCTTGGGTTTCAGCCCTACTGCAAAACAACCTGTTGCTATGACACACACTGACCACCAGGGGGCAGATGCTCAATGCAGGAGCTGCCTCCATGTGGTCAGTGCTCTCCCCCAGGGGGAGCACTGCTCAGTCAGAAGCCGGCTCATAGCTGGTGAGAGCAGCAGCAGTGACAGGAGCCTCAACTGCCTCCACAGCAGTGCTAAGCTATAAGTTGGACATTCCCTGAGGACTCCTGTACTGCAAGAGGGCACAATCTGGGCTGAGGGTCCCTCCCTTGCACCAGTGCAAGAATTTTGTACACCAGGCGTCTAGTAGAAACATAAATCGCTGGTGAGCTAGTTAGTCAGCAAAATGGGGCTCTTTCCTTGATTGTCTTGCCATTTCATAAAAGTAAAAGAAAAATACTGGAAAAAGGGCTGGGGAGCTGAAGCACCATCACTACTCCTTTTTTGCTTTAAAAAAAATACGTATTTTTTTTGTTGATTTTAGAGAGAAAGCATGGGAAAGGAGAGGAAGAGGGAGGATCAATGATAGGCTGGCTGACTCCTGCATGCACCCTACTAGGAATGGAGCTTACTACAACCCAGGCATGTGCCCTGACTGGGAATTGAATTGGCAAACTATTGGTGCATTGGAGGATGTTCAACCAACTGTGCCACATGAGCCAGAGCAGCCACTACTTTTTCTTTATCAGTGGTCCTAGAGCAATGGGATTTATGTAGATGCATCTGACTCTATGATGTATAGCTGCTGGGTCCCTGCATTGTGCTCCCTGCCATGAAGGGTTGATGGAACCATGAAGTGGAGGTTGGGAGGGAGGTGTGGAGGCTGTAGGGCACATTAAAGCTCCATTAAAACCACTATTGTAAAGCAACTGAGCCCGAAGGGAGTGCAGCTGTTTCCGCTTCTGCATCCATGTTTCAGAGTGAGACTGCCACCTCCTGAGCAAGTCTGTGCCTTTTGGTTTTATTTATTCTGTCTTCTAGACGCTGATGTGCGATTTGAAGTTTTACCAGCAGAGAAGTCATGGGTTTCAGAGGCTCCTCTGTTTTGTATTTGCTTCCTGGCTCCCTTCTGCTTTCATTAGATAATGACCAGTTTTCCTTACGCCTCATTTTCACATTTTTTAAACATTTCTCTTTTTCAGTGATACATTTTACAACATTTCTCTGAGGCAAAAATAACCCTCCCCAAAGTACCTATAAAATAGTTTTGGGTGTATACCAAGTAGTGTAAACAGCATTATGGCTTCAGACATAGCCCTTTCTAAATGAATACTTGATTCTCCTGTTTATGTCTTTTAAGTTATCCTTGGTATGACAAAATCTTTTTGAGCATGCTCTTATTTTAAAAAGTATTCTTTTGATGTGATGAATTTCCAATTTTGCTCATTTATATATTAAACAATTATTTGTTGAGTATCTATCATGTTCCTGGAACTGTGCAAAATCTTTGGCACACAGTGATTTGAAAGACAAAGTCCTAACCCTTAAAGAGTATACAATTTATTGATGGTAAAATGGTGGGGGGGGGAGTCAGTTGAAGGAGACAGGCCATATATTTAGAGAAGTTGTTCTCCAAGTGTTGTCTCAATACCAATGATATGTTTATTATCAGGGAACTTAATAAATGTGCAAATTTTTGATCCCCTCTCAAATGTACTGAATCAGAAACTCTGAGTTGCGGCTTAGCAATCTTTATTTTAACAAGCCCTATGGTGGACTGGGATACATACTCAAGTTTGAGAACCATTGAACTATTATATATCATGATGAAAGAGGTGGGAAGTATAGGAGCATATGTAAAGGGGATAATTCACTCTTGTGGGATCAGAAAAAGCTTTGCAAAGAAGTTATTTCTAAGTAGAGATTTGAAGAGTTGATAGGAACTGGGCAGGCAAAAGGATGGTGGAGTACACAGCAATTAGTTCTAAGGAGAGTGTGTACTGAATCAGGCTGGAGGTGAAAGACAGCACAGCTGACCCAGAATTCAGGAGGAGTTCAGGGAGGCTGGGAGTGTGAATGGTGGAGGATGAGGAACTGCATATGCATCTCTTACCAAAGGACAGGCAAAGCCTCACACCACATCTGCAGACAGCAGTGTAGTGAAAACCACAGCTGTTGTCAGAGGAGACAGGTAGGTTTTCCCATTGGAAAGGTCTAGCTAGTCAGATAAAACCAGGGAAGAAAGAGGCACAGTTGGGAGTTAGGGATCCACCTAGGCAGACAAGGCAGAGAGGCAGCAGGAAGGATAACCCAGAAAACACAGGTGAATTCAAGTTGGGCACCTCCTCAGAAAGATGGTGCCTTAGTTTGGTAGGAATTCCACAGCCAAATGTCATAGATTCGGTGACTTAAACAACAGTTATTTCCTCACAGCTATAAAGACTAGAAGTATGAGACCCAGGTGTTGGCAGTGTTGGTTTCTTTAAGGCCTCCCTCCGTGGCTTGCCGGTGGTCGCCTTCTTACTGTGTACTCATGTGGTTTTTCCTCTGTGCATGCCCAGCCTACATTCCCTTTGTGAGTCTGAATGTCCTCTTCTTACAGGAACTTCACAACATCACAAAAAGTCCCCAACACATCAGTTGCTAACTGAGGTTCCTCAAAGTTCCCTAGGCTAAAAAGAGATTGGTTCCACATTTAGGCTATAATGAGCTCATACATGTGTGAAAAGAAATTAGGACATTATGACCTAGGGCACAGAGAAATGAAAACTGGTTGCCACGGAGGAAAATTGTGTGATAAAAAGTTGGAAGTTCAAATGTGGGATTTGCTACCTTTTTTGTTGTGTGCTCTTGTCTGAGAAACTCTGATAGTCACTCAGTTTTAATTTTCTCAACAATAAAGGAGTCCCACTGATACCTGCTTCGCAAGAGTAAATGAGATAATATGCAATAAAATATTATAAAATACAATTGTTTTATAAATGTAAGCTATTGGCAGCAGTTTCAAACATAATAATGGTCACCTTTTTACTGATAATTTTATGTAAATCAGTTATTACATTAATGCTTTTACATACATGATCCCATTTAACTGTAATTTGTAAATAAAGTTATTCAAAAGTATCTGAACTAAATTTTAAAAAGTCCACAAAAACAGGTGTTTATTAAAAATACCCCTTTCTAAGACATGGTTTGCCAATGTGAGTGAGTAGGGAGGGGGCTTTCCAATTTCAGCACAGTGGTCAGAATTTATCTGCAAGAACACATGACTGAAAATGCAGTATATGGAAAGGAAGCAATGCTCCATTTACATAGAATGGTCTTATCAAATAATGCAATGACCCAGAGATTAGGTTTTGTGGAGATTAGGAAAAAGATTGTGGGCCGGAGATGAAGAAAGAATTATAGTCACTTGATGTGGTTATGGCAACAACTAGACTTTTCAAATTTACTTATTTATGTGTCATTGCTATTAGGTTTTCTGGCCTATGATTCTACAGAGATTCTGTAACTTTCTCAAGCTCAGATAATGAGATACAGGCACAATCAAAATGAGATCCACTGCTTTTGACTCTCAATTACTAAGAGTGAGGAAAATTGAAACATGGGGGAAATCAAAAGAAGCTTTAGAATGAGAGCTAATGCCCTAATTTTGAAAAATATAATCCTGAGCATAAATTAAGGAAAATAAGGTTGTGTTTTCCAAAATCTTCCATTCATCAAGCATTCTCCTGTAGCTCACACAGCTTTAAAAAGCCCCTATCCTTTTGGTATGGACATTTGAGTAGAGTTTTTTTTTGTTTTTTTTTTCCCCCACAGTGAATATGATTACCAGCAGCACTCTGATTCTATTTACATACTAGGACGGCCATTCCACAGGAAGGACTTTGTGTTCTGATAAGTGATGGAAATAGTCATTTCATAAATCAGAAGATAACTTTGAGCCATTACTTTGAAGTCTCACCAATGTTTTCCATCTCATTTCCTAGGGAGAGAAAACCTGCCAAAGCCCTCCAAGAAGATAAACAATTTTTGGCCAGTGGAAATCCGGAGTGTTAAGACAGTCATCTGATCAAATATTTTCTACTAGAACATTTATAGTCATTTGCTTAAAAAATAATTTATTCTATCCCAACCATTTTCAAAGGAATTAATATATTCTCTCTTCATTGTTGAAGTAAGAATAAAACTAAATAAAGGGAGTAACTCTTTCATCTCAGCCTAGATAAACTTTTCTGACCCCTGATATCTTACAGCAGATATTTGTTGGCATACTTAACTATCTAAAACCAAAGAAGGAAGAAGATTCTCTAACAGCAGAATCTGATTTCAGGTTAACCAATTATTTTTTTCCTCTGCTATGTCTCTCTTCATCAGTTTAGGCTATCTCAGCCTGGTGGCAGTGACATGCCTGCAATTTTCATAAGTATTGATTAAACTCCCTGTAACCAATTGGGGATAAAGTTTCTTTCCGATGCTTAGCAATTACTTCTGGTTAACAGTTAAATATTGTTGGCCAAATCCTACCACTGCTATAAAAATGTAATTCCTCTAATGTTGCCTTTTCAAAAGACTGGACAACAATAAAAATTCATAGTTGCAGACTTGAAGAAGAGAATGGTACTTTTTTTTAATCCTTCTTCTCCCCGCTTCCCCTCATTAAATCCTGCATCCTTTAGTCACTTTTACATGAAATTTCCTGGTTGGTTGATGATCCGTTCATCTTTTCTCAGGCTAAAAACTGGACCTCACTTCTCTTAGTGTATGTGTCCAGCATGATTAAAAGGAAAGCTTATGTTATGAGTAAAATAGCTAGTGAATAATTATGCTTTAAACGCAAACATTGCCTATTGTTGCCATTTACCTTATGACTCATTAAATATACCAGGTCTATCATTTTCTATATTTTATTACTAGTGCTTTTCTACTATGTATGAATATTTACTTACTATATTTTACATCTTCTTGCAATTCGCATTTCTCTTTAATTACTCTTGCCAGGATTTTGCTGACATGGACTGAGGGAAATGGTTGGGGAGATGACAGGGTGACAAGTGAAGGCTTGGCTATCTCTTCATATGCTCTGTGGGAGATATCCGGGCCCAATTGTTGGTTAACTGTTGCTTCCTTTGAATCTGGAATACATAATACCTCTTACTTCTCAGCCTTGGGTCCTAGCAAACAATTCCAGGGCCATAGGCAACATCACTCAAGATTTTTTTTACAAATACATCATTGTATTTAAGTTTCCCCAAATCCATTTTTCAGTTGGAGAGACTGCATCTTGGAAAGTTTAAGCAGCTTGTCAACAGTCACACGGATGGTGCAGGTCTGACAGTGGTAGATTTTGGAGTCAGGCTTAAGCCTGGCTGACTCTAGGCATCCCCTATGTTCAAAAGCAGTGACTCATAGAGGCATAAGATTTCCTGTGGTGAAGTCCCAGGAAACATTTCTATGGATTTCAGTATAATTTATTATGTGAGATATTAGAGTAAAATATGCAAAGACATCCAGGCCTGCTCCTATATGTGGGGGGCTAGAGATAAGAGATCAAAAGGGGACCCCTGACCCATGTTCTGCCCTCCTCTCCACCTTCATTCCGTACCTGGCTCTGTTCCACATCATGAGGATTCTCCTGCAACCTCTTGGCCCTGGATGCTTTCAGTAGAATGCGTCTGGGGAGGGACCCATGCAAGTCCCAGGAGCAATCTCAGGGTAGTTTTAGCACTTAAGGATCCTGAGTGTCTGGGGGAAGGTCTAGAAAGGAGAATTTAGGTAACAAATGATCGTGTTGCATGTACCCTTGTTCCCTAGACTCCTGCCTTACAGTGACGGATACAGCTGGCAGAGGAGCAATGCAGGTCAGGCCAGAGGCTCCAGTGTCTGGGAACAAGGGTGGCGCTAAATATGGCTCTGTAGGACACCTGCGTTCACAAACTAGCACAGGTGGTACAATTAGTAAGCCACCGAAAGCACAACATATTTAACCTAAGCTGAGACTAATTTGCCTTATGAAGCACGCCTGACTGTATGGGAAATGCTTCCTCTTTATGCTAATGCAAACATGTGGCCAGGGAGGGATGGGCACATCAGTGGTTTGGCATGTGAAATAGAATAAGTAACTTGTTTAAAGAAAAATGCCAGTTATGAAATGTCGCTACTTAAATATTTACTCAACCACTTGTGCCGAACACTGGAGTTATGTAGGAATTAATAATAAAGAGGATGATATTATTAATAATGCAACTAAGATAACCTACTGTGTACTGGACACCGGGCACATTTGCAGATACTAAGGTCATATTTTCAACCAAACAGACCTGATTCTTGCCCTTCTGAAAACTTACAGCATACAGGTATGTAACAGATATTTTAAAATATCTTGTGCACTTAAATAATTACAGCTATAGTAAGTGTGTTGAGAAATTCTATGGTGCTGTAAGGACTTATGTTATAGGATAATTTTCCTTTAAAATTCAAATGTTAAAATTTTAACCCCTTTACCTCAGAAAGTGACTGTAGTTGGATATAAGGCAGCTAAAAAGGAAAGCCTTAATGCAATATAATTGGTGTCCTTATAAGAAGAGGAACTTTGAACACAGACATGTTCAGAGAAAGCAAATGTGAAGATACAGGAAGAAGATGACCATCTACAAATCAAGGAGAGTGAACTCAGAAGATGTCGACACCACAAACACATTGGTCTTGAACTTGTAGCCTTGAGGACTGTGAGAAAATAAATATCTGTTGTTTAAGCCACCCAGTCTGTACTTCATAATCGCTGCCCTAGTAAACTGATAGAGGATAGAACATGGGATACATATCTGTGAGGGATGGATAAAATAAGATATTTTAAAAGATGAATTCTAAATAGAAATGCAAAAAAAATAAATGTATTTTCCCAGATGGCCAGGGAATTAAATGGAGTATGGAGGGACAGGTAGAATTCCCATATGGTCTAGACAAAGCTCCTGTAATAGGAGAAATCTGAATTATGAGTGAACTGGGGAAAAACATTTCCCAAAACATAAAGAAAGTTAAACCAGTGTGAAAGAGGCGGAATGGCCCTTAAACAGTTATTTGGACTGATGCAAGCTGAAGGCAATGGAGCTATAGTGTTTATGTGTGCACATGCCTTGTAAATTATCGTGAGAGCTAAAGTGAAGGCCAGGAAGGAAGGAAGGAAGGAAGGAAGGGAGGGAGGGAGGGAGGGAGGGAGGGAGGGAGGGAGGGAGGGAAGGAGAAGGAAAAAAAAGGAATAGTGTAAAAGTTTGATTTACTTGATAAATACTCCTAATAGTTGAAAATTTTTGAATAACTGACTGAGAACATTATTTCAGTCATGAATAGTTGTAGTGCCCTAATATTCCTTGTACAAGAATCAGAATCCAGATATCATAGGCCTTGTTTCTAAGGTGTGTATTTATCGACACCTAGTGGCCGGATTCTAAATTGTTCTAGCATACTCGAAACATAAATTGTTCACAATTCTCAAGTTATTCTAAATAAATTTATTCCTTTGCTTTTACTACACTATTCATTGGATTAGTATTATATATCCAGAAATATTTCTTGTAGAATTCAACTTACTGTAACTGAGCTCTATATCCTAATTTAACTAATACATGTGGCATATAAGTCCAATCATGTCAATAGCAACCATTTATTTAGAGCTTACTACATACTGGGCTAGAAAGCTTTTATTCATTATCTCATTTAAGTTTGAAATCAAATTCAGAGTTTTTATTATTTTCCTCATATGAGGAAACTGAGGTTCAGAGAGGTCAGGTAACTTGCCCAAACTCAGACAGTTAGTTAGTTAAAGAACTGCAGTTAATCCTAAACTGCCTGACTAGAATATTCATCTTCATTCTACTGTACTACATAGTATCCTAAATAATTCATTTAATACATTTGAGCCTCTTTAGTTCATATATTTATTTAAGAGATACATGTGCGGCCCTAGCTGTTTTTTTTAAAATATCTTTTATTGATTTTTTTACAGAGCGGAAGGGAGAGGGATAGAAAGTCAGAAACATCGATGAGAGAGAAACATCGATCAGCTGCCTCTTGCACACCCCCTACTGGGGATGTGCCCGCAGCCAAGGTGCATGCCCTTGACCGGAATCGAACCCCGGACCCTTCAGTCCGCAGTCCGATGCTCTATCCACTGAGCCAAACCGGTCTTGGCGCCCTAGCTGGTTTGGCTCAGTGGACAGAGCATCAGCCTGCGAACTGAAGGGTCCCAGGTTCGATTCCATTCAAGAGCGCATGCTTGGGTTGTGGGCTTGATCCCCATTAGAAGATATGCAGGAGGCAGCCAATCAATAATTCTCTCATCATTGATGTTTCTATCTCTTCCTCTTCCTTCTTCTCTGAAATCAATAAAGATATATATTAAAAAAATAAGAAATACGTGTGTGTTTGCATATGTGTAAAACCTCCTATTATATGCCATAGATAGTATTATTAGATGACAATTCATATACTTATTCACAAAATATTTATTGGGAACCTGCTATTTGCCATGCATTATGTGGAATGCTGATGATATAATGGCAGGTATAATGGCAAAAAACATACCTGTCCTCAGTGTGTTTAGCACCAATAGAATGGAAGAACCTTGATCAGGTAATCACACTAATATTAATTTATGCATAATTTCCATCTGGGATATACATTTTTTTAGGAATGAAAACTTAAGTATGAATATATTTAAGAATCCACCTGCTCTTAACATTTCAAAAAGGGTTTCCTGAATGACGTGCTGCTTCAGCTGGGAATTGAAGGATGACTATAATTTAAATGTGTGTGCTTAGAGGAGGTAGTGGCAGGAGCAAGCAGGCAGGTGAGAGGAATGTTTTGAAGAGTAGGACAGCTATATGGAAGAAGGGCGAACCATGCAGTCAGGGAAGAAAGAGGTAGTGGCTGGGTAAGTAGAGAAGTAGGTAGATGAGGGGGAAGGTAATTCTGCTGCCTTGTCTAGAATGCAATGGTACTATCGCCAATCTCACAGCATAGGAACTCTGCGCCAGCATCTAGTCACTGCCAAGGGAATTCCTCTCCAATGCCAAGAGAAATAAAAGTTGATATACTCAGAGCAACCTCTATGTGTAGAGTCCTTACTGAGGCTGGGCATGTGCTAACTCAATCCCCCTACAACCTCTGGGTTGAAAGCAATGTCTCATGAGTGGCTCTGTTCCATGGCACATTTTGTTCTTGTCCATATGTTCCCTTTATATCTGCTTCTGCACACAGAATCTCAAACCATCTCTTCTCTCATCTCTACTCTCTTTGTCTCTCCTTCCCTCTACCATCCAGAATATTTTCTAAGTGCTCCCAATGCTAAGAGAAAGATTATGATAACATTTTTTTTTCCCAGATGCACTGGGAACAACTACTCCACATTGAGAAGAGAGGAGCATGAAAATAAATTACTAGGAAATAAACAGACATTGTGAAGTATCTCAAAACAACATCCCCTCATACCCCCAAGAAACTTATACCACCAAAATAATATGTAGTTCTCTAGATATTAAGCTTTTAAAGAAAGTGGGAAAGAATTGAATCAGTTTCTCCAGGTCAGTAGCTTCACCCTCAAAGCAACATAAGACAGTCAATGGTGTTCCCCATAGTTTCTCCAAGGGTCAGGTGAGAGAACCTAATTGCTCTCTTTGAGGGTAGTTATTGTCAAAAAAAGAAATTACAAATCTAAAGAAATGTTTAAAGAGTTTATTTGAGCCAAGGCTTGAAGGCCAGCTACCCAGAATCAAAATCTCAAAGGTTTGAGAAAATGCTCCCAGAAATAGCAGTTTGCAGTCTATTTTATACATTAGAATCAAAGGAGAAGATGTAAGGAAAATTACATGAAATCCATTGGCAGTAGTTCAGATCAAGTGGGTAGAAATAGTACAGTGGGAAATCTCTAGGTTGGGTGTGAGGAGCACCCTCGGGAAACAAAGTTCCCTGAGAGGGCCAAGGCCCATCTGCTCTCTTCCCCCCAGGGGAATGGTTACCTTCAGTTGTAGTTTAGCAAACAATACTGCCTTCCAGCACATAACATTGTAAATAGCCAAACTATGGGATAAAGGGAAAAGATTTAGGTGGCATCTTGGATGGACATATAGCCTAGGGAAATTAGTTAAGATAAGGGGTTTAATGGGAACACATGTTTACAGTAGAATGTAGCTTTGTTGTTTGGGGAACAAGGAATTGTGTAATATGTAAACCAGAACTGTTTAAAAGAGTGGAGTGAAATAAACTCTGGGCCGCAGTCCTAAAGAGGGCTTTGCGGACCTCCTGATCCCATATCTTTTGTTTCTTCTTTGTTTCTATCCATCTTACTATCTCTATCTTCCCGTAAGCCTCACCCCCCTTTCAGGGACTGCTCGACTGATGCCTGCTGGCTCCTGCAGTTGGGTAAAAAAATACAATGGAAAGATACATATTCCTTTTATATTGGTGGGTACAAGACAGTTAATATTCAACGTACATAGTTTACAGAGGCAAGTAGATAAGAAAGAGCAATGAGCCATGTTGAGGTTGTTCCCTGGTACCAGGGTGTTTGTCTCTAGAGGGCTGGAGAAGAGATCATTCTGACATCTTAAGTATGTTACCCTAGATGCACACAAACAATGGACAGGGCTCGCTGAAGTTGAAGATTAATCGTATAAGTCTTAAGACATGACTTCCCATTCTAACCTGCTCAGTTAGGAATTGTTCTAACCAGAACACCGCAGTGGTTACTTTTAGTTGTTGAGTGTCTCAGGCCTGCCAGGATGCCCACTTTCCATTCACCTTGTGTTATTTCCCCAGACCTGTTGCTGGTAGAAATCCCTCTCCCAGAGTTGTTTTCGCGCATTCCTTTGGTCTCACTTTCCCCTGCTTTGTCTGGCAGATTGGACTTTCTGCAGTGGGACTTGAGATCTAGGCCCTAGGCAGGCACACAGCACCTTTTTACAGATCAGACCCCACCTCTCCACCTTACTCAGAGTGATAATTACTTGGTGTATTGGAGTCAAAGGCTCCTGTGTTCTCAGAAAGCAATTTATATTTTTGTTTAATGCTCAATGAGAACAGTTTTCCTTCTAAATCTTTCTTTACATGAAAGTCTGCTCCAAATCCAGTGAATTTCCTTAACTTGTTCATATCTATTTTCCTCTTGCACCTTGACCTTCCCATGACATTCAGATAGGGTGGGCTTCTCTCCAGCAGCTCTTTCTCTCATCCAGAAGTCCCCAGTATAGAGCTACTACATTATCTCCTTGTCGGAGCTGACACTTTACTCTGACATCATAGCACGATCTAGTGTGGTCTGCAGTTTCAGAGCTTAGAAAGTTAAAGAGATATGTGCACAACTATCTCTTCTTTTTGCAGTTACAGGGTCCAGGCCAGGTAAGGACTCTAAGAACAGAATCTTCTACTGGATGCAGAAACATGGAACTTGTGTGTGGAATTGATTGAAAGTTTCTGTAATTTGGGCACAAAATACTGACCTAGATACCTACAGCTATCTTGTTGGACAGATTATCAGAATCAGGAAGTAGTATTTACAGTTTCTCTTTTGCTTTTCTTGTCCTAAATCTTGAACTTTTTTTGTGTGTGTGTTTTTGTTTTGTTTTGTTTTTACGACAATAAACATTTCTACATGAGCTAAGGTAGGAGGACGGAGGATTTATTTGCCTTTCTGAGCCTTGAATTTCCTCAGGTAGAACCCCAGATCCTTGCCCTTCAGCACACAGCCATCTGTGCGGTCACAATAGTCTGGTCTCACAGGAATGAGTGCAAAAGCTTGCCTGCTGCCACTGCTCCTGGAGCAGACTAGGCATCCCTTTTCCTTTCATTATATTTCTTTTGAATTTTCTTATATTGTGTTTAGTTTAAAATCTCTTCCTCCTCAGGAGTCAGCTTAGCCCCCTCCTTGTGGCCCAGGGGCAGTGTCCAGTGGGACTCGCACCACTGTTGGTTCCGTGCTGTCAGTGAGCACAACGCAGGTCTGCTCCAGGCTCTTGGGGTGGCCCAGTTCATGGTTGGATGCATAGTAGACATCAGCAATGCTTGCTTTGCACGTACAACAATCTGAGCCCCAGAAGTTGCCTACACCCAGCCTCAAGGCTCAATATTTCTTGTTGCCTCCCACACATGGGCTGTGTATATGAGGTGGGGGCCCATCTTAGTGCTGGCAGCAGGGCATGCCAGCTCACGTTTTTGCTTCTTGTGGTAGGACTTTCTCTTGCCCCCAGCCTTGCAGTCCTTGTGCCAGTTGTTTCTGTGGCTCGGTGCCTGTTGGAAAGTATCTTAAATTTCTAATTATGTCATTCCACAAATGGCTTCTGATTTCTTCCAGGCAAAAATTTTAGGATACTGGTGCCTAACATGAGTCTTCTGTCCTCTCCCTTTACTATCTCTATCGGTTAATTGTCAGCTCATTGTGACACCCACCTCTCTCATATCCCTAACCTAGGAGAGCAGATTTGGCTAGTTGTTTCCTGAATATCCATTCTCTACTCATTTCTGAGCCCCAAACTAATTGGAATCAGAAATGTGCCCAGCTAACAGACTGCACTTCTTAGTGAGCATCCCTTGTGGCCAGATATAGATATGTGAGTACATTCTGGCAAGTAGGATTAAGCAGAAGTTTTTGGTAAGGATTTTCAAGGAAGCTTCTTTAAAAATGTCAAGCTGTTAAGAAAAATCGGACATTCCTGTTTATCTTTTCTTCTTTCCATGTTGGAATGTAGATGCCATGTCTGGGTGTCCAGTAGCTGTATGGGAGGAAGGTGACCTTGAGGGTGAAGCCACCTGCAGAAGATGGTGAAACAGTAAGGGGAGGGCTCTGCAGAGATAATTTAGCAGCCCTGGACTTCTCATCTCTGGATTTATTTTACATGAGGAAGAATTAAATTCCTTCCTTGGGAGGCAGCTCATATTTCTAGTGTCTATTTCAAGCTACCGACACAATTCTCAACTTATATACTGAGAGGGTGGAAAGTGAACTAATGCAATGTAGGTGATATTTACCTCCATGGGTGTGGGGGAGGTACCTCAAGCTCTTGTTTAGAGAACTATAGAGTCATTTATTGCTCTCAGAAGTACATTCTGTCCTTTTGGAATCCTGGATTTTTCTGATGTCCTCCCTGGGGATAATTTTACTCTCCTGAATATGGTGTTTGCAGGAAGGTGCACCTGAATTTCTGTGTTATATACTAGAATTGCACAGGCTGCTACAATGACTGTCCAATATTTACCAATGCTTAATTTGAGATCTAATTAAGCATTGCTATACTATCTAATAAAAGAGTAATATGCAAATTGACCATACTTCTGATCAAGCCACGCACACCAGCCAATCAGGAGCAAATAATCCCCAACCAAGATGGCTGCAGCCACTGAGAAAATCGACTGGCTGGACAGTGAGCTCAGCATCTGCACCCCACCGGCCTACCTGCAGGGAGGGAGGAAAGGGGCGAGATGGAGCTGTGAGCGCAGCATCCATGCCCCACCAGCCCAGCCACA
Organism: Antrozous pallidus; assembly: GCA_027563665.1. NCBI lineage: Eukaryota > Metazoa > Chordata > Mammalia > Chiroptera > Vespertilionidae > Antrozous > Antrozous pallidus. The sequence goes on from CM050513.1 coordinate 30,132,762, forward strand.
CAGGTGCAGAGAGAGGGGCTGGCTCGGCAGAGGGAGGGCAAGAACCAGAAAAATGGGTCTTTCCGTTTCCTGATGCTGATGGAGACCTATGGGTGCTGGGCTCCTCCACCTGCAGTCCCCAGTCACAACCCAGCAGATCCCTGCCTGCAGTCCAGATGCGACCAGCAAGGCCTGTGGCATCAAATCACTGCTGCCAAAGCCCCCCCCCCCCCCCCCACACACACACACAAACACACTCGCAAGTAGTATGGTCCAAGGGGGCAACTCCTGAGGCATTGCTCCCATGGCAGCAAATGTGCACCATGCCAGGTGGGAAAGCCAGACCTGAAAGCCCAAGCCCCCAAGTACCTGACAGGGTGTTGTGTGCCGGAGCCCTGAGAAGGCCCCAGGATAAGAATATCCCCAGAGGCTGTGCAGAAGGAGGAGAGGAACCTCTGGCTAGAGGTGGGGTGAAGGATGCTGGCGTCTTTGCAGGCAGGGCTGAGGGACACCACCCCCCACCTCCACATCCTGCCCCCATGCACGAATTTTGTGCATCGGGCCTCTAGTGTTTGTATGTGTGTGTGTGTGTGTGTGTGTGTGTGTGTGTGTATGTGTGTGTGTGTGTATATATATATGTATATATATACATATATATATGAATTGTTATTATGCTGTAATTCAAAAGCAACCCCCCATATTTTTCTGTAATAGAAAAATCCCAAATAGTGAAAGCTACTGGTATGGCCATGTTTCTCCTTGGACTGAAAGTTAGCATCTGAAAGGCATCACAGAATCAATGAGAACAAGACAGGGAGTGTGTGTGTGTGTGGGGGGGGGGGGGGGCCTTCAGGGGAGATGGCAGAAGAGTAGGAATCAGCTCCAGTTGCACTTTACCTTTCTCCTTCCTGGAATTGAATGCCCCAGTTTTACTTTGATAACGAAGAAGTCCATGAAATTTCCCTCAGGAGACACAAAATCCAAAGAAAGCACGTCATACCCTTTGATTTAGGGATCCAACACTGCAGTGATCTCTGGTATGATTCAGATGGCGTAATTTCTCCACGTCAGGACACTAGATGCTCAGTTTGGCAGAATCGGCAATCACTGAGAGAATTGCAAGCCTTCAGTTCCAACACAGTAGGCACCTCAAAGTGTTGAAACTTCTGTTCTTTCACAGTTCTGCCAAGAATAATTAAGTTGCTAAGTAGTCTATCACTTAAAAGTAATTCATGCTCCCCAATAACCTTTTTCTGTCAAGTAATGAACACTAACAAGGGTCAAAAAATAATTAGAGGCATTCTTTTAAGATTGAGAGAAACCCACAGGATATATATACATAAACAGTTTTGTTTTGGTTGGCTCTCATCATCATACATATTGGATAACACCCACTTCTCAGGATCAGACTTGACAATCATTTGGTCTCAAAGATGCTGTCCAAAGCCACTTGCCTTGGGATACAGTGTACTGGTCTCTGCCAGTGGAATTCTTCAATGCGGGAAGATTTCAGTATATCTGTATTTTGTCTTATTATTATTTGTGTGTGTGTGTGAACCACTATGATAGTAAGTGCCTGAGAGTTACTGGATAAAGAAACTGAGAAATAGTTTAATATTATTTGGTTAGGAGCTCACTAATTTTTTTTTCTTTTTTCCCCCCAAGAAATGCAATCTTTCAGGGTTCTAGCTTGAAACTGGCAAACCAATATTCTTCTGCATTCTATTGACCAGGGCACGTCACAAGGTAAATCCAGGTTTAAGGAATGGAAAAGTATACTCTTTTTGAAAATATTCTTATATGTTTATTGGAGAGAGAGAGAGAGAGAGAGAGAGAGAGAGAGAGAGAGAGAGAGAGAGACATTGGCCAGTTGCCTTCTGCACTTACCTCAACTGTGGATTAAACTGACAACCTAGCTATGTGCCCCAACCTGGGATTGAACCCATGACCTTTCAGTCTACAGGACGATGCTCCAACCAACTGAACCACCCAGCAAGGGTAGGGAAGTAGACTTTTAATGGGAGTAAGTTCAAAGCTTCACTGCAAAGAATATGAAACAGGGAGACACAAACCACTGTCCCTGCAATCTATCTGCCCAGTGAGAAGTACTCGGCGCCCAGGGAGCAGATGGAAGGTGCATGTGTTCCAGCAGAGCAGTCAGGAGACATTCCCTGAGGGTGTGATTTATTTTGAATCAAAATTACCATTGAAAGAGTAAAATAAAAGTCAGGGGAGGGTCAGGCACTTCAAGGCAGGAGGAGTGACCTAAGTGGAACAAAGTCAGGATGCAATATCTTTTGAGAATTATAATATTAGTAATGGCCAAATAAAAAAAAAATCCACAAACCAATTTTTAAAACACAATCAGCTTTTTATGTAATTGGGAAAATTTAAATTCCCTCAATAAAAGAAAATTTTTCTTTCTTTTCTGATTATTTTGTTACCTTATTTGATTAAAAAGCTGAAGATTTTCCTTTCTCATTGACATGCACAGGAATAGGAAAACACACCCTGAAAGAATGTAAATTTTGGACTTTCAGTATACATGGAAGTGTCTTCTGGATAGAGTTGTCTTTACAGCTACATTTTGAAGGACTAATGAACACTTCTCATCCTGAGATAGCTCAGAAGGAAACCATTTAGAATGAATGACATGTGGATAGAGGGCTGTCAATCAATCTGTATAGAAAGCAATTTTCTGAATGTCAGAGGATGGCAAGGAAGTCCAGAAGAGATTTGAAAAGAGAAAGACTCATTTTAAGACATGAATATAATTTTCAAAATACTCAGTCTCATGAGAGGGAGATAGAAGAAAATTCCAACAATCATTAACACAGAACTAAAGGACAAACATGCAATAGAGAAATCAATGAAATGATTCGTCTAGATGAGGTTTCAAAAAGTCACTCAATTCCCGTTGTTTTCTATTGACTCATTAGGTCATACGATATTACACAATTTAAAACGATCTTAGTTTTCATATCTGCATACCAAATATTATTTTTTTGGTAATTAAATAATGTCCCCAAACCAGATTAATTTGCTATTTGTTATAAATGACAGCCATGAGTTTGGAAGACTTGCCAGAACTGGAATATTTTCATAATTATAGGACAATATCATTGTTGTGTTTTATTTATTTGTTTGTGTTATTCTTTTGATAAGTTCTTCTTAGGGTTTTAGCATTCCATGTCTGGCATTTCCTCCTGTCAGCTATCCTCACCTATTTCTCTGGCATACCACTAGTACTTTGCTAAGAATAATTCAGTTTTATTTTTTCCTATATGAAGCCTTTTCTGTCTCTGCAAGACCTCTCTACCCAACTTGGCAGAACCAAATATCTTCAGTGGAAACACTAACTTGATACCAGTCTCTAATATCTGTTATCACAACTTGTTCACCTATTAATGTCTGTCTTCACATTAGACTGCTCTTTTCAATGGCAAACTGTATGTTTTCTTAATCTTTGTGTTCTCCCTTCATATAATGATGACATACCAATTGCTTGATAGGGAAGTAAGCCATGAATAAATGAATGAGTGTCTCTCAACTGCAAATGCAGTTTAAAAGAGATACATGTTTTCATACAAAAAATGATAAAAAGTATATGAACTTAGATTTATTTTAATTTATTGCTTATAAAACCATTAAAAGCCTGGTGCATGAAATTCATGCACTTGAGGAGGGAATCCCTCAGCATGACCTGTACCCCCTTGCAGTCTGAGAGCCCTCTGGGAGTCTCCTGGGGAGCAGACTTAAGTTGTCAGTAAGACATTCTTAGTGCTGCCATGGAGGTGGGAAAGGCTCCCACCACCACCGCTGCACTCACCAGCCACGAGCTCGGCTTCTGGCTGAGCGGCACTCCTCCTGTGGGAGTGGATTGACCACCAGGGAGCAGCACCTGCATTGAGCATCTGCCCGCTGGTGGTCAGTGCACATCATAGTGACTGGTTGTTTTGCTGTTTGGTCAATTTGCATATTAGCCTTTTATTATATAGAATTTCACATCCCTTATTATTTAATTGAGGCAACAACTGTATCATCCTCATTTTAAAAGTAAGAACACATGGTTCACATTGGTTATGTGACTCCATGAAAGAAAATGCCAACATTCAGCCATAGCCATGCACTCCATGTTGTACATTGTTCAGGGAAATAGCAACTAAAATGGGACAGTAGTTCTGCAATTAAATTTTTGTAACATAAAGTTTGGATTATTTTTTGGGGGGGAGGGTGGATTAGTTTTTCTTAAGTATAAATAAGGGAAGTAGACAAGATGACTATTGAGAGCCCTTTAATTCTAATTTATGAAACCTACTCACAAATTCATTAAAACTCTGCATCTGGACACCACATTATATGACCACCAGATGGCGATGCAGCTTAACTTAGTACCCAGGTCTGCAACCCCAGCATCTGAGGAAACAGTGCTCAGGGCCATTTCCTGCAGCCAGAAGTTTTTAAAAGACAGATATTCTATCATAATTGAAAATTCATCATTTCCTTTCCAAATGTGACTTTGTGAACTTTCCTTAAGGAGAAAGTATTTCAGAATGCCAGCCATTCATAAATGCAAGACGGAGGAACTGTCAACTCGAGGCCAGTGTTAGGACACAGATAAGAAGGAACTCCTGTAAATGACTGAAAACAAAGTATAATATCCATGCCAGGTCAAATAACTAAACATTAAAAAAAAATTCAAGACTGTGGATCTTCCCTGGACTCTAAACTTCATTATTTCAGACACCAGGTTTGTCCATTTCTGAATACTCAAAAAATTTACGGTGAATAAATGTATCTACTAGGAGTAAATCGATGCACCAGGGGCTAAGGAGGAGATAGTCATTTTGTGTTGGTGTTCACAATCAGAATCAGATATTTAATCTGCATTTACTGGATCTGTCTGTGCAGAGTCTGTGCTAGGTCTCAGGAAAAGAGAGGTAATAATGGTTACTGTTATTTATTGATTGCTAACTGCCAGCAACTATGCTCAGCACTCTAATATTCAACTCTCTAAATCTTTATGGCAACATTAGATATGAAGGGCTATTATCCCTCTTTTAGAGATAATGGAAAGGAGGCTCAGAGAGATTAAGGAAAATGCTGAGGTCACTACCAAGGTCACTGACTCCTGTTTTTATAATAATGGAAAGAGAAGAGGACAGATACATGCCAACAAACATAACAGATATATTCCAGACAGAAACTAGAAAGGCAGGTGGAAACTTTCAGGTCACAATACTTATTCCTACCTTGTTTCTTTAAAATCTCTTATACTGGTTCAGAATAGGAAAAAAAGTAGCATTTCTGAGTTGTCTTACATTAGCCGTGGTCTACCATTTCCTCATGGATGTGTGGTTTTAGGCTGGCATATTTGGTGATTCTTAATCCAGAAAATATTATTTATCCAGTTGAAACTATTGCCAATATACCCGAACCCTGGGAAATATTATTTTATTGGCAAGACTTTTCCAACTTATCCTGAGACTAGAGAAAATGTAAAGAGACAAGTTCCCAGGGTGGTGTAAGATTCCCTTATCCCAGGTTTGATTTAGATCTGTGTAAAAACAGACATTTTTAAAAGTTTGTATTCCTTCTACCAAGTTGCATAGATTACTTTTAAATCTGCTCTCAATTTAAATGCTTCCTTTTGTTATGTAGGATAATACAATATATGTGTGTGTGTGTGTATATATATATATGTATATGTGTGTATATATATATATATATATGTATATGTGTATATATATATATACGCACACACACATATACACACACACACATATATATATATGTATATATATATATCCTGTCTAATAAAAGAGTAATATGCAAATTGACCATACCTCTGAAAAGCCACGCCCACAAGCCACGCCCACCAGCCAATCAGGAGCAAATGACACCCAACCAAGATGGCTGTGGTCACTGAGAGCAGGACAGAGGCTTGGATTCCCCCAGCAACGAAGGAAGCCAAGCTTTCCACCTGCCATCACTGGCCTAGGCCTCCACTCAATGCCACAAAGTTTCAAATACAGAAGATATATCCCAACAGAAATGGCAGCAGCCACTGAGCTGAAGAGAGCAGAGGCTAGGGTTGCCCAGGTGATGGAGGAAGCCAAGCTTCTGCAGCTCTGGCTCGCCTAGGCCTCCACTCCAGGCTACAATGTTTCAATTATTAAAGGTAAATGTCCCAACAGAAATGGCTGCCACCATGGAGTGAGCAGAAAGCTTGGCTCTGGTCTAGGCTACAAAGTTTCAATTGTAGAACATAAATTAATCCCAGATACCAGAACCTTCGCTTGGGTCACTGGGAGGCTTGGCTGGCCTGTAAACCACCATTGACCTCTCTTCCATGCTGTCCCATGTCCCAAGGGGACCCCAACCCTGATCCTGGACACCCTTCAGGGCAAACCAGTTGACCCCACCCATGCACCAGGCCTCTATCTTATCTAATAAAAGAGTAATATGCACATTGACTATCACTCCAACACACAAGATGGCTACCCCTATGTGGTCAAAGATCCTGCTCCCATGTGGACAGAAGATGGCCTCCACAAGACAGCCAGCAGGGGAGGGCAGTTGGGAGAGACCAGGCCTGCAAAGGAGGGCAGTTGGGGGCAATCAAGCCTGTAGGGCAGGGCAGTTAGAGGTGACCAGGCCAGCAGAGGAAGGAAGTTGGGGGTAAACAGGCTGGCAGGGGAGCAATTAGACATCAATCAGGCTGGCAGGGGAATGGTTAGGGCATGATTAGACTGGCAGGCAGAAGCAGTTAGGGGCAATCAGGAAGGCAGGCAGGTAAGCAGTTGGGAGCCAGCAGTCCTGGATTGTGAGAAGGATGTCCAACTGCCTGCTGGGATTGGGCCTAAACTGGCAGTCGGAAATCCCTCAAGAGGTTCCAGATTGGAGAGAGTATAGGCTGGGCTGAGGGACAACTCCCCTCCCCAACCCTGTGCATGAATTTTGTGCACCGGGCCTCTAGTGTGTGTGTGTGTGTGTGTGTGTGTGTGTGTGTGTGTGTGTCACATACAAGTTTGGACAAAAGTAGGTTTTCAGTAGATTACATGGAAATTATATAATAATTAATAAATAATGATACAATAATAAACTTTGTGTTTCACATACTCACAACTGTAAACCCACCCTTTATATTCCCATATCTCTAAGATGAAAGACACATTTCTGGAAGCAAAGAAGGAATAGAAAGAGAAAAGGTGTTTTCTCTCATGGCTCATAATATAAAATTGACTGAGAGTCCCATAAGATGAAACATTAAAGAACTAACAACACATTTCATTTTTTATCTCAAGCTAAAATGGGAGGAACAAATCCAGTCAAACAACCTCCAACCACAAAGGTGGCACTTTTTATATACAAACTGGTAGCCGAGATAGTTTATGTATATCTCTATCTCCAAGGTGAATTTTTTCAAATGACCCCAAAGTAGAGAACATTAAGCCAAAGAACAGAGGTTAGGCAGAGCAGAGAGCCAATGTCTAGGAGACAAACATTCTTGAAGATCTTAAATATTCAATTTTGGCTTTGCTTGTCGACTTAAAGTCTATTGTGGAAGAGAATACCAATGATTTCTCAGTATTTCTTCCTTCTTTATCCCTCTTAGTAATAAAAGCCTTCTAGTTTAAGTGCAGCCTTTTCACTGAATTCCCCAACTCCCAGTGGAATGTGAGGGCAAGTAATGTGCCAACATCCACATCACTCTCTTTCCCTGGCTGCAGCGACTGGAGAGAAGTTTTGATGGCAGCTGCCCACATTCCTCAATAACTCATCTCTGCTTAGGAGAGTGACTTAAATATTAAACTCATCTCTGCTTAGGAGAGTGACTTAAATATTATTATCTTACAACATCTGTCCCTTTTAAAAAAATATATATATATTATTGATTTTTTACAGAGCTGAAGGGAGAGGGATAGAAAGTCAGAAACATCGATGAGAGAGAAACACCGATCAGCTGCCTCTTGCACGCCCCCTACTGGGGATGTACCCACAGCCAAGGTACATGCCCCTGACCGTAATCGAACCTGGGACCTTTCAGTCCGCAGTCCGACGCTCTATCCACTGAGCCAAACCGGTTGCGGCACAATATCTGTCCCTTTTAAAATTACTTTTGTTACAAGAGCTAGCTAATACAGAAATTTGTGCCTGGATGTCAATCATTATTGTAACAAAAACTATGTGGGCATTCATTAGCAATCAGGCAGAGAATGCCAAACAAATAGGTTGCAGCCTTTGAGACCTGCTGCCCCTTGTGGTAAAACATTTAGTAAAAGTACTACCTAGGATAGCTTGAGGCTGACCTTTTGCCTCCAAAGCATATAGCTAACTTGAGTGGAACAGGTGAAAAAGAAGAAAAGTGACTTGTCCAAATTTCCATGGTTAAAATAGAACTCAAGTCTCTGTTTTTATATTCACTTAATTAGAATACCAATGGAGACACCCCACCACAAGACTATCTATAATGTATGCTTTTCTAAAGGGTGTTCAGCTCTACTTCTGTTAAATCAAATTGTGTTTCCATAGGTTATGCAAATATTGTTATTATTATTTTTTTACTTTTACTTTGGTTATTTTTAAATTAATTTTTAAATCACACTTGACATGTACTAATATATTAGTTTAAGGTTTATGGCATAGTGGTTAGAAATTTATATAATTTGCAGGTCTTGTACCCACTTGGCATCATACAGTTTTTACTATATTCCCTCTGTTATGCTTTACATTCTCATCGCTGTTTTGAAACTGCCAATTTGTACTTCATCCCTTCACCTTTTGTACCTAGCTCTTGCAACCTGCCTCCCATCCAGCAACCATTAATCTGTTCTCTATAAGTTTGTTTCTGTTTTGTTTGTTCATTTATTTTTAGATTTCACATATGAATAGAGTCATATGGTATTTGTCTTTATCTGACTGATTTATTTCACTTAGCATAATACCCACTAGGTCCATTCATGTTGTCACAAATGATAAGATTTCATTATTTTTTATGTCAGAGTAATATTTTATTGCTTATATGTGCCACTTCTTTATTCCTTGATCTTTTATTTGGAACATCAAATTCATTTATATTTAAAGTAATTATTGATAGGTATGTAGTTATTGTCATTTTGTTAATTGTTTTCTGATTGTTTTGGTTCTCTCTTTTTATTGTTGTTTTTTTCTCCTATTCACTTACTCTCTTCTCTTGTATATTGGATGACTTTCTGTAGTATTGTGTTTGGATTCCTTTATTCATGTCTTGTGTAGCTCTTGTAGAGTTTAGGCTTATGGTTACCATGTGCTTTACTATATACCAGCTATGTTTATAGCAATCTATTTTAAGTTGATTGTCACTTAATTTTAAATTCATTATAAAATCACTACCATTTTTACTAATCCTCTACACATTTATGTTTTTGTCATTCACTTTTTACTTCTTATGCATGTTTTTGTTTGTGTTTTCTCCTTAATTTACTGTTGTAATAACATATGATCTTCCTACTTTTGTTTTTAACCTGTGTATTAGCTTCAGTGTTTGTTGAGCTACTATTTTTATTATGTGTTTATATTTGGCAATGAAAATCCTTCTTTGTGGTAGTTTCTTATTCATATTTATATTTTTTTTCTTACCAAAACAGGCCTTTTAACATTTCTTGTAATACTGGTTGAAAGTGATAAATTCCTTCAGATTTTTCTTGTCTATAGAGCTTTTTATCTCTCTTTTGATTCTAGACCAAGTTCCTTGTGTTACATCACCTTGATTATTTCATGACAATCCCTTCTGATAAAGTCTCTGTTGAGAAATCAGCTGACAGTCTTATGGGAGCTCCTTTGTAGATAACTGACTGCTTTTCTCTTGCTGCTTTTAAAACTCTCTGTCTTGAACCTTTGGCATTTTATTTATATGGTGTCTTCGTGTAGTCCTCTTTCTTCTTTGGGTATATATATCTGGGATTTATTTGTCTTCTACAATTGAATCTTTGTAGCCTTCAGCAGAGCCAAGCCTCCTTCTGGCTTCCTGGCTAAAGCCATTTTTGTTGGGATTTATTCATCTTCTATAATTAAAACTTTGTAGCCTTAAATGGAGGCCAAGGCCAGGGCAGGCAGAAAGCTTGGTTTCCTCCATTGCTGGGGCAACCCAAGCCTCCTGCTCTCTCTGTGGCCACAACCATCTTGATTGGTTAATTTGCATGCTCACTCCTGATTGGGTGGTGAGCATGTGGTGAGCATCAATTTGCATATTACTCTTCTATTAGATAGGATAATCCCATTTGTTTATTTTCTCCCTAGTTTCTTTTACACTGGGAGATATATTGGTAAACATATTGCTGAGAAATGTCTGAGATTTTGCTGCTGATGGTTTCTTCTAATATTTTTATTTGTGTTCATTATAATTGAGACTCTCTGTGCTTGCTGAATTTGTGTGTCTATTTTCTTCCCTAGGTCATGAAAATTTTCAGTGAAATTATTTAGTGAGTCCCTTGGTCTCTCTCTTCTCCTTCTGGTTTCTTTTTTATATGAATATTGTTACATTGGCTATTGCCCCAGATGTTTCTTAAACTGGCCTCAGTTTTTCTGGATTCTTTTTTTCTTTTTGCTATTCTGATTGTGTGTTTTTTTTACTACCTTGCTTCCAAATCTCTGGTTCATCTAATCTGCTGTTGGTTCCATCTAATATATTCTCCATTTAAGTTTTTGTGTTCTTCACTTCTGACTTATTCTATTTTATGTTTTCTATTTTCTATCTCCTTTTAATGTTTCCTTCCTCTGTTGAAGTTCTTAATGATACCATCTACTCTTTTCCTAAGTTCATTGAGCAACTTTATGACCTGTGTTTTGAACTCTGTATCTGGTAGATTGCTTGTCTCCATTTAGTTTAGTTTCTCCCCCTCCCCCCTCTGGAGTTTTGCTCTGTTCTTTCTTTTAGGATGTGCTTATGTGTCTCCTCATTTTTTCTGCCTACCTGTGTGTGTTTCTGTATATTAGGTAGATCTAATATGTCTCCCAGACTTGAGAAAATGGCCTTATATAGTAGGTTTCTTATAGGCTAAATGCCACAGACTCCCTGGTCACTTGAGGGCATAATCTAGGTGTGCCCTTTGTGTGGGTTGTGTGTGCCATTCTGTTCTAGTTGAGCCTTGACTGCTGTCAGCATCTTGGTGATGGGATTTACCCTCAGGCTGACTGGATGTGAGGTCTGGCCATGATTCCTACAGACAAGCTGTTGTGTGGTGTTTTCTCCATGGATCAGGATTGCTATAGCATGGCTCTGGTGCCTATCATGTCCACCCTTTGGTTGTGTTGTTTGTGGCATTAATTGGGCACTTTTCTGGTATGGTCTGAATCTGACCAGCAGTTGTGTTGGTTCTGGGACCTCTTGTAGGGGCTTTGGTGCAGCAGGCTAAGGTCAGCTTCTGCCTGTGCCTGTCTAAGGGCCACTTGGTAGGAGCTACAAAATGAATTGCAGGTGTTGGCTACATATGCTGGGCTTGGAGACACCTGGTAGTGGTTATGCTGTCAACTCAGGTAGTCTGCCACTAGTACCAAGCCTGGGGCTATTAAGCAAAAGGTACCGGGGAAGCCTGAGGCCAGACACTATTTGTTTGGAATTTGTGGAACTTTGAGAAATTTTAGGAAAGTCTTCATTGTGGGCACAGACCAGCCACTTGTTGGATTAGCTTCTGAAAGAGGTTACTGCCAGGAACATGTACAGGGTGGGGTGAGTGATCAGGGAATCACCAGGGTAGGGTGAGAGTGGTGTTAGCCAGATTAATGGATACTCAGATTTGGCCCCTACCTATACCTACAGGCTAGGTGGTAGGAGGGCTCAACCAAGTACCGGTGGCATTTGATGGCACTTTAGTTCTGGGAAGAGCTATCCCTTCAGCCCTGGCCCTGAAGCCAGATGATTCAATTCCTCCCCATATGTTCCTGGTGCATTTGAGCAACTGTCCCTATTCTGGAGCTTGGGGTGAGTGTTTGTGAACAAGGGGGTCTGCAGCCATGCCCATAAAGAGGATGCTTGGGTTACAGCAGCCCTCTGTCTCACCTGGACTGTATCCCTGCTGATTTTCACAGCCAGCTATTGTGGGGACTTTTCTTCCCTGAACTAATACTTCAGGCTGGGTATCCAGTAGGGGGCTGGGACCCCTTCTCCTCAGGGGGGACTTCTACAGCTAAAGTATCCATCCTGATTTTTAATTGCCACATGTGGGTGTGGGACCAATCCTTTTGTTTATCTGCCCCTCCTACTGGTCTCAAAGTGACTTCTATATATCTTTAGTTATAGGAGGTCAGTCCAGCTAGTCTTCAGGTAATTTTCAAGGGTAGTTGTTCTATAATTTAAATTTAAATTTGATGTGATAATGAAAGTGGCAAGAACAGAATTTATCTGCTGTCTTGTCCAAAACTCAAGTCAGGATATGTAAATATTGTCTATTAGATTAATTTTTTCTACATTCACTAGCATCAGAAATATAATAGTACCTTTCTTTGGGCATGTTAATACATAAAATTAGACTTGACAACTTAGCTTTTATGTTTGACTTTCTTGTTACTTATCCTATCTAATAAAAGACTAATATGCAAATTGACCGTACCACCACTACACTCATAAGCCACACCCACAAGCCACACCCACTAGTCAATCAAGAGCAAATATACAAATAAACCCAACTGAGATGGTTGTGGTCACTGAGAGAGCAGGAGGGAGGCTTGGGTTTCCATGGTGATGGAGGAAGCCAAGCTTTCTGCCTGCCCTTGCCCGCCCAGGCTGCACTCCAGACTACAAAGTTTCAATTATAGAAGATAAATAAATCCCAACAAAAATGGCAGCAGCTATGGAACTGGAAAGAATAGGAGGCGAGGATTGCCCCGGTGATGGAGGAAGCCAACTCTCACAACCCTGGCTGGTCTTGACCTCTGCTTAAGGCTACAAAGTTTCAATTATAAAAGATAAATAAACCCCAATGGAAATGGCTGCTGCCACAGAGTGAGTAGGAGGTTTGGCTCCACTCCAGAATACAAAGTTTCAATTGTAGAAGGTAAATAAATCCCAGATACCAGGGTCTTTGCTTGGGTTGCCAGGAGACATGGCTGGCCTGCAAACCAACACAGGCCCCTCACCCAGGCTACCCCACACCCAAACAGAACCCCCTTCCTGATCTGGGACACCATTCAGGGCAAACCAGCTGGCCCCACCCATCCACCAGGCCTCTATCTTATCTAATAAAAAAGTAATATGTAGATTGACCATCACTCCAACACACAAAATGGCTTCCCCCATGTGGTCAACGATTCTGCCTCCATGTGGACACAAGATGGCCACAACAAGATGGCCAGCAGGGGAGGGCAGTTAAGAGTGTCCAGGTCTGCAAGAGCATGCAGTTGTGGGCAATCAGGCCAGCAGAGGAATGCAATTGGGAAGGACCAGACCTGTAAGGGAGGGCAGTTGGGGGTGATTAAGTCTGCAGGGAATGGCAGTTACAGGTGACTAGGCCAGCAGAGGAGGGAAATTGAGGGTGACTGGGCCTGCAAGGAAGGGAAGTCTGGGGGGGATCAAGGCCTGCAGGGGAGAGCAGTTAGAGGTGACCAGGCCTACAGGGGAGGGCAGTTAGTTGCAAACAGGCTGGCAGGGGAGCATCAATCAAACTGTCAGGGGAATATTTAGGGGGTGATCAGGCTGTCAGGCAGAAGTGGTTAGGGGCAATCAGCATGGCAGACAGATAAGCAGTTGGGATCCGGCAGTCCTGGACTGTGAGAGGGATCTCCACTGGGATCAGGCCTAAAAAGGCAGTTGGACATCCCTCAAGGGGTCCCAAATCGGAGAAGGTGCAGGCTGGGCTGAGGGATGCACCCCTGCACAAATTTTGTGCACTGGGCCTCTAGTCAACTAATAATAATTTGAAACAGAGCTGGAAATTGAGCATCATAAATGCCTTTACTAGCCTCCACAGTCCACCGAACTCTCTCCCTTGCTCCTGCCTTCAGCCAACAGACAATTTTATACTTAGTTTCCACTTCTCAAAATCTTCCTCAACATATTCTCTGGGCAGCTGTATTTACTAATAGAATCAGCATAAAACAGGAGAGTAAACCTATTTGGCTCAAGGTAAGCTCAGGAGTATTTACATTTAAGAGGGACACTTTTCAGACCCAAGTAACTTAAAATGCAATTTTTTTCCGGCATGCAAGAAGGCAGATGTGAAGGAAACCATTCCACCACCTTTTCAAAGACAACCAGGGACTTCTACCTCTCCCAACTGACAAGGACAAAAGCAGGTTTGTGTTTGATTTCCCATTACTGCCATCTAAATGGGAACAGCAGTTTTCTTGGATCAGAAAACTAACAACAGTGTCCTCACTCTGAACTGGTAAGTAATGATATCTGAGAGCAAACGTTCAAGAATAACTAACACTAAAGATTTTGTAATTGTTCTTCTCTGCAACTTTAGGTGTGATAAAGAATGTCATTCCAGCAGTGTAACACACTCCCGTACTTATCCCCAGAAAATGAAAAATCAATCTTTGGAAAGTAAAGAACCATCATCATTTTTTGCATTTTGTCTTAACATTTTGGCGTTAACCTTGGAATTTCTTTCCACTTTTTTCTTATTCCAGTTTTTCACAGTGACTATGGTCTGTTAACACCATTATTTTTTTTTCAAAATAAAGAATGTTCTATTGCATTTTGTGGAATATTCAGTGACCCAAATATATAATTAGTGTTTCTAAGCACCTGCCAGATTTTTTTTCTTTTTGTTTTAAATTGTCAATATTCTAACATCACTTTTTGTTTAAGGTTATTTTAACAGAAGCTTTGTCAATATCAGAAAATATTTTTTTCTCTAAATAAATAAAAATATCTACCCTCCTAAGATCAAATTTATAAGTAGAAAAAAATGTAATAACCAACAAAGGCTAGAATTATGTAGTTTGAAAACACCTTTAAAGCTATTGAATTTTATATTCTTGGTAGATTTAGATGTTTGGTAGAGTATTTTAAAGACAATTAAAAATGTCTTTTATTATAATACTATAGCCTTAGAAACAGGGGAAAAAAACACTAAATTGGATTCAGTTAACTTTGTGATCTTGGTTAATTCAAGAATTACAAATCTTTAACTTTATTTTATGTCACCTAACATGAGAAGAAAACTTAAGACAAGCACATGGGTTGTAACTTCTGAAATGAATGGCCCAGGCTCTAGGGTCGCCAGCAAAGGACACCGGGTGCCTAGAATCTCAAGCAAGTTCTCCAGGGCTGGAAGCCACAAAGATTTTTATAGGAGCAGCAGCAGACATCCCTGCTGATGTAATAGCGAAGGCAAGGGTTCTATACGGGCAACTTATTTATCTTTTACTTATGCAATTAGCAGTATTATTAAGAATGCTAATCTATATGATATATGGCATGCTTTTATAATTATCTTCAGCCAATCAACAAAAGCCTAACTTTGCTATACTATAAAAAAAAATCAGAAAAGGATTTAGGGTACCTGGATCCCTAAGAAATTTGTAATCTTTAGACATTAGTCAAATTACCTCTCATTGCTCATGTGGGATAAGAAGGAGTTGGGTTATTTCTATGGTCTGAGAGTGGCTTAGTGAAATAGCAGAGAACATTGATTTAGACAGACATTGGTTAGAATTTCAGCTCTGCTGCCTTTACTACATGGTACTTGTCTTTATTATTATTTTTTTGATAAATAAGTTGGAGATAGAAATCTCTATCTCCCAGAATTCTGAGAATTAAATGAATTAGAAGAATGATCTAGTAGCACACAGTGGCAGTTATTATTACTGAAAGCCTAATACTGTACCTCTCTCAGTAAATGCCTTCTTTCAGCTACCATCATTAGCGATTAAAAGTTCTATTGCAGTCGGGCCTTTCTTCAATCTACAAGGACCTGAGACATATGGATCCATGAGCTGGAGAAAAGTTGAAATTAAACAAAGCGTTGAAGAGTAATTTCAGGATGGCATAGAATAAGATCTGTTTGGAGATAGCATCTCCTGTTCTACTTCCTCAACCACATCTATAGCAATAATCTCATCCATTCATTCTTTCATACATACAATAAATATTCATTAAACTTTGATTGTGTTCATGTTCCTTGACCAACCTCATTCCTAAGTCAGTGTAAGCCAAAAATCTGTCTGATGAGTTAAAATGATGAATATTTTGGTGCCAATTTTTATCTAATTACAAATTTCTCATTTCTAAATATCAAGACAGCTTTCCACTATTTACTTCTAGACTATTATATGGCATATGGTGTATTTTTTGGATATTTTCTTCACAGTTTCCTAATTAGATCAACTTTGTCTCCAAACTTCCTGTTTAGAATATTTTCCAAGACTGTGTTCTAGTTACTCATATTTTTAAAGTGAAAAAAAATATTCAAATTTCTGTGATTCTTATCCCCTTTTACATTTGCTTTGAAATGTGCTGAAACATAATTGGGGGTGGGAAGAGGATCTGTGTAACGCTCTCATAGGTCATATTTATAAAGTATTGTTCATAAGACAGACCAGTACTGAAGAAACAGATTCTGGCACCAAATTCATCAGTGATTTATGGTGATAGGAGATGTGACAACTTCGGCCCTTCATTTCTTCATATTGAAAATTGGAAAAGGATTCTATATTATTTTTTAATATATTTTATTGATTTTTTTTATAGAGAGGAAGGGAGAGGGATAGAAAGTCAGAAACATCGATGAGAGCGAAACACCGATCAGCTGCCTCTTGCACACCCCCTACTGGGGATGTGTCCACAACCAAGGTACATGCCCTTGACCAGAATTGAACCTGGGACTTTTCAGTCCGCAGGCTGATGCTCTATCCACCAAGCAAACTAGTTTCGGCTATACTATATTATTTTTAATGAAAAATAAAATTAGGTAGATATGTAATAGATGCTTGAAAATTATAAAGTGAGTTACAGCAAATATTACCACTTACTTTATCTTGCCTCAGTGAAGGGAGACCACTAAACTGGCTCAAATTTGAGCATTGGAGAGAATGATTGGGAGTAGATTTGAGTTACCAGTGAATCAGCAAACAATGCATAGGATAAACACAGTGTCAAGGATTCTAGTGAGTGGGACTGACTAATGTTTCTTCAGTTGCCCTCACAGAAGGGTGCGCTGTGCTACAAAATCACATCCAACCGTGCTCATATAGTGAAGAATCTACCAAGACAGATCACCCCAGATCCATAGGAAACCTGCCTCCATGTGCCCTATCATTTTTCATGGGAGGATCTAAAAGGGAGGTTGTGCACATGGGCATGAAATGGCCTGCCCTATTTCACTGAAAGGGAATTCTTGCTGTGCCACTAATACATGCAGTTACAATTAATTTCTTTTTTGTGTTATTGGGCCTTCTCAAAGTTTTAATAATATGGCCAGTTTTATCTAACCATTGAGTCCCACAAGAGTCTTGGGGGGAAAAGGCAGATTTGGGTTTTAACTTCAGCCTCCGAGATGTTACTGAGTGCAATCAATGCAGAAGATAAAGAAGAAAACCAATCAGTAAACGTTAAGTCATGAAAAATACAAACAGACACAAAACCAGGCTTGTATCTGGGATAAATTAAGCTATAGTAAAGTATTTATTTATTTACTTACTTACTTATTTCTCTCAGGAATCTAAGTCATGCTCCACTATGAGCACTCTCCTTGCCCCAATTTCCCACTCTGCCCTTGATTTAACCTATCACAGTTGCTTTAGAGATCCCATAAATGCATACTGTTCACAGTCCACACTACATTGATCATTTGCCTTTGATTAGAAAATTAACTATACTCTTTTATTGATTGATTTCAGAGAGAGAAGAAGGGAGAAAGTTATTGTTTCACTTATGTATTCATTGATTGGTTGATTCTTGTATGTGCCCTAACTAGGGGTTGAACTGCAACCTTGGCATACTCTAATAGACTGAGCTACCCAGCCATGGTAGAAAATGAAATATATTTTTTGCTTTATTCTATATAATAAAAGTGTAGTATGCAATTTGTCCCCTCCACCATAGTTATTCCTGGAGTTTGACCAAAGGGAAGGTGTGGGGGTCTGGCCAGGGAAAGGGAGGGATGCCCCAGCAGGTTAGTGGCTTTGGCAGGCAGCCAGGATAAAAAATGGAGGCCCTGGTTGGCTGTTGGCAGCCACTAGGGACCCTACCAGTGCATGAATTTCATGCACTGGGCCTCTAGTTTTTAAATAATTTTGTATTTAGGAGTTTTAATTTCTTTTAAATCTTTTAGTTTATATTAGATATTTTTTAGATGGTGGGGCTGACCAGCAGACCCTGAATGATGAATGTATGAATGATTACTCTGACACAAGATTGCTGTGAGAGGGCTAAGGGACTGCCTGGCTAAATGAACCAGACAGCCTTTATTGCCTCCATCTTCAGGCTTTTATTGTAACAGCAATTTGAGGTAAAATTTATCTTTTAAATACAATCAGTAGGATAAGTAATTTTAGGAGGACACTTGTGTCTGCAGTGCTGCAGTGTCCTTTAATCAAGGATACTTAAAATTAAGTATAAAGGTTCTGATAAATACCTGAGGGTCTGCACATTCACAGACTTGTTTGAAAGGTCAGGGAACAATTAGGAGTGACTGCCTTTGGCCAAACTCCCTTAAGTCAGTTGAAATTCCGATAAACAGGGTGGGCCACATTCAGCAAACTTCCCTTTCTGAAATGTCCTCCTTACAAATTTTCTAACCAAGTTTCCCATGCTTCCCTATGTTTCCCCCTTTTTTGTTTTGTTGAATGTAGAAGACAGGGGGCTGTGGTGAACTTTCTGCTTTGGAATGTCAGGGTCCACAAAGTGCGTTTACTGGTGGAGTTCCAGTTTTATAGACTGTAAGAAAAACAAAAAGAGCAATGATTAGTTATCTGGAGTGCATGGAATATGAGTATGCTCCAATAATCACTCAGCCTCTGCCATCAGCTTCTTCATTATCCCCAAGGTTATTCCCGGTGTCGTCTGGGTCTGGGGAAGCTGCAATGTTTGGTGCCATAGTGATCCCAGGCCCCAATTATTCATTGCTGAAAGAGCATTGGTCCTGTGCCACGCCATGGCAGTATTTAATCCGGCAAGCTGGAATCCACAGTGACCTTGTGATGGTAGAAATACACACATACCCATGGAATGCTGGATGGACCAAGTTCCACAAAAGGTGGTGAAGCCATGGCTGCTATAAGCGGGCCCATTATCAGTTTATCTTGGTTAATATAGCTACAATTGGAAACAGATCTTGTTGAATTCATGCAATGAAATGTATTGCCACTTATTAAGAATTGCCAAATTCTGGAGGCACAGGTAGGGAGAGAAATACATAGTTTACCAAATTGCTTTAAAAATTCTTCCTTATATCTGAAAAACAAAATGTTTAAGAATCAGCAGTAGTTTCAACAAAAGTTACAAAAACTATATAATTATTTTCCATTCATTCAGCCCCATAATCAAATTTTTGTTTCTCCTGATTTTTCCTGCTAGTACTTCTGTAAATCCAGATACTTTATAGAGTAATGGAAGTGCCATGGAATCTTGTCCTTTCTGCAAATTACAATATTCCAGAATAATAATTAGAGCTATAAATGAAAGCATAATATGGTTATTATCATTTGACAAACCTTCCCATGTACTTAAAGCAGAAATCTTTCCTTCATGAAAGAGAAACCAAACACTTGATGCATTCTAGAGCCTATTGCAATGATGTAAAGCCAATTCTAGGTCAAAAAGTTTCTAAAAATTCAAACTCTGGAAGGATTGTCAAACTTATTTTACCAAGACATTATATATCAAAGTGTATTATGAAAGGGCAAAGCGGGACTGAAAGGAATAATTTAGACAGCTGCCATTTTGGACTGTGTGACTTGACAGCCACCATGTAGACCACATGATGTCTAAACTTACCTGGGGGCTGTCATCTTGAAATCACAAAGACCAACCCCTCCCTTTGAATTAGCCCATCACAGAAGACTGTGCGCCTGAGCTCCAATCAAGAGCAAAGCACAGGATAGGTCTCATGTGTTATGGATTATTTATATCACTAGCCCCAGCCCTCAACCAACCATTTGGAATTGGCCAACTCAGTGAATCGTGTCTGGCTCCACCTCCCTATAAAATCGTCATGCTCAGGATATTCTTCCTCTTTTGCTTCTTGCGGCTGTGGTGGCAGGGGCAGAGGGCCAAGCCTGGGCTTGTAATAAAGGCTCTATGCTATTGTATCAGAATCGGCTCCCTGGTGGTCTTTGGGGATCATGAAATCTGGGCATAACATATTAGACACAAACATAGGCTAACAAACTTCAGTTCACACAATTAAAAATGGCTTAAAAACTGGTTAACATATAACCATTTTAATAATTTATAGAACTTTTGCTTCCTGGATAGAAAAATAGGACAGATTTTTTCCCTTTTAACAGAGTAGAAAAGGACTAATGTCATTTGTCCTTGGGTGTGGGTTTCCACTATCTGTCTCCCTAAGTAGGTTGATGTATGCCATTTATCTTCTTGTTAGGGAGGCAAAATGCAAATCACTTACTTTTAAATGTCCTTGATTTAGGGGAAATAGGATTTACTAGATAGCTCCATATTGCTGTTTAACCATCTCAATTTCCCTATTCTACTTGTCCTGGCTTACTGGCCTGTGTCATTTACATAACTTCCTTTCAATGTTTCCCTTTGCAAATATTCTATAACTTTCACAAATTTTCTAGAAATTTCACAAATCTTCCTTCAGAACCTTACAAATTTTAGCAATAACCAGCTTTAGAAACCCCTTTATTTTTCCTTCAAAATGCATCTCCATGCATAATGGCTTCTATTGTACCAAAACCATAATTCCTTTCCTATTAGTTATAATTCTTAGGAACCTTTATTTTTAAATGACATATAAGTGATTAACATCCCGCAGATTAGCAATACATTGATCATTTTAAGAGATACTCCAAATAAAATACAAGACTTATTCATTAACAGATTCAAATCCATCCTCTATATTTTCTATACAAGGCAAGCTCAGATTAATATTTCAGTATACTGTTATTTCAAAATACCTACATATGTAATAATTTTTACTATTTAATTCAGCAAACTCCAAAATTTTAAGCTACCGAAGACTTTGGAAAAACTATGTCTAGGAATATATAATTACCACTGAGAAAGCTTCATCATATACCCTTAGTTTTGGTTATATTTATTTTTCCTTAACAACTTTTGTTGTGATGTACCTCCATCTTACAGAGTACACCTCAAAAAGTCAAATTATGGAGTCATTTATAAAAAGCAGGTGGCATACTAGGTCTGGAGCAAAAGCACTCCAGACTTCGCAGTACCTCAAAGAGCTCAACACAACTGGCTTATATTGGCAGATTATACAAAGGTATTGATTACATCTTTGGGTCTGGAATGAGGAACCTGCTTTGCAAAAAAGCATTTTTACAGAAACAAAAATAGAGCAAGTTATTATCTAAGAATCACCAGATCAACAGAAACACATTATCTGGGATCACCTGGGCAATCTTATATAATAAAATAGAAACATGCAAATTTGGCCGTACCTTGGCTTCTGATTGGCTATGCTACCAGCCAATCAGGAGCAGGGGGCATGGCCAGCAGGACAGGAGGTAAGGCCAGCGAGGCATACGGGGGTGTGTGGCTGTGGTGCAGCATGTGCTCCCCAGGCCAGGACCCCACAAAGGCGGGACTGGGTGGTTGCCATGGGCTGGGAGGAGGCAGCTGTGACAGCAGCGCAGTGTGCATGCGCTCCCCAGGTGGGGGCCCGGAGGAGGGGCAGGATGGCTGCAGGCATGCTGTCTGTGAGGTGTGCAGTTGGAGAGGCGCCCGCCTGCTGGGTTGGTGTGGGATCCCCCTGTTCTGCATGCATTTCTCTGCTCCTTCAGTCTCCATGACCTCATGCCATTGTCAGTGGCAGTGTGTGCGAGTCCAGTAAGGTCACCCTTTCCCCAAGCACCATACACACTCCAAGGCTCCCTGCCTCCTCAGGCCAGGATCAGAGCCAGGAGCCTTCCAACCAGGTGCTCCAGCTTCTGGAGATGCTGAGGAAGGCACACCCTCAACGGGGCTGCAGCATCTCCAGTTTCTCAGCTCATGCCCTCTCCCCAGGAGGCTGGGGAGAACATATATGGCAAAGTTCTTTATGCCACAGCAGTCAGAGTGGTGGGACTCTGCCAGGCAGGCACATAGAGGGGCTAGGGCCCTTCCCGGCCCTGGGGTTAGGAAGCATGCCCTGTGGTCCTGGGTGCCTGTGGGTGCCTGTGGCTTCGGCTGGCCTGAGTGAAGCTGGCACAGGTCCTAGGTGCCTATAGCTGGCCAGAGGGAGGGAAGCCTGGGTCCCAGGTGTTGGGTAAGGCAGAGGCAGTTAGGAGAAATCAGGCCAGCAGGGGAGCACATAGGGGCGATCAGGCAGGTAGACAGAGGTGATTAGGGGTCACACATCCCTGAAGGGGTTTCTAATTGGAGCGGGTGGAGGCTTGGCTGAGGGAACCCCCCTCCATGCACAAATTTCATGCACCAGGCCACTAGTAAATTATAACAGTCTGCAGCAGGCCCTTTAATTCTTCTTCTGTAACCAAGGCACCATTTGCTTTTAATAACTGTTTAAGTAACAAAAAAATCTGTTACTTGGTGGACAACTGCTGCCCTGTTGTTAAACCTTAGCTGAGAAACATACCTTTGCATTTAGAAATCCCAAGTAGGCTCCAATGACTTACTGCACAGTTACTCTTTCTTTTCTTACTCTTTATTTATGAGGTTTCCACTACCTCTCATTGTCTTCCTTGTTCCTCACATAGGGCACCACTTTTCCAGGGCTGACCAGAAAACCCTGAACAAATGGATGAATGATTACTCTGGCACAGGATTGCTGTGAAAGAGAGGGCTAAGGGACTGTCTGGCTAAAGGAACCAGACAGCCTCAATCACCAGCCTCTTTAGGCTTTCATTGCACCAGCAATTTGAGATAAAACTTACTTATCTTTTAGATACAATTTGTAAGGTAAGTAATCTTGAGAGGACACATATGTCTGTAGTTCTTCAGTGTTCTTTAAGTAAGGATACCTAATGATTAAGCATAAAGGTTCTGGTAAACACTCAAAGGTCTGCATGTGCACAGACTTGTTTGAAAAGGTCAGGGATCAAATAGGAGTGACTGCCTTTGGCCAAACTCTCCGAAGTCACTTGAAATTCTGATATACAGGGTGGGGTGCCTTCAGCCCACTTTCCTTTTTGGAATGTATTCCTGACAAACTTTCCAACCAAGTCTCCTGTGCTTCCCTCCACTTAGATATGTTTCTTTTATTTTTTAGTGTATAATGTATGTAGAAATATATTCATGGCAATAGAAAATATGTAGAGTGATTACTTGGCTGAATGGTTCAGCTGGTTGGCATGTTGTCCCATACAAAAATTGGGAATCAAACTCAAGGTTTTGGGTTCAATTCCCAGTCAGGGAGCATACCTAGGCTGCAGGTTTGATCCCTGGTTGGGGTACTTATGGAAGGCAACAGATCAATATTTCTCACATCAATCTCTCTCTCTCTTTGTTTCCCTTCCTCTCTCTCTAAAAGTCAGTAAAAATATATTTTTGGGTGAGGATTAGAAATATATATGTATATATATTTAGAGTGAAATTATTTTTCTTTCTTTTAACATTTCTGTTTCATATCTTTATATTGGTCTCTCCACTGGTCTTTAGTCATCACTGAGCATGATTTATAGTTGCAAGCACTTTCTTTGCAGAAAACGGAAATTTTTCTTGTAACTAGAAAGTGTGTAGGTGTGGTTCTCTCTCTCTCTCTCTCTCTCTCTCTCTCTCTGTGTGTGTGTGTGTGTGTGTGTGTGTGTGTTCTTTAAGACAATGAAAAATAGAAGCACCTTTATCTTCTGGGATGATGCAAATCAGAATCATCCTATATAATAAAAGAGAAACATGCAAATTTGACCGTACCTTCGCTCCTGATTGGCTATGTTACCAGCCAATCAGGAGCAGGGGCAGGGCCAAGTGGCAGGAGTGCCGGGCCTCAGGGGGTGGAGATGAAACGGTGGTAGTGGCAAGCACCCAGCCCCTGGGCACTGTGGGGGGAAGCAGCAGCAGCAGAAGTGGTGGTGGTGGCAGCAGCAGGGAGCGCCCAGCCCCTGGCCCTCGGGACCAGGTGGTCACAGGCAGCCGGGGCTGAGCTGAGCATGGTGATGGCTGGGTGAGCCTTTAGGCCTTGGGTAGGCTGGGGGTGAGCCATCAGTTGGACATCCCCTGATGGCTCCCAGTATGGGAGAGGGGGCAGGTTGGGTTGAGGGACCACCTACCCCCAGTGAACAAATTTCGTGCACTGGGCCCCTAGTTATATCATTAACTCTAGAATTATCTTGAAATTTACATGCCTCTGATGGCATGTTCCCACTTCTGGGAAATGGATAGTATTCTTAAAGATCACATGGGACTTGGAGAGGTGGAGAGGAACAAATGGCAATCTAAAAACCAATCAGGATACATAGTGATCTACTTCACCTAAGTTTATTATTGTCTTCCTATGTCTTTCAAGACATTTTGATTAAATTATTTATGACTAAATTAAGGGATTTAAAATATTTATCACTTAATAATAACACATAGCTTAGGCTTTTAATATAATTTAGCCCTGAAGATTACTGCTTAGTTATATAATTATCTACAGATTTTAAAAGAGCCTAATAAGACATGAAAGGTTGGTGCACTGGAAAATGCCCAGAAGGAATAAAGATGGCACATTTGAAAGGTGGGGGTTGATGTATATATTTAAAATAGCCTTTGTGGAGCAATAAGAAAAAGAATATTTGGAAAACCATGGAAAAGCAACCATAATAGCAACAACAGTATAATAGAAAACTTGTGGCTGCATTACTTTTCCCCATCCTATATAATAAAGAGGTAATATGCAAATTGACCATCACACCCTTACAAGATGGCTGCCTATGACCAGGCCAGCATGGGGTTAGTGAAGGATGACTTAACAAATGAACAATCAGGCTGTGTGAGGTGACCAGGCTGGCAGGGGGGCTACTGAGGGATGACCAAATGACTGAACAAGCAGGCTGTGTAGGATTACCAGGCTGGTGAAGGGATTGTTAGGGGCAACCAAGCCAGCAGAGGGGGCAATTGAGGGCAACCAGGCTGGCATCAGGGGGCAGTTAGGAGTGACCAGGCTGGCAGGGGTAGTCGGGAGGGGCAGTGAGAGGTGATCAGGCTCGTGAAGGGGAGCAGTTAGGGGCAACCAGGGCTGGCAGCAGGGGGGCAATGAGAGGTGATCAGGCTGGTGAGGAGGGGCAGATAGGGGCAACCAGACAGTCAGGCAGGTGAGTGATTAGGAGCCAGCAGTTCAGGATTGTGAGAGGGATGTCCAATTGCCAGTTTAGGCCTGATCCCCTGAGGGGTACCGAATTGGAAAGAGTACAGGCTGGGCTGAGGGGACCCTCCAACCCTATGCATGAATTTCATTCACCAGGCCTCTAGTATTAAGATAAAGACTTTGATTGAAATATAAATGAACAAAATGTGTTTTAATAAGAAATATATATATTTCATATATATATATATATATATATATATATATATATAGTTTTTTTTCTATGTATACTCACACTAGCAAGGCACAGTTCAAGTTCATTCCAATTCTTTTAAGTATCAATATATTTGACAAATGTTCAACCTTTTGTGACACTTGCCAGTGAAACATCAGAAATCTCTCAAGAATCTACAGATGTTTCCAACCCTAGTGTTTATGGGGTCTTTTGTAATTTAGATGGATACTGCAGAGATTGGAATTAAGTTATTTTTAGTGGTAGAAATATTCTATAATATGGAAAGAATATATTATTTTTCTTGATCTATAAATGCTCGGAATACCTGCATTATCTGAAATCAGAAAGCAAAGAAAATGCCTGGGCATGCAAAATCCAAAATAACTATTTTTCATAAGGAAATATATACACTTGCAACTTGAATGAGAAGGCAACATAGGCATGCTTTATTTCTTATATTCAGAAAATTGATTTTTAACTGAATTACATTCATTTAAAAATCATATTGAAATGACTTTATTTTTAATTGTGTAGGCTAAGCCACACGATTCAGTGTCTTAAGCCAAATCTTCTAAGTGAAGTTAGTATAAATGTTGGCCCTTTTCAATTTAGAATGGTAAAGTGCCGAGTTGACCCAAAGGCTATATATGTGTATTAGGTATCACTCGTGTGAATATTTAGGATCCATTCAATTCTATACATAATCCATCAATGTTAGGAAAACCACTACAGACTCTCTCAATAATTTCTGTGTACTGTGTGCTCTCCTGTATTAATCTTGACTAAGAAATATTCTTATAGAGAATTAATAAAGTAATAGCTAGGAGAGGTTATCTAGAATATTTTCTATTTCTAGAGAAGACATAACTCTTTCACTCTCTGGGTTGGGAATCCTGAGTGTCTTTTATAGATTTACCTGCCAAATATTTTTTAAAAATTGTTTTTATTGAATTCAGAGAAGAAGGGAGAGGGAGAGAGAGATAGAAACATTAATGATGAGAGAGAATCATTGATTGACTGCCTCTTGCATGCCCCTGTCCACACACACACACACCCACTGGGGATTAAGCCTGCAAACTGGGCATGTGGCCTGACCAGGAATCAAACTTTGACCTCTTGGTTCATAGGTTGAGGCTCACCCACTGAGACATGCCAGCCAGGCCAAATGTACTTTTAATCAGCTATTTGTTATTATGTTTTAAATGGAAAGTTCTTTAAATAAAGGTGTACTTCAGGAAGAAAACCCAGCCATGTAATTAATCCTATTTAACTCTTAATTTGCTGGCTTCATCTCTGAATGGAAACCTGTTTTGCTTCCCCTAGCCTGTTTTTGATCTTCTAAAACTCATGGCCAATGAATAAGAAGGACAATGTATACTGCCTCAGAAGATAACTTAGGTCCATATCACTTATCATGAAATTGGTCTGAATTAAATTGGAAGCACAGTTTTACAAAATGAGATACATTATTGCCTTAGATTGAAGCATCCATTTTATATAAAAACTGCTGTTTGAAATTTTAACCCTGCTATTTTGGCTTCTGTAAATGCTTGCTTGCTTAAATAATAAGGAAAATAAGACTACTCTCATTCCAGGGAGTCTGTGGACTATGCCCCAGACAGAGTTGTCAGTGCTGACACAAGGCCAAGCCTTGATATATGGTCTCATGGCCTCTCCCAACATGTAGGCCTTCTTTCCCAGAAGGTCCGGAAGTCTCATTTCAAATTTGGGAGACAAAGAGCTAGGAAGATATAAACAGAAAAAGTGTCCTCCATATGGGGGGGAGGGGTGGTAAAATTTGAAAGGCACATTTTTCTCTGGCCCTGCACTTAATAAAATGTAACTCCCTTTAAGCATGGCTTGGTTTTTCTCTGGTCTGTAACAAGATTAAGGCCCACATAAGACCTGTGAACTGTATGATGTGTTACAGATACAGAACAGAGGAAATTCAGCTAATCACTTTGGTAATAATCTGATGTTAGCAAAATAATGTTTATACATTGCTGCATCATCTTCATAGATCAGATTGCATACACAAATTTTCCCTTGCTTAGCCAGTATAAATAATTTGCATGATGTGTATGTTATTTTCTTTTTCCTCTTGGTCCTGAAAAACACTGAGGAAAAAATATTACAATATTTCTGTAACAAGAAAAAAATCCAAAAGAATTATAGGGGACAATTTTATAAAAAGAAAATTACTTTGGTTTTACAATAAATTAACAGATGTGCTTATGTACAGATTATATTTTTTCTAATTATTCTGGAAAAGCAAATATTGCTAACAATTTTCCTGGCTCCTAGGAAAACTTGACAAATATATTTTTTCTCTATTTTTCTTAATTGAAATTCTACTCTTTCCTCTTATTATCCTTACAATTTTAGTTGGGTGATGAGAAATTGAAATATAAGCCATTTTTGAAATTTTATGAATTGAATCTCAACATATCAGAGCTCAGTTCTCTCAGCTACACCTGCCACAGTTTTTCCTAATGGACAAATCTACATAGACATCACAAAAGAAAAAAAATAAACTTACAGCAAATACAAGGGAATTTTTTCCTGTGATATTAAGTACATCTAAATATAGAGACATGCTGAAATTCATAAAGTATATGTAAAAAGCAACTGAGAAGATGACAGGCACTTGAAAGAATCATAATTTTAAAAATAATTTATTTTGCATGGAGGTTATTGAATTTAAGGAAAGATAGAGTATATTTCACGGAAAGTAGAAGGCTAAAAGATCCCCATTGTTTAAGTCTAATTCTTGGTATGCTGTACTCTAATTCATATCAACCACCTTGCTATGTCTTGAATATGGCCAAACATGAGACTGCTTTGGATTTTTGGTATTTGCTTCTCTCCATACCTCATACATTCACCCAGATATTTACATGACTCCACCACTTTTTTTGGTTGTCGTTTAAACATTTCATTATTAGAGATAAATTTCCTTTCTTTTAATTTAAATAGTATATCTCTATCAAGCTCTAATCTCCATCTTTGCTTATTTTTTCTTCATAGCATTTATCACCTCCTAATCTATATTTTATTATCCTCCATGTAGCCCCAATGCCTACAACAGTCCTGATCACTTTATGGGAACTTAAATTTACATATGTTGAATAGACAATCATTTAAACTTATATCTAATATCTAGTGAAATCTTTTCAGAGTATCTCAAATATTATAATACCTGCTAGAATATTTTGAAGGATATTTAATTCAAGCTTTAAAAAGCCAAAATTATTTTTGAAGGTTTCTGTCTTCAAATAGACAAAAACATGATAGGTTTAGGCTTACTATAAAGTTCATTCTTATTGTGCAATCCAAAAATGTTTCTGATTTTAAGAATTCTGATGAACTTTTCTATTTAAATATTTTAATATAGTATTTATCTTGATATTCTCTTCATTTTTATTTCATTTTAGAGCATGCTTTTTTTTTCTAATTCTTCTGTGCTTTACATCATGTTTTTGTTTTTGTTTTTGTTTTTTTTTTTACAAACCCTTAATGGATTTCTTAAAGCACCTGTGCTGCCTAGGATCCCTTCTGCCTGACACAGGCTCTAACAGACTGATCTTGTGCTGACATTCTTTTCTTCCTGACACATTTGGTTGTAGAGGATATCAATTGTCATTCATGGGGAACCTCTCCATAGTTATGGGCTCCCTAGAGTGACCCACATTGAATAATAAAGACTAACTGTAAGTAACCCAGGGTGTAAATTATTGAAGCTTTATTGACCCCTTACTGTGTTTTAATATCAAGAGACTATGTATTAGGTCCGAAATGCAACTTATGGTAGAAAGATTTTACAAAAATTTAAGTGAATTAAACATTTGTCACTTTTAGTAACTTTCACTCTAATAAAACAAAAGCATGATCCATGAAAGGATAGATTGGTAAACTGGATTTCCTTAAAATTAAAAACATCTCTACTTCATAAAACACTGTTGAGGGAATGAAAAGACAAGTGGCAATCTGGGAAAGAACATTTGCAAAACACACACACACACACACACACACACGCACACACACACGTGACAGATGTGCTTCATTATATATGTTAAAGGATATAACTTCATAAAATATAAAGACCTCTTAAAATGAAATAATAATGAAAACAGTCTAAAAATGAGCAAAATATTTGAATAGGTACTTCACTGAACTAACTACATTTACTGCTTATAAATAAACATGCCAGAAGATCCTCACCATCATTACTTATTTTGGAAATACAAACCTATGAGGTAATACAGTGAGCTAACACTATCCTGTATAATAAAAGCACAATATGCAAATTGACCAAACATCAGAAAGAACAGCTCAGCAGGGGATTGGCAAGCAGGCAATGCCAGGCCAGCCAAGGTACATATCAGTGGGCAGAAGGAAGGGATGGTGATTGAGGGTGGCAGAGATCAGCAGCAGTGGAGGGGTGATAGGGGAGGGGAGCAGGGCTGACCAGCTGTTTTCTGATCACCCTCCAGTCACCTTCCGCAGAGGGAGGCCAGACTGCCCAGAGGGGTGTGCCTAAGCCATCAGTCAGACATCCACTGAGGGCTCCTGGACTGTGAGTGGGTGCAGGCTGGGCTAAGGGACCCCTCCAGCCCCTGAGTGCACAAATTTTTATACACCAGGCCTCTAGTACATTTATAAGAAAAGTTAAAATAAAAAGAGACCTACTATACTGAGTGTTGGCAAAACTGTTGGAGAATTAAAACTATAATACACTTCTGTTAGGAAACTAGCTTATAGTTTCTTAAACACTTGAACTCAGATATTCTATTCCTAGTAATTTACTCAAGAGAATAGAAGCATATGTCCTTGTAAAACTTTAACATGAATCTTAATATTAGCTCTACTTGTAAAAGATAAAGAGAGGAAACAATTCAAAATGTTCATAGATGAATGGATAAACTGCTATACCTTTAGAAAAGCGTACTGGTCAATAATAAAAAAGAAATTTATGCTACAACATGGATGTAACTGTTAGCAAAGTAATAGTGCTAAATAAAAAACCTGTATAACATAGGACACAATATATTGTTCTATCTATTCTAGCAAATGGATATTTAACATGTGTGGCAAAAAGAAGATATGTGGATGCCTTGTATGGGAGGAATGTGGGAAGAGACAAGAGAAAGGGATGACAAAGATGCAGGAGAAAAGTTTTGGAGGTGATAGATATATTCAATATCTTGATTTTGCTCATGATTTCATGGGTGTTATGTCTGTTAAAACATGGTATTTATACAGCACCCATTTATGTTAAAACAGCAAATTTATACAATTATGATGTGCAGTTATTTTATGTCAGATATGTCTCAATAATTTGTTAAAAAGAGCTAAACAAACAAAAAACATCCACTATAACCACTATCCACGTACGACAAAATTTTTGCCCCAGGCTACCACATAGATATAATTGACTGCATATATGGATTGTCTGCCATTGGGTCAAGGACGTAACTGTTGGATTTATTAGCTATGGGCAGAATGTGAAATGTGGCACCCATTTGTTTTCATCCTGAAAACTTCTACTTAAGGAATTGCCTCAGGTGGAGACTTGCAGGCATTCTCAGACTTGGCCTGCTTAGTAGGCCATCTACAATAAAGGAAAATGCAGATGTCACTAAGAATGGAGGTAAAGTGAGTGAGCCAGTTTTAAAACATTTCTTGCCACACATTGCCCCTCCAGCCAGTATACATGTCCAATTTAACTGTGACGCCTTTAAACTCCTCTAGCACTTCCAATTATTCTGGTAATTTCAAATTTCACAATTCACATTCCAAAAAAAAAAATCACACGTTGCTGAGACTTTGGAATTTGGTTTGAAATATGATGCTATAATCTACCAGCCATCTTATTTTTACCATAACTCTTTGACAGCTGTTCAAGGCTCTTAATATTGAATTAATGCTCATGGAAGTTTATAATTGATCACTAGGGGGAGGAAGAATATAAGTTAACCACTAACTTTCTGTTTTCTGAATTGGCCAGCAAAGAGATCCTTATGTTTCATTGCTGAGTAATACTCAGATTTCATCTTTCTCTGTCTAAAACAATTTGGTTTTCCTTTCTTCAAAGAGCTACTCAGATTGAATAATTATATGTGTATGATGCCTGAACATGTAGAGGAAAGATTTTAGGAAGGCATCAGAACAATTGCAAAAGAGGAGAATGAGAGCTGAACAAATCACAAAGTAGGTATTGTACATTATTCTTCTAATATATGCTCATCCGGTATTTCCTATGTGTCAGGCAACTGGAACTGGATGAATAATAGTGAGCAAAATCAGTCTGTTTCTTGTTCTCATAGAGCTTATAGTACAAGAAATGCATTCAATCAGATGTGCAGCTTATCCCAACCTCCAGCTCTTTGTTCTTTATTCATCTTTCTTATCTAAATTATCCCCAATAAATTCACACTTATATGACTGAGAATATGTAACAGCTTGGAATGAGAAGATTTGGGTATAAACTCTTCTGAAAAGGTTAAGTCTTATACTCCTCTTCCTCTCCTTTCACCCTCCTCTTTCTCTTTTTTCCCTCCTCTTTTTTTTTTTACCATTTTCAATTTTTAATTTCGTGAATTAGTATAATAAATTCCCTTATATCCAAACCCAGATTCCCAAATTGTTACCACACATTACTAATAGTCTCCCTCCCTCCCTCTTTCTCTTCATTTGTCTCTCTCTTTCTCTCTCTGTATCACACCAACCTTTCTCTCTCTTCCCCTGTTCTCCATAGATATGACTATGAGTATAAATATAAACATATATAAAGATATAACCATAGTCCTATATTTTTCTTAAATCTTTGAGAGTAAGTTGCAAACATGATACCCTTTACACCTAAATACATCAGTATACATCTTCTGTTACTTAACATATTGTGATAAAGTCAAGAAGCTAATATTAATAATACCTATATCTAATCTAGAAGTCATATTCAAAATCAGCCATGTCTACCACTAATGTCCATGACCATTACAAGAACATATACTGCATATAGTTGTCATATCTTTTTATTTGCCATATATCTGAAACAGATCCTTCATTTTTTTATGATATATATTTTTATGAATATAGTCCAGTTATTTTGTAAAATGATTCTCAGTTTGAGCTTGTCTGTTATTTGCCTATTATTAGATTCAAGTTGCCTATTTTTGACAAGATTACCATAGAACTGATGTGTCTTTCTCAATGCATCATGATGTGCCATTAGTGGGGCAGTAATTTAACTTCATCTACTTATTAAAGGTAATATCTGCTAATGTTCTCCAATGTAAAATTACTGTTTTCCTCCTTGTAATTAATAATTATTTTGTCAAGACCTGCTTTGAGATTATATAATCATCCTGCCTTGCTGGGGCTGACCAGCAGCCACTGAATGACGGATGAACAGATTACTCCAATACAGTTTCACTGTGAAAGAGAAGGCTCAGGGATGGCCTGGCTGATAGCAACAAGGCAGCCTCCATTGCCTGCCTCATTAGCCTTTTATTAGCATATTTACTTTTAGATACAATTAGTAAGGTGAATTATCTTGGGAGGACACATGCTTACGTTGTCCTCTAGGCAAGGGACTTAGCCGTATTTGTTTTGTTCCTCTTAACTCTTCTTCACATCAGGATATTTAAAAATCTGCACATATGCTAAAAATGCATTATTTTAAAACATTTAAATGAGGGATATGGTGATAATGGTAATTTATCCTTTTATGATGATTTATAAATGTGCCACACTTGAAGCTCCTATTTCCTTGAGTATAAAGTTGAGTTTTCTGTTTCAAACAGTAGGTGGTAGTACTGGGTTATTCTATCAAGTTTAAAGACTTAATTATCAATATTGTTGTGTTGTTGAAAGTAATAGTAATCTATATTTTGGTTTCAGAACCATTTATATCATTCTGTTAAGATTTATTTTATAAACTAACATACATTATGAAGAATATTGCACATATGTAAATACTTTAGAATAAAGGAAATATATACATACAAAATCTACATTATTTATATCGTTCAATAAGGTTGTTCTTCATATAAATACTTAAACAATTTAGACTTAAATATGTATTTTAGTAATACATCCAATTTAGTATTGGGGATTAAATATTTATATTGAATATACTCTATATTTGTAATTATTATAAAATAATAATGCTAAATGATAAATATTACATAAATCTTTGTTTTTTAGGAAGAGTATTGGTGGAAAAACAGAGCTTTTTTCTCTCTTCTTCAATTAACTCCTGGTTGAGTATAATGATTATCTTCAGTCACTTTCAACTAATCCTATAACACAGTATATTTTCTAAGACTCATCATTTTATTATATTCAAAACTCCAAATGATTTGAGTCTTGACTACATTTCGGTTCTTAATTGATTTTTAGTATCACCGAAAAGGGTGACATCTCCCAGAATCTTTTATTCTGGGCTGGATTTGGTTGGATGGAAAGAGTATAAGGAAGGGGAGGATATTGTACTCATTTTAAATCCATTTCTCTTATTGTTGAACTAATATTTGAATGTTACAGTCCTCCAGGCCATGGTTATAATTATGATGTTAAATTATTTGAGCCAGTCTCTCACAGGTCCCACACTGTACAATGCAAAGGTAATATTTATTACCTTAATGCTTCATGAACAATACTAGGTAACAGATGGTATCGCTAAAGATTTCAATAAGGGTTTTGCAATGCTTGTTTTATGGCAGACGGAATAGAGGAGTAAAGAAGCAGGTGGCTGGGAACTGTTGTAATGAGCTAGAACCAGGTGGTTGGCAGGAATTACTGGCATTGTGGAAGGAACAGAGGTTAGAATTGAGGCAGGAGTTAAAGAAAAATAAGCTGAGTTGGCAATGTGACTAAAAATGTATATAGATAGAATCTACAAAGTGGAGATGTGGAAACCATTTTCATTTTATTTTAGGGTCAGTCTATATGACTTCATTTTCATTTTGGCCACTGAAAAGTTGAACTGAGGTTTAGGAATGAGGTCATTACAAAAGTCTAGTGGATGACTAGCATTATCTATGGCAGGGTTGATATGAGTATAATGAGTACATCCAAATGTCTGCTCAAATGGCTATTTGTTTTCTTAAAAAAAACACACACATATATTTATTGATTTCAGAGAGGAAAGGAGAGGGAGAGAGAGAGATAGAAACGTCAATGAGAGACCCTAGCCAATTAGACTCAGTGGATAGAGCATAGGCCTGAGGACTGAAGGGTCCCAGGTTTGATTCCAGTCAAGCGGTCAAGGGGATATGCCTGGATTGTGGATTCAATCAAATATTCTTTCTCATTATTGATGTTTCTCTTTCTCTCTCCCTCACCTTTCCTTTCTGAAATGAATAAAAATATCTTTTACAAAAAAGAAACATCAATGAGAAAGAGAATCATTGATCAGCTGCTTCCTGCATGTCTTCTACTGGGGACAGAGCCTACAACTTAGGCATGTGCCCTGATAAGGAATTTAACTGAGACCTCCTGGCTCATAGGTTGATGGTCAACCACTGGCCCAGCTGCTCAATGGAATCTTTGGAACTGAGTAGTTAACTACACTAAGTTTTTTACCCATTCTCTAGTCCCTTCGAGTTGTCATCATTTTTGAATTGGAAATTACCCAACAGAGCAGCAAAAACTTCAGCTTATCTTAAAGAATGTCACTAGCACACAAATTCTAAGGTTATGTTCAATTATAAAATTATTAGCATGTATTTGATTCTCAATGTATGATCTCAGGACTAAAATACCTAACTGCTAGTATATAGTATATACAGGCATATATATGGGTATATAGAATATATAGACAGATATACATACATATATACATAAATAAAAATATCTATATATATAAAAGGCCAGCAACCTTAATGCCCATAACGACTGAAACGACCAGTCACTATGATGCTCACTGTGGCCAGTGAACTGCCCAATCAGGGGGTGGGGCCAGCGGCCAACCTCATGACCTCTCCCCACTGCCAGCCTGCCCCTGATCGGACTCTTCCATCCTGATCAAGAGTGGGGCCGGCTGGCCAAATGTCCCTTCCCTTTCCCCTGGCCAACCCCGATCCCTATGGGCCCCCACCACCCTGATTGACCTGCAGCTTCTCCCCCTGGCCACTTTGCCCCTAATTGCACCCCCAATACCAATAGAGGGTGAGGACTGCTGGCCCCTCCTGCAGCCCCTCCCTTACCCCCAGACTGACCCCTCCTCAATCAAGGCCAGGACGATTTAGGGGTGGGGCCAACTGGCCCACTGCCCACAGCCCTCCTTATGGTTAGCCCCAACCCCAGCCAGCCCCCCAAATTCAATCAGGGGCAGGGTCCACTGGCCAATGCCCTGCAGCCCCTCCCCCCAGCCAGCCTGATGGGTGGGCCACTCAGCCAACCTCCAAGGGTCCCCTCTTCTCAAAAGACCCAGCCCAATCCACCCTGATTGAGACCAGGCCAGCCAGACCCCACCCATGCACAAATTTGTCCACTGGGCCTCTAGTATTGTACATAAGATATGTTGCATAAATATAATATATGAAGATAAAATATTATACATATCACATATATCATGTATAATCCTATCTAATAAAATGGTAATATGCAAATTAACTATCACACCATCACGAAGATGGCGGCACCCAGTCCCCTCAGCCTCACCAGAGTCCCCCAGTCCTGGGGGGGCTACTGCTGGGAGTGGGCAGAGTGAACAGCCTGGTGTAAGGCTTGCTTCATCACTGTGGCAATGCCCTGGCCATGGAGGGCCTCTGGGGAACAGGAGGGGCAGCTTTCAGCCACTGCAACCGAGCACAGGCCCAGAGAGGAGATGGCAGGCCCACCTTCCATGGAATCAGTGGGGCTCCTTCCTGGCGCCCACACTTGCTTCCACCTCCTAAGAAAGCCACGTGGCTCCCAGATCCCATGGAAGCAGCATAGCTCCTGTGGAAGCAGCCTAGCTCCCAGTGGTGTGCTGCAGTTCCTAACCTACTGAATGTGATATTGCATGAAGGGCTACTAGTTTCTGTCATAAAAGCCTAAGCGACCATTACAGTGGAACGACCAGAACGACTGGTTGCTATGATGTGCACCGACTACCAGGGGGCAGAAGCTAAATGGAGGAGCTTCCCCTGGTGGTCAGTGCATTCCCACAGGGGGAGCACCACTCAGCCCGAAGCAGGGCTCATAGCTGTCATGCACAGTGGTGGTGGCAGGAGCCTCTCCTGCCTCTGTGACAACACTAGGGAGCAGCCAGCTGAGCATTAAGGAGCGACGAGCAGGCAGGAGGTAAGGAGCAAGGGGTCCCAGACTGTGAGAGGGATGTCCAACTGCCGGCATAGACCAGATTCCTCAGGGATTGGGCCTAAACTGGCAGTTGGACATCTCCCAAGAGGTCTCAGAGTGCAAGAACTGTGAAGAAAAAAAAAATATCTGGGAGCATTAGAGGGAAGCTACAAAACAAACAAAAAGGCAGAGAGCAATTTAAAAGTAGTCAGAAGAAAACCAGCAGTTGGACATCCCCTGAGGAGTCCCAGACTACGAGAGGACACAGGCTTGGCTGAGGAACCTGTACCCCAGTGCACGAAATTATATAAATACTAGAGGCCTGGTGCACTAAAGTTGTGCAATGGGCATGTCTCTCAGTCCAGCCTGCACCCTCACCTATCTGAGACTTCTCAGGGGATGTCTGACTGCAGGTTTATGCCCAATTCCACAGGGATCGGGCCTAAACCAACAGTCAGAC
Organism: Antrozous pallidus; assembly: GCA_027563665.1. Taxonomy (NCBI): domain Eukaryota; kingdom Metazoa; phylum Chordata; class Mammalia; order Chiroptera; family Vespertilionidae; genus Antrozous; species Antrozous pallidus. Next base: position 30,170,074 of record CM050513.1, read on the forward strand.
ATCCCTTTCACTATCCACTTGCCTGCATGCAAGCCTGATCACCCCATAAACACTCCTCTGTCAGCCTGATTGATGTCTAACTGCTCCCCTGCCAACCTAATTGCCTCTAACTGCCCTCTCCTGCTGGCCCAGTAACCACCAACTGCCCTCCCCTGCCAGCCTGGTTGCCTCAAACTTCCCTGCCTTGCTAGCCAGGTTGCCCCTTACTGCCTTCCCCTGCAGGTTTGCTCACCTCCAATTGCTCTCCCCTGTAGGCCTAAATGCCATCCCATTCAGGCCTGGTCACCCCTAACTGATCTCCCCTGCAGGCTTGGTCCACCCCAACTGCCTTCACTCCCCTGATGGCCTAGTCACCCCAACTGCTTTCCCCTCCTGGCCTGATTGCCTACAACTACCTTCCCCTGATGGCCATCATGTGGCACCAACTTTGACCACATGGGAATGGTCATCTTTTGCAAGGGCATGAAGGTCAATTTGCATATTTCTTCTTTATTATATATATATGTAAGTTTATATATAATCTTAAGATTAGATTGCTGAAACAAAAGCTCTGTAGGGTGGAATCTTGGGAATTGCATTTAAAAAACTTCTCCAGATGACTATTATACATAGGACTGGAAGGTGGGGGCAGAGGGGGCGGAGGTCCCTCAGGCCAACCTGCCCTTTCTCACAGTCTAGAAACCCTGAGGGGCGGAGGCAACCCCGTCATCAGGGGAAGGCAATGCTATGTCACACCTCTGCTGCTGACACTTCTGACAGCTTGGCCGGCCCTGGTTACTTGAGCCTCAGGCAGCCCTGGGCAGCTGGGCAGCTGCCATCCAAGGCTTGCTTGCACCTTAGGCCAGTCCCTGGGGCCTGGGGAGTTGAGGGGAGTGGGTGCTGCCATCTTGTGGTTGTGAACACCACCCTCCTTGAGAGCATGGCAGTCAATTATCATATTCCCTCTTTGTTGGCTGTGGGTGCCACCATCTTTGCAATGACATGAGGGTCAATTATCATATTCCCTCTTTATTAGACAGGATAGTTGAGACCACTGGTTTGGATATTGTAAGGACTTTTGCTAGAAGCAGTGGCTTCAGTTCTAGGAGCACAGTTCTAGTAAAGGCAAAAGTAGTAGAGCCATGTTTATGTGTCTGGAAACCCATAAATATTGGGAGCCTTCTTTTTGGAATAAAATAAAAAATAAAAATACAAAATTAGTGTAGTGCCCTCAGAGTAAACCTACTTTTGAGGAATTGACATTGAGGTTAGCTTCACTTCTTACCATCCTGGACATGTTTCTGGGCCTTTCTGAGTTGAGAAAAATGGCCTCATAAAATTATCAAAATCAAATGAGTTAACAGCTCCTTATAAACAGTGCAACACCCTACAGCTGTATTATCCTTTTCATCTTTGACCACCTAGTTCATATGTGGGTGTGAAGTGAATAGAGAAAACTGCTCAGTAAAACAATTATGCACACTAGTATCCCCTGCTCTTCCAATTTTCTAGAGAAATCTAACTCCTACATTTACCTTAATATTTTTGAATAGCTGACTGACTGAATGATGAATGAATGAAGGAGTTAATGAATGAATGAGTGAATGAAAGGAAAAGCTCCTGGCCTACCTGATACTATCATAAAATATGATTGGTAGAATCTTATAAGCGACTTCTTCTTTTGAGGATTTTAAATTAATTAACTGTGCTGGGATGAATATAATTAATTGAGCTGGGTGGAGTGCATTTAGAAAGTGTTTTTACTGGAAGAAGAGCCTTTCATTGGAAGGAAGGAAAGTATGTTTACAAAAAGTAACAAAAAAGTCCCTCTAAAAAGCATTTTTTCATTTCCATTTCAACAATAGGGTACTATTAGTGCTTATTCACCCTGTACATCAGGATAGTTTCAGAGAACAGTATTTGGCTTTCAAAATAAGCAAAATTATTATTTCCTAAGTATCCTCTGTGGGAAAGCTCAGAAGATTACAGGGCATCTAAAAGATGTTTCTTTGTAATCATAACTCCTCACCACAACCCATGGAGTCAGGTTTTTCTCACTAGGAAATTGGGGCTTCAGGAGCGTAATGTCTTTCTGAGATCACAAGATCTTAGTTATTACACAGATATTAGAAATAAGATTGAAATCCCCAAATACCTGATTTAATACCCAGGTTCTCCTACTATGTCATTTTAAGTCACAATATATTATCTTTTGCATTTTTTAAAAGTATAAGTAGACAAAGATAAGTAGTATAAGATAAAAGTATAAGTAGACCTCTGAATTTTAATTATATTCCCATTGATGCCCTAGGTTTGCCTCAGTGGATAGAGCGTCAGCCTGCGAACTGAAAGGTCCCAGGTTCGATTTTGGTCAAGGTTTGTGGGCTCAATAACCAGTGGGGACTTGCAGAAGCCAGCTGACCCACGATTCTCTCTGATCCTGGATATTTCTATCTCTTTCTCCCTCTTCCTTCCTCTCTGAAATCAATAAAATATATTTAAAAATAATAATATTCCCATTGAGAATATAAATGATTTTTCAATTATATGTAATAAGTTTATAACATTTTCTAATGAAGTAAAAAAAGTATACATTTCCTGGAAATGGCCGCCTGACTGTACCTAAATCGCACTTTTTCCATAAATAATGTGGTAAAAAATTAGGAACCAAATTGCACATTCACACACATACATGTCATACATATATACATATGTACATCTGAAAATGCATATATAAAATATTTTTTATTTTTCTTAAAAACAGAAAGAACAATTTAAAAAATTTAAATATGATGTTGCATGCTTTCTTACTTTAATATCAAACCATATGTAGACTAAAATATATAAAATTAACTACAAAATAGACTGGTTTTATAAGCTGAGCTGAAAACTATTAGGAATATTCTGGATATATAGGTTCAATGTGCAATTTCTGCTTCTATTTGTTATTTTTGAATGTTCTCTATGAATTTTAATTAAACATATATTAAAAGAAAAAAGGATTTGATAGAAGTTAGTGTTTGGATAAAAAAATGAATTTATTGAAAGATTACAAGCAGCTTTTAAAAATTTTTATTCAGGGAACCATTACAATCTTGCAGTCCTGAAGGACTCTGTCTTAGACATACTTAAACAATTATGCAGTATTGTGTATGTTTGTGTCTAAAGAATATTTTTGAGACCTATCCCTTTTCTAGACCTCAAAATGCTGAGCTTAAGCCATTTTGCTCTATAAATATTTAAATTATCTTTTATTTTTTTCTAGTCATTTCGGATAATTCCTTTGCTTTACAGCATCAAAATGACACTTTTTTGTTGTTGTTGGTAATCCTCATTTAAGGATATTTTTTCCATCAACTTTTAGAAAGAATGGAAGGGATAGAGGGAGAGATGGATGGAGGGAGGGAGGAGGGAGGGAGGAAGAGAGGGAGAGAGGTAAGGAGGGAGGGAGGGAGGGAGGGAGGGAGAGGGGGGAAGAGAGAGAGAGAGAGAGAGAGATAGATAGAGAGAGAGAGAGAGAGAGAGAGAAACATGGATGTGAGAGAGAAACATCAATTGATTGCCTTCCACACATGCCCCAAAAGGGGTGGGGATAGAACCTGCAACCCAGGCATGTGGCTTTGACTGAGCAGGTGCTCTAACCACAGAGTAACACCATCTATGTTTTAAATGCATCTGGTTTGTGGTTGTTTGGGATGCAAATTAAATGCAAGCGTGCAACCCCAAATAAAGTTTCAGGGGTTATGCACCCAAAGGGAGATGCCAGATAAAAGGATTTAAAGTAGGAAAATAATTTGATATTGTCTCTGGACTCCCAATGTTAAATTTTTAGAAGTTCTTTATATTTACTTTTCAGTTGAAGTTCCAGATTACTTTTGCAAAAATCAGTTCTAAGCAACACTGTTAAAATGCCTTCCTTCCCTTTATTTTCAGGGTTTACAGGTTGTACATGCGTACTATTGATTTAAATTCTGGTAGGTGTGCTGAAAAGAAAAAAAATGCAAAAAACTCCATTAGCTCTGAATATGGCAGGTTGTCAACCAATATTATAGTGATGATCTTTAAAGTATTTGAAAGAAAGCTGGATAGCTTTGTGTAAAAGGCAGGATTTTATGATTTTGCCTATGCCAAAGAGATTGTCCAACAGAAAGCACCCTGGTAAGCCTAATTATTACTCCACATATGGTACGTGGCATTATAAGCTATTTTGAGGTTTTTGGCAGGGCATGCTGAGGAATTTCCACTCCGACTTTAACGTTTCCACACTGGCCGAACATAAAACACAAAATGCTGTTTCAGTAATCATTCTTTGATGTATTTATTTTCAGGGCAAGTAATTTTGTTAAAATGTATAGGATGGACTAAGTAAGGAAGTGATGCATAAAAAGTCAGTATAATAGATCTATAGTCAATGAAGACTGTTCTTCAAAATATTATGTTATTATTTATAAGGGTGGCTTTTATTTCCTATTTTAAAATCATGGCAGCTTTTATAAAACTTTATTTAGAGAATAATATAAGGTCAGATTTGGAGTGCACCTTATGTTACACATTAATAAAACACTTTGAACTTATGTGTAGGTAGGTGCACACACAAAGTATGTTAAAAGAATGAACTCAGAGATATGTGGAAATAATCAGCCATTTATCAAATGTGCCTCTATGCCTTTAATTGATTATGTTTGAAAGGTTTCTCAGAAACTGAAGAGAATTAAAACATTAATGAACAGGGATGTTTTATACTTATAATTTGAATATGCCAGTCCAAAGAGAACTATTTCTAACTCAAACTTGTGGGCATTCTCAAACGGCTTAAAATGAAATTCAGACATGTGCTCCCTCCATCCATGAAGCACATTAAAGGTCACCTTGCACACTGAGTAATTGCAGTGTTTTTCTTAGTGGTCAATATGATAGTGGAAGGCATGTTTATATGCCTGGGTCATGTGAAAAGTGTTTATATATATTCAACAATAATTCTGCTCACATCCTCTACTATACCTTGTAGGGTTTGAGTAGAATTGACTTTCCAAGTCTCAGGAGCTTAGCAGATTTCTGGCACCACTTTCTCTTGGTTTTGGATAAAAGAAAAAATCAATTTTATTTTCTGGCGGTGGGGGGGAAGAGAGAGAGAGAGAGAAATTTGTCTCTCTGGTTTTCCATTCTAAATACTAAAATCTGGACAGTATTTAAAGTGAAGGATTATTTTATCTAGGGCAGAGTAGTGGCTGGGATCATATAATATTTCTAGTAAGCCTGTGTCATGTTCAAGGCTAAAATAAAATAATGATATCAGGATTTTGGGTCGCATTTTGTTTCCAGTGATTATTTTAGACATTGTTTTAAAACAAATTCAGGTATACTTTATTTACTTCCAAATCCAGATTTAAATTCAGTTTTAACTTATATTTAAGTCAAATCTCTGTGGATATAACTTCTAAACATTATAAAAATATCAAAATGACATTTACTACTTCATTTTTTCCCTTTAAGAGTAAAATAGAATGCTTGTTTTTAGTATCTGGCCCCTTTGCTGCTATTACTATTTTCTCCAAAAGGTGGCACTTGTGTCATCTTTTTCTTCCTCAGGGTGCAGAGAACCTGGGGAGCCAGAGGGACCACCAGGCATTTTTAGAATATAAACTTTAAGCAGCCATGTCAGAAATCCACATTTCTGCAATGTAGCTGCTTTATGCTCACAAAACCCTTCAAATCATTATTAGTCCTCTTCTGTGAAAGAAAAACATGCTCCCTCTCTGAGTTTGCTTTAAATTTTGGAGTTCTTTATCCCAAGTTTGTTTTAGAATGTTCTTCTGATCTTTGACTAAAGTTCTAGTTCTTTTTGTAGATAACATTGGCTCATCTGAAGTTGTGCTTCTTGGTTAGAATGCATGAGCAGCACACCAGTGTGTCTGGACTCTATCTAAACAAATCTTTCTGACAGCATAAATCCAGCAGGATAAATCATCCAGACAGCAGAAATCTTTTGAACTGCAAACAGACCAGAAATAGAGGCACAGAGGGAAAGAAAGCCATGTTGGAGGGATTGTGGTGATGAGCCAGAATTAAACAGCTGTTTCATTAAACATAAAATGAAACATATAGGTTCTTCCCAGCAATCATGCACATTTGCGTCCAACCCCTGCAGCTGAAAAGATTTTTAAATGTGATCTAATGAAGTTCATCCACTTCATCTGGCAGAAGAGAAAGCTGAGTCCCAGGAAGGTAAAAGAGTGTGTTCAATGAAACATAACTGAATTCTGTTTCTATGTCTGGTGAAAGAAGGCAGTGATCTGCCAAAGACATCTGTTACGTTGCCAGTTCTAGAAAACAAAATCTCCATTCTGAGAATGAAAGTTTCTTTAACAATGATTCCTTTTTTCAGGCACATATTACTTTGAGCCACTATGCTATCTTACAAGTCCTTCTCTGCTCCAAGAAATAATATGGTCATTCATGAATCATGTATGTTATAGACCCATGCTCTTCTATACAATAGCTGTTAGCCACATGTGACTGTATTAAAATTTAAATTAATTACAATTAAATAAAATTATAAATTTAGTTCCTCAGTTACACTAGCGATATTTCAAATGCTCAACAGCTCCATATGGCTAGTGGCTACAGTATGGGACAGGGCACATAGGACCCTCCATTGTTGCTGAAAGTTCTTTTGAATACCACTGTTATAGATTATTAACTCTAGAATTTGCAGCGAGTCCAACACAAGGTCAGGTACATAGCATAATAGGCTAATCCAGTGCATAATTACTAAAAGTTTTTGTCTCATAATTTAAATGGGTTTGTAAACAAGTTTACAACCAGCAATGGGAAACTATCAGTCAGATGCCCTCCCTTCTTCACTCCCTTTCCCCACTTGTTTTCCCTTATCTAATGCTCTTTACTTCTGAGCATTTAATAAATCTTTGTGAGTCCTTATTTATTCCCTCTTGTGTGCATTATTTGATTAGATATCACAAGGTTCCTTGAACACCTGCTATGTGATAGACATTACACTAGGTAACTAAAAGGAAGAATCAGATGATCTGTGATAATGAATTGACCAGGAGAACATGTTTCTAGAGCCCAAACAGGATTGGAGTGAGCTCCTTAAACTGTCTAAATTAGCAAAATCAAGTATTATTAGCATAATTAGGTAGATTAAGATATGGGAGCATATTCTGATGGATTTAATGACTTGCCCAAAAGATATCTGCCAATGAATCATCAAATAAGTTGTGCTTTGCACACATCAACATTCTTTTCTTTTAAGCCCAATTTTCAGAATGTTTTTGAATACAGAAAGAATTGCTGTTCTAACATGGCTTTCTCTTTGTAGTTCTAAGCTAAGTGCTTCTGGAAGGCCCTTTTGTTAAAATGGTCTGTTCTTGATGTTATATCAATACTTTGAACTCTGGAGAGTTGACAGAGCTTAAATATAAATTAAACCAATGTTCTTTCTATTAAAATAGATACAATTTTTTATCAACTGGCAGATGAATAAAATCAGACCATTTGTAAGCAATCAGGACAACATCGGTAGCATGCAGCTTCTCAGAGTTGGCATTCCCTAAGCCTTTCTTTTCAGTATTTTAAAAATTAAATGTATTGGGGTGACATTGGTTAAAAAATTATATAGGTTTCAAGTGTACAATTCTGATACATCATCTGTATAATGTGTGTTTACAACTCAAAGTCAATCTTCTTCCTTCATCATACGCTTGACCCCCTTTACCCATTACTACCTCCCCCAACCCCTAACCCTCCGGGAACCACTATACTGTTGTCTGTGTCTATGAGTCCCTCCCCCACCACCGCCACAAGTCTTTCTGTGTAACATTATGATTCATTTAGGCACACCTAACTCTAGATGTTATCTAAAGTCTAAGTTTTATATCCATTTTTCCTTCACAGCATACCTTGCTTAGAAATTTGACAACATCATCCCATCATTCTTCAAGAGGCTCAGTAATTGACTTTAACTGGGCTGTTATTGTCTCTGCATAAGTAGTTAGTGCTCCACTGATGCCATATGCTACTCAGCACGACAGTTAGTCTGATAGAGACTTTCCCCCATACTGCAAGTGTGTTAATTTATATATTCTGAATGGGGTCTCAGATACCGTGTGTTACTTGAAATTATTTGAATCACAAATTGTATCATAGTGAGACAGTGCTTTATTTATTTTTATAATAAACCTTGATACATATTGTCCTTAGCTTTATCTAATACTAGAGGCCCAGTGCATGGAAATTGTGCACTCGGGTGTGTGTGTCAGGGGACCCTCAGCTGGCCTGAGCCCTTTCACAGTCCAGGAGCCTTCAGGGGAAGTCTGATTTCTGGAAGTTGGGCATCCTTAGTGCTGCTGCTGCACTCCCCCTGTGGGAGTACACTCACTACCAGAGGGCAGTTTCTGCATTGAGCCCCTTCCCCTGGTGGTCAGTGTATGTCATAGCGACTGGTCATTCCAATATTTGATCAACTTGCATATTAGCCTTTCATTATAGAGGATAAACCTCTAGTAATGCCATGTTTTCTTTCTTATCCTATCCACAAAATTTGCCATCCTGAATTTAATTGATTGGAACTTTTTTGAAAACTTTTCCAAGTCCTTCAGAGAGCCCTGCCCTGATTCCATCATCCTTTTTACATTGTGATATTTTCCTACGAAAACAAAACAAAACAAAACAAACATGACTTTCTATTTTTTATAATTTATTTTATTTTCTTCCCAACTCATCAGTTCAAAGAATCATTCCCTGCTTGTCTAGAATTCATTGATTACCCTCTTTCAAGGTTTTTCTCTAGTATCTTAGAATTCAAAGATTCTCATGACCAACAATACTTTTCATGCATTTTAAATCTCTCTCTTTGCATAATAAAATAATACTAATGCTTTGAATAATATATCCTGCCCAGTGTAATGAAATAAATATTTTATAGCAGACCACTCCTCAGCTATGTGACTTTGGGCAAATAACCATCATTCTGGACTCCAATGTTCTCATCTAAAAAATGAAGTAAAAATATATAATGAAAAATAAATCTATATTGCTGGTACTCCCTTTTTCTCAGTCGTTTTTTTTTTCTTCTTTTAAAAGAATCCAGTTAGAAAAACATACTAGCTAGTAATTTTCTCCCTATAGGTTATGTGACAGATAATAACTCAAAATAATATTCTCTAGAATGTGTTATCACTAGTGAAAGTAATTTTAGAAAACAAAAACTTTTGGTCAAAGATAAAATTTGTTATTTTTTTGAGGATTTGTTTGACTCTGCTGGTAAGACTAAAGTTAGAAATTTTGAGAAATAAATATATTCTGATACCTGGTACACATTTTTTAAAAAATCCTTATATGTTTACCTAACGTGTGGTTTATATCACAGGTTACATGACATATCATTGGAAAATGGCACAGTATTCTTAAATAATTCACACTGGGAAATTGGATGCATACTTAAAATGACACTTGTACGTGTTTCAGCTGGAATCATTCGTATTTGTTCTGTGGCTTGGGAATCTCTCCACTGAGTGAAGGAGCACAGAGCCGACTTTGTCCCAATCAAGATTCTAATACACAAGCTTTCACTGAAAGCCACAACACATTTTAACTAACCAAATGAATATTTTTCAAAACGTATGTCCCTTGATCACATTAAGATATGTGGCTCTTTGTATTTTGGAAATACATATTTGGGAAATTTTGCATAAAACAAACACAATTCTAAATCTGAGTTATTACTTTAAAATATTTTGAAAACCAAAATAGCCAGATCATCACTTTATAGATTTTACTTCCAAATATAAGTTACTTAGGTGGTTTGTACACTAGCTAAATTAATATTGCTGTGGTATCAGCTCAAATCTAAGGTGCTCCTTAAAAGCCTGTAGGATATTTGGCCTTTTACTACTCTATGAATACCTAAAACATCTGTTTCCTGTTGCACAGTATGCTTTACCTCATCAATTATCTGTTTAATATGGCTCTACTGTGATAGAGAAAATGATGTGAGAAAAACATGAAAACAAACTAATTCTCCCCAGAATATAAATTTGATCAAACTACACTGCACAAAAATTTCATTAGACAGAAAAATACCTGAGAAATAAAAGGACACAGTAACATAAATTATTAGCTTTTATTAATTTTGTCTAATAGACTTTGTACTCAGTTTGTATGTACTAACTACTTATTGATTTGTCATGAAAGACCTTTGATTCTTTCGATTCTCTGTTTGAAAAAATGCAATTTACAATTACCATCTATTTTTGATAGTAGAGCATCCTTTCAAACAAAGAATTGATATTGTTTGAAAATGACAAGATAGTTTATTTTATTAGCTTATTGTGTAAAAGTAATAGTTTCTATTATTTTATAAAGTGAGTTTAACTTGGTAGATGGTGAATTTTGTACCTATAGATTAAGGTCTGTTAATCTAAAATATGATAATGAGAGAGGTAGCAAACTGCTTTCAAATATTATTTAAATTGCAAAAGTTTTTATGCTGTCCCATCTCAAATTTAAGAGTGCAGAGTCACTCCAATGTTTCTTCTCAAGCAGAAGAACTCAATGGAAATTCAAGGCATTATGGAAACTATAATTTTGCTGTAGTTTGAAGTTGCCCAGATTAATGTGGAGGACAAAGTTCTGAACAAATTATTCCCTGGCTAAATTCTAGTATTATCCTGGGCCAAATACTATTTTTCTTTTTTTGCTGTAAAATGAACAAAAGGGGTTCTTTATAAGGAAAAGTTATTTTTGTTGAAAAGGATTTTCATTCATCTTGTCATGATTATAATAAATTTCACTAGTCTCACATTTCTAGATATCTTGAGCCTGTTTTAAAAACATTTTATTTTATTTTTTAAAGTATAAATTACCTAAAATGACTGGTATTCAAGAATTTCCTGTCACAGCCATCAATTTTTCAAACATCAAACTTTAAATAATAAATGGATGGATAAATAACATTGGCAAATTCTTTTATTTATTAACATTAAAAATAGAGACATTGTCTTCTGTTTCTCTAAATATTTATACCCTCAACATAAAATGAAGTCATGACGACATACCCATCTGCTTATTTTTTAAAATCCCTGGTGTCAACAGTTTAGAATTTTTCTGTTAAAAAACAACAGCAAAGGCATTCTTGTGGAATGTAGTCAAATCAAGTAATTCTGTCCAAATCTTGGAAACAAACAAAATTTTTGGCTTATTTTCTGGAAAAGTTTAGATCAACCCTTTCACTTTTATAATTTATAAACAATCTTGCAACTGGTGTGTGTGTGTGTGTGTGTGTGTGTGTGTGTGTGTGTGTGTGTAATGTGTTTAAAATTTGAAGCAAAGTGCTAAGGGGATTCCATGTTGTTTGATTGTTGTGAAGATCTGGATGCCATGAGATTAGATATAAGAGCTTATACTCTTGGTTGTGGATTGATCATCAGCTGGAAGAAGAGTATTGAAATAGGGAGAAATCACCCTTATCTGGATACCATTTACTGGGACTTGGCCAGGAATATAACACTAGCAAATAGCAAAGTGTACTTGTTTGCTCTCTCTTTGCTCCCCTTAGTCTATGCTCCATCCTTCTCTAACCCCATCTGGGCCTTAGAAAGCTACTTTCTGAAAATTGCTTCTTCATGGCTTTCTTGCCAGCTGGCTTTTGCTTGGAATCAGTCAATGGTCCCAGGAAACTAAAATACAAAGGTGGAATGGCAAGTTCTACATTTCTCCCCCTATCCCTCCCTTTGTCATCAGCACCTTGTCCCTAGTAATAATTACATTCCCCTTTCCCACCAAAAAAAGCACTCTTTCACAAATCCATCTCTTAGTAAGCTCTGATAGCACCATTTCTTCCTCTTGTCCCTTTGGTCCTATGGGTGGAATAACTTTCACTGTTGTCTCTCAATGTCCCACCATCCCTATTTGTTCCTTTTACTGTGCCCACACACAATCAAAACCCCAATAAATAAATAAAAATAACTATATTATTTAAAGTCAGTTGTGTGCATAATGTGAAAAGGATGGGTTTTTTAATTATCTCACTGCCTATGGAAATATAATTAACCATTAAATTACTCAGTCAAGTACTTATTATAAAAATTGAGAAACTCCCTGGCCACAATGCTCAGTTGATTGAAGCATTATCTAGTACACCAAAAGGTCATAGGTCAGAATCAGAAAGCAACAGGTCACTGTTTCTCTCTCTTTCTCAAATCAATAAAAAACATAATCTTAGGTAAGAATAAAAAAATTAAAAAATACTTCACATTTTTTGCAGTATAACTTATAATTAATAGTAGTACATGTTTTCGTTTCCCCCTCCCCCTTATCCTCCCCCCAGCCTCCCCTACCCCCCAGCACATATCCCCACCTTCCCCCCTCCCCGCCCCAGTGTCTTTCATTCATTGGTTATGCTCATATGCATGCATACAAGTCCTTCAGTTGATCTCCCCCCGCATCCGCCTCCCATCCACCCAAGCCTTCCCCTGTAGCTTGACAGCCTGTTCAAGGCCACCCTGCCTCTATATCAATCACTCTCCCCTGTTTCTTTTCTTCAAAAATATCTTGCCTCTGCATACTATAAATAAATGTTTAAGAACAAAAAATGTTTCAGTCTCAGTTTCAATGTCCAACTGTTCTGAGTCCCAGATTCAGTGTCAAATAATTCTTTATGTGTATATGTCAGCAATGGTATCCAGATGATGGACACATCATGGCAACGCAAGATCCATCCTCTCTGGTTTGGTCCTGGGCTGCCTACAGACATGCACAGCTGCCTACTGCTAGCATGGCAAGGTGTCGTCAGTGTCCCCATCTCTGGACCATCCTCGTGACTGGAACAGATCCATCAGGAGGTTAAGGGGGAGGGGGAAAAGAAAACATGTACTACTATTAATTATAAGTTATACTGCAAAAAAATCAATAAAATATATTTTAAAAAAAACTTCACATTTATTATTAGATAAATTTATAAAATGTATAACATGGAAAATTAAACTATTTATTGGTTTCCAAAGAAAATTCAATCTGATCTCCTATTTGCATAAGGTAAAAACCTCACCTAAACTGGTCTCTGTTGAATGAGTGAGTCCTATTTACTACTCTACCTCCATGAGAAGATGGTGCATTCATTTTCGTATTACTACAAGTGATATACACACTCATTTTATTCCTTTTCAAAGAATATAAACTTCTTGGTCAGGTTTAGATTTTATTATAAATTCTGTGTTTGTAGATAAAAGGCAAAGATAGTAGTTTTGCTCAAAACCTAGTGACAATTTCTCTTTGGCTTGACTCAAAACAATTACTAAAGAGTTCTTAAGTATGAAATGCAAGGAAGGAGGTCACTTAGTATAAATGTTTAAAGAAAATTTGTTGAAGAAATAAGATTTGCATTGATATAATCTCAATTTGATCTAATTATGCATAGTTTCTAAGCAGCCCAGAAATATGGGATCATTAACACATGTGACTATTATCAACACTTCTCTTATAAAATAAAATAATTTAATATGAAGTGGTTTGAATTCACACTGGAAGGAAAGAACATAAAAACATTGTGTTGATACTTAATATAACAATTGGCAGACACCATGATACCCAGATTCTATTAAATCAGACGTCAGATTGATATGCCTACATAGGGATTCCATCTTGTTCATGCTGAGAGAAAAATACATTCAATTTTCATGTTGAAAAACGACTCTAAAATTGCCAGAAATTTAGTTTACTGTAGAACTTGCTTCTTTGACTCCTATGATTATATTAATTATTGCTCCAAGTTAATCTTTTCCAGAACTATTTCTTTTTCATGCCCCAAAAAATCACAAAGGGAATATATTATCTTGTTTATTCCATAGAAATTATGAATCAAGCTTTTTTCCCTTTCTTTCATTGTAGAAATTACAGCCAATAAAAAGCAATACCAGTAAGAAATTAGGAAATGTGACTCTTACAGCAATTCAAATTGAAAACTATATCCACTATTGCTTACCCTGTTTCCCTAAAAATAAGACAGTGTCTTATATTAATTTTTGTTCCCAAAGATGCACTAGGTCTTATTTTCAGAGGATCTCTTATTTTTCCATGAAGAAGAATACAGTACACATTTATTGTTGAACAACAAAAACAAGGAAATTTATTATCTGTATACTGTACGGTAGTAATTGTCATCACAAACCAGCATAGCCAGACAAATTGTGAATCCTCTGGTATCAAGAATTTCTTGTTACTACCATTATTTCCATGTACAACAATCTATGGTACATTTACTGATACTGATATTTACCGGTATGAACACAAAGTAAGATTTATTCAATGACAGTCATTTCATTATCTTCTGGAACATCATCATAACAATCCAAACTCTGAATTTCCTGGTGAATTTCTTGTGACTCCATTTCTTTCAGAATCAGTGGACCAAATTTCTCATGATTAGCAATAGCATTGTCCTTAAATAAGTACTTTTTGTCAAGGTAGACTGCTCGTAGTGCATTTGCAATGCAACTGTCAGTGATTTTCTCCCATGAATTCTTCACCCAAGTCACAACCTCTAGCAGTTTAGGTTTCACAGTTTCCACGCTGATTTCTCTCCATTCTATTTTCAATGTAGTCATTAATTTCCGTGCACAAATTGTCCTTGAATGGCTTGTTTGTTGCAATATCAAGAGTCTGGAGATAGACTGTCATTCTTGTGGGAATCATTACTTGATCTATTTTTCTTTCGTGAAAGAAATTTCTTCATGTCTTTAGCGTGGTGAGTGCTGGCTGCATCCCAGACTAGCAGACCTCTTTGGCTCCCTTGCATAACAAGCAGCAGCATTAAATCAACCCACTTCCTTATAACTGCTTGAGTGGCCCAGGCTTTTTCAATTTCAAGAATACAAATATTATCGGGGAGGTCTTATTTTTTGGGGGATGCCTTATATCACAGTGAGAGGCAATACTGGAAGTAGGTCTTATTTTCGGGGGGGGGTGTCTTACTTTTGGGTAAACAGGGTAGATTTGTAGTCAAACACATCAAGTTGACCCCTTCATTTATATTCACTCAAATAATGTTCTTTATTTTTTTCTTTTCTTTTTTTTTCTAACAGCAACAGTTTATTTTGCTTGTTCTTGAACTTCTTATCAATTGGATTATACAGAATTAACTCTGTTTATTTCATTCAGCAGCATTATGTCTGTGAGATTCATTCATGTAAGCAAATGTATCAGTTACTTATATTTTTATGCTGCATAATATTTTATTGCATAACTATACCAACATTTATTTATTTATTTTTCTCAAAGACCTTTGACTTTTTTTTTCTAGTTTGGATCTATTATAAATAAAGGTAATGTTCAAAAATAGTATTTTTGTTTGTTTTTATAAAAATAAAAATCTAGATGATGGGTAAAATATACAAATATGTAGTCAAAAACCAAAATTTCATGGGTATGATTTCTTTTCATACAACTTATAAAATGATTCTGCTACAATTTCTGGGAATTGTTTTAAAAGTCTTGAGCAATAGATATGTTATTGTATGATATCTTCTATGATAACTATTATAAAAGAGTTCATCTATTTTTATATATATATTCTTCTAAAATTATTATATTTTTATTATTTTTAATGCTTGATCATTTTTCCTTTTGTCATTAACATGTAGTAGTAGCACCATTGCTCTACTTTTCTGCACTTCTCAAATGTTTCTTGACAAGTGCAGAAAAGTCAGTCATGATTTATGTGGTTATTTGTTTTTGGATAATTTTCCCTCCCTTCCTCAGATAAAGTCTGAAATAAAATTGAGAACATTAAGTAATAGCAGAATTAAATATGTACCATGTCCAATTAGATGTTTAAAAATTGTAGTGCTCTGTCTATCATATAAGATTGATTTTCTTTCCAGGGAGTTAATATAGCTGAAAATACCCTCAGAATGAATACCCTTGGGTTCTGTGTCTCTAGGTAAACATTACTTAGTCTTATCAACACATCTGGAAGGAATGAGATAGAAGCTACTATTAAGCATTACTTTCATAACTCATTTGACTTATCAGATGCTCAATCAGATATCTACCAGAACCTGAGGGAAAACAGGAAATGAGAAAGGCCTGAGTATTCTGTTGGCAGTGTTGAAAGAGCAAAGGTCTTAAGGCAATTGTGAGCAATTAGAGGAAGTTGGGAAGTTTCCACTCAGCTACAACAAACTAGAGTATATTTGAGCCTTGCCCTGAAGAGCAGCAATAGATATTCCTGTTTTTTGGCTCTTCTCCCACCTTTTCACCCTTGCTCACTTTTTCCTTCTTAATAGTGAATCGTAATTGCTTCTCTATATGACTTCTTCCTGTTCTTATTTCCTTCCCAGTGGGAAGGCCAGGAGAGCCAACGCAGGATATAAGTCTAGTCTCTGCCTGACAAAAACTCGCTCCTTAACAAAACTGCATTGGACTGGATAGGCTCATTTTCTCCCTTAGGCCTCATCCTCAGGTCCTGTCCTCAGGCCTGCATGGCCCAGTTGTAGCAAAAATCCTGCGAGGTCAGTTTGGCAAGCATCCCCAACCCTCAATACCTGATCATTTTTTACATTTGATCAAATTGCACTTTCTCCCACCCCATCTTCCCAGGTGATATCTGAATATCCTGCCTGCTTTTAGCAAGAACCTTCCAAATCTGTTTATCAAGAATTCCACCTACCCTTAATGTCCACTCTTAGTAATTTTCTACCTACAAATCTTCTCAAACTGCTCCGTGGCTGTAAATGTTCAGTTGTCCTTGATGTGCTTTGAGTTGAGCTGAGTTCTATAATGAGGTCTCTTTTCCTCTATTGCAATAGTTCCTGAAAAAACAAAATTTACTATCTGGCTCTTTAACAGTCAAAAAAGTGTCTTTTGAAAGAAGTGAAAGCAATATACTGCTAATGAGTGAGTAAGGGTGAGAAGGTGGGAGAAGAGCCAAAAAAGAGGAAAATCTATTACTGCTCATCAGGGCAAGGCTCAAATATACTCCAGTGTCTGTGTCGTAGCTGAGTGGAAACTTCCCAGCTTCCTCTAAATGAATCAAGTTCTTATTTTTACATTTGCAGACTCTTTGCCCTCACTCTGTTCTCTGTATCATGTTTTCCAACCAGTTGGTCATTGGTCTTTACTATTTGCCCTGCCACTTTATTTTACTGTGTTCTTTATTTATGTTGTTCTTTCCAGCTTTTAAAAACATTTTTTTTATTCTTGTTATGCAATCCCTTTCCACCAGTCTTTAATACAGTTACTTGGAATTTGTCAAAACTGGAATTGATGTCATCTTTTCCTTTTTAATAGTGAATCACAGAAAAGTCAACTTTGTGATTTGAATTGGTGAAGACACTATGTGAATGTGGCTTTTTTCCCTTTTAATTTTTCTGTTCTCTCCCTACATTTCTCCCTTAATTCAGAATCTATTCTTTTTCAATGTCTCCATTTTGGCCAATTTAGTTTAAAACACAGTAGGCACCATCTTATTTTCTATAGACTATCTCCCTAGTTGCTTCTCTATATAACTTCTTCCCATTTTTATTTCCTTCCCACTGGATTCAGATGAACTTCCCTCCACTGTCCACTCTCTCAATAAGGGTTACATTCCCCAAAGAGATCACATGTAACATCCATAATGACTGTTTTCTTTTGCATTTTTGTCTTGCCATCTCCTGAAAAACATCTTAATTTTCTTTTTCTCTTTAAGCCTTTTCATATTTAATGGCTTTGGGGTCTTCCCTACCCTGTGCAGATGCTACCCCTCAATTTTACAGTTCTTTCATCTGAGTCCTTGAAGCTGACCCAGTGGGGTCTGTCTCCATTCATTTTGATTTATTATTGAGATATTAGATCAATTTTGTTCTTCTCTACACACATTTTGTGCACTGCATGCTCTACCTAGTTGTTTTGTAATGTTTAAGAAAGTTACCTCTGTATTCTATATATCCACACTTTTCTCAGCCACAGATTATTTGAGTTTACTTCCAATCTGTTACTGGTTATTCTTTACCATCATATAACTACCTAAAATTCACATCCCTCTATCTAAATTTCAAATCAGTCTCTTATTGTTATGTTTTGTACATCAGAATGATACACTATATGACTGTGCCATTTGTCTTCATAATCTTTCCAATCACCTTGGAAACCTACTGGCCTTCTACCTTGCTACTCCGAGTGTGGTACCTTGGCCACAACAACTAACAACTCCTTAGAGCTTGTTAGAAATGCAAATGTTCAGGCTGAATCACAAATCTTCTGAATTATAATCTGAATATTAATAAATCTCTAGGCAATAAACATTCACAATGGAAGTGTAAGAAACACTAGTGTGCTATAATATTCATAAACTTGAGGGTGTATAAGAATTATCTGAACAGTCTCAAGAATTTTGTGATTTGTGTCCAAATTATATTGTATCAAAGCTTCCTACCTTATCTCAGAGTACAAGCATAGTTATTGCAGTCACTATAGTCTTTCTCATTATTCATATCTACCAATCACTATCCTTCCCAGCATGTATTGTGGTCACACAGATGATTTTTTTTCTATGCCTATGAACAAGGTAAGACCATTATTTTATTTTTCATTTTAATAATTTAAAACTGAAATGAAAACATTATTTTCCAGTTAATAACAGTAGAATGAAAACGTGTACTCAAAATCCTTAACCCTTTGTTTAAAATGTGTACCATTGCCAAGCTTTTTCATGTTAAATAAATATACAATGCTTTAAATGTTATTTTTTGCATTTCAACATTTTCTAATATTAAGACTTGAAGTTTCCAGATTATTGTCAAAGAGACATTTGGAAATATAGTAATATCTATAATATTCTATCAAGCATACTTTGAGAGAACACAATAAAAAGTTGAAGCTTTAGAAATTGTATTGAAAAAGCACAGTATTTATTTAGAAATACACAGAGGTTGTGCTGGAAGCTAAGGACAGTAGTTAGCATAATAAATGCAAGAAGCTCATCAGAAGGCTGATGGACATTTTCAACAGGGCTGATAATCTGTATATTATTACCTGCTGTTGAACAGCTGTAGGCATTTCCCCTAATCTGATAATTCTTTACCAGGTCTTACCTTTGATATGTATATCTGCTTTGCTAAAGGTAAAAATGTATTAATAAAACGCCTTATTCAGAGATCTTAGTTACTAGAGATAAGTTTCCATTTGGCTCCCCCAAAATGCCTTCCAAATTTATATTTCTTGTTCAGTTTCTATTCATTTATGCACAGCCTTTTTCCACATCCCTGAACCCTTGCTGCAAAAGACTGTGACAAGGTTGGTGACAAACTGTCACAAGACAAAATATATTAAGCTTACATGTCTTCTGGGGAAGATTAGTAGAACTATTCAGTGGTACATGCCTCTTTAAATATTTACTGTCTCCTTGTCCATTTGGTCTTGACATTCTTCCCCATAATGCACCCACTACTTTTCCTCTATTTCATATATTGTAAATTTCTCCTCTTCTTCATATATTTTAGATTTCTCTAATATTGATGTTGCAGGGCCATGGTTTTGAAGGGAGAATTGGAAGCACATTGAAGGACATTATAAGCTTATAAACATTCACAAAAATTAAAAACTAGTTATTTTTACAGTTTAAGTAGTATGATAGTCTAATTTGAAAATTTCAATAGCTATCCCATAAATAATTTAATTATTTATAATGTGACAGTATGCAAAATAAATTTATTATCTCATAATTTTGGCATATAATTAGAAATAGACATCTGTAGCTGAAATCAGACTCTGCTACTGATACTTGATTTAATATTTAGTTTAAATACATCACCAGAATCTCCTCATTTCTCTACTGCTTTTGCAAACCTTAATTATTGACTATACATACTATGAATAAAAACCTAAATCAATGAGGTGGCATATGGAATGAATATAAAAATTGGGAACATATAAAGGACTGATTTTGAACTTTGAATCTGCCACACATTGTGTGACCTGCATCCAAGGAACACTTTTTATCTTGGTTTCCAAGATAAAAAGATTGTTATTCACTCAAATAAGTGATTTAGGTTTTCTAAGTATCAGGTAGCTTACCTAAAATGTATACATGTGAGCTGTGATTTAAATCTATCTTTTTTTAAATGATTTTTCTTTTTTTATTGTTTAAAGTATTACATATAGTGTATGTGTGTGTGTATATATATATTTTTTTCCGACCTTCCCCTAGCCTCCCCTACTTTCTACATGTATTGATATACTCTACTATACTATCTATAAAAGTGCCTCTTTAGCAAGCTTTATATATAATTACTAGAGGCCTGGTGCATGAAATTCATGCATGGGGGCAGGGGATGTCCTTTAGCCCAGCCTGCATCCTCTCCATTCTGGGACCCCTCGATGAATGTCTGACTGCCCGTTTAGTCCCAATCAGGTAGGATCAGAACTAAATGGGCAATCCAACATTCTTCTCACAATCCAGGACTGCTGGCTCCAAACCGCTCACATGCCTGCCTCCGTGATTGCCCCTATCCACTTCTGCCTGCAAGCCTGATCACCCGCTAACCACTAACCTGCCAGCCTAATTGATGTCTAACTGCTCCCCTGCCAGCCTGTTTGCCCCCAGCTTCCCTCCTCTGCAGGCCTGGTCACCCATAACTGTCCTCCCCTGCTGGCCTGATCACCCACAACTGCCCACCCTTGCAGGGCCTGGAACCTCCCAATGGCCCTCCCCTGCTGGCAATCTTGTGGTGGCCATCTTGTGTCCACATGGGGGCAGGATCTTTGACCACATGGGGGCAGCCCTCTCGTGTGTTGGAGCGGTTGCAAATCTGTGTATTTCTCTTTTATTAGATAAGATAGAGGCCTGGTGCATTGGTGGGGGCCAGCTGGTTTGTCCTGAAATGTGTCCCAGATCAGGTTGGGGGTTCCCTTGAGGTGAGAGGCAGCCTGGGAAAGGGGCCTGTGAAGATTTGCAGGCCAGCCAAGCACCCCAAGCAACCCAAGCATAGGCCCTGATATCTGGGATTAATCTATGTCTAAAATTGAAACTTTGTAGCCTGGAGCGGAGCCAAGCCTTCTGCTCCCTCAGAGGTTGCAGCCATTTCTGTTTGAAACATTATAGCCTAGAGTGGAGGCCTAGGCCAGCAACAGCAGGTTGAAAGCTTGGCTTCTTCTGTTGCCAGGGAAACCCAAGCCTCTGTTCTCTCCAGGACAGTGGCTGCCACCATTTCTGTATCTTTTATAATTGAAATGTTGTAACATTGAATAGAGGCTTAGGCCCACAATGGCAGGGGGAAAGCTTGGCTTCCTCTGTTGCCGGGGAAACCCAAGCCTTCCTCCTGCTCTCAGTGGTGGCAGCCATCTTGTTTGGGGTTTATTTGCATAATCTGCTCCTGATTGGCTGATGGGCATGGCTGTGGGTGTGGTGGAGGCATGGTCAAATTTGCATATTACTCTTTTATTATATAGGAAAATAGATAAATTACAGTAATAATGGAGAAGAAAAAAAATAATAAATTGAGCAGCAGAATTTGCACTTTGACCACAAATTCACTCATACAAGCAATTTCTCTAGGTTTTGCTAGGTTAAAATCCTATCTAATGAAAGAGTGATATGCAAATTGATCATACCTCTGTTACACCCACCAGCCACACCAGCCATGCCCATCAGAGCAAGTATGCAAATTAACCCAACCTAGATGGCTTCTAATTTGCATATCCTGGCGCAGAAGATGGAGTTGAAGGAAGCCAAGCACTGCAGAAGGGACCAAAGCTGCAGAGGAGCGAGCAAGTGGGGCAGGGGAGAAGGGAGACAGAGAGGCAGCTGAGATGGTAGCGAGCAAGGCAGCACAGATGGGAGGGAGTGAAGCAGTATAGAGGGGAGAGAGCAAGGCAGTGGATAAGGGAGGGAGCCAGGCAGCAGAGATGGAAGGGAGTTTTGCTCAGGCTGCAGAAAGCCCTATTCTTGCAGGGATTTTCCTGCAACACATCTCTAGTAAAATTATAAGTAGGAAATAAAATGAAACTTTGAAATAGTAATAGTGAAAGGAGGCAAGGATTTGAAATATTTTGCATCCTGGAAACCAAATTTCCAGGTCTTAATAGTAAAATATTTTGGCAATATTATTTAGGCCACAATTGATGAAGGAAATTGATGCTATTGCCACTGAATCTCAACAGAGGTTTATGAGAAGATGGTCTTAAAACAAAATAATAGAGACATCACTGTGACTCATTTCCTGATCTTTCTTAGTCAAGTTTTGACAAGAAGCATTGTGAAATGTTAAGACTTTGATTCATGAGTAAGAACTTGGTTTATTCTGTCACTCTTACAGTACAGACTGGACTACTTCATGTCTGGAACTGATCCCAACCTTGTGGATTTAAGTTCATCATCTCTAATCTTAAGGAACTCATGATTTAAGGAAGGAGTCAGTTAAGCAGTTCAATGATTAAAATACAATCTGAACTCCAACAGGTTTGGCTCAGTGGTTTGAGTGTCTGCCCACAGACTGGAGGGTCATGGGTTTGGTTCTAGTCAAGGACATGTGTCTCAGTTGCAGGCTTGATCCCCAGCCCCAGTCGGGTCATGTACAGGAGGCAACCAATTGAGGTATCTCTCTCACATCCATGTTTCTCTCTCTCTCTGTCTCTCCCCCTTCCGTCCACTCTCTCTAAAAATCAATCAGGTGAGGATTAACAAACAAACAAATACAATCTGATTCATAGTAAAATGGAACTCTAAGCAGCATTACGGAGACAAAAATGAAGAACAGCTATTTGCCTAAAGGAGCTAGGAAAGCTTTGGAGCTTATGACACTTGAGTAGACTCTGAAGGATTACTTAGAACCCACCAAGCAGAACAGGGTCAGAAAGGCATCCAACAAAGGAAACAGTATATCCACATGCAAGAAGGCATGGCCAAGCCTGTCATCTGGGAGAGAGCAAAGCTGGCAAATATTGGTGTCAAGATCAGAAAGACAGACAAATGAATTGGGAGAGAATTTCATAACTCCTTAAGGCCTTTAGCCTTTTCCTTGTAGGAATTGAGAAACATCAAAGTTTTAAAGGAGGTAATTAAGGAGCTTGAGTTTCTGTATTTGGGAAAAAAAACATTGGCAGGAGTGTGATGGAAGGATTATATGGTGAGAGAGACTAGAGGTAAAAAACTAAGAGAGAAGGCTGCTGTATTAATCAGGATAGACATGAAAAAAAGAAAACAAGATGTGATCGTTGAGAAGGGGAAGGAGGAGAGGCGCTAGATAGTTTAAAAAATATATTTATTGACTTTAGACAGAGGAAGGGGAGGGAAGCATAAATTTGAGAGAGAAATATCTATGTGAGAAAGAAACATCTTTTGGCTGCCTCCCTCACACACCTCAAATGGGGATTGAACCCACAACCCTGGTATGTGCCCTGATCTGGAATTGAACTCGTGACATTTTGGTGTATGAGATGACACTCCAACCAACTGAGCCACACTCTAGCCATTGTCTATAGGTCTCTGAGCCCTTGAATGTTGAGGAGGGAGTGGAATGAGGAATATTTCTTTGAAAACTGGTTGGATTGATGTAATTGTACTAGTTTAAACTATTGTAATATCTGGAAAGTCATAAAAAGAATCTGTTCTTTACCATGAGGACATTTGGGACCATTGTGATTTGAAATCTTGGAATTTAAAATGAAACAATGCTTGCAGAAAGAGAAAAACGAGTGATCTTAGAATCCATGCTTTACATAAATTCCCAGAGTAAAGCACTGATCCAGTAGGAATAGGACTTAGGTTGTCAAGTTGAAACCAGAGTACAGAAATCTTATGGTGACAGAGTACACTGAAGCGGAATGCTCATTTGGAAGTTCAAACAGGCTGCTTTTAATTTTGAGGTAGGGCCATTCTTTCAAGAGAGTTTGAGCTTTCCAGGACCCCACAGTGTTCAACATTTATCTTGGGTTAAATCTAGTGTCTTTGCAATTCAATAAAGGAGTGTCTCTTAGAGAACCAAGCCATGAAATAGTACTATGGAAACTGGAATGTGTCAAGAGAAAAATGTGCCTTTAGGTGCTGGCAAAGCTAAAGAACCTAGATGAAATCTTTAGGTAAACAAACTAGAGCAATGAACTATAGCAAATGAATAGATAAAAGTGTTGTAAGTGGAGGGAATTTACCAGAATTCCCTTTTAAACTTGGTGCAGAGTCAGCTCAACACATTGTAAATACTTGTAGGATGTAAGTAACTTTTATAATAAAAAAATGCTGGCATAGCTTTTTTAAAATCAATTTCAAGGGAAGGTGATGAAAGTAGACAAGAAACAACTGGAATTGAGAGCTCTAAATGGGTGAGGCCAAAAGAATGAAGTTTCACAGAAAAGAATGAAAAGTGCCATGTATTTGACCTGTGAAGGAAGCATTTTTTAAATAAAAAATATTCTTAGCTTTTCAATTATGTAAATACTTGTTCATTGAGACAAAGGAAACCAAGAGGAATATAAACAAGTTAAAGATATCTCTAGCTGACCTCCAGTTTCCTTCATTTCCACACTTCTGAGAGTAATAGATTAGCAATGTTTTTTATAATGTTATAAATCATTATGCAATAAAATGATCTCTGTGACACTCTATGATTATACAATGATGAAATCACCTGATGATACATTTCTCAAAACTATCTTACTTGTTAAGCAGCTCATGGTTATATTTCAGATTTATATTACATATATTTATTTTATATTCATTGTTCTATTTATCCATGAAATTGTTAATGAACATAAATATTGTTTTTAGTTTGGGGCTATTACATATATCATTATTGTGGTTTTGACTTGCATTTACCTAATGAGAGTGGTGTTGAGCATTTTTTTTGTTCTGTCCTCGGGGGGGGGAGTGTATATATATATATTGAGAGAGAGAGAGAGAGAGAGAGAGAGAGAGAGAGAGAGAGAGAGAGAGAGAGGAAGAGGAAGAGGGAGAGAGAGAAACATTGATAGTTTGCCTCCCACATGGATTCCAACCAGGGATCAAACCCACAACCCAGGCATGTGCCCTGACTGGATTGAACCTGAAGCCCTTTGGTGCATGGGATGATGCTGGAAACAACTGAGCCACCTAGCCAAGATGGTTTGAGCACTATTTTGTGTACTTATTAGTATTGGCCACTCATATATCTTCTTTGAAGAAATGTCCATTCAAGTCTTGTCCATTTTCAAACCAGGTTATTTGCTGTTGTCATTGAGTTTTTAAAGCTTTCTATATATTCTGGATACTAATCTCTTATCTTAAATGTGATTTTAAATGTTTTCTCTCATTCCCTAGGTTGTCTTTCACTCTGTGGCTTGCATTTTTCAATGTAACAAAAGTTTTAACACTTGTGAAGTTTAATTTGGATATTTTTGCTTTTGTTGCCTTGCCTTTGATGTTATATCAAAGAAATTTCCAAATCCAATGTTATAAAGTTTTGCCCCGTTACCTGCTAATGGTTTTATTGTTTTAGCTCTTACATTTAGATATGAGATCCATTTTTTTAAATTTTTTTAATGACATACATTTTGAATTAATTTTTCATGTTGTCATTTGGTCCTGTAAAAAACATTCATGCTTAGAAAATGTCCCTGGGTTCAAAGAACCCATATGTTTATTTATACTTTGGGTTTCCTGGATTATTTGTAAAAAATACTCTCATGTTATGTTAGCCCAATAATTGTGTTGTGACTGTATTGCTAGTAAAACCCTCCTGCCTTAATATATCTAGCTGATAATGGCATATGGAGTTAGAGGGTCAAGGTTTGAATCTTGAAGAGTGGGATTGATATTAACTATGGACCAAATGTTTCTATGGATGCTTTGGATAGACCAAATATTAAGGAAGGACTTTTGGTGTGGATTAGATGTCTCCAAGGACATTTTAAACAAAACCAAATGTCCGCTAATCGTAATGACATCTTAACAATACTAAATTTTCTTATCTATTAACATGGGTTGTCTTTTCATTTATTTATGTCTTTAACTTTTTCAGTTATATTATATAGAGTTCATTGTACAAGTTGTTTCCTCGGTTAAATTAATTACTAAGTATGTTATGTTTTTATGGTATAGTAAATGGATTTATTTTATTAATTCCTTTTTTAGATTGTTTAACGTTAGTGAATAGAAAGACAGCTAATTTTTTTTTGCATGTTGACTTTGTATCCTACTAATTTTCTCGGTATTATTAACTCAGTATGTGTGTGTGTGTGTGTGTGTGTGTGTGTGTGTGTGTGTTTGTGTGTGTGTGTGTAGTCTGTAGGATTTTCCACATATAAGATAATTTTATCTGTGAACAGAGATCATTTTATTTCTTCCTTTCCTAGCTTGGGTATCTTTTATTTATTTTTCTTGCCTAATTGCTCTGGTTAGGACTTTCCTTTCTATAATAATAAAAGTATAATATGCAAATTGGCTGAATGACCAAACAGCAGAACCACCATCCAGACGACCTTCTGGATGACCACGATATGACACGCACTGGTGCCAGGCCAGCCAAGGCTGGTGCAATGCAATTGGTTGGGGGCCTGGCCATTGCCCCATGATTGCCCTGCAGAGGGAGGATCAAGCCACCAGCCAGTGGGTGATTGATCAATCAGGGGGATCCACAATTGCCAGGTCATTGACTGGTGGGCTGCATTGGGTGGTCAGGGCCTCCCTCTGTGAGGATGATCCATCGAGAAACCCCAGCCAGGTGGGTGGGATCTATCTCTTTGGTGTGATTGATTGCAGGGCTCTTGGACCGTGAGAGGGTGCAGGCTGGGCTGAGGGTACCCCCCTACATCCCAATGCATGAATTTTATGCACCGGACCTCTAATGTTTAAACGAAGTGAAGAAAGCAAGCCTCCTTGCCTTGCTCCTGATCTTAGGAGAAAATATTTTGTTATTTCACTATGATGTTCTCGGTAGATTTGCATATATAGTTTTTCTATGTTGGGGTAGTTTTCTTCCATTACTATTTTATCTTTATCATGAAAAGCTGTTGAATTTTGTCCAATGTTTTTTCTGTATCAAATGAGATGATCATGTATTGTTTTTATATTTGTTTTGTTATTGTGAAGTATTACATTGATTATTTTTATATATCCAATTATCCTTGCAGTTCAGAAATAAATCTGATTTTTTCATGATAAATACTCCTTTAAATATGCTGTTGAATTTTATTTGCCATTATTTTTTTGAGGATGTTTGCCATTTTGCTAGATAGCATTAGTGATCTTGTGAAAAGTGTGACCAATCTTCTGACTTCCTAATTTTTTAAATTTTATTTCAAAGCCTTTTTTTGTTAGTATAGCTAAACCACTAATACCCTCAATCCATATACCCACCTAGCTCCCAACTTTGTTTTTTTTTTTACTTTTCTCTGTATATGAATGTGGAGTTTGAAGTGTTACTGAAGAATTGAAATGAAGATCTGACCTATTCAGTTAGATTAGATTTGATTTCGGAATTTAGAAAAGTTGTGTGAATGAAGACATAAATTTAAGGGACACAAATTAGATAAGATGCATGGAGATAGAGTGAGAATAGAAAATTGCCATGACTAACTAGAACACTTAATTATTAGGCAGCTTCAGCATTTTAAGTTTGTGAGTCAAACTATGAAAAAGGACAGGGAAAAAGTAGCTACACAAGTAAAGGGAGATTCTATTGTATTGGAAGTCAGCATAATAGAGTGCTCATGAAAGAGGCAATTTAATGAAAATAAGTACTCAAGATTGAAGAATGTCCAGTAATTTCAATGTTATTGAGGTTATTTTAGTTAATATTAAAAATGTTTTCAGGTACACAAAGGAATGGAAGCCACATTAAAGAGGATTAATAAGAAGAGAGAAAGCAGAAGGAGAAAGTACTTATTTATTTAATTTTTTATGGAAACAGTTAAACCAGTTTTTAATGTGTTTAAATTTCTTTCCAACAGAAATTCCAAGTTACCACCTTTTTTATAAGGAATATAGCAATAGCATTCTTATTAATGTCTCCTTCCCCATTCCTCCCCTCTACTAATTGATTCTCCACACAAAGCAAGTTTAGTCTTTATTTTGTAAATTTATTTTTATGGTTGCAAGTATTACAGATGTTCCTCCTTTTTTCCCCTCAGCACCTCTCCCAGGCTTTCATACTATTGTTTGTGTCCATGGGTTATATATATTCTATCTAATGAAAGAGTAATATGCAAATTGATCATCATTCCAACACACAAATGGCTGCCTCCATGTGTCAAAGATGGCTGCTCCCATGTGGACACATGATGTCCAGCAGGGGAGGCCATGCAATTGGTTGGGAGGGACCAGGCCTGCAAGGGAGGGCAGTTGTGGGTGATCAGGTCAGCAGGGGAGGGTAGTTGGGAAGGACCAGGCCTGCAAGGGAGGGCAGTTGTGGGTGATCAGGTCAGCAGGGGAGGGTAGTTGGGAGGGACCAGGCCTGCAGGGGAGAGCAGTTAGGGGTGACAAGGCCTGCAGGGGAGGGCAGTTAGGGGTGATCAGGCCTGTAGGGGAGGGCAGTTAGACATCAATCAGGTTGGCAGTGGAGTGGCTAAGAGATGGTCAAGCTGGCAGGCAGAAGCAGTTAGGGGCAATCAGGGAGGCAGACAGGCGAGCAGTTGGGAGTCAGCAGTCTTAGATTGTGAGAGGGATGTCCAACTGCACATTTAGGCCTGATCTTGGTAGGATTGGGTTAGGGGCAGACAGATATCCCTTCAGTCCCAGATTGGAGAGGGTGTAGGCTGGGCTGAGGGACACATGAATTTTGTGCACTGGGCCTCTAGACCTATTTAATAAAAGAGTAATATGCAAATTTGACCATACCTTTGCTACACTACCAGCCAATCAGAAATGGGAAGCAGGGCCGAGTGTGAAGGGACAGATGGGCACCGTGGGCCGGCCAGGACCACCAGCACAGTGACTGCTCCCCAGGCTGCAGCCCTGCAGAGCGGTGGTGGTGGTGGTGCAAGGGGCGGGGCGGCAGCACAAGGGTCAGGGGTCCTTTCTGGCCCTGGGGTTAGGCCACATGCCCTGTGGTCCTGGGTGCCTGTGGCTGCCTGTGGCTGCTTGTGGCTGCAGCTGGCTTGTGTGAAGCTGGCCCAGGTCCTGGGTGCCCATAGCTGGCCAGAGGGAGGGAAGCCTGGGTCCCAGGTATTGGGCAAGACATAGGCAGTTAGGAGCAATCAGGCCAGCAGGGGAGCACTTAGGGGCAAGTAGGCAGGCAGGCAGAGGTGGTTAGGGGTCATAAGGCAGGCAGATGGGTTAGGGGCAATCAGTCAGGCAGGCAAGTGAGCAGTTAGGAGCCAGTGTTCCTAGATTGGGAGAGGGATGTCTGACTGCCAACAGTCAGATATCTCTGACTCCCAGCAGTCAGACATCTCCAAAGGGATTCCTGATTGGAGAGGGTGCAGGCTGGGCTGAGGGAACCACCCCTCTGTGCACGAATTTTGTGCACTGGCCGACTAGTGACTGCTCTCCCTGTGCTTCCTCCAGGTCACTGAAGTCCCACTCCAAATGAAGTGTGATCAGTGTGCACAGAAGGAATGTAGTAAAAAAAATGATGACCAAGAGAATTCTACTGTCAATGTCCAGAGTCTGGCTCAGGAGAACGGAGAGAAGGGGGAAACCCTGTAGACAGTGAGAGTTTGATTGCACAGTCAGTACCTTCATCACAGAATTCACTTGTTTCTTGCTTTGTAGGGACAAGTCCAAAGCAAAACCAGATTTTATTGACTTATACAGGAGATACACTTTTAACTTCTGTGACAATCAGCCTTTTTTTTAAAAAAAAATAAGGCAAGGATGGAAAAGAATAAACAAAAAACTGTCAACATTTTACTTATCTTATAAACAAGATAAATTGGACAAAGTGCTGAAATCCTCTTCCTATAAATATAACACCTTTAAATTATTACTTTAAAATATGAGATCAGGATTTACGTGGTGAAGAGTAAATGTATATCCAATAGAACCTGAAATAATAACTTAGTCATGTACAATTCCAAGTTAAGCCTATTTCTATAATTATTATAACCTGTATAAACTTCAAATTGTTTGATAACAAATATATGTTATATATCACTTTTAAAAGGAAGGGAATTCAATAATTTATCATCAAATATATATTACTAGAGGCCTGGTACATAAAATTCTTGCACTGGGGCTGCCACCCTCTCAGCCTAGGACCCTTTGGGGCTGTCTGTCTGCCAACATAGGTCTGATCCTTGACAATCAGATATCCCTCTCGCAATCTGGGGCTCTCACAGTCTGGAAACCCTCGCTCCTTACCACCGGCCTGCAGTGGATGCTAGAGAGGAGCCCTACATTGTTGCTGCACTTGCCAGCCATGAGCCGACTTCTGGCTGAGTGGAACTGGCCCTGTGGGTGCACTCTGACAACCAGGGATCAGCTCCTGCATTGAGCGTCTCCCCCAGTCCCTCTGTGGTCAATGCATGTCATAGCAACCAGTTGTTCTGCCAGTTGTTCCACTGTTCAGTCTATTTGCATATTAGGGTTTTATTACTAGTATATAGGATACGTTTACTAAGTGGAACATATATGCTACATACATATATTTACTATATATTTCAGCAGATGAGAGTGTGTCATTGAAAAAAAATAGATAAAATTCTCTGCATTTTTGCAGTTCCAATCTAATGTGAGTGAAGAAGTTAATAAACAAATAAATAAATACATCATATAATATGGCAGAGTCCAAAGTCACTAATCATCAGAGAGATGCAAATTAAAACCACAATGAGATTTCATCTCACACCTGTCAGAATGGCTATAATCAACAAATCAACAAAGATAATGAGCAATCATGGTATTCTGTCAATATTTTTTTAAATATATTTTTATTGATTTTTTACAGAGCTGAAGAGAGAGGGATAGAAAGTCAGAAACATTGATGAGAGACATCGATCAGCTGCCTCTTGCACGCCCCCTACTGGGGATGTGCCCGCAGCCAAGGTACATGCCCTTGCCGGAATCGAACCCAGGACCCTTCAGTCCGCAGTCCGACGCTCTATCCACTGAGCCAAACCGGTCTCGGCCTGTCAATATTTTTAAAAGAACAGATAAAAATATGGGGATGTGAGATGTGATAGAAAAGAAAGAGTCATGAATGACTCTAAACTTCTTGATTTGAGTTATTGCAAAAATGAAGCTGCTATTTACAATTATGTGGAAGATTGAGCCAGATATAGTTTTCGTATTTAATTTAATTTTTTGAGAAGTAGAGATTGATTGTTAAGCTTTTGGACATGGTCTATTTAAGGTCTATTAGACATGTAAATGGGAGTGTCAAGTGAGTAAAATCCAAACTTATTTTGAGAGCAAGGTCCAAGCTACAGTTAAATTTAAGAGGATGGGTAATTGTAAAGTCATGATGAAATATCCCACTGATTTAATGTAGAAAAAAATAAAGAAAATATCTGAGTTTTGGGTACGCCAATATTTATAGTTTGCAATAAGGAAGAACCAACAAAATAAGCTAAGAAAGAAGACCCAATAGTTTAAGTAAAATAAAACACTCTTAGAGAATCAGGAAATTATCATAAAGAGGAGGGAGTAATTGATCATGTGAAAAGCTGCTAATTAATCATGAAAGTTGAGCACTAATAATGGACCATTGGGTTTAATAATGTAAAAAACCACTAGTGAGAGAGGGATCAAATACTGTCAAAATGCTCTTGAGTGTGCAATAAGCTAACAGATTTGTCTTGAGAACAAAATAGAGCTTCCATACTAACAACTCAACAATAAAAAAACAAACAATATAATTAAAAAATGGGCAAATTATCTGGATAGACACTTCTCCAAAGAGGACATACAAATGGCCTATAGATGCAAAAATATGCTTAATATGCAAATTAAAGCTACAGTTTTATAATTAAAATAATCAAAACTACAAGGAAATATCACCTCACACCTATTTCATTAAAAAATCAACAAATAAGTGTTGGTAAGGATGAGGAAAAAAGGGAAATCTAGTGCACTGTTGGAGGGAATGTAGATTGGTACAATCACTGGGGAAAGCAGTATGGAGTTACCTCAAAAAATTAAAAATGGAACTGCCTTATGACCAAGCAATTCCACTTCTGAGAATTTAACCAAATAAACCTGAAGCACTAATTTGAAAGAGTAGATGCACCTCTATGCTATTTGCAGTGTTATTTACCATACAACAGCCAAGATTTGGAAGCAGCCTAAGTGCCCATTAGTAGGAGAGTGAATTAAAAACAAAAAACAAAAACAAAGATGTGGCACATTTACACAACGTAATACTACTCAGCCATAAAAAGAAGGAAATCTCCTTTGCAACAGCGTGGATTTATATGGAGGGTATCATGCTAAGTGAAATAAGCCAGTCAAAGAAAGACAAATAGGCACCATATGATTTCACTTATATGTGGAAACTAGTGAATAAAATAAAGTACCAAACAGAATAGAAACAGACTCATAGATACATAGAACAGACTGACAGCTGTCAGAGGAGAGGGAGGTTGTGGAGCTGAGTGAAAAGGGTAAAGGGATTAAGAAAAACAACAATAGACACAGACAACAGTATGGTGATTACTTGAGAGAAAAGGGGCTGAGGGAAGTAAAAGAGGGTAAAGGAGAGGTAAATGGTGATGGAAGGAGACTTGTCTTTGTGTGGTATACTCACAATACTATATACAAATGATGTAACATAGCATTGTATACCTGAAACCTATTTAATAAATTATAGTAGCCAATGTCATGCCAATAAATTCAATAATTATTTTTCTCTCAAACTTTATATCAACATTCAGCAATAGGTGATGGATCAGGATCCTGCACCTGATCCTCCCAGACATTCACCACACTATTGTCTGTGTTCATGGGATATGCATATCTCATCTAATAAAAGAGTATTATGCAAACTGACCATCACTCCAACACACAAGATGGCCATCCCCATGTGGTCAAAGATGGTTGCCCCCATATGGACACAAAATGGCCACCACAAGACGGCCAACCAGGGGAGGGCAGTTGGGGGTGACCAGGTATGCAAGGTAGGACAGTTAGGGGTGACCAGACCAGCAGGGGAGGGCATTTAGGGGTGACCCAGCCAGCAGGGAGGGCAATTGGCTGGCAGGGGAGCAGTTAGGCATTGATCAAGCTGGCAGATGAGTTGTTAGGGGGTGATCAGGCTGGCAGGCAGAAGTGGTTAGAGGCAATCAGGCACTCAGACAAGTGAGCTGTTGGGAGCCAGTAGTCCTGGATTGTGAGAGGGATGACTGACTGCCTGTTTAGGCCTGATCCCATTGGAACTGAGCCTAAACAGGCAGTAGGACATCCCTCAAGGGGTCCCAGATTGGAGAGGGTGCAGGCTGGGCTGGAGGACACCCCCTCCCCCATGCATGAATTTCATTTAATGGGCCTCTAGTATGCATATAAGTTTGAATCTCTCCCCACCTACCCACCCACCCTGAGATTCATTAGTCTATTCCATGCTTATATGCCTCTGGACCTATTTCTTTTTGTCAGTTTGTGTTTTGTTTTTAAGAGAAAATACAGGCAGGTAGTTAGTGGTGATAACTTATAGAAGTATTCTTTCATTGCTTTTATTTTTCCAGTGGAAAAAGATCCATGAGTATCATCCAAGAATGAACATGTGGTAAATCTTTGTAATTTGGGAAACGTCAGAAAGTGAATGAGTTAGAGGAGTGTACTGGTAACATAACTGTTGTCATCATTAAGGGCCCACTTAAGGTTAGTGATGAAAGATGTATTTGTATTTTTATGCAGCATATTTAATTATGTGGATCCAGATTCTGAGTAGGCAGAAAGGGGATTTAACCAGGTGAGATGAAGGGAGGGAGGGCAAAGGAATTGAAAATATGTGTCATGTACCCTGGCAGTGTGGCTCATCAGATAGAGCATTTGCCCACATATCAAAAGGCTTCAGGTGCAATTCCTGGTTAAAGGGATGTACCAGGGTTGCAGATTTGATCCCTGGCCTGGTAAGGATGTGTGCATGAGGCAACCAATTAATATATTGATATCCCATCAGTCTCTCTCTCTCACATCAATCTCTCTCTCTCTCTCCTTCTTTATCTCCTTTCCACTCTCTAAAAAAAATCAATGGAAAAATATCCTTGGGTGAAAATTAACAAAATATGTGTCAAGTAATAATTATTATTATGTACAAAAGAGAAACATGCAAATTGACCATGCCTCTGCTAAGCCCAGCAGCCAATGAGGAGTGAATATGCAAATTAACCCAACAAAGATGGCAGCCACCACAGAGTTGGAGTGAGCAGGAGGCTAGGTTGCCCCTGTGGACAGAGGAAGCTAAGCTTCCAGCCTGCCCTGGCCTCTGCTCAAGGAGGGGCTGGAAAAAATAAAGAAGGGGGTGGGAGCTTGGGTCACCAGGGAGTGTGGCCAGCCTGAAAACAGCCCTCAGCCCCTTTCCCAGGCTGGTCATGGCCCTGTGGAGTAAGAGTCTCTGCTGGGGGGCCTGGACAGCCTACAAACAGCCATCAGTCCCTCACGTAGGCTGGTCAGGCCCCCCTAGTGGGAACCCCCCCAAAAGGGATGTGGTCAGCTTGAAAATCACCACAGGCCCCTCACCCTGGCTGCCCCATGCCCTAAGGGAACTCCCACTCTGATCTGGGACATCCTTCAGGTCAAACCAGCTGGCCACCACCTGTGCATCAGGCCTCTGTTTATACTAATAAAAGGGTAATATGCTAAATAGACTGCGAGACTTTCCAAATGTTCTTCTGGACAAAGCCATGGTGGCATGGCTGAGGTAGAGGTGGTTAGAGGTGAAGAGGGGAGGGCAATTGTCAGTGATCAGGCCAGGATGGGACAGCAGTTGTGGGTGATCAGGCCAGTGTGGGGGGCATTGGAGTTGATCAGGATGGTAGAGGGGCAGTTGGGCATGAGCAGACCAGCAGGACGGCCAGTTGGGGGCAAGCAGACTGTCAGTCAGGGTCAGTTGGGGGAGACCAGTACAGTGGGGAGGCAGTTTGGAGTGAGCAGGCCAGCAGGGGGATAGTCAGGGGTGAGCAGGCCAGTGGGGAGAGAAGATGGGGGCCAGCAGGCCAGCAGGGGAACAGTTGGGAGTGAGCAGTCCAGCAGGGAGGGGGTAGATGGGGGTGAGCAGGCCAGCAAGCAGAGTGGTTAAAGGCAATCAGTCAGGCAGGCAGGTGAGTGGTTAGGAGCCAGCAGTCCTGGATTGCGAGAGGGATGTCCAACTGCCAGTTTAGGCCCAATCCCTGTAAACAGGCAGTATGACATCCTTTGAGGGGTCCCAGATTGGAGAGGGTGCAGGCCTGGTTGAGGGACCACCACCACCCCCATGCATGAATTTTGTGCACCAGGCCACTAGTATAATCCTATCTAATAAAAGAGTAATATGCAAATTAACCATCACTCCACTACACACACAAGTCACGTCCACTAGCCAGTCAGGAGTGAGTATGTAATTTAACCCAACCAAGATTGCTGCAACAGGAGGCTTGGGTTGCCTCTGGCAATGGAGGAAGCCAAGCTTTCTGCACACCCTGGCCAGCCCAGACCTCTACTCAAGACTACAAAGTTTCAATTATAGAAGATAAATAAATCCCAGATACCAAGGCCTGGGGGCAAGGATCACTGGGGTGGGGGAGGGGCATGGCCAGCCTGAAAACCACCACTGGCCCCTCAATCAGGCCGCCCAACATCCCAGGGGAACCCCTACCCTCATCCGGCACATCCTTCAGGGCAAACCAGCTGGCCCCCACCAGTGCACTAGGCCTCTATCCTACCTAATAAAAAAGTAATATGCAGATTAACCATCACCCCAACACTTAAATGGCTGTCCCTATGTGGTCAAAGATGGCTGACCCCATATGGACACAAGATGGCCACCACAAAATGGCCAGCAGGGGAGGGCAATAGGGAGGGACCAGTCATGCAAGGGAGGGCAGTTGGGGGCAATCAAATCTGTAGGGGAGGGCAGTTAGGGGTGCCAGGCCAGCAGAGGAGGCAAGTTGGAAGCGACTGAGCCTGCAGGGAAGGACAGTTATGGGTGACCAGGCCCACAGGGGAGGGCAGTTAGGGGTAAACAGGCTGGCAGGGGAGCAGTTAGACATCAATCAGGCTGGCAGGGGAGTGATTAGGGAGTGATCAGCGTGGTAGGCAGAAGCAGTTTGGGACAATCAGGAAGGCAGGCAGGTGAGCAGTTGGGAGCCAGCAGTCTTGGATTGTGAGAGGGATGTCCCACATTGGAAAGGTTGCAGGCTGGGCTGAGACACACACACACACACACACACACACACACACACACACACACACACACGCATAAATTTCATGCACCAGGCCTCTAGTTATAATATAAAACCTAACAAGAAATATAGGCAGCAGGTCCAGTGAAAAATTCACAGGGCCAAGATGTTTGTAGGATGGCCAGAGATGGGATACTAGGCAAGTGGAACTCAAAAGTGGGCTAATGTAAGTTAAGATGGAGTGGTTTAATTGATTATGACAAACTCTAAAGTATGAGTGTGAGAGTAGTTGACAAGATAGAGTGATGGACAGATACAATGGAGGAGTGGATGTCAGGGAAGAGAGAGGCCAGGAAATTGGAAGAATTATTTATGTGGCTCTTGAAATTATCATGAATGATGACATAAGCAGTGCTGGAAGGAATGACTGAGCCAGGAAATGGTCCACACTAATTAGTTATCATATTTGTTCACAGATTTGGAGGCAGAAACAGAAGTGATGCCAATTTTTCATATCTTATCTGAATATGAAATACAGAGCCTTGGTTTTGTTTCAATTATAGAAATTGGTATTGCAAATACCTTTCCACATGCAACTTTATTTTTCAGAAAAGAGGCCATGAGCTGGTATATAAAGCAACAATTTAACAAATTGCCTGATGGGAGAGATGTAAAAAATTTTAATAAAGAATATCCACCAGGATTGAACCGGAAATTATACTAAAAGGACTTTAAGATTTTCTACCAAATTTTCCTAAGTTCCAGGAAGTTTTCTTAAGAGGAAACCACATGATTTCTGGGATTCTAGAGACTTCTGGTCAGCATATGTGACTAAGGAGACATAAATAATTCATGTTTTAGAAAAAACCTAATAACCTAAAGATGACTCTTTAATAAAGTCATAGGACAGGCAGCAACTAGACATATATCTCATATTCCCAAACCCTTTCAGGACCCAGTGATAAAAATGGAGGCAGCAACATGGCTTTAGAAAGGGGTGTATTTTAGTCCTCTTCCCTGTGACACTATATTAGCAGTATATATGAAATAGGCATTGCCTTACTTCACCTCAGTGATGTATGCCAGTATATTTGTCTAACTCTTTCTTACTAACGGCAGAGAATGTTTCATATTGGCCTTTATATCCCCATATTCTAGAAACCGGGTGTTCAAATGTTATATTCTCAAATTTTATATTTTCACTTTATGAGTATGTACCAGTATCAAGAAAAGTTTCAGAGGATAAAAGAAAATAAATATATACATTTAAGGAAAATTAAGCAAAAAATATTTAAAGAGA
Source organism: Antrozous pallidus (assembly GCA_027563665.1). Taxonomy (NCBI): domain Eukaryota; kingdom Metazoa; phylum Chordata; class Mammalia; order Chiroptera; family Vespertilionidae; genus Antrozous; species Antrozous pallidus. The sequence goes on from CM050513.1 coordinate 30,207,572, forward strand.
GCTAAGTAATGTTTGTAGTTAACATTTATACCTCATTATCATTTTATTTTCTTAGTGTTACTTGAAAGTAGTCATGGGGGAAAATTTCAACTCCGGGCAGTAGGTAGCTAACATTTTGAATGTGTGATGGATGAATGATGACCCTTCTACACAAAAAAATTAAGTTTCATATGTAATATATATTAAAAACTAGCTTTCTTTTTTAAAAAAAATAAATACTTTTATTGACTTCACAGAGGAATGGAAAGACAGAATCATTGATTGTCTGCCTTCTGCAAGTCCCCTACTGGGGATTGAGCCCACAACCTGGGCATGTGTCCTTGACCAGAATTGTACCTGGGACCGACCCTTCAGTCCTCAGGCCAACACTCTACTCATTGAGCCAAACTGGTTAGGGCAAAAACTAGCTTTCTTCTGCTCTAGTGGCAGCATCACTTTCAAACAAACAAACAGCCTGTCAACGAAGAAGCTCTTAAAAGTACATTGGATTTTTATTAAAATCTCTCAAACTTACCAAAGATGGGGAAAAGGAGAATCTATTTTTTTAACACTTAGAGAAACTTTTAAATTATGAACTTTCATCATTGTCTTGTTTTAAAATCTCTCCCACAGCCCAGCCTGTGTGGCCAAGTTGATTGAACATCATCCCATGCACCAAAAGGTCACTGGCTCATTCCCAGTCAGGGCACATGCTGGGATTGTGGGCTTAATCCTCAGGAGGGAGAGTGCAGGAGGCAGCCAATGGGTGTTTCTATCTCTCTCTCCCTCTCTTTTCCTCTCACTTTAAAATCAATAAAAACACATTTTAAAAAACATGCTTTAAAAAAATAAAATATCTCCCACAAAGTAGAGGCTATCCCAAATATCTCTCCTTTATTCCAAATTCTCTCTTGACCTTTGCTTATATTAATCTTATATTTTTCTCCATTATCTTTATTCTACCCTCTGACCCACTACAATGTTTATTTACATAAAAGTGTCCAGAAACCTCTTGTCAAGATAGAATATTTTTTAGCTGAAGTCAGGAGGAAATTTCACTATGAAAACTCAAGCTTTAATATCTTACTCTTGACCAAGCAAAAGTAGATAACTAAGTTATTTTTTTTACTTGATCTTTAAGGTTTTCAACTTAAAAACTAGTAAGACATATTTATATTGAGCCTCTAAAATAAAATGATTTTTATGGCTCTTTGTTTTAATTTAAGTTGGAATAAAAAAGAAAATTTTATGATTCTCATTCCATATATGGATTAACCCCTCATCCATGTTCTTTGCTCCTGCTTTTTAAAAAGCCCTGGATTTTAGGGGTTTTCTCATTGTCTACCCCATGCAAGAGGGAAGAGGACTCAAGGAGAGGCTTCTAAAGCTGAGCTGCAGAGAACACTGAGGAGAAAAGGCAACTAATGGTTTCCAGAAGGCCTTCAAAATGAAAAAGACTACACATTCTCTAATTAGCAGGAGCAGTCACAAGGCAAGCAGGCAGTCGGCTGTTTACCTCTGCACCAGGAAGGAGACTGCTGGCTTTCTCTCAAACATAACAAATGCTGGTCCTTGCTGTGTGAAAGGACCTTGCCAGATTAAGTGGATTTTCAAAAAATAAAGTCCATATTTGTATTTTTTAAACCCTTGAGGAAAATGAGTTTGTTATAAAAAGATTCTTGCATGTCAAATTAACTCTGTATTGTTCCTTTCAATACAAAATGGAAATACTAGTTTGTTGTGAGGATCACATAAGATTATTCTTGTGAGAACATTAGAATAAATAAACTCTAGGTGTCTGTTTATATTATACAAATATAAAGTATTGGTCTGTACCTGTCATCATGTCATTAAGTCAATTTAATTTATAAAACTGAATTTCTTAAAATAAAATTGATAGAAGAAGGGCATGACTACTGGGCCTCGAAGTTAGAAAATAATTGAATATTAAAAAATCATTTAAAAATTACTTAGTTATAATAACTGCTTTGAAGCTTCTAGGGTGTAGTGAGCATTTAATAGTTATTATTAAATCTTCTTTGGTACTTACATGTGTAATAAAGAAGGTATACTTTTATGAAAAACAAAAACAAAACTGAGATGTACATATTAATTACCAAAAGGAAAAAGGAAGAAAAAGCATGATCAAAACAAGTGGTTCCTCAGCAGACTATCTTAACCCTATATAATAAAAGGTTAATATCCAAATCGACCAAAGTCCAGTTGCTATAATGAACACTGACCACCAGGGGGCAGATGCTCAATGCACAAGCTGCCCCCTGATGGTCAGTGAGGAGTGCTGCTCCGCCAGAAGCCCTGAGCCAGACTCATGGCTGGTGAGCATAGAGGTGGTGATAGAAGCCTCTCCGGATTCCACAACAGCACTAAATATGTCCAATTGCCAGCTTAGGCCATGGGGAGCAGGCCTAAGCGGGCAGTCAGACATCCCCCAAGGGCTCCTGGACTGTGAGAGCATGCAGGCCAGTCTGAGAGACCGCCCTCCCTTCCCCTTGCATAAATTCCATGCACCCGGCCTCTAGTAATGTAGAAAAAAGCAAAAATGCAGGCTGAGAGGTCAGCAAAATAAACATTAAGTCTAGCTTGTGAACAACCTTTTCTATTGAATTAGAACAGATGCACACACACACACACAACATATTTAATGTAAATAAAATGTTTATGGTATGTACAAAAGTTTTATTTCTAGGTGGGAATTTCACGTGATAAGCCAGTAAGTATTGGTATTGGTCCATGTCACCAATGATTTTTCTCCTTTGGAAGACTTCAGTAATGCTCCATCTTATTTATTTATTTATTTATTTATTTATTTATTTATTTATTTATTTGTGGGATGCAGGCTGCTACTGGGACTTAGACTAGGAAAATTCTTTATTGTGCTTTGGAAGTGCTTAGCATTCTGGGGGAGGGGGAAGTAAACCAAATCAAAAGGTTTTTCTGGTCATTAAGACAAACAAAACTTCCAGACTACCCCTGCAGACTTCCAGTACCTGCTGGTGGTAAATCCCACCCCACCTTTCCTTTACACATTGGGAATCAGAGTCCCAAGGAAGTTTATTAATTTTTCAAAAGCCACAGAGTGGCAGACCTGGGGAGGAACCTTGCTATGTTGGTGTTTTTCACTACTTCTTGCTACCTACTCTCTCAGTCCCCTTAATGGGCAACTGCAACAATTCTGGAAATCTACACAAACAAACTTCTGAGATTTCCTGTCTATAGTGAGAGTGAGAAGACAGCAGAGAATTTCACCTTTTCTCCCTATCCTTGTGAATTTTTTGAAGAATTCACAAATATTCAATAGATTTGTGATTTTTAAAATAAAAATAAATTGCACTTTTTGTCTTATTTCTCTGCTCATAGATAGCAGGCTGGCAGCTATTAGGAAGTGGGGATGGGGCGTGTGAAGGTATTTGAAAAAAAAAAACAGGAAAAATAAAGAGAGAATACTCATGGACAGGACAACGGTGTGGTGATTGCTGGGGGCAGATGGAAGGTGGAGGAGGGTAACAGGGCAATAAATGGTGATGGACAGAGACTTGACTTGAAGGAGTAAACACCCAACACAGTGTACAGATGATGTGTTGTGGAGCTGTGCACCTGAAACCTGTATAATTTTGTTAGCCAGTGTCACCCCAAAAAATTCAATAAAAGGGAAAAAAATAAATTAGAGAACATTTTATAACACTCCGTGTAGTTTACCTTTCAATCTTTCTGTATTGAAAGAAATGACACAAAATAATTTTCTGAAGGTTTTCCTTTTCTGCATGATCAGCCCTTCTATATCCTCTGCTCTGCCAAACTATTAAGAATTCTGAGTGGTATTTTCCTTTTACTTGATTTCCCAGGCTTACTGGTTTTGTTTTTCTCCTTGCGTCTTGCCATGCAATGCTGATGAACTATTTCCACGTTTCACAGGTTGGTCCCCATGTACTGAAAAATAGCACCATCATAGCCTGGTAAGGTGGGTTGAATCATTGAAAACACAAATGACAACATTATTTTATTTTTAATTTCACATTTACAAATGTGGTTTTCAATAAGGGCTGAAGGCAGACTAAATTAAGTCATTTCCAATACTAACAAATATAATACTTATTTTGAAGACCAACAGTATCATTTAGTGACATCAGACTACTAAGTTGTTGTTCCACATTAAGACCTCTCCTCTTAAGCAGTGCACAGACTACATTCTTTGGGGTATTATTTATTTTTTCACATATTTTCTTCACTGAAGCCTTTGCCTTTCTTCCTGTGGAAATTCTCATGGGAATTGAGTTGAAATGAAAAGAAACTCAATGTACTACCTAGGCTTATCCTCCAGAACTGGGCCAACTTCTCTCTTCCCTCTGTGTCCACATTTGCTCAGAGTTAGCCTCTCCTTTGAACTTATTGTTGTCTTAGAAACATGTGTTCCTAGTTGACCTTTTGTTTCTCAAGGGAAAAGACAAACATGCTACTCATTTGGGGGCCCTACTCGAGTCTCTTTCAGAGAAGTGCCCCTTCGCAGCTGCGGAGTCCGACATGCTCAGGAGAGCGCCATCCCCCAGCCTTCTTGGCAGCAGCAGGCAGAGAATGGACACCAGCTGTACTAGAACATGAGCTTGATGAGCCCTTTCTTATTAGGCCACATCCTGTCTTTCTTTTAGAAGTGAAGGAATGTTTCGGGTCAAATAAAGAACAGTCTTATGCAATATAACCCCTAAGATTACTCTTTTGAAAATAACAGCAGGGAGGCCACCTGAGGTGAAGGGTAAGTAATAAAATATCTTCATTTGGACATAGGAAAATATGCTATATGTTATAGATTAGAATGCTTAAAGGGAAGACCGTTCAAATGTTTATAAATTCTTGCAGACTGTAAATGTCCCTTAGATTTGAAAGGTACTTTGGGTATTGAGACTTAGAATCTGGAGTCAAATCACAGCGTGCCCTGCGTGTTTGTGTAGAATTCTTAAAAGGTGCCACTAGGGGCCTTTGTGAAGCACTGGAGCTGCACAGGTACAGGAGGGACACCTGCCTGTATATCCAGCTGTGTACTTGCCATCGTGACTTAGATGTTGCAGAAACTTCTCAGGCTTAAATAAGAACCCTGGATTTCTTCCACAAACCCATTTCTCCTACGGAACCTTCCCTATTTCAGTAAATGAAAGGCAGATAGACCCAATTGATTAAGCAAAAATTGTGGTCCTTCTAGAGCCTTTGTCTTCCCCTAGTGAACTCTACCTAATTTGTCACATATAAACTTTCAGAAAGTCCATCCATCTTACCTCCAAAGTGTTTCAAGAATGTACCTCCTCAGTTTGCACTGCTACTCCCAGTCTAAGTCTAATCTCTCAGTGGGTCTACAGCAGTGGCCTCTAGATACTGTCCCTGCTTCCATATGTACTGCTAGTATACTCCACACAGCAACCAAAACATCTTTTACAAACCCAACAAGGCTATGCAATCTTCCCTACTAAACCCTTGAAGTATCTTTCTAATTTTCTTAGAGTTAGACTCAACCTTTTCTGTGTGAAGCCAAACATTGCCTCACCAATAGAGATGTAAATAGAACAAACAGGAAACCTGGTCAAAGCTTAATGGATCTGTTTACCCATTGTTTAGGTGAGACTTAAGTTCCCCCTCCTTTAGCCTTATGTTAAGTATGAACTATTCACATATTATTTAGGTGACACGTTGGTAATTTTAAAAGCTTCCACACCTTTTGTCTTATGTTATGGTTGATGGATGTATCACTTGGCCCTGATAAAGGGGATAGGAAAGCCAGAGCTGGTGGCGTCCTCCCCCTAGAGGTGGACTCCTGCCTGGCCCCCATTATTCCTCAAAATGGATGTTTTTTGAGTCTCTCTTCATTTGTGTGCGGCCTTCTCCATACGCTGAACCCTGACATGGGAACCCTGGACACGCAGGACGTGAAAAGGATTCCACACTTTTCATTATGACCTAAAATGTGGCACATAGTTGTGCATAGTTTGACCTCTGTCTAGCTCTCCACACCAGCTTCTGCTGTTATCTACTTTTACCCATTGCACTTGTCATTCTTCTCTTAAACAAGCAAATAGTTTCCTGCTCATAGTTTTACACAGGATAAAATTAAATTAATTAAATCAACTAAAACATACAAAGAAAGGAAACCCTCTCCTCATTACTATTATCAACTAGTTTATTTTTTCAATAACAGTTTTTGGATTCTAAGGCTGTCTTTTTTATGGGCTGTCTCTCCCTAGTAGAAGTTAGAGAACTTGACTGTGCCTAAAACATTGTTTGTCAACATGAAAGTTTTATACATATATATTTTAAGGGAAATTCTCCTAATATTATGAGAAAATTAATTTATTCTATCTTTATCATTGATGACACAGTCATAACATTTTTTTAATTTTGACATTTTAGTTTCCTTATTTCTAGAACTGAACAACGGAGACTGAATGTAAAGGGAAATAATTGATCAATTTATAGTTACTTTTTTGTGGTTCCTGGTAGTAATCTAGCACCCGGCATCACCATCCCCAAATGATTATTTACAGAAAAGCTTTTGATTTGTTGCTTTAAAGAAATGTAGAAACATCTTGCCCTTCCTGACTTAGTACAGGAAGAGTGAATAAACATGCTTGAATTTACTACATACTTCAGGGCATGTGTGTATGTATTATTATGCCACGTTCTGAAGACTTCTTTCTTCTAGAACACACACATATATCATCCAAACAAAACATGCCCTTTCTGAGTCGAATTAGTTCCTGGGTGGTCTGGCACTAGAATCCTCACATTGATAGCTCAGTATAACTTTTGTAGTGTCTTGAACCCAAATAAACCAAAGTTCACTTATTTAATAATATCATTACATTGTTAGCACTGAAAGATATAACTTCAAGTATAATAATCATAAATTATAGTAAAAGCAATAAACACATAGCTATGCCTGTGCTTTACTTATTTTATAAAGAGTGACAACAACATTTCCACAGTTGTGAATGGATTTTAAAAATAAACTAAATAATATCACACATTTTACCTTTCCTTGCAGGGCAGTCCTTACCTCAATCCAGTTACTATTATTGTTGTTATTTTTGTACCTAAAAATGTCTCCATTCCCCAAATTAAAACATGTATTTACTCTCTTTTCTTCTTACTTTTGACAAGTCTCCACAAACTCTTTATGTATTTAGGTTATTTGTCCATGTTCTTCCATTTCTAGCACTTTCCATTAGGTGACTCCCAGATATGATATAACCCATAGAGAAATCAAACATCTGCTGGTGCAATTCTTCCATCATGTCTCCTACTAAAGCAATTTCTTCAAATTCCACTTTTGTATCCAGATGCTTCAGAAACTTTAATTCTTTACATTTTTAGGAGTCCCCAGGTGAAGTGTCAAAGAATATAATGTGGTGAAGAGGCCTCCCCCCCAAAATCTCCCATGTGTCCACCCACCAGAAACAACCTCTTTGTTTTAAATATTGGACTCCTGAATGTTACTTATTTTGAAGAAACTATTTTCACTTAAAAATAATTAAGATGAAAATTGTCATTTAAACAATTATTTTGGCAAATCAGAACTGGGATGATGTAAGCTTAGCATATCTGCAAAAGAAATTTGTGTCTACAATGCATTGCACCACTTACACTCACAGAGGTCTTAGAAGGTGACCATGAGTGGGCCTAAGCCAGCAGGTGGACATCCACTGAGGGTACAGAGCCAGGCTGAGGGACCCTCCCTCTATCCCAAGTGCAAGAATTTTAATGCACTGGACCTCTATTATAAAATAAAAGTGATCTACGCTTAATTCATTTATATTTTTTAGCCCCATTTATAGAATGTTTTTGGTTAGTTCTTATTTTCATCATATTGCCCACTGTCAATTGATTAAAACAATACCTTGTATCTATACTACATGTGACGTTTGCCCCTAAAATTCTCCTTTCTTTACCTATTCTTCAGCTAAAAATTTTAATTCATCTATTACTTTTTCTGAAACCACTGACATACCCTGATATCTTTTTACCAGAATCCAGATGTTGCTTCATCATCGACATTACTGAAAATAAGTAATAGAGATCTTTATTATTGGTTGGCAGAAGTCTTAATAGTTTTGTGTAGTATAGCCTCCAAAATAAATTTGTTATCCCATTATCTGCAGCTTATATAAATGTTTATTTTAAGCGTATATAAAATATCCAAATATGACATAGTAATCAAGGTCCCTAAGTAACCTATTACTAGACAGCTTCTCTCATAAAGTGCATCCATATAACACATATTCCCTTAAAAATTTTGAGTGCATTGGAATTTAATTAATTTGAACCACACTTGTTGAGATGGAATATGGATCAGACTCTTCTCGGTCCTAGGAACAGAAACAAAATGAAACAAAGTCCCTACCTTCAAGAAGGTCACAGGAAAAAAAATTAAAAAGATGAAAAAATAGCATTATTATGTGAACAGTACAAGAATAGATATGGAATTAAGATTCAATGAAAATACTATGTGTGTGAGTGGATAGATTTTTTTTTGGGGGGGGACAGGGATCCCATTTCTTTGAGTCAATGATGTTTAGCTGTGTTTGAAAGATGCAAAGGACTTTTCCAAAGTTGAAAGGAGAAAGAAGGCTAGTTTAATCAGAGGAAATAGATAAGCAAAAATTCAAGAGCTTGAAGCAGCATTGTTTGGAGAATTTAAGCAGTTTACTTAATAAGCTACACATGTTTAGACAAGTATATAAGAATCAAAGGGTGCAGGTTCTTGTTTACCTACCAAAGATGTTTATTAGTAATTTAGCTTTAATCCTTCAGGTGATGGATGGATGCTGTTAGGAAATTCTGAACAAGAAAATGACATCATCAGACTTACATTTTACTTTGTTCTTTTTGACAGCATATGGAGGAAGGGAAGGAGGAGGGAACATTCAAAGTAAGAACAACAGTTGATAAGGAAGCTATTGCAGTAATGTACACAATACACGATCAAAGCTTAGTGACAAAATGAAGAAAGGTAATAAGGGATAGATGTTGATTTGATTCCCACATTTCTGACTTGAGAAACTGTGTGCCCTAATGAAGACAGAAAATAAGAGACAAAACTTTAGGAACAAGTGGAAAACTTAACTTCTTGTGCGCTATTTTACCGCAAGTATCTAGTAAGCAGAAAAGTCTAACATAGAGATACAAAATTAAAATTTGCTAGTATATAGATTATGGAAATTCAGATTTCCTAGGGGGAAAGGTAGGCACTAAAAAGAAATATGAAGTCAGAAACATGGGAATTTAAGTTGGAGGCAAAAATTTTAAATTTTCAGTAAATGAATGACATGTTGGAAGAGAACCTAAAGAAAATGTCAGAAAAATGAAGGGCTTAAAGTTTGTACAATGAAGAAAGAATTTTTTAAATGTTAGAGTAAAGTCACATCATTTAAATTTGGTCATTAGATCATTTGTTATCTTTGCCAGGGGCAATGATAACAAATTAAAAAGTAATAAATGTTGTTTCAGTAATACTGCACTAATAAAAGAAGCAAGTGTAACCCTCCTCCCCCAATCTAGCTAGAAAGCAATACAATGTATGGGAAAATTTCTCAAAGTTGCAGAGATTAAGCATATGTCCGAATATGATATAATAATCAAGGTTGCTATGAAAGAAAAGACTGTAAAATTAAAGCTTGAAATAAAAATAGATAAAGCAATGTCTAGGAAATCATATGCAAATTATAGATGGGTGTATTAGCCTTAATAAAGATGTGATGAATCTCCTGTTTGGAGAGTTCAGAGAAAGGAAAAAGAATATGGTGGATGAAGGTATTATTATAATTTAAATGGTAAAATGCTGAGCTGCCTAGTCTCAGATGCTCAAAAGCCTCACATTATGTGGTAGGATAAATAATTTGCTTGACAGTAGGCCACTCATGGATTGGATGTGGATGTGGCACAAGTTTGGAATATCTAATGGAGAAGTGTAAGAGGAAGTTTATTCAAGAGCAAGAAAGTATTATTTCTATATTAATTATAAAATTTTCTCTATGTTTTATGTCATTTTCCATCTCTCTATATTACAGAAGCATAATTAAATAACTTAGTAGCCTCTTGTTTGTCATTTTATTGTTAAATTTTATTCTTTCTTTTTTTTCTTTCTCCTCCACAGTGTCTCCAATTTTTTTTTTTTTTTTTTTGTTATTGTTTTTTCTCTTCAAAATTCCTACTTGCAGCTGACAGTTAACATTTGCCAAGACCTGAAAGGGGCCAAATGGAAACATTCAGTCTTGATAAGAGCCAGATTATGATTCTGCACTTCCTGTTTTGTTCTCGAAGCATTTTTTCTTCTGCTAATACCTCTGCATGGCTTCTTCCTACATTGCTTATCCAGTAGTCTCTTTCATTTATTTTCTCTGGCATTCTGAAATGTAGCTTTAAATCCCTTACTAGTCCAACCAACACATCCACTTCTTTTCTCATGCTTAGTAGCTGTAATGGGTTTTTACTGGCATAAAGATCTGAAGGAGTTAGGCATGCAGATATCTGAGAGCTATGTCTCCAGGATGTCTTCCTTCTTCAGAGAACGTTGGCAAATAGGAATTACAAACCTCACCTTTTGCTATCATACCACCTAGAGAAAGACCTTTTCCCCAGTCAACTAGTACTTTTTAAGTTCAGTTTGACTGAATCAATCTGATTGGACCATACAGATCACTCTGTTCTAGAAACCCAGCTATAGCCCTGCCTGACTTGGGCCTGGATTATTGCACATCTCACTGAAGTAAAAGGGATAAGATTACACTGCTTAGCTCATAACAGTTAGAATTCACTTAGATCTGAGGCTTGGGTCAATTCCAACTTAAGTGAATGGATATTATACAAAAGGGGACATATAGGATGGTATGAACGATAAGGAGTCAATAAAATTCTCATTACTACAGATTTAGTGGTACTCTTCCTCAGTCTGTCTCCAGAGAAGAACCCCTTATACAGGGCCCAGTGAGTAGGCATGTGACCTATGTAGTTGTATTCAATTACCATTATACTATATAGAGTACATAACACATGGTATATTGTGTACAAAGAAATAATTCCAATTTATTATCACATTTTTGGTCTTCCTTTACAAATATAAATCACGAGTATGGGATATCATTTTCCTTTGCATAGCCTTAGGACTGAGCATAATTAATGGTTTTGAAACAGAAATATCTTTCCAAGGTTACAAAGTGCTAGCACCCACCTTGCCAGGATGGAAAATCCTTTTGTTCTTTTTCCTCATCTCCAGAGATGGAGCTCAAGCTTCAGCTAACATTAAAGAAGCTGTGTTTTTTATTTAGAATATGGTCTTGTGCAAGTCACTTTCTTTAATAATAGATGGAAATTATAGCAGTAATAATTTTTCTACCCCACTGGCAAAAATTCTTTGTCCACATTATTTTAATCCATTTACTTAAATGTCTTTGTCTCAACTTTTTACATAAGTGAAAACTTAAAATTCCTTAAGAGAATGTAAACTAACATCAAAAGTAAAATGTTTATATTGTTTTAAATTATCAACTATCTTTAAAAATATGATCTTTGAAAATTTCAGAACATCTTAGACTTTTATTTGGACTGTTTTCTATATGAGTCCAAGCATCTAGCACAGAGTTTGTCCCCAAATAGGTGCTCAGTGTTGTAAGAATGAAAAAGTCACTAAGATAAATGACATATGTAGTATGAATTATGATTCTATTTCTAGCAGGATAGTTTTGAGATTTTTGTGATATATGCTTTAAGTTCTTATTTATCTGAAAATGGAAAGTAACTATTTACGCAGATGTTGATAATTGGACTAAAGATGATATCCAGACATTTCAAATACTATTGGATATTGGGTCTGAATAGATGTGATACCCAGAAACCAGAATCATCATTGTGGCACCACATCGGACAAATGATATCAGCTAAGTAATAAATGGCAGTGTTCTGATAAAGCCCAGCTTTTAATAGGACACCTGAGTTCATTTTTCTGCTTATTGGATGGATGTATAACTGGGATTGACATGTTTGGCAATTGAGTCTCAGGAATAAGAGCTAGGAGAGTAAGGAAGACTGTATGAAAACCAATGGCAGCTCCTTAACTTCTGTCTTCTACACCAAGATATTGAATTTTCAAAAAGTATGATATCCCAGGGTAGGATAAGAAGAAAATTATACCATCTATGAAGACCTAAAAGATGCCACAGTGATAGTTCTTACCACGCACTCATTTAATATGCTACTCTGGTTCCTGTGCAAACTAGAGAGATCTCAATGAATGACTACTCGGTAAAAGCTCAAAGAAGTAGTTGCTATAATCAGATGCTGTGTTAGATGTAGTATCCTTCTAAGAGCATACTAATAAAGCCTCAGGTATATGGTATATGACTATGTCCCAAATGTATTATTTTTTATCTAATTAATAAAGAACAACTTTCATGTTAGACAGATAACAATATTTATTTACAGTTTTGGCCCATAAATATGCTAACTCTTCTAACCTCTGTTATGATGTCTTCCAAAGAGATACAGACAACATGAGAAAAAAACTCCATAGACCATCACTTCAATCCATTACATGAATGACATTTTTCAGTTCAGTACTAATGTATAAGATTTACTAAGACACATGTGCTCTGGAGGGAGGGAAATAAATCTCATAAAGATTCAAGGAAATGACACTTTAGGAAAACAAAGGAGTCTATGGTGAGGGGCATGGTGATACAACCTCTGAAAAGTGAAAAATAAATTCCTGCATTTTGATCACTTATTACATAGGAGGAAACACAATGCTTGGAAGGGCTACTGGGTTCTGGAATCAACAGATTTTATGTCTAGGTCTGCATCTCTGGCTGATACAGCAGGTGACACAAAGGCAGTCAGCTCTGAGCAGAACCAACAGTTGTTCATGGTTCTGCAGAAAATGAAGTCTTGCCACTTGAGCCATATGACCTAGCCAAGTTGTGTTTGTAGAGTGAATGGAAAGCAAGAGATGCAGTGTAACATTATGATAAGATCCTGGGCTTCTGAATCACTACCAATCCATCAGCAGAGGAGAATATATTCATTTTGAAAAACTGCTTCTGCTAAGTTACTGGGCCCTGGAAGGTATAAAACATTTTAACATGGGGCACCAAGTAACCATGTCTCTGAAACAGATCATTATAAGTTAATTTCTGTCAGACCTGCCAAGTATGATGCCAAAGGGACTCAGGACAATCCAGCATAAGAAGAAAATGTAATTGAGTCCCAGCAGAAGCAGAAGGCTGAGTATGCTACATAGCCCAGATCTGTATTTTCCCACCAGTGCTGCTTCAGTGACCCTTCTTCAGTTTTCATTTCACCTATGGCCCTAAGAGGGTCTTGTACCTCCCAATAAAAGAGGAAGCAAAACCCTAACTTTGATTCATGGAGCTATTAGCATAATATTTGGGTGTGAATCAAAAACAGGGTATGCATTACAGGCATACTGGCAAGAAAAAGACTGGAAGATCAGAGACAAGGATATCTGGAGTAGACAAGAGGACATCATGGAATGAACAAAGACATTTGCTATTGCATGTTAGTATCCAACAGAAAGCATTACAATCAAGTAGACAAAACAATTTAGCCAGGATTTGCATTCATTTATGCAAGAACTGACACCTTGGGCAAGTGAACAGAGTGGCAGAAACTATGCATTAGCCCCATGAGCTTCCGTTTACTGACTTTACAGACCAAATGTCCAACCCACCAACAATAAAGATTGATCTCTCTTTATTGCCACAGAGATCAATCCTGAGGTCTTGGTCTGGCACTATTCCTTCCAGATCCCCCTAGTTCACTCAATATATAATGGCTAAAGTCAACAATTCTGCCATAGCTCCTGGCCCACTCCCACCCTTAGTCATTGCACTTTTCCCCTTAGCTAGACTGAATTATTTTCTTTACCTCCACCAGGAGCCCTGCACCTTAGATGAAGAAGCTCTTCTTGGCCTATTATTGGCCACTGATAGCAAGTCATCTGCTTTCGGCCCTCTTTATTCTAGAAGGGCCAGTGCTTATCTTCACAGATATAAATATACATATTCCAGATATAGGTTTGCTTTTTCTCTCCACAGAATCTCAAACAGCATGACTACTCAGGGGCATATGTAGTGCCTGACCTATAAACAGGCAACCTCACATATACTAGTATTTGACCAAGGGACCCACTATACAGCAAAAAGATATGAGGGATCATGGGATTCACATAGTATAAGCTGTATCACATACCACAATATGTAGAAGCAGACGGCTTGATAGAGCACTGGAATAAATGAATAAATGCACAGTAAATGGAAATGCACTAATTTTGGTGATTCTTCAAAAGAGTTGAAAATAATCCATTAATTTAAGGAATATGAAAGATATTTATCCCAACCTCATGATTTCCCCTGACTTCTGATTTCTTTCAAAATAATGGATTAGAATATCAAGATATTGTTCCATAGGCATGAATTTAAAGAATAGCAAGTAAAAACATTTTTAGCTACGCAATAAATCCTTTAGTTTTTATTCTTTCTGTAGAAAATAATTCCAGATGAGTTTTGTATTGGCCTCCTGTAGATAAGAAAAAGAAAAAAAAATGAATATAAGTCAGATTTAGGAAATTAAGTTATCAAGCAAATCCTCCTTTAATTTCCCCTCAAATAAAACCCTTCATGTAGTTTTAGCCAAAGTATAAACTTGAAGAATATATTAACTAAAAACTGCATCAGAGTTTAAAATCTTCAATCTCTTAAACAGAATATATTTTGATGTCTGAACTGAGAATTAATTGAATTTTCTTATTTTTTTCAAGTGATTTATAAAAAGTGAATATCAGGAACTAGAAGACATGAGTATAATTTCTATTTATATTAATTATTTAAAAATATTTATTGTTGAAAGTATTACAAATGTTCCATTGACCTCTTCTAGCCCATCCCCACCTCCCAACCCAGGCCTTCACAACCCTATTGTCTGTGTCTATGGGTTACACCTATGTGCATACAAGTTCTTCAGTTGACTTTTTCCCAGCCCACCTACCCACTTCTGCCTTTCTTCTAAGATTCTGTTGAATTATTAATAAAAAGATTATGGCCCAGTTTAGGAAATTAATGTTTCTTTTCAAATTATTGATCTTCTTTACTCATTCTAATACTGAATATTCAAGTTTATTTCTTATGCAACATTAAAGAGTTAATCCTTGTATTTAAATACAATTGAAAAATACATATATTTTTCCTTTATACTCATGTCCTTCTGAGATCAGGAAGTTCAGTTTCTGATACTGTATTTATTATTAGGGATTCTTTTTAGTTTAAAGGTAGATAACTGATTAATTTTCTAATCACAAGTAAACGGTTTGTTACTTCACTGTTACTCCCTTGATGCTAGTTATGACCTTTCTTTTTCTTATTTTTTTATTTTTATTTTTATTGTTTGAAGGATTACGAATAGTAATACATATGTTTCTAGTTATGGCCTTTCTTAACTCTCAAGTGAATTTCACAACATCTTAGCAGTCAGCTAGTTTTCTCCCCCGAGTCCACTCAACATGTAATTGCTTAAGTGACCATTCTGTCATACTCATAGCCAACTCACACTCCTAGCTAATGCATTCTACCCTTTAGCCAAACTGAATCACTTTCTGTATCTTAACTGGGGCCTCTGCTCCTTAGGTGTGGTTTAGAGCCCTTTTTAATTTCAATCTTTAGAAATCTTCCCCCTCCTTTCATGTCTGGCTCCAAAGAAGCATGCAGCAAGTAAAAGAAAACTTACTATAACCAGGGAACTTGGATCTTAATTCTTGTTTTGCCATTAATGAAGCATACACATTTTGACAAGTTTTTACCTCTCACAGACTGGAAATCCATGAATCAGATCTTTGTCCTTCCAGCAGGGTCCTTGGAGTGGCAGCATCAGCATTGCCCTGGAACTTGTTGGAAATGTAAATTCTTGGGACCCATCCTAGCTTAAGAATTCTGGAATGGGACTGAGAAACCTGTGTTTTAACAAACCTTCTAGGTGATTCCAATTCAAGTAAAATTTATTGGGATAACATTAGTTAATAACGTAAGTGTCAGGTGCACAATTTAAAATGCATCACCTATGTATTCCATTGTGTACTCACTCCCCAAAGCCTAGTATTCTGTCACCCATGTATTTCACCGGCCTTTAACCTCTTCACTCTCTCCCATCCCCATTTCCTTCTGGTAAACACTATATTGTTGTCTGTGTCAAAGAGTTTGTTTGTTGTTTTTGTTGTATATGGTTCTTGTTCTTTTTAGTCTGACTTATTCCACTTAGTATGATGCTAACAAGATTCATCCATGTTGCACAAATGGAAATAGTTCATCTGTTTTATGGCTGATACTACATAAATGTCAAAGGACACTTAGGTTGATTCCAAGTCTTAGCTATTGTGAATAATACTGTAATGAACATGGGGTACATATATCTTTATATGTATGTGTTTTTAAATGTTTTGGGTAGAAACCTAGAAGAGGGATTGCTGGGTCATGTGGTAGCCATGTTCATATGATAGACCCATCTATACCTCTTCTAGGTTTATGTCTTAAAAATCAGTTAAATTTCATTAGGATTAAGTTCCTTCATCCTCAGTTGACATAACTGCATAAATTCTGTCCCAGGCATAATTATAAACTTGATTAGTGTCACCTATGAAGAGAAATGCCTAATATAATTATCTACTGTATGTTTCATTGACAATTTTTCCTTTTAAAAAAAATCCTCACCTGAGTGTATGCTTATTGATTTTAGAGGAGAAAGGAGAGAGAGAAGGCACCATCAATGTGAGGGAGAACATCAATCGGTTGTCTTCCATAGGTGTTCTGATCCAGGATTGAACTGCAACTGAGGTATGTGTTCTGATCAGGAATTGAACCCACAACCTTCAGTATATGTGGTGACACTCCAACTAATTGAGCACACCAGACAGAACTGCAATGCCTTTTTTAAGGCATTTTGATGTAACCAGCAACAATGAAATAATAGAAAAGAAAAATAATAAAACATAATTTCAAATGTTATGTTATTTTTTAATCTCTAATTTTTTGCTTATTTTTGGATTCAAAATGTGCCTCTAAATGAAGAGATAACAACCAACATTAAAAAATAATTTTATCAGATTTGATTAAGAGTTGTTGGTATACCTTTCATACATTAATGTGAGTAATTCTTTTTATAAAACATATGTTTATTGATTTTTAGAGATAGAAGAAGGGAAAGGGAAAGAAAGAGAAACATCTATGTGAGAGTAAAATATCAACCAACCAGCTGGTGCAAGTCCACAACCCACCCATGTGCCCTATTGGGGACTGAACCAACAACCTTTCGGTGAATGGGGTATCCAGCCAACCAACTCACACTGGCCAGGGCATGAGTAAGTCTGGACAACAAATCTATTTAACATAAGATAGTGCTTAATTGTTTGCTTTCAACAAAATAAAAATCATTAAAAGTGTTTGATGGCAGATTATGTAACTAGAGGTCTGGTGCAATAAAATTGTGGACCAGGGGATGGAGAATGTGTCCCTCAGCTCACCCTGTACCCTGTCCATTCTGGGACCCCTCAAAGACTGTCTGACTGCCTGTTTAGGACCAATGCTGTTGGACATCCCTCTCACAATCCAGGACTGCTGGCTCCCAACTGCTCACCTGCCTGCCTGCCTGATTGCCCCTAACTGCTTCTGCCTGCCAGCCTGATCACCCCCTAACCACTCCCCTGCCAGCCTGATCAACTCCTAACTGCTCCCCTGCTGGCCTGATCGCCCCCATTGACCTCCCCTGCCAGTCTGGTCACCCCTAAGTTCCCTTCCCTGCCAGCCTGGTTGCCCCTAACTGCCAACCCCCCCCCCCCACCAGCCTAGTCACCAACCTACCTGCAGCCCTTCCCACCAGCCAGCCCTGCCTCTGATGTCCCACCACCCAAATCCGCCCACAGCCCTTCCCCGGGCTGGCCCTGCCCCTGATTGTCCCCCCATACTCCAATTGGGAGCAGGGCTGGCTGGCCAACCTTCTGCAGCCCCTCCCCACAGCTGACCCCAACCCCAATAGCACCCACCACCCCCATCACCCTGTGGCACCTTCCCCCAGCCAGCTCTGCCCCCAATTAGTACCCACCAAAAACAATCAAGGGTGAGACTGGCTGTCCAACCTCCCATAGCCTTTACCCTGGTTGCTGACTCCCAATTGACACCCCCCACCCCATTTGGGGGCAGGGTCAGCTGGCCCACCACCCACAGCCCCTCCCCATAGCTGGCCTCTCCCCAAATCATCCCCTCCACCCCAACTGGGGCAGGGCCCACTAGCCAATCACCCATGGCTCCTCCTCACAACTGGCCCAGCCCTGATCAGGCCCCCCAGTCAGAGCCAACTAGCCACTGGCCAACTTCCTGCCATCTCCTCCTCCTGACAGGCCTGGCCCCCGATCTGTCTTGATTGGAGTTGGGTGAGCTAGATCCCACCCATGCACAAATTCATTCACTGGGCCTCTAGTTTTACACAATTAAATTTAATTATATTACCTAGCATATATATATAAAAGTATATAATTGTATAAAATTTGTATATGTTAAAATTATATATTATATTTATATAATTTATGTAAATACTTTTGTTGGGGAAATCTCATTAAGATAATTAAGAAAATATTTTTAAATGTTAACATCTATTGCATTTGAAATGTAAGTATGAGTTAAAAGATTAAAAGGAATGATGAAGAATTTGACTGCCAAAGAGCTTGTTCATCTATACTTTAATTTATGCTTTCAATTTAAATTTTATTGGAGATATTTAAAAGACTTTATTTTTAATATTTATAATAAGCTAGCAATGAAACCTTTACAACTATATATATTACTGATGAAAAATTTTAGATTTCAACTTAAAATAGGCAAGATAATGAGTAGATGGTTTAAAAAGTCATTTTAGATGTAAAATGGAAAAAAAATAGAGATCTGGGATTAACCCACCAAATGTGGATAACATGTGTCTTCTTGAAGTAACTTGTACTTCCTTCTATTACAGAATTTACTATGATTTTTTGGTAACAGTCTATTTACTTATCTGCTTCCTTCAGTAACCAGGAAACTCTTTGTTATCAGGCACCCTGCCTTCTGTAAGCAGTCTTGAGTTAGTACTTGTCAAGGAATGTGGGATGTGGTTTTTTTTTGTTTTGTTTGTTTGTTTTACTGAATGCACAGATACACTGATTTGTTTGGGATGCAGATTTTTCAGTATTTTTAATGATTTTATGTAGCATATTGAGGCTTATATTCTCTCATTTGAATGTTAAGAACTTTTTGAAGATCTTCAATAAGTATCACAATAGAAAGAATCCTATATAATAAAAGTATAATATGTTAAGTTCAGTTGATCTCTTGACCAGTTGCTATGAAGCACACTGACCACCAGTGGGCAGGTGCTCCGACTGGTAGGTTATCTTGTTGCTAGGGTCTGGCCTAGAGGGACTGGGTGAGAGGCCCTCACTCAGAACTGGGTAAGACAGCTCTGATCGGCCCCATAACCAGCCAGGACGAGAGACCCCACCCATACATGAATTTGTGAACCAGGCCTCTAGTAATATAATAACTATGTAACTGAGGCAAGACATAAATACTTTAGGCCAAATATTTCTTATTTGTAAAATCAAACCTTTTAATTGGATGCATTCTTGGGTTCTCTTTATTTTATATTCTTGTATTTCCTCAATAGTCAAAAGAGACTTAGCTCAGAAGTCACTCATTTCTTATGCATTCACAAGTGAGAGTTCTCAGGGATGGTTGCTGCCTCACTGCCCTTGTCATGACTATACTGCCATTGGTAGAATATAACAGTTGTCAACATTAACATCTATCTATGATCATTGAATCATTATATTCAAAACTACAAAACACTTATACATTAATTAGTTTTACTTTTATTTTTAAAATGAGAAAAATGTCAAAGATTTTAAATCACTTGCCCAAGGTAACGCAAAGGTTAATGTAATATCTGATCTTGTTCTCAAATTGAGTACTAGTTCCTTTAATAATGGCAAAGAATCCAGGTTTTGGATCAAGTATATTTGAATTCAAAGTTCAGCCATGAGTTTTGGGAGATTTATTTAAATTCTGTTTTTTTAATTGCTTTTTTCTATGATAGAATAATAATACCTCAATTCATAGCTTGTTTTGAGGTTATTAAATAATGGTTGTAAAATCCTAGGCTCATACAACAAAGCTAAATAAGTGATACCTATGATTATAATACCATTCAGTACAAAGCTACAATGTATCAAGTTGATAATGGAGATTTTACCTTAATATCACATACATATAACAGACAAAGCAGATTTGCAAAAATTATGCCTGTCTTTAACTTTTCTTGCTCTAAATTTTACTAAATATCTGAAAAATGGGAGTAGGACCTATAATATAAAAATACAAATACCTATATACCAATTAATCTGTCTACCTAATTATGTACTAATTCAAGAAACAGTTATTCAACACTGTGTGCCAGTCTGTGTTAGACAATGGAGGGTCCACACAGGAAAAATGCATATTCCCGTCTCTAACTTCAATAAATTCCAAGTTGACATTTTGAGTAAAAGGTCCTAAAATGTGTACGAACCAATTCCTATAGGAACTGAAACACTGAAATGAAGAAATTGCTTTGGTAACCCCCTTCCCCCAAGATCCCTGTAGTATAACCCTGACTATCTTTATGTTAAATTGACTCACCCTATATGGTATCAATTGAGATGCAGTGAAAACTGTTATAACAGATTCCCCTTTAGTAATTAGAAAACCTAACTGCATGGAACTCAAGTTTACTTAACCCATTTAAAAGAGGCCTTGAAACATGTCATCTATCTGAAAAGATTTGAAGAAGAAATGAGAGCACAACAAGATTTAGCATGAAAGAAAATCAGAATTACAAACTGCTCTGTGCTCAAAACAGTTCAGGGTTTGTAACCAGAGCTCTCCCAGATGTTCTCAGAATCCCAGGGCCATCATGTGAAAAATAAGGAGATGAGGCAATGAGGGAACTATATGCCTTGGGGGGTTGTTTCTTTATAACAGAACTCCTTTAAAGTAATTTATCAAAGTCACTGAAAAACTGAAGACATTTAACATAGCTTAGATGTAAAACCTCATGTGTAAGGCTCTCTTTTTGAAAATTGAAAAAGGGGTAGGCTTTTTTGATTAGCCATTTTTTTTATAACATCAGATTGCCATAAATTGGAATAAGTGAGGATGAGAAAAAATGTCATAAGACAACATTGAGATGGAAGTTGTAAACTAACTACTAATAGAGTTATACTTGAGGACATATTTAAAAACGTGTCACATGTAGATGTAAATAAGGAATTAACTACAAGAACAAGTCCCTATTTCTGTTTGGTTTTTTTCAGCAAACAGCACATTCCATGGATTTTAAGTCCATAAACATCAGGAACTAATCTCTTACATAAGCCAATTCTATTATCTTCTCCAAAATTGAGGTCATACACTAGGGATATAGGGGTGGACTTCTTATTCCATACACACCCACTGCCGGCTGGCTATAACATATAAATAAGTTTGTTATTCAACTAATAATGTTAGCTGAAGATGATTCTTATTCATATGTTGGGAGAATATAACTGCCTTTTTAATAACTGAAAGTAGAGATTACTTTAAAACGTTCTGGAGAATTTCATAAAAATACAGTTGGGACAGAGTCTCCTGCCAGCTGAAGAGCTGGTTTTAATTAAAACCTTGTTCAACATGCTTATTGCAGAGTTTTTCTTATTTTCTTGTTATATAAAGATGTACTGATTCAGCAATTATTGAACCCTGGACACGTTATAAATCTTTCTTCTGGGAAACTTTAGTCAACAAAATCAGCTGTGATTCATTAGATAATAACACAACCAAAAAGAATGTTTCTAAGTTCTCCCTTATAGATCTTCGGTGGTTTGGGATGACAAAGGCCCAAACTAAAAAAAAAGAACCTTTTTATTTTAAATTTCACAGAAGTCTCTGTGATGAGATGGTAAAGGGAAATATATATATATTATTCATATATGTATAAATAATATATATATATTATATATATTATATATATATATATATCCATATCCTATCTAATAAAAGAGTTATATGCAAATTGACAATCACTACAACACACAAGAGGGCTGTGGTCAAAGATGACTGGCCCCATGTGAACACAGATGGTCACCACAAGATGGCCAGCAGGGGAGGGGAGTTGGGAGGGACAAGGTCTGCAAGGGAGGCACTTGTGGGCAATCAGGCAGCAAGGGAGGGCAGTTGGGAGGGACCAGGAATGCAAGGGAGGACAGTTAGGGGTGACCAGGCCTGCAAAGTGGGAAAGTAGGGATTGACCGGGCCTGCAGGGAAGGGCAGTTGAGGGGGACCAGGCCTGCAAGAGAGGGCAGTTGGGGGTGATCAAGCCTGCAGGAGAGGAAATTTGGGGGGACCAGGCCTGCAGAAGAGGGCATTTAGGGGTGATGAGGGGGCAGAGGAGGGAAGTTGAGGGTGACCAGTC
This sequence comes from Antrozous pallidus, assembly GCA_027563665.1. Taxonomy (NCBI): domain Eukaryota; kingdom Metazoa; phylum Chordata; class Mammalia; order Chiroptera; family Vespertilionidae; genus Antrozous; species Antrozous pallidus. Next base: position 30,230,120 of record CM050513.1, read on the forward strand.
CTGCAGGGAAGAGCAGTTGGGAGCACCAGGCCTGCAAGGGAAGGCAATTGGGGGTGATGAAGCCTGCTGGGGAGGGAATTTGGGGGGACCAGGCCTGCAAGGGAGGGCAGTTGGGGGCAAACAGGCTGGCAGGGGAGCAGTTAAGCATCAATCAGGATGGCAGGGGACTGGTTAGGGGGTGATCAGGCTGGCAGGCAGAAGCAGTAAGGGGCAATCAGGAGGGCAGGCAGGCAAGCAGTTGGGAGCCAGCAGTCTTGGAGTGTGAGAGGGATGTCCGACTGCCCATTTAGGCCCAATCCTTAGAGACTATCTGGTAGGATTGGGCTTAAAGGGGTAGTTGGATATCCCTTGAGGGGTCCCATATTGGAGAGGATGCAGGCTTGGTTGAGGGATATAACCCCACATATATGAATTTTGTGCAATGGGACTCTCTCTCTCTCTCACTCTCTCTCTTTGTCTCCATATATATATATATATATATATATATATATAAAATTATCTAAAAAAAAGGAGTAATATGCAAATTTGACCATACCTTCACCACACCCACAAGCCACACCCACCAGCCATGCCCACCAGCCAATCAGGAAAAAATATGCAAATAGACCCCACCAAGATGGCTACCACCAGTGAGAGGAGGAGGAAGTCTTGGGTTTCCCCAGCAGCAGAGGAAGCCAAGCTTTCTGCCTCCCTAGACCTCCACTCAATGTTTCAAAGTTTCAATTATAAAAGATACAGAAATGTTGGCAGCCACTGAGAGAGAGAACAGAGGCTTGGGTTTCCCTGGCAATGGAGGAAACCAAGCTTTCAGCCTGCTGTTGCTGGCCTAGGCCTCCACTCTAGGCTACAATGTTTCAAATAGAAATGGCTGCTGCCCGAGAGCAAGCAGAAGGCTTGGCTCCGCTCCAGGCTACAAAGTTTCAATTGTAGACATAGATTAATCCCAGATCCCAAGGCCTCTGCTTGGGTTGCTGGGGGGCGTGGCCAGCCTGCAAACCTCCACAGGCCCCTTGCCCAGGCTGTTCCTCACCCCAAGGGAACCCCCCACCATGATCTGGAACACTCTTCAGGGCAAACCAGCTGGCCCCGACCTATGCACCAGGCCTCTATCCTATCTAAGAAAAGAGTAATTTGTAGATTGACCATCACTCCAACACACAAGAGGGCTGCCTCCATGTGGTCAAAGATCCTGCCCCCATGTGGACACAAGATGGCCATCACAAGATGACCAGGAGGGGAGGGCAGTTGGGAGGGACCAGGCTGGCAGATGAGGAAAGTTGGGGGCAAACAGGCTAGCAGGGGAGCAGTTAGACATCAATTAACCACTAACCAGGGTAGTGGTTAGCAGGTGATCAGGCTGGCAGGCAGAAGCAGTTAGGGACAATCAGGGATGCAGGCAAGTGAGCAGTTTGGAGCCAGCAGTCCTGAATTGTGAGGAGAATGTTGAACTCCCATCTAGGCCCGATCCTACCAGAATCGGGCCTAGATGGGCAGTTGGACATACCTCCAGGAGTCCCAAATTGGAGAGGGTGCAGGCTGGGCGGAGGGACATCCCCCGCCCCCCGTGCACAAATTTTATGCACCAGGCCTCTAGTATATGTGTGTGTGTGTGTGTGTGTGTAAACACACACACACACACACACACACACACACACACACTGGTGAGTCTATTCAACATAATGTAAAAGTTAGATAGCTTCACTATATATCTTAGTACAGTGGTTGGCAAACTGGACTTGTGAGCCACATGCGGTTCACAAGCAACAGTTTGCTGTTTTGTTGACTGAGTTAGCTGACCACTGCCCTAGTATGACTGCTGTTACTTAAACTAGTGGCCCAGTGCATGAAATTAGTGCCCCAGGGTGGGGGGTGGGGGGTGTTCCTCAGCCCAGCCTGCACCCTCTCTAATCTGGGAGCCCTTGAAAGTTGTCCTTCTTACAATCTGGGACTGCTGGCTCCAGCCACTCACTTGCCTGCCTGCCTGCCTGATTGCCTCTAACCACTCTGCATGCCAGCCTGCTCATCACCAACTGCCCACTGCTGCCAGCCTTCTTGCCTCCAAATGCCTTTCTCTGCCATCTTGATCACCTCCAACTACCCGCCATTGTTGGCCTGCTCACTCCAAATTGCCCCCCCAGGCTGCCCTGATCACTCCAACTGACACACCACTGATGGCCTGCTCATCCCCAACTGGCTCCCCTGCTAGTCTGCTTACCCCCAAGGCCCTCCCCCCAGCCTGATCACCCACAACTGCCATCTCTCTCACACTGACCTGATCACCCCCTAGCACCCCAAGCTCCCAGCCCCTATTTTTTTTGTCAGCGCCTCCTTGAGCAGAGGCCAGGGCTGGTCATGGCAGGCAAAAAGCTTGGCTTCTACCATTGCAGGGGGCACCCAAGCCTCTTGCTTTTTCCATGTTCCTGGCTGCCGCCATTTTTGTTGGGATTTATTTACATTCTATAATTGAAATTTTGTAGACATGAGTGGAGGCCAGAGCCAGCTGTAAGCTTGGGTTGCCCCTGGCAACCCAAACTCCTAGTTTCTCCTTGTGCAGAGGCCAGGGCTGGCCAGGGCATGTGGGAAGCTTGGCTTCCTCCATTGCCAGGTCAACCCAACCCTCCTGCTTGCTCCAGCTCCATGGGCACTGCCATCTTGCTTGGGTTAATTTGAATACCCATTTCCTGATTGGTTGGTGGGCGTGGCTTGTGGGCTTTTTGTAAGTATGGTCAGTTTGCATGTTTCTCTTTTATTAGTGTAGATATTAGCACAAAAAGTCAACTTTGTCTATTAAATAATGTTATGCGATTTTCACATAATATGCACATGTTATAAAGGATCAAAATAAGTAGGTAAGAACTAATTATTCAGAATCCACTTGGATTCCTGGATATCACCAAATATTCCCCACCCCGCCCCCCTACCAAAATTTGTTACTTTTTTCAACTCCAGATTTGTGTGTTTTGTCACTAGCTATGTGCATTATATCAAACTTCTGTTTTTTTTGTCAGGTGTTTACAATGGTGAAAGAACTTTCAAGATCAGATATTTCTGGAGATCTAATGCACAGCGTATAATTATAGTCAAGAAATAGTGACTGAAAAATTCCCACACCTGGTGAAAGAAATAGACTTAGGAGTCCAAGAAGCGCACTGAACCCCAATATATAGGAACCCTAAGAGGAGTACACCAAGGCACATCATAATTAAAATGCCAAGAGCAAAAGACAAAGAGAGCATATCAAAAGCAGCAAGAGAAAAACCGTTAGTTACCTATAAGGGAGCACCCATACGATTTTCAGCAGATTTCTCAACAGAAATGATGCAGGCCAGACGGGAGTGGCAAGAAATATTCAAAGTGATGAATAGCAAGAATATACAACCAAGATTACTCTACCCAGCAAAGCTATCATTCAGAATTGAAGGTCAGATAAAGTGCTTCGCAGATAAGAAAAAGCTAAAGGAGTTCACCACCACCAAACCAATATTATATGAAATGCTGAAAGATATTCTTTAAGGAGAGGAAGAAGAAAAAGATAAAAGTGTAAATTAGGAACAACAAATACACATCTATCAACAAATGAATCTAAAAATCAAGTGAATTAATAAGCTGATGAACAGGATAAACTGGTGAATGTAACAGAATCCCGGACATAGAGAGGGAATGGACTGACAACTCTTGGGGAGAAAAGGGGTGTGGGAAGTGCAGCAAGAGACTGACAAAAATCATGCAACTATGGGATAGGACAGTGGAGGGGGGTGAGGGCGGAGGGTGGGATGGGTATCAGATGGAGGGGAACTATAGGGGGAAAAAAGGGAACAATGTAATTAATAAACTGAACAATAAAGATAAAATCTTTTTAAAAAATCATAAAATAATAAAAAAAATAAGTGAGCAAGAAGTTATTTGAAAAAAATAAAATCGATAAACTTCTAGCAGGACAGACAAAATAAAAGTAGATAAGACACAAATTACACATATCAGGAATGAAATTATAATTCCTATAGCCATTATAAAGATAAGAAGGGAATACTTTAATAACTTATGCACATAAATACAAACTAGATTAACTAATTGATTAATTTGTTGTAATCCAAATAGTACAAAAAATCAACCAAAATGAAATAGATAATTTGAATAATGCAGTATCTGCATAATTAAGAGCCTTGTGAAGACAAGTTTCACTGGAGACAGTTTCACTGGAGAATTCACTGGATCGTTTAAAGAACAATGAATACCAATTCTACCCAATCTCTTTAGAAAAAGAAAAGAAGAGACTTCTTGATTAATTTTATGATACCAACTTATCTTGATATCAATATATTAAAAGAAATTACAACAAATAAAATATAGACCAATATCACTTATGAATATTTGTGCAAAAATTCTAAGAAAATTGAATCCAATAATGCATTAAAAATTATACACTATGCCCAAATGACATTTATTCTGAGTATGAAATTCTTGGATAACACTAAAAACTCAATCAATGTAATGCACCATATGAGCAGGCTGAAGAAGGAAAGAACCATATAATTAAACCAATGGAAGCAGAAGCATTTGGTACAATCTAACAATCATCTAAATATGTGTATAATCTATATACATAAAGAGCCAGGTCGTCACATCCAAAGCAACTGGAGGCTCCACCAGACACCAGGAAGTGCGTGGAACACCTCTCAGACCATCCTCTTCCCCCCCACCCATCCCCATCCCCAGTCCACTAGTGGGTTGAGGTGGGACTGGGGACTGGTGAGTGGGCTGAACAGCTGACCTCTTGGTCTCTGACCCCAGCCCACAGGCTCTGATGGATCAGCCACGGTGAATGGGAGAACTGGGATGGGTGGTGGGAGGACTGGGCTGGCTGTCAGGCCATTGGGGGATCCCCAGCTCATCCCTGGCTGCATGGAGGCTCACAGGTCCAGTGCATTCACCTCCATGTGCAATGCTGGGCTGGCCACCGATGGAACACACTGCCCACTCGGAGCCACTCACACCAGGGCGGTTATGTCACAGGTGCCCCCACAGCTTCTGTCAGTGCCTCAAGCTCCAGCAGTTAGACCAGAACCACCACTGCTCCTTGCCGCCCCCCACCCCACCCCAGGGAGCAGTTAGGGGCACCCCAAGGCAATACAAATAGGGTGAATGTTTGATGAGGGAAAATCAAAGAAAAAAGGGGAAAATCTTAAGGGTCTTTGGGGTTGGAGTGGTCCATCTGGAGTAGGTTTGGAGTGTGCTGAGAAAGGAAGAGGAAGATCCGATTATAAATGGCATCACTGCCAGCCTCAACCCCAAAATGGCACTGCTGGCTGAGCACCTGCTGCAGCCGCTGCCCACGGAGAAGCAGATCGAGACCCGGTCCTTCCTGGAGGTGGTGTCCCACCTGCCACCCTTCTTCATTACCTTGGGTCTCCAGTGTTTATTCCCATCAAAGCAGACATAAGTGGAAACAACACGAAAACAATGCTGTGTACAACCACCGGTCAAGTTCCGGACCCTGCAGAACATCCGGGAGGTGGAGAAGGAAATGTATGGAGCAGAGTGGCCCACAGTGGGGGCCACACTGGCATTGATGTGGCTGAAAAGGGGCCTCTGCTTCACCTAGGTCTTCCTGCAGAGCATCTGTTACAGGGAGTGGGACAGGAGCCACCCCAACCTTATTGGCGTCAATGCCACCGAGAAGTACCGGCCGATCGTGCAGAAGATCTGCGGGGCAGCGCGGTGTGCCACACCCTGCAAGCCCGACTTCCTGAAGGCCTCTCCAGGGGCCAGACCGTGGCGGAGGGGGGAGCCCTGGAGGAGGTCCGCCTGTTCCTGGTCAACTACATGGCCGCCACTGACGTCGTCTCCGAGAGGTACACCACAATGAAGGCCGAGCTCCACTACAAGGTATAGGCATGCCCAGTGGCAGGCACTCCCTGAAACAGACAAGCCAGAATCACTGTGAAGCAAGCTGGCAGGCTGCTGTGGCCTGTGCCTCCGGAGTGGCCAGAGTCTGGCTGGGGACGCAGGGGACAGCCCTGGTTTCTGAAAAGTCACTTTGGGGGTCTATCCTAACAGAGCAATAAATAACCACCCTGCTTCTGAACCACCTTTAATGTCATGGCAGCACAGACTGACTGCCTTCATGTCAGTGTGGTGCAAATCAGTTAACGTTGCTAATAAGTCAGGTCCTAGGGTTTTCTGTCCCCATCTCCCCATGTGGAGTGTGACCCTGGGGGAGCCCTATCATACACCTCATTTTAAAAATGAGAATTTGGTGTAATGATGTTTCAGGTCATGTAAGGACCACGACTACTATCTTCTTCCAGACAGTTTTTTATAGTTGAAAACAACCAGCAAGCCTTTATGACCTTGCCCGAGGGGACTTTATTTTAAAGCTATCAGGTATGAGTAACTGACCACAGGTGACTGAATTGGCATTATTCTGCATAAGAATTTTCTTCAGGGACACCTACTCTACCTAGGAAACTGCCTATCATGTGTGTTCTCTCAGAGGGGAGACCATGAGCCCTCCTCATGCTGAGACCCTGAAAAACACCTGGCTGCCTTAACTGTCCCGCCTAGCACTAACAAGAGCCTTATTTTGAAAGTGTTGGGGTGAATAGAGGGATCCCCAAAGAATTCATGTGTGTTAAAAACACAATGAGGAACAATTGGTGATTTTTATGCAAACATTAAATAATTCTTAATAAATAAATCTCTATGTTGGAATCACAAAAAAAAAAAAACACAACAAAAACTAAACAAAACTTTGGAGATAGTGAAGGGTAGTTTGTACAGACTGTTAAGAGCTCAGAATTAGAATTTAATTGGGATTGAAATCCTGCTAATAGCACCTGATGCCTGAAATCTGAGCACTCTACTTTTAAGTTTTCCAGTTCAAGTTTTCGGAGACTCCTTATTAAAACATTCCTGATTGGAAAGTATTTGTATAGAAGACCATAAGTATTAAGTATTTGCTGCGTTTACCATGATTAGCTTTCTGTAAGGAATATGGAATAATGTTAAATGCTTCATGTTCTCAAGAGGCTTAAGTTTTAAAATAAAAAAAGAAGAAATATAAATATTACAAATAAAAAACTAAGAAGCTTGAGTTTTCGGGTTGAAATCAGGCAGGCAGGCAAATTGCAAAAGGGATGTCTATGGGATCGGGCCTAAACTAGCAGTTGGACATTCCCTGAAAGGTCCTGGATTGCAAGAGGGTGCAGGTTGGGCTGAGAGACCTACCCACTTCCATGGACGAATTCATGCACTGGGCCTCTAGTCTATATACATAAAAGCCTAAGCGACCAAAAGATTGAACTGAACAACTGGTCAACCCATTGCTATGACATGCACTGACTACCAGGGAACAGATGCTCAACATATAGGATTGGGCTCCCACCTGTCTGGATTGGATCTGCAGAGATCTGGCTGAAACTGGCTATTCCGCATCCCTCAAGAGGTCCAGGATTGCAGGAGGGCAAAGGCAGGCTGAGGTACCTTGCTGGAACATGAACATAAATCTGTGCACTGGGCCTCTAGTTCATTATAAAAACTCTCAGCAAATTAGGATAAGAGAGTAATTACTTCAACATCATATAAACATGTAAAATAGGTCTATCGATAATAAATGGAGTGATGAAAGACAAAGTTTTGCAGCTAAGATTAGTAAGATTAAAAATGTCTTCTCTCACCTTTTGTTCAACATAGTAGTACAAGACCTGGTCAATGCAATAATGAAAGAAATAAAATTATCCGGATTTGCAAATGGCATGATTATCTATGATGAAAATCCCAAAGGATTTACCCAAATATCCTAGAAGTATTAAGTTAGTGTGACAGTTAGTGAGATACCAGAGCAACACAAAAATACAGGATGTCCCAAAAAACTAGGTGCACACTTATACACTAGAGGCCCTTCGCAGCCCCAGCTGCTTCTGGAAGGTCGCCCAGACAGATGTTCCACTGTTTGGCCATTTGGCCTATTTGCATATTACGCTTTTATTATTATAGATTATTAATTCTAATGAGTTAAATCTGAAAAGAAAGAAACATCAATTGAGCAGTCAGGTGTTAAAGTGTCTATACATTTTTGGGATACCCTCTATATTAATAAAGCATATGTGAGAATGGAAATTAAAAATAATATCATTTATAATCACCTAAATAAAATGAAACATGTGATTAAAAATGTATACCAGGTCTTTATGCTGAAGATTACATAAAACTTTTGAGGGGAATAAAAGAAGATATAAATAAATAGTGTTACGCAAAGTAACCGAAGGTAGAAAAACAGACTACCATGCATTCATTCACCTTTATTCCAAATGCAGCACTGCTGGCTCAGGGGAATCAGTTTTCCAAAAGCTGAGCAAAATCTATTCTGCTGAACCCAGGTATATATATCCCCAGATTCTGTTTCTTGTTTCCATGTCTAGTTGGAGTTTTTTCTAAAAGCTATTTTGCTGAAAAGTAAGTTATAAAAAAAAGTCCCTTAGCTGACACCAGTTGCTAACACCTAAGAGTTGGTTTTTGTTCAAGCCTCTATAACTTACTGTTCTGGGATGTGGGTTTGCACAGTGCATCAAGCAGAGGGCTAGACTGATTATAGATAAGCAAGCATCCTGTATTTCTGGGGGTTGGGTTAAGCTGTCCTTACACTGCCTCTACAATCATCCATGCTGCCCTTATCTCTTACAATAGAATAGTACTATTTTAATATACTGAAAAGACTGAAAATGTCATTTGTCCCCATACCAACTTATGCATTTTGTAAAATGCACAGCAAAGTTTTTGGTGATACAGTTAAGCTTATTTTGAAATTTACATGGAAGCACACAGAACCAAAAAAGGCTAAAACAATTTTGATAAATAAGAACACAATGAAACAATTACTCTTCCTAACATTAAGATTTACTGTCTAGCTATAGTAAACAAAAAAGTGTATTATAGAGATATAAGCACAGATATATGGAAAAGAACAAAAAAATCCTTAAGTAGACTCACACAAATATGGACAACTGATTTTTGACAAAGGTTCAAAAGCAATTGGATGGAAGAAAGATAATATTTTCAACAAATGGTACTGGAGCAACTCTAGTCCATGATATTAAGTAAAACTTGATATATGTTTCACATGTTATACAAAAAATAGATTTAAAATGGATCACAGACCTATGTGGAACATAAAAGACTGATAAATTGACCTTCATCAAAATAAAATAAAAGATTTTTGTTTTGTAAAAGACCCTTTTAAAATTATAAATAAACAAGCTACAGACTTGGAGAGAATATTTGCAATGTATATTTCTGACAAAGAACCGGTACCTAGAAATTATAATGACCTCTCAAAATTTCAAATTAAAAAAGGAAATGACAGCTTCCAGGGAAGTGAGACTAAGGAGAAAACAACAAATGGGCGTACATCAAAATAAAAAGCTTCTGCAGAGTAAAAGAAACCATCAACAAAACAATAAGAAAGCTCCCTGCGTGGAAAAACATATTTGCCAATGATATTCTCAATAAGGGCTGAATCTCCAAAACTTACAGAGAACTCATACAATTTAACAATAAGAAGATAAGCGACTCAATCAAAAAATGGGCAAAGGAACTAAATAGATACTTTCCCAAAGAGTCTATTTCATACCCAGAGACATGAAAACATGCTCAAAGTCACCAATCATCCAAAAGATGCAAATCAAAAACAATAATAAGATACCATTTCACACCTGTCAGAATGGCTATCATCAGCAAATCAACAAATGACAAGTGCTGGTGAGGAGGTGGAGAAAAGGAACCCTCCTGCACTGCTGGTGGGATGCAGACTGGTGCAGCCACTGTGGAGAACAGTATGGAGTTTCCTCAAAAAGTTTAAAATGGAACTCCCCTTTGAACCAATAATCCCACTTCTAGGACTATATCCCAAGAAACCAGAAACATCAATCAGAAAGGATATATGCACCTCTATGTTCATAGCAGCACAATTCACAATAGCTAAAATTGGAAAACAGCCTAAGTCCCCATTAGCAGATCCACTAGTGGATTAAAAAACTGTGGTACATCTACACAATGGAACATGCCACTATAAAAAAGAAGGCACTTTTACCATTTGCAACAAACAGCATGGATGGAACTGATGAGCATTATGCTAAGTGAAATAAGCCAGATGAAGAAAGATAAATATCACATGATCTCACTCATATGTGGGATATAATGATCAACATAATTTGACGAACAAGAATAGATCCAGAGACAAATGGTAGGGGAGGGGGGAACTTAGAGAGCAACCAAAGGACTTGTATGCATGCATATTAGCATAACCAATGCACATAAGACCCTAGGGTGATGGGGGCTTTCCTGGGGTGGGAATGGCTTGGGGGTGTCAATTGGGGATAAAGGAGACATATGTAAAACTTTAGACAATAAAAAATAAAAATGGTAAAAAAAAACAATAAAAAAGGAAAATGATTGCATTAGAAAACAAAAAAAAAGTATGAATAGACATTTTACTAATGAGGATATATAGATAGCAAATAAGCACATAAAAAGATGTTCACAAGCATTAGCTTTTAGAGAAATTCAAGTTTAAATGACAATGAGATATTACTGCACAACTCTCAGAATGGCTAAAATAGTGGCAAATCAAAATGTTGGTGAGGATGTAAAGAAAGTGTATCACTCATACATTGCTTGTGAGAATGTGAAATGATACCTACTCTGGAAAAACAGTTTAATGGTTTTGTACAAAACTAAACATATAGTTATTTATTACTCAGCTATTGAATTATTGGGCATATATCTTAGAGAAATACAAAGTAATGTTCAAAAAGTCCTATGTAAATTCTTATCTTTAAACTAGCTTTATTCATAATAGCCCCAAACTGGAAACATTTCAAATGCATTTTCAAACAGTGAATGGCTGGATAAACACTGTGATATATCCATCCGTACAATGGAACATGGAAATCAGCAATCAAAAAAGAACAAAGCATACCAGACACACACACACCTTAGGTAAGTCTCAATGTAATTATGTTCAATGAAAAAGCCAGGATCAAAAGTTATATAACATGGTTCAATTTATATAACTTTCTTAAATTAACAAAATTATAGTGATGGAGAAGATATTAATGGTTGTCAAGCATTGTAGATGGGAGGAGGGCAGAGGAATGTAAGTGCTATTTAAGTACAGTCAGCAGTATTCTTGCAATAATAATTTATACATAAATTTATATTTTAAAAAATAAGGAGAAAATGAAAGTAAAAAGGTGACTTTTTTTTAATATTCCCTGGCCGATGTGTCTCAGTTGGTTGAGCATCATCCTGTGCACCAGTCAGGTCACTTGCCTTGGCTGCAGGTTTGCTTCCTGCAGTCAGGGTCCCAAAGGGAATTATTAAAAGCAGTGCTGAAATAACTAGTTGAAGAAATAAGAACTCATATAGGACATTCTTTAAAACATCCACAGGACTTTGAATTTGTGTAAAAACAACAAATACTACTGCAATATAATTGGCAAAATGAATAGTTAATAGTATGCAAAACACCTTGTTCTTTCTGGAAAGAAAAAAAAAAACAACAACATGAGACATGGTGCTTAAAATTTCAGAAAAGACTAGCTAGTGATTTCTCTTCTGGGAATATTTCATGTGGCTACGCAAAAATTTTGAATACACGGATGCATATTTGGTCATAATATTCAGTCCACTCTTGGCATCATGAATTCAGAGGATTATGAAGTATTTCAGAGACTTACCAAATATGATTAAAGAGTTGAGGGAAAATATCTCTAAGTTAAAGCTAGAGGAATCAGCCTAGCTTGGGATAGGAAAGAGAATGACACAAAGAGGATTCAAGTTTTGCAAAAGGTTAATTAGTAAAGATATTAGAAGGCTACTATTTGTTTGTACAGAGGATTAAGCAAAGTGACACAGGTTTACCTCTCCACTTAAAAAATGTTATAGCCCCAAATAAAGCTATTTCAATTCATACATGATAAGAATTTAACTTTAATCCTTACATTATTAAACAGACATTGTTGTGCTTATAGAAAAGGAGATATCGAGTATTTTATTAAGGTTGCACAATAAATAATGGAATTTTAATTCTATTCAACAATGGCTAACCTCAAGGTTCAAGTTTCCAACCAATGCATCAGATTAGTGCTCAGAGAAGTATGATTCATGGGCAAATCCAGCCTCAGCCTATTTTTGTATCACCCATAAGATAAGAATAATTTTTGTATATTCAACGGCTTAAAGAAATTTAAGAAGGATAGTTCATGGCATGTGAAATTTGTATGAAATGCAAATACTTAAGTTGCAACAGAAACAGTAGGGGCCACAAAATTAAAAAAAATTACAAAATAAGTTTACTGATTTTTGCATGAGAGCACCTATGTGGTATGAATCTGAATAAAGATTATTTTTAGGAAGTGAAGGAATCTTCTCTGATGGATTGCAATCCAGGATATATGGTCCTATGTAAAGAACACATGAATTCAGAGATTTCTTAAAGATGAGAAAACAACTAGACTGCTTTTATTTATTTTTATTGTTTTTAAATATATCTTTATTGATTTCAGAGAGGAAGGGAGAAGGAAGAAGAGATAGAAACATCAATGATGAGAGAGAATCATTGATTCGCTGCCTCCTGCACATCCCCCACTGGGGATAAAGCCTGCAACCCAGGCATGTGCCCTTGACCGGAATCGAACCCGGGACCCTTCAGTCCACAGGCTGACACTCTAGCCACTGAGCCAAACCAACTAGGGCGCAACTCGACTGCTTTTAAAGAATTTCTGAAGAAACTGTTATCTGTACTTTTTTGTTGTTGTTAATACTCACCTGATGATATTTCTTCCCATTGATTTTTAGAGAGAATGAAAAGGAGTTGAGACAGAGAAAAACATCCGTGTGAAAGAGACACAGACATGTTGTTGCCTCCTGCATGCGCCCAACCAGGACCCACTGAAAGGAATTTTAGAGGCAAAACAGGCAGGTTTAGGGAATATAGAGGGTTCATGAGAGAGGAATGCATATGTGAAGGGCAGAAACAATTCCAAGCTGCCAAAAAGCTTAACATATTTTCACAGAAGAGAGGGGAAAGTCACAGGGCACCAGGAAGAAGGATACTTTCACAGGGGATAGAGAAATGTCTGCGGATACCAGGAAGAAGAAAGATATTTCACAAGAGATAGAGGAATGTTGCAAGATAAGGGTGAGAGAAAGAAGGGGGTAATATGTCCAAAGGGGGCTTTGGACTTTGAAACTGATATTATGTAACAGAATGACCAATGAGGAAAGTATGGGAAGTCCTAAATTAATGAAGGGCCCAATTAGAAAGAGTCAGGGTCAGACAAAGAGCTACAGCATTTATAAACTGGAGACAAAGGAACATGAGACAGATTTTTTGGATTTAGAATGTTTTCCCATTAGAGAGAGAGAGAGAGAGAGAGAGAGAGAGAGAGAGAGAGAGAGAGCAGACATTTCCCATTTGGGGGCCCTTCCCAAAGGGGTTCCTTTCAGGGACAACCTTGTCCAGGTGGAGTTTGTATGTGCTTCCAATAAACTTATACATTTTTATTAAATAAATCTGTTAGTCCACAAATTTATTGTTCAACTTCATTGAATAAGAACTCATGAGAAGTCTGCACCCCAAACCCCATATTTCAGCAGGATCAAGCCTGCAACTGAGGTACATGCCCTTGACTGAAATTGAACCTGTAACACTTCAGTGCCCTGGCTGATGGCTCTAACCATTGAGAAAACCTGCTAGGACTGTTCTCTGTACTTTTAAGCACTGGAAAAGATATAAGGAAAGTGGAACAGGAACCTGATGTTTCCCAAGCCACAGCTCAATAAAAAAAGTCAGCAATGCATACTACTTTTAAGTTGGTAGGACATCTGGTCTGGAATAGCATGTGCTTAACTCATTTGGCTCACCTTTTGTGTTCCACAAAATTAAGTTCTAAATTCACTTTTTGAAAAAAATTAAAGGAAAATATAAATCTTAGAACAACATTTCTGAAAACAATTCAAGTAAATAAATACATTACCTGTATGCTATCAACCCATTCTTTTCTTAAAATAAATAATCAGAGAAATGTAAATATCACGTGATCTCACTTATTTGTGGAATATAATGAGTAGACAGAGAAGCATTGAACAGACTCTCAAATTTCAGTGGGAAGGGAGAGGAGGGCTGGGTGGGGGAGTGGTAAGAGATCAACCAAAGGACTTGTATGCATGCATATAAGCATAACCAATGCACACAGATGCTAGGGGTTGAGGGCATGTGCTAGAGCATGGGGATGGCTAAGGGAAAATAAATGGGGGAAAGGAGCCATATGCAATACTATGTGTAATACTTTAAACAATAATAAAATAAAAACAGTGCAAAGTATTTGGGACAGCTGCTAAAAATAATTCAATAGAGAGTCAAGAGGAATAAAAAGGCTGCTCTGACAACAAAATAAATAAATAAATAAATAAATAAATAAATAATCAAAGATTTCTACAAAGGAATTGAATGGAAAGAAATAAAAGTTTGTATATTTATGGCTCTCTTTCACAACTCACAAGGATATCTTCAACTGAGTAGCCATAAAAGCAAGCAACAAAGCAGAAGGTCTAGGGAGAGATGGATGAAGGGATAATTCCTTTTACTTTTTTTGTTTTCTTCTTCATTTCACAGATACTGTTCACTTCAGCATAGTTCTCTCTTCTTAGCTGGACCCTTTGATTTAGTTTTTATGTTGGTAAATTCTTTTGCAGTTGGTCATTGTGCAGATTCCTATTTTTATTGGTCAAACTCATCGTTAAGGATCACTGTAGTAGAAACATTTACTGTGAAAGATATTGGAACTCTAGCAAACATAATGTAACACTTACCCAAACAAATGTGGCCTCCTGTCTTAATTTCAGGGGTTGTTTTTTTTCTTTTCAATTCATAAAATAAAATAAACAATGTGTAAACTAATTCCTTTGCCTGGCCACCCTTAAATAACCAAATAACTCTGAAGGCTATGAAAGATAAACATCATATTCTGTGGCCTTTTGAAAAGGAATTCATACTACTCAATTAACTACCATGTTATTTCAATAGTAGTTTGGCTTAAATAGCTTTGGAGGCCGAAAAGGGAGATTTTAAAGACTATTAGCTATTTTACTCTGGCAACAAAACTGATTTTCATGTCTTTGATCAAGTGTTCTATAAATCCAGACCTTGGCATAATATTATTTACAATGTGATAAAGAAAGGAAAATGAATTCTGATTGGATGGAGACTAGGAGAATACATTGTATAATCCTTTAGTGACTTCAATAGTTGAAGTTAAAAAAGGACTAAAAGGTTCTGTTTTTCTGTGACTAAGAGTGGATGTGTTGAGTGGTTCAGAAAAAGTTCACATTGCCCTTGAACAAATATGTTTTCCACATTTCATTGCCAGAATGGGGAGAAATATAGGGCCAGAAATTAGTAAAAAATTCTGACCTCACTGTGCTTCTGGACTCCCCTAGAGTGGGAAGTACAAAAACTCATCTTGTAGAGACTAATGCTTTTTTTCCCATTGTTTTTGCCAGAAGTGAAAAGTATTTTGCATAGCTTTCCACACTAACAAGAGATTCTAAAAGATTAGATTTCTTCAAGTTCTCAAACCTGACACATTTTCATATATTCAGTTAAAGACTCAAATATTAGGAAAAGTAATATGTGGAAATTATAAACTAACTATAAAAATATTTTATTCACATAGAAATTAACATAATTTATTTTCCCCCAAAGGAAATGATGACAAAGGTGAAATTTTATTTAGATTTTAAAATATAACTTTTACCTTAGTTATTAAGCAGTATTTCATTTGCCCTGAGGTAAATTGTGTTATCTAAAAAGTCTTTGTCTTATCCTGTTTAATAAAAGGCTAATATGCAAATTGACTGAACAGTGAAACAAATGGCAGAACGATAGGTTGGTATGATGTGCACTGACCACTGGGGGGCAGACACTCAATGCAGGAGCTGCCCCCTGGTGGGCAGTGTGCTCCCACAGGGGGAGCGCTGACCAGTCAGAAGCCAGGTTCATAGCTCCTGCCACTGCTACTGCTCTAAGGAGCCTCTTCTGCCTAAGTCAACAGTTGGATATCCCCTGAAGGGTCTCAGGCTGCGAGAGGGCGTAGGCTCCACTGAGAAACCACCCCCTGCCAGTGCATAAATGTTGTGCACTGGACCTCTAGTCTATAATAATGAAAGTATAATATGCTAATTAGACTTGACATCTTTCTGGACAGTATTCTGGACAAAGCTGGGTCGGGTGAGGGAAGCCTGGATCCAGGGTGCCTGCCAGTGGCCAGAGGAAATCCATGTTCCAGAGGGAAGCTGGAGGAAAGCCAGTGCCAGAGGGAAGCCAGGGGAAGGAAAGTCTATTCTTGCATGAATTTTGTGCATCAGGCATATAATTAGAATATAAATTATGTGTAAACTAGACAATCCATAATGATGGAAGAAGACTTAACTTGGGGCAGTGAACACACAATACAATACACAGATGACATGTTACAGAATTGTACACCTGAAACCTAATGTAATTTTATTAATCATTGTCACTCCAATAATTTAATAAAAATAAACAAATAGCCTAAATTTCTGGGTTGATTTATGTATATAGGTAGGTAGGCAGGTATGTATGTATGTATTTACTCATTTCTTTATAGAGATCCTATGTTTTCCAAACAATTTAAAAAATTTGAATATATATAGGCAATTTTCACCCACGTAATTCATATTGAACCTACTTTGTTGTTCCATTACAATAGATATTTTAAATTTTTTTGACACATTGGAAATGGCTTTATTGCTATGATTCAAGATATAGGTGAAAATACTGCTTGGTTATACTAGTTTTACCACTAATTAGCTGGATAGCTCTTAGCAATTTACCTATCATCTATCCCTGAGTTTTCTCATCATCCCAGTATGGGATAATAATATATACTCTACATGGTTATTAAGATATTAAGTGGAATAACCTGTAAAATGCCAAGCGAACTGACAGACCCAAAGTAAGTGATTCATAAGCAGTGACTTCCCTTTCTTCTCCCTTTTCCTTCTGTTTCTATATTGTCTTTATTTTTGATCTTCAAAACCAATGGGTCCATTATATCTATATTGGAGAGAACTTCTATTTTCCTTTTGTGATAAATATTTATAGAATGAATGCTAAATGTTATTTATGCATGTAGAGGCAGTTAAAAAGTCCAATTTCAAACAACCACAGATTATTCAAAATATCTAGCTTCATCATTGTTATTGCAGGGGTTGTTAATTTCAGTTAGACTCAGTTAACACATAATATCCTTATGTTTTGTTTAAAAAGAGTATCTCATTGACACCTTGCTTCCTAGGCTGTAAATTCCACAAGGTCTGGAACACTGCCCATTTGTTTAGTAATATATCACAAATGTTTGTGTCCTTTAATAAAGAACTCATTAAATATATATTTAATTAATGATAAATAAACAGATAAATAAACTAAATAGTAAGGTACACTATGGGAATTTAGTTTTCATAGTCTATGTAGACTGCTGTGTTATATTTGATTTCAGAGAGAGAGGAAGGTAGAGGGAAAGAGAGAAACAATGATTTGCTGCCTCCAGTATGCCCTCCATTGGGGATTGAGTCTACTACCAAGTATGTGCCTGACCTGGAATCAAAGTGGTGACCTCTTGGTGCATAGGATGAAGCTCAACTTGCCAAGACACTAGCCAGGGCTGCTGTATAATTTTGCTAGAAGTTTTACTCTATCTTTTGCCTACGTTTGGCCTCAGTCTCTGGAGACTAGTTGGAAATTTCCCTCACCACTACTGAGGAGATTTACAATCTGGCAAATTTGTGCTAAAATAGCCCCAATAGACAAAATCTCAGGACTATTAGCTAGCATTCACACTTAACATTAACTATCCATGGAACTCAAAGTCATTTATGTGGAAATGTAAAAGTATTTAATATATATTTTTTTATTTAAGGCCCAGTTCCTAGCACTTTAAGAAATCAGACAACTTTCTAAAATTTACATAATGATGAGCTTACTTACCTGCCCTGAAGCAGCCATTGGTTATGTGTAATATTTATATTAACTTATTTTATCTTTGCAATATAATTATTAGTATGTTTATTAATCAAATGTATAAAATCATATTGCCTTTGAGACTACAGTATCAACCTCCCAGATCCCATGAAAACATTTAAAATTAGATCAATTTTTTGTTCTTTATTGGTGATAAAATAATTATTGGTGGAAGATTTTAATTCTATTACTAATTATAAACTTGGCCTGTTGGTTAAATTTTCTTGGGGATTTTCCAGTATTGTAACAAAGGTTAAAAATGTTTATATCCAATGAATGCATATATTTTCTAATCAGTAATTATAAAGACCCATTGTAGAAAGGTAGACAAAAAGGAGAAAAAAAGTGGGAAAATAAAAGAATATAATAATTTATAACTGCCAGCTGCAGTCAAATACTATTAACATTTGATATTTTTCTATATTGGTATATGTAAATATAAACATAATACATGTTTACATGTGATTAACCTCACATTGCATGGTTAGCTTTATTTTTTACTTTCTCCTATTCAACACCATAGAGTAGCAAGTCAATATTTTTTCATGTCGTTAAAACCTTTATAAAATA
Organism: Antrozous pallidus; assembly: GCA_027563665.1. NCBI lineage: Eukaryota > Metazoa > Chordata > Mammalia > Chiroptera > Vespertilionidae > Antrozous > Antrozous pallidus. The sequence continues at coordinate 30,248,790 of CM050513.1, forward strand.
TTCTATTTTACATCTAATATTCTATTGTATGACACTCTCATTGTACTTTATCCAAATCCTGCTACTGAAAATGTATTTTGTTTCCAATTTATAGTAAAATATTATAAATGATATCATGAACATCTTTGAATTGAAGATATTTTACCCATTTTCTGTCCATTGGAAGACCATGTACATGACATATTTGTTTTTTAGTTGATATTTTCCAGGATATTTGATGATGCTCATTGATGGAGTTAAAGTGATGCCAATGAATTTATTCAGTAAGGTCTTTGGTAAAGCATTAAAAATTATAGAAGAGATTAAGAAACACCATTTATAAAATAAATTCTCCTTTTCCCCACTAGTATTGAGAAATAAAATGAACAAGACATTAAACATTATTCAAGGCACTAAGTGATTAGTACTAAATAAATGGCTATCTGTAGAGTTCATAAAAGGAGGAGCTCTTTGAGGTCAGATTTTAATATTCTTCCACTTTTTATTAGTTCCATTCCCATCTCTTCAGATATATTATTAAATTTCCCTGCTGTTTATTTATTTGATGTTTGATAAAAATGCATGAACAATTTGTTATTTAATAAAAATTATATTTTACTTGGTTTATATATTTTATTTCATTATTACAAAATATTGAATGCAATTATTTTATTAGTGTCAAATTAAAAGATAAAGAATATTTTTAAAATTCTGACAAAACTGCAGACTTTCTCCATAATATAGTAGATTTCCCTCTATAAATTTCAATGAAGTTTTCCTATTATTGTGTCTCAAATGACAATATTGCTATTCTAACAATGAGTTGTTTAATATATTATTTCAGATATCATTTCTATCTCCAAAGTTCAACAAAACCAATAAATTCATTCCAAGCCATGAATTTTCCTTTTAAAGAAATCATTAGGACATATTTTTGTGAAGCAGTTTAAATTTTGTCAATAATCAACACTTCATTTCATTTCAAGAGTTTGCACAAAACTGTTTCCTCAGTCTGTAGTAAACATTCTGCAAAAAAAAAAAAAAATGGAATCAGGAATCTAGACTGTGATGACATATCTGAATAATATTACTCTTTTAAACTTCATAATTAATAGTGGAAAACATTCTAATTTGTTTTTACATTTGGTTTTTCTATGCTTTTTCACAAAATATTTCAGTGCTTTTTTATTAGTTAAAATGCTTGATGTTGTAAAATGGTCTTAGGATTTAAAAAAATATAATTTCCCCATTGATGATTGCAATTTTTTTAAAAAAAGAATTTTCTATTAACTTTCATTAGACATGATTGTCATTCTGGTCAAATTGGTGTCATCATTTACATCCTTAACAAGATAAATTCAAAATGTCATAGCAGCCAACGCTTTTGGCACTGGCACTAAAAAGCCACCTATATTTTTTTGTTTGTTTAAGTTATCAAAAGTTCCATGTTATATGAAAAATACAAATAATTTTTCACAGTATATTGTACTAAATCATGTACAGTAACCAATGGCATTTTAGGATTTTCTCATATTTTACACAGAAAATGTGTCAGGCTGAATTTTTTAATTAATTTTTTTGGTATTTCCTGCATATTTAAAAGATTAAACTTAAAAGCAAGTTTAAAATTTAATAACAACTTTTTGTCTCTCTATTCTGGCTGCTAGTTTTCAGTATTTCTTAAAAATATTCAAATGTATGAATAACAGATCATGATCCATTGACTATTTAATGGGGAATTACAAAACACTAACTATGGCATAGATTTATGTCTATTTATAAGCTGGAGCACATGTCCAGGATGATAATAAACTGGCAATTATATCAAAGGCAGAATATTTCATGTGAAGGCTGACAAAGTCATTTATCATTGAAACTAGGACAACGCTTGATTATGAAAGTGGATACTGTTAGTAATTTTGCCAGGAAAACTTGCATGAACCAGGATGGACTCCAGCAAAGCAGGACCTGTGTTGAACCTTCTCATAAGGAATGCACACCATAGCTTCATTTTGTGCTTTGGCTGGGCCAGATTGAATTTTAGAATTTATATGAATGATTATTCTTTTCTTTACCACCCAAACAGAAGTATTTTGATTTTAACAGTGGGCTCAACATACAAGCAACTTCTGGGTATTGTACTTAATGGGACTCTTCTTCTGAAAATTGAAAATGTAGAAAATGTCATGTCACATTTTCTCCATTAAAATAATACTGACAATGAGTTTCTGTACCTTAGAGCTGAAAAAAAAAAATAAGTTTGAGTCATTAACATATTTCCTGTTTTTCACTCTGATTAACTGGATCCAAGTTCTCTTTGTCCATATCGGGTTACAACGTAAATGTACATTAACCAAGATCTCCGGGCACTTCAACCCACAGCAACTACCTTTCTATGTCTATGTGAGCAAAGGAAAATTTGGTAGGGTTGGAAGTCTGCACGTCATCTCCCTTAATGCATTTCCCTCCCATTTGCATAGGTGCTTCAAGGATTTGGGTCTGCACTGCTCATAGAACTTGTGAATCTGCAGGTGATACTTTGGAATGAGACAGAATTGTCTCTCTTTTGACTGCTTCTCCATCTTATCTTTTATCGTCAGAATCCTATTTTAAAGGAGCTTAAATTTTCTAAAGTAGAAAAACAGAAAGGCTCTGACCAGGTGGTTCAGTTGTTTGGAGCATCGTCCTGTGTACCAAAAGATTGTGGGTTCAATTCCCGGTTGGGGTGGGTGCGGGAGGCAACCAATAGATATTTCTCTCTCCCATCAATGTTTCTCCCTTTCTCTCCCTCTCTTTTTCTTCTAAAAAAAATCAATAAAAGAAAAACAGGAAAATATGAGGCAGAATACACTACACAAACTTTTCTGGACTAAAGAATACAAAGTGCATTCTTGTGTTTTTCAAATGGAGAAAACAGAACAACAAAAACATAAATTGCTATCACATCAGGTTAAACTGTGATTGATTAATGACTGTCATTAATAAGTCAGACCTAAGCAAATGTCTTTCCAGATGCCACACCTCTTTCATTGACCAACAACAAAAAAAACAAAAACAAAAACAACAAAAAAGCCTACAGTTACTCAATTTCAAATGACCAAATATCTGTGACCTTTTGACCTATGCATAAAGGGAAAAGAAAAGAGAAGAGAGAGAATGGGCTTCTGAGGTACAAAATATAAAATGAAGCACACCCCTGACATCTCTGACCCGGTCCCCTTGATGTGGACAACATTGGCAGTAGAAAAGCAAATTCTTCTCTTTTCCCCCAACATGTCTATAACCAAAGTAGTGTTTCAACATTATTTTCAAATTTAAACCTCTACTTAGCATAGTTTAACATATGCTATTTGGGATAAACCAAATCCCGATAATGTATACTTAACACAGGGTCAATGACAACCTCTTATTTCAAAACACAAAAGAGAGACAGATAAACTAGATTAAATCTGTAGTTAGGTATACTTGCTGACATGTCAAGAGTTCCAGTGACCCATTTGTGAAAAAGTCTATTTTGGGTACAAAATTTTAATATTTATTTACTACCCTAAACACCTATTTGACTAGAATGACAATAAAACCAAATGGCATTTCTTCAAAGGGATATTGTAATTGAAATTTTATGTAGCTCTTTAGTGCTATAATATTTGTATTTAAATGTTAAATTTGATGTTTTCATCTTATTCACTGTATATTCATCAGATATTCCCTTAAATTTATTTTATTCTTATAAAAATATGGTGTAAGTTGGATGAGGAAGTGTTTTTGTATATTTATTTCTGTGGGTATATATTTTCCCTTGAGAAAGGTAATTCCATTTACTCATATTTACACAAAAAAATTAAAACCTTAGCTAATTCAATAACTTTAACAATAGAGCACTAATCATGTAACAAGGTAGGGTATCTCCATTGCCCCATATTTAATTTATAAGAAATGTGGATATATATTATTTCAATGTTATTTTAATATAATTAAATTAAGTGTGATCTCTATTCTCAAGCATTTAATATTGCAATAGGTAAATAAAACTGTCTACGCAAGTTTCAGATGTGTCTCTCTCTGTGTATAACTTAGATTATAGGATTAACTACATGAAACAATGTAGCCTAACTAGCTAATTCATTCAATTTACAGATGGAATAATTTGATAGGTACTTTTGCTTGAACAGACAGAAATTAGGGACCTCCTACTTAACATGACATAATTTCACTAAGACTTAAAGAATAAGAAAGGAATAATTTGGGACTGAAGGCAGAATAATATTTACTCTTACTAAATAATTTTGTCAGTGATGAAGGAAAGCGAGTATTAAAAAATGAAGCCAAGCTAAAGAAACAATAGTAAGGTAGTCAGTCAAAGATTAATGTTAGGAATCTAATAATAAAAAGACTGGTTAACTTGAGTGAAGTCAAGGTGATAGAATAAGAACTCAAAGGAGATGTTAAAAGCATTCTGTTACTCAATTTCTCAAATGAAATGGTTATGATATATTATTTTAAAATAGTTAGCCCTGGCCAGGTAGCTCAGTTGATTAGAGCATTACCAAGGTTGTGTGTTCGATCCCTGGTGAGGGCACATAAAAGAATCAAACAAATCGAAGTTTCTCTCTCTCTAAAATCAATCAATCAATATTTAAAATTAAAAAAAAGATTCATAAAGCATTAAAACTGGAAGGGGCATGGAGATAAGTTTTCAGATGAAGAAAGGAAGCACAGAGTTTAAGATGCCAATATTTTCACAGAAAGTCATAAGAGGAGGATCTTCAGATTTCCCAACTCTCAATTATTGCTGAACATTTTCTGTAATCGAAGTACTGAAAAAGTAAAGCAGAACTTTCTGAAATGTTGAAGGGAACTTCCTGTTGTGAAGCTATGAACCATTGTGTGTAGAAGTTTACTTTTTATCAGTTTATAGTTAACAGGCAAAATTCCGCAAAGAGAAATGTTGCTTAACTTGGACTAAATGGTACTCAGGCCCATTCATATTCACTTCAAGCCAACCAATTTCCTCTTTGACAGGATGAACACATTTACAGACAGCAGTGGCCCATGTGGTGTGGCCCAGAGCCTTGCCTGCTTCCCGTGTCACTGCTCCTCCCAGTGGAATTTGGACTAAGACACTCAAGCGAAATCTTCCAAGTTGCATGTTTTTCTCCTCTCAAGCAAGTAACCAGGAAAAAATTATCGAATTATTTGTTCAGCAAGCTTTGATTTTACTGACACCCTTCTCCCCCCACTTATTGCAATATTTGTGGTACTCTCCATTACAGGTTAGCCTCATTTTTAAGTTAATCTTCTGAGTCCTGGACTTCTGTCACATCCTTCATTTGAATAACTTCAAGAGTAAAGCTAACCATTGAAGTTAGCCATTTAATCACCCTTCTGATCAGTTGAACTTACTCAACTTTTACTCCTGGGTATAGTCTAAATTTCAGATTCCTGAGGATATTATAAAACGCATTGACTTGGACCCCATTTTTTAAAACCCAGTTTCCAGTCACACTCTCTTTCACCTATAACCGATGTGTTTTTTTCCCAGATATTTGCAAATATCCCAAATACAAAGCACCCTTATGTTTATTCTAGTCTCAATATTTATCATATAAATTATACTATTTGTCTGTTTCTCACCAAGGTCAGGAGCTGTGTGTTATTTTTTCAATATCTCTTAATTCTGGGCACATGGCTTATATGCCTCTGCTACACCAAGTACCTTATTTTTTATAATGGTTTCATAATTATTTACTTGTCTCTCTTACTAAATTGTGAATTTTTGGAAAAGGATGGTGTTATTCTGTGTCATTTCTGCATTCCCAGAACTTAACACAATACCAAGTACATAGAGAAAATATAACTGCTTGCTGACTATGTTCATGGAAAGATGAACACTCTTCTGACTCTATTACTATTGCTCAAGCAGCCTTGTAGCTGCTCATTCATCTGCTCATCATGTCTTTCTGTTCACCCTAGTAAGACTGTATTCAGCTCAGCATCTATCACAATATTGGTGACTATTATATACTTAAAACTGAGTTAAATGAGTGAATTAAAGTGTGTCTACTTTCTTAATATAGTACGTCTTGATCACCATCTAGAAGTAATTCTCCTTCCCCTGAGGACATTCCAAAAGTATTTGTGAGGCAGTTTGTTTAGCAACATTTCTATTCTGTAATTGTTATAAAATTGTTAAATATTTGTCATATTTTAAAATAAATATTATATTTTGTTTCCTCAGTTATGATTGTAAGTTCTTAATAATTATAACCAATATTATCTTCTTTTGATTCTCTTACACTCTGTCAGTGTTCAATAATTGTGATTTAAAAGGCAAGACACAGAAGAAAAAGACATGGTATTGGTAACAAGTTGATGGTGACAGTGAAGGTATGAGGGGTGGAAGCAAACTGCTTTTCTCAAGATACAGAGCAGCTGGTAAAGATGAGATGAGGAAATACCAGGTAGTGTGGTGGAACCTGTTCATATAAAGAGTTAAGAGAGAGTAAAACAGAATTGATTGAAGTGAGATAGAATTAAGAGAGTTTTCTAGGAGGAAATGAGTTTGGAACCTTCTCTTGCATCAGGATTACTGACACAAATATGAAGATGAAATTCCATGAGGGTTAATGGCACATGACAATTACAGGGATGGACAGGCAAAAATAGTTTATTCTGATAGAGAAGCCATATCACAAATTAACAACATATGGGGACAGATAGAAATGAATATTCAATAGAAGTACTTGATTCAAAAGTTCTAGAATTTGAGAGAGTCCTGTTTATTTTTTAATAATTAATTCGTCTATTTCAAACGCTAAAGTGTTGCTGGGGTCCTGGAAGTCTCTGCCTCCTTCCTTGGTGTTGTTATAGTTTAATGTCAGAATTCTGACATGGCATGAACATCATGACACAATGAGGCAAGATGAAAAATGATGAGAGCAAATAAACCTAAAAGTTTTTTTTTAATGACCCTTAAGCTATTACAGAGAATTCCACAGGGTCAGGGATCTGAAGTCATCATCTGGACATTGGAAGATAAAGAATATTAAAGTTTTTTTTAACCCCTCTTGGTTGGATTCTTATAAACTTGCTTTATTAAATGAATGTCCTTACATGTTATTCTTATTTATCCTCAAATCTTGGGAGATGTACCAAAAATCTCACAAGCATTATGTCCCCAAAGAAAACAAAAATAGGTTCCACTGGAGCCTGATAAGAACCCAGCAAGGAAAAGTTGTTGCAATACAATTAATATTGCTTTGCTTCACTTCATTAGCTCTTCAAACAGTAACCACAACAGCAGCTCCTGTTTTAAGCATATTCTGGTTGTCATGCAGTGAATACGGTGAGTGGAGATGGTAGCCACCACAGCCCTCCCTCCTGCTTATGTAGGAAAGACAAAGCGTTGCCAAATAGCTTTGGTTTAGGGGAACATCCATCCCAGTTCACATCTGCTGGAGTAACTACTTATGTGAGGTGGAAAATGGAGACTTAACAACCTCATTTGGTGCCACTATGCATGGACAGTAAGTACTCAGTGAATGTTAAAAGCCATTGGAGCTGGAAAGAATGTAGGTTGGCAACATTGGACAAATGTGTGCATTTAGTAATATAAAGTACCCTTGAAGAATGACCACTTGGAATCTGTACAAGTCAATCAAGTCTTTGTATTGTGTAGGGCAGGGAGAAACTGTGTCAACTATTCTGTTAAAATGCACTGGAACACTCCGACTTTTTAAATTGAACTCAACAACAGCAGTCAGGAATTTTGTGTTGTATCCCAGATGTGATGAAGTCCCTGGCTGAAAACAATGTAGAAACAAAAAGTAAAAAATATAAAATAAAGTGAAATATTGAGAAAATCTACTTGATTATCCCAAGTATGTTTTACTTCAAAAATAGGAGTTAACTAAAAGGCAATGGCACATTCATTCCACCAAGCCTTGTTAAGTCAGGGAAAACGATCTGTCAAATTTAAAGAAACTGGCATGCAGGAAGGATGTCCACAAATGTACAAATAATTTTCCTCTCACAAGACCACTGCTTCCTTTGGAATCTCAATTATCCATGCAACAGCATTTATCTCTCTCAGAAAATATCATCTTATTACTTTTAATTCAATTTATCTTGTGCTCTATTTTAAAAATAAAATAAATAGTACATGCAGATAAAAGGAACAGTACTCCATAAATTTCCCTATCCTCTTTTTGGTTCTACTATTATTTCCTTCCCTCTGGATACACTCATCATCATGAATTTGATATGTATGTTTCTTGTCTTGTTAAAAATGTGCTGCACATTTTTATTGTTAATAGCATTATACCATATATTTTCTGCTACATTTTTCATTCAAATTATATTTTAAGGTCTTTTTTAAAATCTCCCTTGTGCATTTTAACAGCTGGGAAGCATTGCACCACATGAATATAATATATATCATTTATCCATTCCACATTCTTCTGAGGGAATTGAGTTATTTCCCTTTTTCCACATTATAAATAGTACAACAGACATTCTTGCATATACTAGTATATTATATTATTTCCCAAGCACTTTGTTGCATAATCTAATTTAATTTTCACCTAAAGCCTAGAAGAACTATTGCTTCTTTGACATCTTTAAAAATGATACCAAAAATATCAAGAATCATTACCAAGTTCACATAACTGATAAGGGATCTGAGATTAAATTTTCATAAATTGCTAGTGAAATTGTATTGCTTGCTTATTTATTCACATACTTGTTGTTTGTCACACCCTCTAAGTATAAATCTCAGACAGGAGCCTTGATGTCTTCCAATTAGTACCTGATGGATGAATGAATGAATGAATGAATGAATGCAATAGTTCTCTGGTATATTGCAGAACTCAATGAGTGAAAGAACAGTAACATGGTCTGGGGTCTCTGAAATACTTAGTTTTAATTCTAGGCAATTCCATGTTCAAAAAAGCTCAGGCAGGCTGTTTGAGGTTTGGATTCTCCTCAAATTTCTATGTTTGCTCAAACTGGGAATTTGGGGATGTGTACTGGGTGAGCAACCTTTGGATCATTTCAGATGACATTCAGAAGGCTGGCAGATGTGGTACTGAAGAAGTCTGGAAAGTCCAAGTCAGTAAAGTTCAGTGGCTTATTATATTTTTTTTCTCATTTTGTAAACTCTGGAAAAAAAGAAATCTTCAAAGTTACAGCCACAAGTTTTGTAAAACAACACGCTCTTAAAAATAAGTAATTAAGATAATATAAATTTCTGGTGTTTTAAACCACAAGAATACTTATGATTCTGGGGAGAAAGAGTTTAGCAATCCACTGTCTTTGGAGTCATTGTTAAAATGTTGCATTCCTTCATTATTTGCTGTAACATCAGATAAACCAGGAAAAAAATCTGTGGCCCATATTAACACTAAGAACTGTTATCAATACTGCATTTTTTTTTAGTAATGCACTTTATTCCACAGTATACTATCCTGAAGCTTATTTTGAATGATCCTAAAATTTACTGGGAATGATTAGTTCTGTTTATTAAATTTTCTAGTTAGTTAAAATGTACAAAGAACTCTCTATTTTTTGCTTATTTTCTGTTTTACAAATTTCTGAACTTCGTTAACATCACTTTGTGGCCTGAGTGCATTTTATGTAACTAAATAGCCCAATCTTCCTTCAGATATATAGATATAGTTATCCTTCTGTATCTTAAAAACAAACAAACAAAAAAAAAAACCTCTAACTTGAAATACATTCTTGTAAATTTTCTAAGAGGTTGTATACAAATCTGCAGAAATCACATATCCTAGAATTTATTTTTCAATAACTATATCTTCTCTATCAATCTTCAGTCTATTTGTTTTCATTCTACTCTTAACTAGATAACTGGACAAGATGTTAATTCAGGTTCCAAATTAGTGGAATTCTGTTGGATTACTATTTCATTAAGTTGAGTATAAAATGACATATGGTATGTAAGATGTCACAAATGTTCACATTTTGGACTTCATAGAAATAATACTTTATCAACAGTAGTGAAATTCAATCAGCACAAAACTGAACAACTTTCTAACAATGCTTAAATAATGACTCTACAGCATGCCTTCTCACCCTAGAATGGCTTCTGGTTTCTTTTTAGAATTATTTAGAGTAGATGTTTTAAGTTGGCAAATATTTTGTAATCTGCTTATTTTCTTCAAAAACTATGTATTACGTGGTTAACTCTACATTATAAATTATACTGAACAAGAGATGAGCTCTTTCTACTTATCTTTAAAATCCTTATATAGGTATTTTCAAACAAGAATAAAAGTAGAGGATAGTATAATGAACCCCGTGAACCTGTTACTCCTGAGCAGCATGCAGCCACTCTTGTTTTATCTGCATCTGCCCCAGTTTAAACATTCTTAGTGTAACCATTAAATGTAGTGAAATAGAAACACCCCTGGATGAAAAGTAGGAATCTGGGTCCAAATCTTTTTTCTACCCTGGGGAAACCTCTGGCTTCTCTGTAACTCACAACATGAAGCCTATACTCTATAAGAAAATATATTTAAGGTCTTTTTGCAATATTGTTTTAAACATGAGGCTGTTCTGTATGTTGGTTAGTGTAGTCCACTGAATGCACCCAGCATCTTCAGTGACCTTTCTCTTTCTAAATAGACACTTGGATGTAATCTACCTACACCACAAAGGCAAAATTACAACCAATTTAAAAAAGAAAACACATACACACACAAAAAAAGAAAACACAACTTGCAATAGACTAGTCATTCTAATCATAGCAATCCATTATAATGATGTCAATCTTTTAAAAAAAATGCTGATGTGCCAAAGCAGAAGCACAAGCTAGATTTATCTTGATTATATATATTTTACATATGTGAACTCAATGAAAAAAATCCTGATAGTTATCATAGAGGTGCTATAACAATAAAACATTATGAAATAGCCTGATAGCATTGCAAAAACAACCTAAAATTTTCAGATAAAGTTTCATCTCAATAGTAGAACAAAATGTTCTTAAATTCATTGTAATGTGACGAGGAAGCAATCAAAAATGATTTCACAAAAAGAATTCATGCCAAGATTAAGTCAGTGAAACAGAATTGATCCTATGTCATGGGTGACCATTGTTTGCTTGTCATTAACTCCAATGCCAAGACCTCGTCTGTCTTGTTTATTGCTATATCCCAAGCTCCTAGCAAAGTATATAACACAAAAAATTTTATGAGTGAATTAATGAATTCCTAACAATGTATGCTATGGAAGAAATATAACTATAACAAATATATCTCATGCATATCTACTTATTTGGCTTCTGCTTATTGAGGTGATTTTCAGATATATTCAAATACATTTTGGTACTGATTATATTATAGCTATTTATATCTCCCAACTATACAGGGATAAAGGCTTACATGCAGTAAGTCAGAATTTGGGTAAAATTAAGTAAATTGAAATTATAGTAAGCTGTGAGAAAGAGAAAAAACATGTCTCTGGACAAATCTGTTTACAAAAAGATAGTGATAAACTGAGGAGATGTGGTTTCAAAAGGTGAGATTCAGCAAGGATAAATACAATACTTTTACACATGTGTATCAACAGAATTCACTGGTAAAAATAAAGAGGCCCTAGCTTAGCAGATTTTTGGATAACAGTAAATTCAGTGTCAGGTAAGGGAATAATGTAATCACCATGAGATAATTCATTTTAAACTTCCTTAAGAGAAATTCTGTAGTTAAAACTAGGGAGGCACCATCCTAACACTATACTGGTTAGTAAATATTTGGACTGTTTCTTCCAGTACTAGGTACCTTAATTTAAAATGATTTAGACAGACTTATATATAACATCCTATCAATAAAAGAGTAATAGGCACAACCCACGCTCTTGGCCTTCAGGGACAAGTACATGATTTTAAGTCAGGTCAATGTGAAGGGAAAAGGCCAGAGTAGGTGGAATACAGGGCACTTTTAGGGTTATTGAAATTATTCTGTATGATACTGTAATGATGAACACATAATATTATGTACATATCAGAGCTGTAAATCATAAAGGATGGACCCTAAAGCATACTATGGACTTTAGTTCCTGTATCAATATTGGTCCTTCAATTGTAACAAATGAACTTCATTAATGCAAGGTGTTAATAATGGTAGGCACTACCAGTACTTTCTGCACAATAGTCCTGGGATTTTGTCAGACTCAATGTATGGTGTTTTGTGGTTATTTCGCCATCTCCCATCCTAGCTAATAAAATAGCAATATGCAAATTAACCATCACACCACTACACCCACAAGCCATGCCCATCAGGAGCACATATTTAAATTAACCCCAACCAAGATGGCTGCAACCACAAGAGCAAGCAGGTGGGAGGCTTGGGTTTCTCTGGTGATGGAGGAAGCCAAGCTTTCCACACATCCTGGTGGGCCCAGGTCTCCACTCAATGCTACAAAGTTTCAATTATAAAAGATAAATAAATGCCAACAAAAATGTCTGCAGCACAGAGCTGGCGAGAGCAGGAGGCTCTGGAGGAAGCCAAGCTTCTTTAGCCTTGGCCTGTATTGGCTTCTGTTTAAGGCTACAAAGTTTCAATTATAGAAGATAGATAAATCCCAACAGAAAATGACTGCAGCCATGGAATGAGCAGAAAGCTTGGCTCTGCTCCACGCTAAAAGTTTCAATTGTAGAAGATAAATAAATCCCAGATACCAGGGCTTCTGCTTGGGTCTCCTGGGGGTGTGGCTACCTGCAAACCATCACAGGTCCCTCACCCAGGCTGCCCCATGTCCCAAGGGAACCCCCACCTTGATCCAGGATACCCTTCAGAGCAAACCAGCTAGCCCACACATATTCACCAGGCCTCTATCATATCTAATAAAAGAGTAATATGCAGATTGACCATCACTCCAACACTCAAGATGGCTGACACATGTGGTCAAAGATCCTGCCCCCATGTGGGCCCAAGATGGCCACCACAAGATGGCCAGCAGGGGAGGGCAGTTTGGAGGGACCAGGCCTGCAAGGGAGTGTAGTTGGGGGCAATCAAGCCTGCAGGGGAGGGCAGATAGGGGTTTCTAGGCCTGCAGGGTATGGCAGTTAGGGGCAAAAAAGTTGGTAAGGGAGTAGTTAGGTATCAATCAGGCTGGCAGGAGAGTGGTTAGGGGGTGATCAGGCTGGCAGGCAATAGTGGTTAGGGGCAATCAGGAAAGCAGGCAGGAGAGCAGTTGGGAGCCAGCAGTCCTGCATTGTGAGAGGGATGTCTGACTGCCCGTTTAGGCCTGATCCTAAATGGGCAGTCAGACATCCTTTGAGGGATCCCAGATATGAGAAGATGCAGGCTGGGCTGAGGGACACCTCTCCCCCATGCACAAATTTCATGTACTAGGCCTCTAGTGTTTTTTTATATAAAAATAACTTATGTTATTTTGACATATGTACATATGTGCTTTATGTTTTTTTTATTATTTATCTACTACAAGTAAAGGTCAGGAATTGTTATCTTTTTTTTTTTAGGAATTGTTATCTTTCTTTTAAATTATTATTTTCTTTTTTAAAAAACTGTCTAAAGTTTTACATTTGCCTGTTTTTCCCCCAATTTACCACACCCACCCCCTCCCAGCCATTCCGCCCCAGGCAAGCCTTCACTGCCTCAGTGCTTGTGTCCATTGGATATGCTAATATGCATGCACACAAGTTCTTTGGTTGCTCTCTAACCTCTCCCCTCCCCTATCATTTGTCTCTGGATCTATTCTTGTTCATAAAATTATGTTGATCATTATATCCCACATATCAGTTAGATCATGTGATAATTATCTTTCTCAGACTGGCTTATTTCTCTTAACATAGTGGTCAGCAAACTGCGTCTTACAAGCCACATGTGGCTCGAGAGCTGTGGTTTGTTGCTCTGTTGACTAATGAGTTTGCCGACCACTGTCATATACTACCCTTTACCTCTTTGCCCATAATATGCCTCAATTGCCTAATCCTCACAGCTTCCAACTACAGGATAACATTTAGTCTACCAGTGGTCAGCAAACTCATTAGTCAGAGCAGCAAACCACAGCTCTCGAGCTGCATGTGACTCGCAAACCACAGTTTGTTGACCACTGGATTAGCATAACGTTCTCCAGTTCTATCCATGCTGTTGCAAATGCTAAACGTTCCTTCTTTTTTATAGTGGCATAGTATTCCATTGTGTACATGAACCATAGTTTTTGAATCCTCTAATCTGATGATGGGCACTTAAGCTGTTTCCCAATCTTAGCTATTGTGAATTGTGCTGCTTTGAACATACAGGTGCATATATCCTTTCTGATTTATGTTTCTGGTTTCTTGGGATATAGTCTAGAAGTGGGATTACTGGGTCAAATGGGTGTTCCATTTTTAACTTTCTGAGGAAACTCCATACTGTTCTCCACAGTGGCTGCACCAGTCTGCATTCCCACCAGCAGTGCAGAAGGGTTCTTTTTTTCTCCATATCCTCACCAGCACATGTCATTTGTTGATTTGTTGATGATAGACATTCTGGCAGTTGTGAGATGGTATCTCATTGTTGTTTTGATTTGCATTTCTTGGGTGATTAGTGATTTTGAGAATGTTTTCATATGTCTCTGGGCCGTCTGTATGTTCTCTTTCATAAAGTGTTTATTTCGATTCTTTGACCATTTTTTCATTGGATAATTTATCTTTCTTTTGTGAAGTTGTATGAGTTCTCTGTAAATTTTGGAGATTGAACCCTTATCTGAAATATCTTTGGTAAATATGTTCTCCCATGCAGTGGGGTTTCTTGTTGTTTTGTTGGTTTCTTTCGCAGTGCAGAAGCTTTTTATTTTTATGTAGTTCCATTTGCTTATTTTCATCTTAGTCTCTATTGCCCTAGGAGTTGTGCCTATAAAGATATTGCTACATTATATGTCTGCTATTTTGCTGCATATGGAGTCTAGTAGGATTTTTATGATTTATGGTCTTACATTTAAGTCCTTTAGCCATTTTGAGTTTGTTTTTGTGTTGGTGTAAGTTAGTGATCTAGTTTCATTTTTTTCGTTTTGTATGTATCTGACCAAATTTGCCAGCACCATTTATTGAAAAGACTGTCTTAATTCTATTGTATGCTCCTGCCTCCTTTTTCAAATATTAATTGAGCATAATAGCTTGGGTTTTATGTTTTGTTCCATTGGTCTATTTGTCTGTTGCTGTGCTAGTATCATGCAGTTTTGAGAACACTGGCTTGGTAATATAACTTGATATCTGGTATTGTGATCCCTCCAACTTTGTTTTTCTTTTGCAGGATTGCTGTGGCTATTCTGAGTCTTTTTTATTCCAGATGAATTTTTGGAGAGTTTGTTCTAAATCTTTGAAATATGTCATTGGTGTTATATGGAGATTGAATTGAATCTGTAGAATGCTTTTGGTAGTATGGACATTTTAATGATGTTGATTCTGCCAATCCATAAACATGGTATATTCTTCCATTTGTTTATGTCTTCCTCTATCTCTTTTTTCAATGTCCTGTAGTTTTCTGAGTATGGGTTTTTTATGGCCTTAGTTAAGTTTATTCCTAGGTATTTTAACTTTTTGGTGAAATGATAAATGAAATTGTTATTCTTAGTTCTCTTTCTAGGAGTTCATTATCCTCTCTAATAAAAGAGTAATATGCAAATTTGACCATACCTTCGCTACACTACCAGCCAATCAGGAGCGGGGAGGGGGGGAAGCAGCATGAGGCGGGGAGATGGAGCCAGGCTGGGCAGTGATAGCGGGTCGCCGAATGCAGCAGTGTGGTGGCTGTAGGCCTTGGTGCACAGAGGGCAGGGCTGGGCCAGGCAGCAATGGCAGGTCCCCAATTGATCGCAGCAGGGTGGTGACTGGCTGTAGGCCTGGCCAAGCTGGAGGCGTGGCCAGGCAGCAATGGCCCCAATCTCAGGGCAATGGCTTCCCTGGGTGCCCCAAGCCAAGGGCATAGAGGCCTCACCAAGGAGCCTTTTCACCCCTGTCCTCTGCCAGGCCTGGCTGGGCTAGGGGCATGGACAGGCAGCGATCAGCCCCGATCTTGGGCCACCACTTCACTGGGTGCCCCAAGCTGGGAGCAAAAAGGCCTAGCAAAGTGGCCTTTTGGCCCCAGGCCTCCAGCAGACCAGGCTGGGCTGGGGAAGTGGCCAGAC
Source organism: Antrozous pallidus (assembly GCA_027563665.1). Lineage (NCBI taxonomy): Eukaryota > Metazoa > Chordata > Mammalia > Chiroptera > Vespertilionidae > Antrozous > Antrozous pallidus. The sequence goes on from CM050513.1 coordinate 30,264,918, forward strand.
AGCGATCGGCCCCATCTCAGGGCAACCGCTTCACTGAGTGCCTCAGGCCAGGGACAGAAAAAGCCTCACCAAGCAGCCTTTTAACCCCTGGCCTCTGGCAGGCTGGGCCAGGCTCGGGGCATGGCCAGGCAGCGATCGGCCCTAATATCAGATGGCTGGCTGGCTGGGGTTCCCTGGCCGAGGTCCCCTGCCCAAGGACGGAAAGCGTGCCAGAGGATTTCAGCCTTGGGCAGGCCAGGGGTGAGCCGTCAGTAGGATATCCCCTGAAGGCTCCCAGTATGTGAGATGGGGCAGGTATGAATTTCATGCACCGGGCTCCTAGTCTGTAATAATAAAAGAGTAATATGCTAATTAGACCAAACATCCTTCCTGATGATCATCTGGATGAAGCCAGGGCTTCAAGGAAAGCCCAGGTGCCAGGTGCCAGAGGGAAGCCAGTGCCTGCAGCCAGGGGAAGGAAGGCCTACTCTTGCAGGAATTTCATGCATCAGGGCTCTAGTTAGTGTATAAAAAGGCCATAGATTTCTGGGTGTTAATTTTGTATCCTGCTACATTGCCAAATTTATTTTTTAGGTCCAGTAGTTTTTTGATGGAGTCTTTGGGGTTTTCTATGTATAGTATCATGTCATCTGCAAACAAGGACAGTTTTACTTCTTCTTTTCCATTTTGGATGCTTTTTATTTCTTCATCTTGTCTGATCACTATGGCTACCACTATATCAAACAGGAGTGGTGAAAGTGGGCATCCCTATCTTGTTCCCATTCACAGGGGAAATGAGTTTAGTTTTTGCCCATTGGATATTATGTTGGCTGTAGGTTTGTCATATAAGGCTTTTATTATGTTGAGGTATGATTCTTCTATTCCCACTTTGCTGAGAGTTTTTATCAATAAAAGGTGTTGGATTTTATCAAATGTTTTTTTCTGCATCAATTGATACAATTATGTGATTTTTGTCTCTTAGTTTGTTGATTTGTGGATATTATACCATCCTTGTATCCCCAGAATTAATCCCTCTTAGTCACGGTGCATGATCTTTCTAATGTAATACTGAATTCTATTTGCTGGAATTTTATTGAGGATTTTAGCATCTATGTTTATCAAGGATATTGGCCTGTAGTTCTCTTTTTTGTGGTGTCTTTATCTACTTTGGGTTTAGGGTAATGCTGGCTTCATATAAAGTGCTTGGAAGTGTGCCTTCCTCTTGAATTTTTTGGAATAGTCTGAGGAGGATAGGTTTTAGTTCTTCTTTGAATGCTTGGTAGCACTCCCCTGTAAAGCCCCTGGAACAGGGCTTTTGTTTGCTGGAAGATTTTTGATCACTGCTTAAATTTCTTTGGTAGTTATTGGACTATTAAGGTTTTTTTTTTTATTCTTCTTGATTGAGTTTTTGGAGCTTGTATTTTTCTAAGAATATTTCCATTTTATCTAGGTTATCTCTTTTGTTTGAATAGAGTGGTTGATAGTATTTTTCATAATTGTTTGTTTTTCTGTGGGATCAGTTGTTACTTTGCCTCTTTCATTTCTGATTTTGTTTATTTGGGTTCTCTCTCTTTGCTTCTTGGTGAGCCTGGATAGAGGTTCATCAATCCTGTTTATCCTTTGAAAAAAAAAAAAACAGCTCTTGCCGAAGCCGGTTTGGCTCAGTGGATAGAGCCTCAGCCTGCGAACTGAAAGGTCCCAGGTTCGATTCCGGTCAAGGGCATGTACCGTGGCTGTGGGCACATCCCCAGTAGGGGGTGTGCAAGAGGCAGCTGATTGATGTTTCTCTCCCGTCGATGTTTCTGACTTTCTATCTCTCTCTCTTCTGCTCTGTAAAAAATCAATAAAATATATTAAAAAAACAAAACAAAACAAAAACACAAAAAAACAGCTCTTGGTTTTGTTGATCTTTTGTATTTTTTTTTATCTCTCTGTTATGTATCTCTACTCTTATCCTTAATATCTCCTTTCTTCTGCTTATGCTGGGCTTTTCATGTTCTCTTTCTAACTCCTTGAGTTGTAGGTTTAGATAATTTATTAACATCTTTTCTTATTTTTTGAGATAGGCTTGCAGTGCTATGAACTTCCTTCTCAATACTGCTTTCACTGTGTCCCATGGATTTTGGAATATTGTGTTTTCATTGTCATTTTTTCCCCTGATTTTTTTTTTATTTCTTCTTGATCTCTTTTGTAACCCAATCATTATTTAATAGCATGCTACTATAGCCTCCAGGTGTCTGATTTTTTTTTGTAGTTGATTTCTAGTTTTATGACATTGTGATCTGATAAGATGTTTGATATGATTTCTATCTTCTTGAATTTGAGGAGACTTTGTCTATGCCCCAATATGTGGTCTATCTTTTATAATGACCCATGTGCACTTGAGAAGAATGTATATTCTGTGGCTTTGGGTGGAATGTTCTTAAGATGTCAATTAATTCCATCTTATCTAGTGAGTCATTTAGGATTGATGTTTCTTTGCTGATTTTTTAGAGGATGTATCCAGTGGTTTTAGTGGGGTATTAAAGTCGCCTACTATGACTGTATTGCTGTCAATCTCTCCCTTGATATCCTCCAGAGGTTTTGTTATGTATTTGGGTGCTCCTGCATTGGGTACATATATTTTATCAGAGTTATATCTTCTTGTTGAAATGCTCCCTTTAGTATTATGTAGTAGCCTTCCTTATCTCTTGTTATGGTCTTCACTTTGAGTTCTAATTGGTCAGATATAAGTGTTGTGAGCCCAGTTTTTTTCACATTTCCATTTGCCTGAAAAAACTTTTTCCATCCCTTCGCCATCAATCTGTGTGAGTCCTTTGTTCTAAGGTGGATTTTCTGTAGACAGCAGATATATGGGTCATGTTTTATTTTCCACTCAGCTACCCTATGTCTTTTTATTGGGTATTTAATCTATTTATATTTAAAGTTATTATTGAGAGTTACTTGTTTGTCACCAGTTTTATTCTTTATGCCTGTGTTCCTTCTTCTCTTCCTATTTCTTCTTTTTACAGCAGTCCCTTTAGCATTTCTTGCATTGCTGGTCTGGTGGTAATAGACTCCCTTAGTCCTTTTTTATCTGTGAAGTTTCTGATTTCACCCTCAATTTTTATTGATAGCCTTATACTGTATTCTTGGATTCAGACCCTTGCTTTGCATAACTTTGTATATTTAATTCTTTCCCTTCTGACCTGATGTGTTTCTGTTGAGAAATCAGTCGATGATCTGATGGGAGATCCATTGTAGATAACTCTCTCTCTCTCTCTCTCTCTCTCTCCCTCCCTCTGGCAGCCTTTAAGATTCTTACTTTGTCATTGGTGTTTGCCAATTTAATTATAATGTGTCTTGGTATCAATCTTTTTGGGTATATCTTTGTTTGGAACTCTGTGAGCTTCTTGAACTTGTGTGAATTTTTTTCTTCCTTATATTAGGTAAGTTTGCTACCATTATTTCTTCAAACATGTTTTCTATTCCTTGCTCTGTTTCCTTTCCTTCTGGTACCCCTATTAGGTGGATGTTGTTTCATTTCATGTTGTCCCAAAGTTTCCCTTAGGCTCTCTTCCTGTTTTTTAAGCTTTTTATTCTAGATGATGCTCTGCTTGGGTTTTTTCTACTTTGTCTTCTGGCTCATTGATGTGGTTCTCCGCTTCTTCAGTCTACTGTTGATGCTTTCTATTGTGTTCTTTATTGCAGTGATGCCATTTTTTCATATCTTCTTGATTCTTCTTCATATCCTCTTGGTTCTTACACATATTGTTGAATTTGTCTTCCATTCTTTTCAATGACCTTATGACCATTGCTCTGAATTCTTTCTCTGTCATATTGCTTGCCTCTAATTTGTTTACTTCCTTTTCTGGTAATTTCACCTATTCTTTCATATGTGGGCTGTTTCCTTGTCTCCCCATGATTGCTCCTCTCAGGGTTTCTAGTTATGTAGTTCTCTCTCTCTTGTGTTGACTTTGTTTAGGAAATATCTGACTTTTCTATTCACAGATTGCTAGTTGTATTTAATTTGCCAGTTCCTGGTAGTTTCTCTTCAATTCAGCTAATCTTTCTGCTTATGAGAATACACAGGGCCTGTCCATCCTTCTTTGTCTGCCCCTGAGAAGACCTCTCAGGTGCCCATGGTCAGGGATGTTGGAGTTCCAGCATTAGTGGATTCAAAGCTGAGGTAACTGGTCCCTAGGCATTGGGATTGTAGGGTCCTGGGAGGTATCCAAGTTCTCCCATTTAAAGTAAATGGGGTTCCAATCATAGTTAGTATCCTGATCACAGCTGTCTCCCCTTTAAAATGGCATAGCGTTGGGAGAGATTTCAGCTGCAGTAGAGGCTGCCCAGTTAGGAGGCCCTGGTCCACTAGTCCCCACTAGTACCTTGGAATATAGCTGTCCCTCACTCACAAATACTGATTCTCCTCACACTTCCATACACACTCCTTTCATTCTCTCACTCTCATACTATCTCTCAGTCTGCCATCCCATTGGCATCCATCTTGGATCTCTTAATTTTTTTTTTTACTCTTTCACTTTATTACTGCTGTGTATGTGGTCCATGTGAGTGACATAGGTGCTTATGTAGATCAGTTCTGACTAGTGGCAAAAATTGCATTACCTCACACCATAGGAACGGATCTCCAATGTAACATGAAGACCTACTGTACATGATTTTAATTTTGGTCAATGTTAGGAGGAACAAGTGATGAGGCGTGGAACACAGGACACTTTTAGGGTTATTAAAATTATTCTGTGTGATACTGTAATGATGAATACATTATGTACATATCAGAGCTATAAACATAAAGGGTGAACCCTGAAGAATACTATGGACTTTAGCTCCTATATCAATATCACTCCTTAATTTGTAACAAATGCACTACATGAATGCAAAATGTTAATAATAGTAGGCACTCCCAGTACTTTCTGCCCAGTAGCCCCACCAGTCTCCCCACAAAGGGAAGCAAATGGCAGTGGCAGTGGCAGTGGTGGATGGGGCTGGCAAGCAGGAGACACCAGGCCGGCCAAGGCAGGTGCCAGCAGCAGGGGCCCCTTGATTTCCCCACTGGTCACCACACAGATCGGCCCTGATCTCCACCAAGGTCTCGGGACCCTACCCTTGCACAAATTTCATACAATGGGCCCCAAGTACTTCAAAACATTCTTCACTACACCAGCTAACTGAGCCAGTAATAGAGAAGAGTCAGTGATGCAGAGTCACCAAGCATGTGGTCTTTTTAACTCTGGTGAAAATGTTAATGTGTAGTTCCTGAATGCTTTTGGTTTTCCCAATAATGGTTCAGATTTTAAATACACATACACATATACACATGGTCATACACTTGCACACACAAACACACTCATACATGCAAACACCCTCTATCAGTGGCTTTTGATACATTTCATATAAAGAAATAAATATAAACTCTTAGTAGAATAGTGGTTGCCATTAGTAAGGGTGGGAGAAATGAGAAGTTATTGGTCAATGGGTACCCACTTCCAGTTATAAGATGAATAAGCTCTGGGGGTTCTAATGTACAGCAAGGTTACTATAATTAACAGTACTTTATTACATACTTGAAAGTTGCTAAGAGTGCAGTTCTTTAATATTCTCATTGTGCACATACACAAACACATGCACACAAAATTAAAGTGTTAATTAATCTTATTGTGGTAATCATTTCACCATACATATGTGTTCCTAATGATAACGTGTAAACCTTAAATTTACAGTGTTATTTTTAAATTATATTTTACTAAAATCTTAAAAAGAGATTCATAGAGCAGAGTAGAATTTGCTTATTTTAAAGATTCAGCAAACGATATTTCTTTAAGTTGTTGAACTGCTTTTTTTTCTTTCTTTTTTTTTTCTTTTCTTAAATCCTAACCTGTACAAATCTCTTTGTAAAATTTAGTGTCTAGCTAGATTTTTGTAATTTGGAAGATCCTGTATCTGGACATGACAAACTTCAGCTGGAGAAATATGTTGTGAAAATCTTTCCGATGTCACATCACAACTGGGGCCTCCACCAAACCCCAAAGTGCAGCTGGACCATATTATTACCTAGCAGTTTTATTTGCATTCCTTACCCCTCAGGAGTAAGTGAGTTTCCATCTGGTATACTATATCATTCTTCCTTTATAAAGAGGGTAAACATTTTTAAACTTATACTAACAGCATAACTGCATTAATCATTATCAATCATTTTATTGAAGCAATATGATTCTTTATTAACTTCACAAGGAACTGTAAAACGAACCAACAGGCAAAAAGTTCTATTAAAATATAATTTTAGTTAAATGACATTGTACAATTAAAGTCAAGAATAAAAGTCACAAAAGTAAATATATTGTATTCATTATGCTTTAAAAAGAATATATCTTTACTAGAGGTCCAGTGCATGATACCACGAGGCCCCTCTCACATGTATGGTGCCTCGCCCACCTGCCTGCTGTGCCACTGCACTTACGCCCTGCCCACCCGCCGGTCCCACTTGCAGCTGTGCTCAAAGCCAGGCTTGCAGCCACATCCACCCATCCACCCACCGCCCCGCCATGTTCACAACCCTCCCCACTCACCTGTCTTGGTGTTCGCAGCCGCACCAGCTGCTTTGCCTAGCCCACCCCTCTGTGCACTTCCACCCCACACACCTGCCCACCATCCTGCTATGTTGGCAATCCTGCCCACTCCACCTCCCACCATGCTCACAGTCCCATCCACCTATCCACCACAGTGCTTGCAGCTATGCTTCTAGCCTCCCTTGCAGCTGTGCCTGCCTTCCTGCGATCTGCTGTGCTCATGCCCCGCCTACCTGCCCACGACCTTGCCACATCTACTCACTGGCCACCCTGCCTGGATGCCAGCCACTAGCCTTGCTGTGCTTGGAGCCTGTGGGCTGGAGGGGAGGGCCTGAGAGGTGCTCCATGCTTCTCATGACAATTGGTCATTTGGTCATTTGGGTCATAATGCCCTTGGTCTTTTATTATTATAGAGGCCCGGTGCATGAATTTCAAGCATGGGGGGGGGGGGGCAGGGGTTATCCCTTAGCCAAGCCTGCACCCTCTCCAATCTGGGACTCCTCGAGGGATGTCTGACTGCCCATTAAACTGGCGATTGGACATTCTTCTCACAATCCATGACTACTGGCTCCAAACTGCTCACCTGCCTGCCTCCCTGATTGCCCCTAACTGCTTCTGCCTGCCAGTCTGATCACCTGCTAACCACTACTCTGTCAGCCTAATTGATATTTAATTGCTCCCTTGCCAGCCTGTTTGCCCCCAACTTTCCTCCTCTGCCGGCCTGATCACCCACAACTGCCCTCCCTTGCAGGGCCTAGAATCTCCCAAAGGCCCTCCCCTGATGGCCATCTTGTGGTGGCTATCTTGTGTCCATATGGGGGCTGGATCTTTGACCACATAGTGACAGCCCTCTTGTGTGGTGGAGTGATAGTCAATCTGCAAATTACTCTTTTATTAGATAGGATAGAGGCCTGGTGCATGGGTGGGGCCAGATGGTTTGCCCTGAAGTGTCCTGGATCAGGGTGGGGGTTTCCTGGGGGTGAAGGGCAGCCTGGGCGAGGGGCCTGTGGAGGTTTGCAGGGCAGCCATGCCCCCCAGCGACCCAAGCAGAAGCCCTGGTATCTGGGATTAATCTATGTCTACAATTGAAACTTTGTAGCCTGGAGCAGAGCCAAGCCTTCTGCTCGCTCCATGATGGCAGCCATTTTTGTTCGAAATTTTGCAGCCTAGAGTGGAGGCCTAGGCTGGCAACAGCAGGCTGAAAACTTGGCTTCTTCCATTACCATGGAAAACCAAGCCTCTGTTCTCTCCAGCTCAGTGGCTGCCACCATTTCAGTATCTTTTATAACTGAAACTTTGTAACATTGAGTGGAGGCCTAGGCAGGCAAAGGCAGGCAGAAAGCTTGGCTTCCTCTGTTGCCAGGTAAACCCAAGCCTTCCTCCTGCTCTCAGTGGCAGCAGCCATCTTGGTTGGGGTTTATTTGTATAATCTGTTCCTGATTGGCTGGTGTTTGTGGCTTGTGGGTGTGGCAAAGGTATGGTAAAATTTGCATATTACTCTTTTATTAGGTAGGATGCCCTGGTCCATGTTGCTAAGTGGTTAGAGTGCCATCCCATTCACTGAGGATTTTGGATTTGATCCCATCAAGGGCATGTACCTGGGTTGCAGGTTCAATCCCCATTTACTGGAGACAACCAACCAATGTGCCTCTCTCATCTCTCTCTCTCTTTCTCTTCCACCCTTTTTTCCACTATCTCTAAAATAGCAATAAAATTAATACCCTTGGGTAAAGATGAACAAAAAAACAATAAAAATAATTTGTTTTTAATAATATCTATTATCCATAATGTGTCTTCTTCAAAGTCTGAAAGCTAGTCAATATATAATGCATGACCAAAACCCCAGGCCTTTCCTGGGTTAGAGGACAGTAGAGTTTCTGTTGCCAGAAAAAAGAAATATAGAGAAAGGTAGAGGAAAAAACAAAGAATGAGTTTTCCAAATAAATTACAATTTGCATTAACAGTCTCATATTATTATGTGATTTTTACCTCTGGATCAGGGCAAATATTAATATCCTAATGTCCCAGATGAAAGCATGGCCACCCAGTGAGGTGAAATGAGCTCTCTGAGCTAGTGAGCAGTGGAGTCAGCAATGTACCCTTCTTCTACTTTAAATTCTATAGACTGCTTCTATAGCAATAGAAACTTTATGAAACCTGTTTCCTGTTAAGTTACATGTTATGCCAGTATCTTATCCCCCCTGAAATACTTTTGTGATTAAAAAGATTTAAAAGTATCAAAAGTATTTCACAAGTGAGTGGGTTCCTACACTAAAGTTACTGACATAAAGGGCATCTACTGACAAGTGTTTTATCCTATATAATAAAAGCCCAGCAACATAATAGCAGAACGACAAGAATGACAGCTTGACCATTCACTATGAGGTGCACTGACCACCTCTCTGTCCCTCCCCCATGGCTGGCAGCTCCGATCGATGGATGGTGAACATGGAACCGGGGTGGGTGGCAATGGGGGGCGGACTGGTGAGCAGCCTAAGGGCTGACCTCTTGGTCCCTCCCCACAGCCTGCAGGCTCCAATTGCTGGATGGTAAAAGGGGATCAGGGGTTGATTGTGGGAGTTGTGGGAGGTGCCAGGCCAAGGTCCCTGCCCCACTGGTCACCCCACACACAGATGGTGTCCTGTGGCAGGGGTGGAGCCATGAGCAAGCAGGAGCAGCTGGCCGCTAGGTCCCTCCTCCCTGATGGCAAACTGGGAACCGGTATGGGTGGCGGCAGGGGGCAAGGCTTGCTGCCAGCAGCTGGGAAAGATGGCCCTAATTGCAGGCTAGGCCTGGGGACCATACCTATGCATGATTTCATGCACCAGGCCTCTAGTGTTTAATAAATTTACCCTCTGCTATTCAGAGTTTTTTGTTAAGGACCCAGAAAAGTAACATAAATATTATATGCATCCAAAGAGTATTTCTGTGGGAGAGGAAAATGTGGTGATGGTTTGGCTGCACATCTCAGAGTTGCTCGTATTGGAAATGATTCAATGGAATCACACAACAAAGCCTAGACCTTGTCTTTAAATTACCCTTGGCAGTGGTTTTCCATGACTAGGCCCAGCTAAGAAGGCTTCCAGGGCAGGGAAGTTTTGTGGACTTGTGACTCCAAGACCCCTACATTTAAAGAATTCCACATGACTGAGAAGAGTCACTGGCACACAGAGCATTGGGGCTGGGTGGAAGCCACAGCTATATTCTGGACAGAACAGAGCAAACACTTGCTGGGCTTGCAGGCCCAGAATATCACAAGTCATGGAGGAGAAGATCCAGGATGCTAGGAGGAAACTGTTAAATTTAATGCCATGCTGGTAGTATTGTATTTGCCATCTTTGTCCCATCCTGTACTTTATAGGGCTGACTTCTGTGGATTTTATTAGGGTTCTTTCTTAGTCTCTGGCTCCACTGGGTCAGACAAATAAGAGGAGTTTGCAGGACAGGGGAGAATTGATTCTTTTCACCTCCCTCCCACCAAGTATGATTGTATCAATGCTTTTAATGCAGCACTTCTTCGTTGATCCTCTATATTCTCCCCCATCCAAGGCTAGGGATTTTTCTGGATTCTGATAATATCAGTTCCTTTCCTTCCTTTCTAGGATAACCATTGTTTGCAACTATTGCTGGTTCTTGGATGAAAAACCATTCCATCTAGTATTTGTTTGTTTTGTTTTATTTAACCTGACCAGACTTTTGTATAGTCTTTTCATGAAAAAAATTTCATTTCAACCTGGCCAGTGTGCTCATTGTTTAGAGCTTTCAGCCCTGGAACTAAAGAGTTGCAGGCTCGATTCCCAATCAAGGGTGCATACCTGCATTGTGGGTTCCATCCCTGGCTCAGGTCAGGGCACTTGACAGAGGCAACCAATCAATGTGTCTCTCACATTGATTTCTCTCTCTCTCTCTCACTTCACCTTCTTCCCTCCCTTACACTTCCTTTAAGAAATCAATGGAAAAAGTATACTCAGGTGAGGATTAATAAAAAAAAAAAAAAAACTTTTCATTTCTATACTTTGAATGTGCTATTTCTTCTCATACCCTAACATAAAGTAGTAATAATAGCTAGTAACCATTACTATGTACTATGTATATTTGTCTAAAGCTGATATGTATACTATACAAATAAATATTAGAGGTCAATTATATAACCATAATCATGCTATTCCAATGGACTCCAAGTCCTGATTTTTGATGCCACAGCTTCCTCTCAATTATTATGTGATCCCACATTTCAAATCATCACACCCTCAAAAGAATATCAAAAGTGCCTATGTATAAAAGGGCTGAAAAATTTGTAGTTGAAAAAATTCAAAACAGAAATGGCTTTCCAAATTATTTTTTCAAAGAGTAAATTTTCTACATTCTACTTTACTATCACAGCATAAGATGATATGGCAGATATTTACACTTAAACCAACAGTGTCTATTTTAACATGTGGAGATCCTGGTTTTTACATTAGCTATGTGGTAGTGCAATGCCTATATAAATCTTCCCAACAACAAAAGTGACTGATATAACATCTGTCACTGCTTTTCCTCAAAATCTCTAATAGCTCTGCAGACTAATCCCATAGGGGCAGGCTGATCTCATCCTGCATGTGATATCCTGAGAATTTTTACCGATCTGAAAAATTTATCACCAGCTGTAACAGGAAACTCTGTCATTAGTTTGTAGGTAACTGTAGATAGTTAGCTTTTCCCAGAAAGCCTAATAATACTGAAGAGTATGTTATCCACAAATATATTTTTTAAAATTGAGCAACTTTTTTCTTAACATTGCCTACTTATGGTTATGGGGATATAGTAACATTCAGACACTGTCTGTTCGAGTTATACCAAAATATGTTATTGTAAGGAGACATAGGGATGAATTCATACTGGGGTCATGAAAATAAAATTATGGCTATGAAGCTGAACTGGTATTATTTATTATAAGGTCCAGGCTGCTCATCTTCTTTGATTATATTATTCTATATTAGGATTAGAAAAAGAAAAATATTAGCCCTGAGAGTTGGATTCTATTTTTCTATATTATTTTTCTTTTTAATCCTTACCAATCAATGTTTTTTTCTATTGATTTTCAGAGATAGTAGAAAGGAGGGCAGGGAGAGAGAGAGAGAGAGAGAGAGAGAGAGAGAGAGAGAGAGAGAGAGAGAAAGAGGTGAGACACATTGATTGGCCATCTCCTACATGCACACCAATGGGGTTAGGGTTCAAACCTGCAACTGAGGTATGTGCTCTTGACAAGGAATCAAACTTGCAACCCGTAGGTCCATGGGCTGGTGCTCTAACAATTTAGGAACACTGACTAGGGCTCTATATTTATTTAAAAACAGATTGCCATGTGCAAAACAAATTCAGTCTTACCCTTTTTACCTTATATTTTTCTCTACAAAATAAAAAAATAATTGAATGTATGAATAAAGGGACCAATTAACTACTGGACAAACTAACCATTAGCTTGAATATTATTTGTCCTAAACATGGAAAGTTGATTAATATAACATGTTAAAGTATCTAGTTCACTTTATTTTCCTTCTATTCATATGGCAGGAGAAGGGAATTCATAGTTATGGAAGTTTAATACCAGTGAGATATTGGCTCATGAAATTATTTAAAACTTAAACCAATTTTTAGCATCTAGGCAAAGATGATGAACAGCTAATAATAAGACATTTGGTTTTAGATCTGTGTTTGAGGCCCAGTTGGAGGTGTGAGTAGATCCAGAATTTCTGTATAGAATGGATGTTGCATTTTGAGAAATAAAACTCACCCTGCATGTAGGAGATACAAATAATAGGAAAATATACCAACCTTATTGCCAGTAAAGCCTAGATTGGAAGATATAGCCTAGGTGAATGGCTAAGTGGGTTTGATAATGATTTCCATTCTTTTTTTTAATTTAAAAAATATTTTTTACAGTGAGGAAGGGAGAAGAATAGAAAGTTAGAAACATCGATCAGCTGCTTCCTGCACTCCCCCTCCTGGGGACGTGCCTGCAACCAAGGTACATGCCCTTGACCAGAATCGAACCTGGGACCTTTCGGTCCGAAGGCCTATGCTCTATCCGCTGAGCCAGACTGGTTTTGGCAATCTCCATTCTTTATATGCACTCCCATCTTCACTTTAGACAACACAACATACTGCTCAAAAAAAAAAATTTGAGGCCTACCTAGGGAAAACCCACTCACACCAATGATTGCTGCTACACACAGCTCTGGGTTAAAAATAGACGGAAATGGAAAGAATAAGGAAACATTCCTCCATGCTTATAAAGTTAAAATAATTTGATCCCATCTAGTTGAGTACAATGCCAGGAACATAATGCTTAATAAATGATAGTTATCACTACTGTATGGTACACGTGTTCTGATTTTTCTATTCAGAAAACTCTCTTCAGTAGATAATGTGATGTTCGTCAGAGAAGCAAGAAGGCAAATCTAAATCAGACTCTGTGGTAGGAAGAAGAACACTGCCCCCACATGCCAAAGATGTCCATGTTCTAATGACTGGAACCTGTGAATATATTTGATTACTTTACCAAGGGAAGTTAAGGTGGCAGATGGAATTAAGGTTGCTTATTAGCTGACCTTAAAAGAGGAAGAGTATCCTGAATGGTCCAGGTGATCCCAATGGAATCCCAATGGTCCTGGATAAATAAGAGCCAGAAGAGCAGTATAATCAGGGTGAAGTGCTGTGAGGAAGATTATATCAGCTATCACTGCCTTTGAAGATGGAAGAAGGCTATAATCCAAAAAATGCAGGAAGTCTACAGAGGCTGGAAAGTCAAGAAAACAGATTCTACTCTAGAATTTGCAGAGGTGAATGCAGCCCTATCTATATCTTCATTCTAGATTAGAGGGGCCATTTCAGATTTCTCATGTCTGGAACTGTAAGATAATACATTTGTGTTGTTTCAATCACTCCATTTATGATAATCCGTTACAGCAGTGATAGGAAACCAAAACAAACTGCAAAGGTAAACACCTCCCCCCAACACCACACTGTACCCAAATGGACAAGGACTGAATCAAAGGCTGGGACCCAAGGGCTGGTTAGAATCATGAGATGGAATGAATCCCAGACATTGCGTAGGAGCAGCAAGAAAGATATCTTGATGTAAATGCATTACTTGCCACTAATAGTATGAAAGAGTAAACCAACCCTCATACCTCGGTGACACGTCTGCTATTTGAAGAAACTGGAAATAATACCAAAGAAAGACCATTTCAGTAACATATTTTCATGAACACATTGTGCTTCATAGGCAATTTTAAACCACACTGCCATTCTGTGGCTCTGTCAGTAAAAAACTGGTTACAAAAATACAGATTACTCAGAAGCAAAAGAACTTGAAAACAATGTATCATATCCATTTTATTCTACCTTTTAATCTAGCACTAACCAAAACATTTTTGTGAAAAATCCATCCAACAGTAAGACCAATGTGTTTTATTTTAGAAACTAGTAAAAATGGCTATTAATAGTTTAGGTTAATTATCGCCTTAGGACAGAGATTGCCCTCCTAAAATGGAGTTGCCTAAGTCCATTGCATTGAGTATAAATTGGACCTTTTAGTTGGGTTCTTTCTATATAGGCAACCAATACCAGCATGAAGTACCAGGGCCTTAAGGGGGGATAACATTAGAAAAATATAAATAAAATTAATCAACCCTTGGTCTCTTCAAAACAATTTAAGGCATTGTATTAAAAGTTCTTCCATGCTATATTTTTTTCATTGTTTCTTAAAAAAACAGTTTGTAGAAAATGTTTGACCCAGAATTCTGGATCCTCAGAACATATTTTATTTTCTCACCCACCCATCCCTGACCACCTTTGCCTTTCCTTAGTGTCTGAAGGCTAAAATTTAGAAAGAATTTCAAATGGCTTCTGCCCCTAAGACCTGTGCTGTCAAAGGTGTGAAGTTCTGGAAGGCAGTTCAAGAATCTGAATTTCCTTTTTTTTTTTTTTTTTTACCAAAGATCCTAGGAGAAGCAGCTTTTAAAACACACTGGAGCACACTTTTCTATGAAACGGAAAGTCCCTGAAGTGTGTACATGTGATTAGTGATAAATATTTTTAAAATGTATTTTATTGCGACCAGAGGGGAAGGGAGAGAGAGAGAAAGACAGAAACATCAATGCTGAGAAAGAATCATTGGTCGGCTCGCTCCGGCACACCCCACTCTAGGAACTGAGCCCACCACCAAGACATGTGCCCCAATCTGGAGTTGAACCATGACCTCCTGGTTTATGGGCCAATGGTCAACCTCTGAGCCATGCCAGCTGGGCCTTGATGTTGTTTTATTTATTCATTCACAGACTAGCTTGCAAAATTTTGGGTAATCATCTAGATAAAACATCCTATTTAATAAAAGCCTAATATGCAAATTGCCCCCAAGACCTGGTCTATGATGTGCACTGATCACCAGTGGGTGGCACAGAACACGATGGCCATTGGAAACACAGCTCTGTCAGCGGGCAGCAGTAGAGGCACTGAGGGCCCTAATGTGCCCTGATGGGACCGGGACCATGGCAGGATGGTGGAGCAGGTGAGCGGGCGGTGCCAATCCAAGGTGGGTACAAGTGGGGGACCGAGCACTCCACCAATCGCCCTGCAGATGGCAGCCAGCGGCAGCAGTGGAGGGTGGGGCTGCTGCCTGGCTGCTCGGCTCTGAAGGAGCCAGGCGAGGGCCTGGTGACTGAGGTGGAGGTGGGCTCGCTGGGGTCCAGAAGCCCAGGTGCTGCCCAGAGCCCAGAAGTCAGCTGGGACCTATCCTTCCATGCCAAAAGCTCACCCTTCGATCACTGGCCAGGCCTAGGGACTGCACCCATGTATGAATTTTGTGTGCTGGGCCTCTAGTACAGTATAAATAAAGGTGGTATTAATAAACAGGTGATGATTATTTTACAAATTTACAGCTTTTTCTAAAGAACTGAAATTTGAATATATTATTCTTCTGACTCCAGAAAAGCCTAACTGCTGACCAGGCACCTAAGTATTTCTAGGTCTTTTAACGTGAATTTTATGCTTCAAAAATCTTTATAGATTTCCTTTTATTTAAATAAAATCTTTGTTCATACAAAGAAAGTGAATTTTACCTTAATCAGCAACTGTACTGGCAACAAACACTCTGTACCCTTTATTGCCCCATAACAGAGAACTCAGTTCTCCAGCCACATTTTGAAAGCTTTTACAGATTTGTTATTTAAATAATTGAAGTAAATGAAGAATGCTCTTATTATTCCTGGAATAATATTTTATTTCATTTTTAAAATGAAGTAGTATCCCCAGTTTTACCTAGACATACCTGAAGTCTCCAGATATTTTTTTTTCTCAATAGTATGATAAGTTGCTTTTATGTGCATAGGAAAGTATCACTTTCAATACTGGCACAAGCTTTGTGAAGGATCAACTGATGGAAATCAAAAGATGTTCATCTTTTTTATAATATATTTTATTGATATTTTACAGACATGAATGGAGAGGGATAGAGAGTTAGAAACATCGATGATAGAGAAACATCGATTAGCTGCCTCGTGTACACCCCCCTCTGGGAATGTGCCCACGATCAAGATACATGCCCTTGACTGGAATTGAACCTGGGACCTTTCAGTCTGCAGGCTGATGCTCTATCCACTGAGCCAAACTGGTTTCTATTGTTCATCTTTGTTTTTTTCCTTCTCCAACTTAAAGAAGACCCTTTAATGTTTCATGTAATACTGGTTTGCTGGTGATGAACTCCTATAGCTTTTTCTTATCTAGAAAACTTCATCTGCACTTTGATTATAAATGACAGATTTGCTAGGTAATCTTGGTTGTAGATTCTTGCTAACCATCACTTTGAATATTCATTTTTTGTTTTTTTGAGTTTTAAATATTATTTTATTGATTTCAGACAGAGTAAGGGAGAGGGAGAAAGAAAGAGAAACATCAATTACAAGACAGAATCATTGATTGCTGCCCACAGCAAGCCCCTACTGGGGATTGAGCCCACAACCTGGGCCTGTATCTTAACCAGGAATCAAACCCTGACCTCCTGGTTCATGGGCTGATACTCAACCACAGAACAACACTATCCAGGAAAATATTTCTTGCTAATCTCTTCTGACCTGCAAATTTTCAGTTGAGAAAATTTGGGTGCTACCTTGTAAATAACTAACTGCTTTGCTCTTGCTATTTTTAAGATTCTTTCTTTGGCTTTAAACTTTTGCATTTTAATTATCATGTATCTTGGTGTGGGCCTCTTTGGGTTCATCTTGTTTGGTACTCTCTGCACTTCCTGAACTAGTATGTCTACTTTCTTCACCAGGATAGGAAAGTCTTATGTCATTATTCAATTAGGTTTCAATTTCTTGTTCTCTGTTCTCCTTCTGGTACCCTCATGATGTGAATGTTGGTATTCTTGAAAATGTCCCAGAAGCTTCTTTATTATCCTCAAAAAGATAAAAAAATATGAATAATAAAATGGCAATATGTGCATATTTGTCAACAATTAGATAAATAAAAATAAAAAATAAATGAACAAGCAGAACAGAAATAGACACATAGATACAGAGAATATTTTGATGGTTACCTGATAGGAGCAGTGTTGGGGGTGGATGGAAAGTTGAAGAGGTTAAGAAGTACAAATTGGTAGAAACAGAATAGTCCTGGGGATATAAAGAACAGCATAGGGAATATAGTCAATAATATTTTAATAACTATTTATGCTGTTAGATGGGTTCAAGATTTATCGCAATGACCACTTAGTAAGTTACATAATGTCGAATCACTGGGGTATACACCTGAAATTAATAGAATATTGCATGTCAACTATAATTAAAAAATTCTTTTAAAAAAGTATTTATTTTAGATAGGTCATTAGAAGGAGGACCGGTTTAGACAATAATAATAATGGTGATGATGATGATGATGATGATAATAATAGATTAAATGATGGAATTACGCCCTTACTCATATCCATGGCTATGTACTCAGAGCCAGCAACTAAACTGCTCAAAGTAAACCCTCAATAACTAATGTCATTGCTTTTCCTCTGAAAGAACTTCCTAAAAGCACTTTATGTGTATTTTTTGTTTGTTTGTTTGTTTTGCAAAGAGCAGTTGTTAGAGGCTAGTCAGCCTATTAGCCCTTGAAAGTGATTATGCAAATGAAAAACACAAATCACAATAGAAATTACTTAGATAAAAGTGATAGTAGCTTTGATGAAACTTAGTGTACCCTAAGAACCATGGAATAACACAAGTAATCAATTATTCCCCATGGAGAACTTTATCATTTATAAAGAACCTTTCCCTGGAAGGAGTCATCATATCACCAAATGGTCATCCAATGATGGGAAGGAATTGTTTTCTCATTTTTTTCAGATGTAGACTCCAAGGCACAAAGTATGAACACTTGTATTATACTAGAAGCTAGGTGCATGAAATTCATGCATGGGGAGGGGGTCCCTCAGCCCAGCTTGCTAGAGGGCACAGGCCAGGCCGAGGGACCCCACTGGTGCACAATTGGGGCTACAGAGAGATGAAGGAGGGCTCCAGGGTGGGTTCGGCCCATCTCAGTCCCAGTTGGCCAGACCCCAGCTTCAAGGTAACCTACTGGTCAGAGCATCTGCCCCCTAGTGGTCAGTGCACATCATAGTGAATGGTTGCATGCCTTAGCATATCATTTGCATATTACTAGTACACTTTGATTGGTTGAATGGCCAACCAGATGACCAAACACTTAGCATATTAGGCTTTTATTATATAGGATACCACTGTGTTGAAGCCATAATAGTGATTATAATATAAAGTAGTAGTCGAGGTAAAGCTCAAACATTGCAAATGGGTGGATTATGGGATGCATGTGTCCTGTGACCATGTTTTATTTAGACTTCAGAATATTTCAAGGAAATTGTAAATTGGTAAATTTCATATAAAAATCCATATTTTTCACCTTGATATTCTAAAATGGCACCAAACTGTTGGAGATACATATAAGTGATTCTCTTAGAAAAGGTGTGTAGTCTCTGCCATTAACTCATCATAGGCAAGTTCATTTTCATCAGCAGCCCCCAAACAGGAGAATCCTATCATTTCCCTTCTTCCTCCTATTCTAAAAGTGAGCAATGTCTTTAACCGCTCACTTAATCCTATATAATAAAAGCATAATATGCAAATTAACAGAACAGCAGAATGACTCGTTGGTGAGGGGCAGGGCTGGCAAGCAGGTGGCAACAGGCCAGCTGTCGGAGGGCAGAGGGAGAGGACAGCAATGGGAGGAGGGGAGGCGGCTGTGACCAATGATAGCAGAGGGGTAATGGGAGGAGGGAAGGGCCACGCTGGCTAATGCTGTTCCCTGATAGTCTGCCTGGTCATCTTCTGCAAAGGGAGCTGGCCTAAGCTGTCAGTAGGACATTCCCTGAGAGCTCCTGGACAGTGAGAGGGTGCAGGCTAGGCTGAGGAACCCTCCTGAATGCATGAATGTGCACTGGGCCTTTAGTGTATATATATTTATTGAATGTCTGCTATGTGCATTGTTTTGAGGCTGGGCTAGAGCAATGTACAACACAGACAAAGTTTATGCCATCATAAAGTTTTCCTTCTCATTGATTTTTATGGGACCTGATAGGTTTCCTTATTATATTTTACCAGGGACCTGGTGCATGAAATTCGTACACTGGGGGGTGGATGGTCCCTCAACCCAACCTGCCTCCTCTCACATACTGGAAGCCCTCAGGGGATGTCCAACTGATGGCTCACCCCCAGTCTGCCCAAGGCCTAAAGCCTCACCAAAGGCTCTGGTGAGGCTTTAGGCCTTGGGGACGCAGACATCGCCCTGCTCAGCTCAGCCCAGGCTCCCTGCGACCACCCGGCCTTGGGGGCCGGGTGCTCCCTGCTGCCGCCACCACCACTGCTGCTGCTGCCGCCATCACAACTGCTGCTGCCACCACTTCCCCTCACAGCGCCATTTCATCTCCACCCCTGGGGCCTGAAGCTTGGGCCACTTGTCCCCGCCCCCACTCCTGATTGGCTGGTAGCATAGCCAATCAGGAGCAAAGGTACAGTCAAATTTGCATGTTTCTCTTTTATTATATAGCATTGTGAAGGACATATCCAATCATTTTGAAATATTTATTCATTTAAAGTATTATGTTGTTTGTGGCTTTATTGATGAATTATTATGTTTCAAGTGCTGTGGCAAACACATTGCATGTCTTTTCTAACAATGGAAGACCCACAATAACTCAATGAGGTAGATAATTTTAATCATGATGTTAAACCTGAGTTTATAAGTCAAATTTGAGAGAGGGAAACTTGCCCTTAGTTTATAAACTGTTATGTAATGAAGCTATGATTCATAAATGGATCTAACACAAAAGTCAGGTTTTTTTTTGTAACAACATATTATATACTACTAAAAGCAATCAGCTCTAGTTACATTATTCCTGGGAACCATATTGCCCAGATTTACAAGTAAATCGGGTTCATATGCTTTATTCTCAGACATACTAGTACATTTTGACTGTGAGGTGATACCACAGACTGCCATTTTACCAGCCTCCTATACTTTTTGTTTTTACTTATTTTTAGTGTTTCCTTGAAATCAGTTTTCTTGCCTTTTACTATTCAGTCTCAAATATAATCTAGTATTTTAAGCTTTTGTTATAGCAGCAGCATACTTTGAAGGCGTTACCTCTCCCAATTCACAGTTTACCTAGAGAATTTCTGTACAAACATAGAAAATTTCCCCAGTTAGTCATGTAAAACTGATAGCCATACATTTTTGGTGATGAGAAGAGTGTGAGGAAATATATATGAAATCAAATAAAATAATCAGAGTGATTAATAATAATTATCCTCACTGATAATGCTAACCATATCAGATAGAATATGTAACTCTCAACAGGTTATCCTTCATATTTATGAATGTGGGAATAATGAGACATTAAATAAATTGATCCCTAAAGCAGTAAAGTTAACTAAGTTTCTGGCAGAGCTATATTATGACTATTTCAATTTCTTTACAAATTACTTTTGGCAAGCTAATATTTTTCTTAAGAATGAAAAATAACTTTTAGATTCTAATTTATATTAACAGCATAGATCAAATAACTGTGTTTGAAAAATAGCTTGAGTAATTATTATTATCTTTAGGGTATAATTTAAAGTGAAAAATGCAGTAATACTTTCCTCAAAATGTATCAATTATGTATCTTCATGATGCATAGGTCCAAACAAACATTATGAGAAAATAATTTTGTTTTAAAGAACAACCAGGTTTGGTGAATAATTACTTACAAAATAAAGTATTATGAAGGAAAAAGCAATTAACTGGTAAGAATTTTAAAAATCTTGAGTTAACATCAAAAGCATCATATTATGTTCAAGACAGTATTATAAAATATCTTTACCCCAAATGTTTATGTCTTCGTCCTGAGAATTTCCAAAAGTTTAAAAATAAGAATTGTGCATGGGCATGAACAAATACATTCCCTCTACTCTATGATTTCATATATGAAAATGAAGGCCCATCATAGGAGATATTTTTTAGAAAACATCTTCTTTTAAGATCATGTAGCCAGTTTTTAAATTGGTTAGTATTATAGTCCCAAATTTCTATTCATTTATTTATTAATTCAATAAATATGTATTCAGTATCTATAGAGTACTCACTGACAAAATACTAAAAATGTCATATAGCCTATAAAAGGCTAATTTTCAAATTAACCGTCACTCCATCACAAAGATGGCTGCGCCCATGGCCACAAGATGGTGGCACCCAGTCTTCTTAGCCCCTCCAGAGTCCCCCAGTCCCAGGGGGGCAGCTGCTGAGAACAGATAGTGTGAGGGGGCTGGCAGAATGCTTGCTTTGTCACCCCAGTCGTGGATGGGCCTCTGGGCTGTGAGAGCCCCTAGACAGCAGGTGTGAAGCAGCCAGGCCCTTCAGAGAGCTACTGGTGCACAGATTCGTGCATAGGGCTACTGGTATACATATATATGTGTGTGTGTGTGTGTGTGTTTGTATATATATACTAAATGCACTTTCTAGTAAGGGAAGGAAGACATATAAACAAACAAAATACAATTGAAAATTACAGGGGGTTTGAGAAAAGTCTGTTCTAAGTCCATGATGGTGTGAATGACAAAATGCAGTTAATAACTAATTACAAGGTTCAAGACAATGGCAAAGATTAAGTTATACTTTATAGGGAATTACATTTTAAATTAATGTTGAAGTGGAAGTAAATTTTACTAGTTACTGGAAGAGAAAATGAAGCATAAGCATGAGCCAGGAGGTATGACACAAAGTGATGCATTGGGCCCTCCAAGTTGTTCGCTGGGGTTGATGTTTACATAGGGCATGGAAGGACACACTTAGAGATGAGTCTGAAGACCTAAGCAAGTACTTGACCTTAGACTCATATTCCAGGTAATGTGGTGCAGGAAACAAGTCATTACCTCACCAACATAGATGTAAATAGAAAAAACAAGAAACCTGGTCAAACCTTAATGGATCTGTTTACTCACTGCTTAGGTGAGACATTGGTAGCTAAAGCAGATGCCCTCTTTAGTCTTATGTTAAGTATGAACTATTCACATATTGTTTAGGTGACACATTAGTAATTGAAAAAGCTTCCCCACTTTTAGTCTTATGTTAATTCTTGCTGGTTGATTTCATTGTTGGAATTTCCTGACCTAAAGGACATGGATGTATCACTTAGCCCTAATAAAAGGGGATAAGAAAGCCAGAGCTGGTGGTGTCCTTCCCCTAGAGGTGGACTCCCGCCTGACCCCCATTATCTCCAAAATTGATGCTTTTCCAGTCTCTTTTAACTTGTGTGTGGCCTTCTCCAGATCCTGAACCCTGGCATTGGAACCCTGGACATGCGGGACATGAAAAGGATTCCCACAGTGTGGTTTGTTTCTGCATCATCTAATAAGGTAGGTAAGTCACATATGGCCATTTAAATTTAATTTTGATTAAATATAAAAATAATAAAAAATAAATTTCATAATCATGTTAGCCACATTTCAGTTGCTCAATAGCCACTGCATCTGACAGCTACATTTTGGGACATTGCAGATATCAATAATTTCTATCATTACATAAAATTCTATGGAACAGCTATTGAATCACTTAGAATAAGAATCCAAATTGTAATGCTTTCAGAGATCATACAGGTAATAAAAATTAATGAATCTGGCTTAACATATACACATAAATAACTAAGAACAGTTTTCAATATATGATCCAATATAGCCAGAGGTTCTTATTATTAAATTCTATGATTTAAAATATTTTAGTTGAAGGTCATATATAAAGTATAGCCTATTATTTATTATCTTTATGTAGATTTTGAAGAATTTTAAACAACAAATATCATAATAAGTTTCTTAAGATGTATATATCACTCTGATTGCTTATTGGGTAATGGATTAGATCAGTGGTTCTCAACCTATCTAATGGTCATGGTCATTTAATACAGTTCCTCATGTAGTGGTGACCCCCAACATAAAATTATTTTCGTTGCTACTTCAAAACTGCAATTTCGTTACTGTTAATGAATTGTAATGTCAATATCTGTGTTTTCTGATGGACTTAGGCTCTACAGCAGGGGTTCCAACCCCACAGGTTGAGAATTGCTAGCAGGGTGGCCTAAAACCATCGGAAAGCACAGATATTTACAGTAGCAAAATTACAGTTTTGATGTAGCAACAAAAATAATTTTATGGTTGGGGGTCACCACTACATGAGGAACTGTATTAGAGGGTCACGGCATTAGAAAGGTTGAGAACCACTGTCTTAGAGGAAGGAAATAATGGATGCAAATTATAAAAATAATTTATTTGTGACATAGTGATAGTAAAGCTCAATCAAGGGAGCACCAGTAGAAGTAAAGAAGAAATGTTAGATAAATACTACATGAAGAATCCTTAGACTGTTGATTATTTGGATAAATGCTTTTTTCAATTCCTAAGAGGGAAAATACACAGAGAACATTTATGTTGGTGAACAGTAATAACTTTTTTCCAGCATGCTGAAATTGAGTGCCTATGAGTTGTACTGGAGGGAATGTTCAGAAGAAATAGAAAATTATAGAGCATGGCCCAAATCTAGGCCACTTCTTATTTTAAAATTAAAGTTTTACTGGCATATAGTCATGATCATTTATTTGCACAATGTCTATGTCTGCTTTTGCTCTATGATGTCAGAGTTAGGTACATACAATAGAGATTTTTGACCAAACAAACAAAAAATATTGAATACCTGGCCCTTGACAGAAAAAGTTTGCTGACCTCTGCTTTAGTGCAAGAGATTAGTGTACCCTATTGCAAACCCACATCTCTCAACCAAATGTGTGAGTTAAGTCCAGTCAGTCTTTTGTTGAATCAATTAGAAAATATTATTTATGAAGAACTATGCATGTGCTATGCATTAGACTAATAAATGATATATAAAAATTTCCAGTAAATATAATTTAATATAGTTATATTTTAATATGCAAATATAATTGTGATAAGAGAAAGAAATTATCATTAAATACCTTTTTTTCTTCTCAAGGTATCACAAGGAAGAATATCTTACCAAGATAAATATGTGAGTTCCACCACTTTTGATAGTTTTCAAATAATTTTGTTTAGCTTCATGCAAATTTTCTACTGAAATTGTGGGCAATATTAACTTCTCTGTCATTTTTCCCATGGTAATTTAACATTAATACATAACTAAAAAACGTGAAAAGACTTCCAGACTGAAATCTATGAAACTGCAAAAGAACTTCCATCATAAACAAACTGTTGATGATGTAGTTTGAAGAGAAGACTCTTCTTAGCATAGTTACAATGTCAATAGAATAGGCAACCACTTACGCATTTATTCATTTTTTTCACCTATCAATTCATTTAGCAAATAATTTTGAAGTACCTGTTATCTAATAAGTACTCTTTTGGCTTCAAGATATAAAAGTAAACAAAATAATTCTCCGAAACAACATAGCTATTGCTATATTTTGAGAAATTATGTCTCATGGAGTATGAAGGGAATAAAATTGTAAAGTTTGGGTAGCAATTTGAACAAATTTATTACCTTCATCAAATTCAATAAAGATGTTTTAATAAGTCTTAAAAATATGTCATAAAGAACAGTGAAGGAGAAATAATAAGACTATGGCAATAGGATTCTGAGAGCTAGAAAGAAGAATGAAAGTCACTGACTTAAAAAGAATGGAGACATTTCCAGTTTCAGCAACAAGAGCATGCAAGTAACTCCCATTACAATAAAATGAAGACAAACTATCGAAGATGTGGTGTGGTTGGACTATCAGAAAACTGAGATTGCAGGCCCAAGTGCTATACTGAAATCTGGCTAGAGAGATGAATTCAGAGTCCCAGCTGGAGCAGAGCCATTGCAGCCGTGGACTGGCAGAAACACTTACCATTTTGATCATTTGCTGAAGGTTGAATGTGGAATGAAAATGATAAATTTCTGAGATTTACAGTCTTAGGAGGACCCCAAATTTTATGGTTTTTACCTCTAGAGTTTCCACCATGTTCTTAAGTTGAAGGATGGAGAAAGATCCCCTCATAGCTCTGGAATGAGGAGAAAATGAATCACTGTGTAATACAGTGTTCTCTGCAACAAAGGTCTATCTCCAGGGCAAGAGACTGAACCCTGCTGGGGAAGGGTTTTCCTGCCATGCCAGCTTCTCTAATTCCTGCTTTACTAAAGGAAGGTTAGGGGGAAGCCCTGCCAGCAAAAGATAGTCGTAAAGGTCACAGCCCAGAGATATAGGCACACCAAAATACTAAAAGTTAATCAGAAGATTATAGAATGTTTGCCTTCCCCATTCTCTGTCACCATTCAATAAGGCTCCAGTATCATAACAGTGAGTTACAGCTGAAAGAGCAAGGAACAAACTCTCTCTGAGCAAGAGTACTTAGGAAAGCCCAAAGCTAATGGGGGGGTCAAAACAGGACAGCAGAGAAATTTGAAACTCTTGGCACTTAAAGCCACAGCAAATATAAATACAGTTCAATTCCTCAGCAAATTAATATAAATCATCACACAAAGGGCCTGTTTATCTCAGTTCCCATCACCTACTACAAGATGCTGGCTTTCAATAAGAAAAAATAATAACAAAAGGCATGGCAAGGGCAGAGAAAGACAAAGTAAGCCTAACAGTTGGACTCAAATGTGACACAGATGTTGGAATCATCACAGGGGATTTTTTTTATGTTTGGGAATACATTACAAGCTCTAATGGGAAAAGTAAACGATGTGCTAGAACAGTTGGGTAACACAAGCAGAGATATAGAAACCCTGAAGATGAATCCTAAAGAAATGCTAGAAATCCCAAACGCTAAAGCAAGAGAAAAAATTATTTCTGATAAGCTCATCAATAGAGTAGACAAACCTGAGGAAAGAATTAGTGAGCTTGAAGACAGATCACTAGAAACTTTCCATATAAATTTGAATTAAACAAACAAACAAAAAAACAGAATATATCTAAAAACTATGGGACAATGTAAAGAAATGATGTATCTCTCTCAAATTAATGAAAAAAACACCATGTTTTTAGGTAAGGATTAAAAAAATGATTGGACACATTCTGAGATATAAAATACACTTATACATATTTGTTAGGATAGAAAACATGCAAAGTATACTCTCAGATTTAATGGAATTAAAATATAAACCAAACAGAAAGATATCTGGCAAATCCTCAAATATTTGAAATTAGACAACAACTTTTAAATAATGTTTGGTTTTAAAAAATAAAAATATTTGGGTAAAAGAAGAGACATTTTAAAAAATATTTTTTAAAATATATTTTTATTGATTTCAGAGAGGAAGGGAGAGGGAGAGAGAGATAGAAACATCAATGATGAAAAGATTGTTGATCGGCTGCCCCCTGCATGTCCCATACTGGAGATTAAGGCTGTAACCTCTGGCATGTTCCCTTGACCTGAAACGAACCTAGGCACCTTCAGTCTGCAGGCTATAGTTCTATGCACTGTGTTAAAATGGCTAAGGCCACTGAAACCGGTTTGGTTCAGTGGATAGAGCATCAGCCTGTGGACTGAAAGGTTCCCAGGTTTGATTCTGGTAAAGTGGTAAAGGGCATGTACCTTGGCTGTGGGCACAGCCCCAGTAGGGGATGGGCAACATGCAGCTGATTGATGTTTCTCTTTCATCAGTGTTTCTGATTTTCTATCCCTCTACCTTTCTCTCTGTAAATATCAATAAAATATATTTTAAAAAATAAAATAAAATGGCTAGGGCCGTTTTTGAAATATTCGAAGTTAAAAAACTGAAAGGTCAGCTTATCAAAATTCATGGATCACACTAAAAAGCAGTGGTAAGATGGTCTTCATGGCATCAAGTGCATATATAACAAAAGAATTAATATCAAAATCAATAGTCTCAACCTCATCTTAGGAAACTAGACAAAATTAGAAATATTTTTTCAATCTTATAACAATGCTTTAAAAAATGACCATGACATATCTAATTTTTATTTTTCTATAAATGTTACTTCAGAACTGTTTGCAAATATGAGAAGTACAGTGTATTATAAACTTAATGTGTGTGTCCCCAAAAAAACTCATATTTAAATCTAATCCCTAATGTGATAGTATTTAGAAGTAAGACTTTTGAAATGTGATTATGTCTTGATGATGGATACCTCATGGTTGGGATCAGTGTTCTTATTTAAGAGATCTGAGAGTTATTTTGCCTTTTCTGCCATATGATTTTATAACAATAGGACAACTTTGTATGAACAAGGAAATGGGTTATCACAAGATACCAAATATGCCAGTTTCCTATTTTGGACTTCATCAAGAACTGTGAGAAGTAAATGTATGTTGTTTTTAAGCCATTCGGTTTTAACATTTTGTTATGGAACCAAAACAGATTAAGATACAGTGTTTTTGCCATAAATATAGTAACTGTTTATAATTATTGAATGTTTATGGACCTTTTACTTAATGATAGATGATATACAAATAAATATCAGTATTATTCCAGCTTCAGTATTGTTCTAGTTGGGAAGAATCAGCCATCTCTTTCTTTAACCCTCAAATGGTAACATGTTTGAAAACACCTGCCTGGATTACAATACTTCATGCTTTATACAAAATGCTATAACATAGCCCACTTGGCATATTTATCCTATCAATAACAAATAAATAGTCATGTATAGGTCTGTTAGCCAAGTTCATGATTTTTATATACTATTAAGGTCCAGTGCATGAAATTCATGCATAGGGTATGTGTCCCTCAGCCCAGCCTGCACCCTTTCCAATATGGGACCCCTCAAGAGATGTCTGACTGCCCGTTTAGGCCTGATCCTGGTAGTTTCACAATCCAGGACCACTGGCTCCTAACTGCTCGCCTGCCTGCCAGCCTTATCACCCCCTAATCATTCACCTGCCAGCCTGATTAATGCCTAACTGCTCCCCTGTCAGCTTGATTGCTCCTAACTGCCCTCCCCTGCAGGCCTGGTCACCCCTAACTGCCCTCCCCTGCAGGCCTGGTACCCCCTCAACTGCTCTCTCCTACTGGCCTGATTGCCCCTAACTGCCCTTCCCTGCAGGTCTTGTCCCTCCCAACTGTCCTACCCTGCAGGCTTAGTTGCTCCAACTGTTCTCCCCTGCAGTCCTGGTACCCCCACCAACTGCCCTCCTTTGCAGGCCTGGTCCCTCCCAACTGTCCTGCTGGCCTGATAGCCCACAACTGCAATCCCTTGTAGGCCCACAACTGCACTCCCTTGCAGGCCTCCCATTGGCCTTCCCCTGCTGGCCATCTTGTGGTGGCCATCTTGTGACCACATGGGGGCAGCCAGCTTTGACCACATGGGGGCAGCCATCTTGTGTGTTGGAGTAACAGTCAATTTGCATATTACTCTTTTATTAGATAATATTAATCCATTAAATTTGTCTATGTATTTGTGTCAAATATACAGTATTTTAAAATTTTGGTGATTTAGAGGAGGAACTAAGATGGTGGCATAGGTAAACACCTATTGTTCTGCTCCGCGCAATGATTTAAGAACTACAACATAACAACAAAACAAAAATCACCCAGAATCGCCAGAAAGCTGGCTGAGTGAAAACTCCACAAATAAGAGTAAAGGTGGGACACTGAGACTCAGAGGAGCAGCGGGAGCGCAGCCTTGAAGACAGAAACAGGTTAGGAGCCGTCCTGGTCGCACGCGCGGACTGGGGCTGGAGCAGCAACCCCGGCTGGATTTCGCCAACGGGAGGGCGGAGACGTCCCACTACACGGATTCCCCAGCGCCAGGCGAGGTCTGAGATCCAGGGTACGTGGAGACGTCCCACTGCACAGATTCCCCAGTGCCAGGCGAGGTCCGAGGTCCGGGGGACGCACCCTGGAAGCGGGGTGCAGCAGAGGCTGCGAGAAACCCGGAGGCGGGGAAAAGAAGTTTGGGCACAAGTGTCACACAAACCGCGACTTGCCCCCTGGAAATTTGTCTCCAGGTCCCCGAAATCATCTATTTTACAACCCTGGATTAGACTTTGGGGGTGCAGACACATTTGGGGAGAAGCAGAGTTGTCTGGCAAGGGGAAGAGACTAGCAGCTTTCTCTTGGAGGTGTCTGCAGCCATCCCCATCCAACAGAGACCCCCACGCTCGAGTGCTGCATAGGACACAGATGACACTGAGGCTGCCTGCGCAGCTCAGAGACTCCGCCCATCCAACCTGAACACAGGCTCCCTTCACAGCCAATTGGCCTGGAGGTCAAACCCTCCTAGGGCTAACAACAACAAGCTGGGTTTAAACTCAAAAATACTGTACAACCCATAAAGGATTGCAGTAAGAGTACCCATCTCAAATAACCGGGGAGGCTGTGCCACTGACCCTTAGAGGACATCTACCACATAAAGCAGCCACTATGCAGAGATATGGAAAGAAATCAGGGGTGAAAGAAATGTAGGAGAAAAGAGGACAAGACATAGAGTTCAAAACCACGGTTATAAGGCTTTTCAAGAGGCTCCTAGAAAAGGCCGATGAACTTAATGAGAATTATGAGCAAATAAACAAGACCAACCAGGAAATGAATGAGACTTATAAGGAAATGAATGAGACCCTCAGGTAAATGAACAAGACCTCTGAGGATAGGAACCAGACACTCACGTATATGAAAAAGGACCAACTAGAAATCAAGCATACACAGACTGAAATAAAAAATATTACACAAAGTCCTAAAAGCAGTCCAGAGGGCCACAAGAACCAAGTCAAAGATTTGAAATACAAAGAAGCAAAATCTACTCGGCTGGAAAAACAAAAAACAAAAAGAATTCAGAAAATTGAAGATAGTGTAAGGAGCCTCTGGGACAACCTCAAGCATGCCAACATCCGAATTATTGGGGTGCCAGAAAAAGAGAGAGAGCAAGTTAATAAAAACCTACTAGAAGAAATAGTGACTGAAAACTTCCCCCACAAGGTGAAAGAAACTGACTTAAAAGCCCAAGAAGTACACAGAACCCCAAAATATAGGAATCTAAAGAGGACCACACCAAGACATATCATAATTAAAATGCCAAGAGCAAAAGATAAAAAGAGAGAATATTAAAAGCAGCAAAAGAAAAACAGTTGGTTACCTACAGGGGAGCACCCATACGATTGTCAGCGGATTTCTCAACAGAAACGATGCAGGCCAGACGCAAGTGGCAAGAAATATTCAAAATACTGAATAGCAAGAATCTACAACCAATATTACTCTATCCAGCAAAGCTATCATTCAGAATTAAAGATCAGATAAAGTGCTTCGCAGATAAGAAAAAGCTAAAGGAGTTCATCACCACCAAACCAGTATTATATGAAATGCTGAAAGATATTCTTTAAGAAGAGGAAGAAGAAAAAGGTAAAAATATAAATTACGAACAACAAATACACATCTATCAACAAATGAACATAAAAATCAAGTGAATTGATAGACTGATGAACAGGATAAACTGGTGAATATAACAGAAACATGGACATAGAGAGGGAATGGACTGACAATTCTTGGGAGAAAAAGGGTTGTGGGAAGTACAGCAAGAGATTGGACAAAAATCTTGCAACAATGGGAGAGGACAGTGGGGAGGGGGAGGTGAGGGTGGAGGGTGGGATAGGTACAGGGTGGAGGGGAGATATAGGGGATAAAAAAGGGGGAACAATGTAATTAATAAACTGAACAATAAAGATTAAAAAAATTTGGTGATTTAACAAACAATTATTGAGCAACTATATACTTGTTATTTCCAGAGGTTAAGGATTATAAAGTTGAAAAGGCATGACCCCTGCCTTCAATCAACTTGTGATTTAGTGAAATAAAAAATTACAAAAAAGTTCCAAAAAAATAGAAAATACTATGAACTGTTTTTATACGAAAATTTGTGGGGTTTTTTCCCTGTATGATAGGGAAGTCTTGTGGTAGATATTGTGGGACATTGTTCAGACATCCTCTTCAGTCTTGAGGCATTTATTTCTCGTCTAGAATTTTTGACAACTGAGAGTTCATGCCTTGGTCCCATTGAGGAATGGAGCTACCTAGTTCAAGTTTAAGTTCTGTCTCTCAGGGACATCTCACACACTGTATTTGCCAATGTTGGCCTTCAGAAATCCAGCTGCCTTGCTGAATTTGACTCAAGTCTAAAGTCCTCTCAATGCCAGAGCTTCTCACTGGATCAGCTGACGGCATAGTTGTGATTACAATGTAGTTCCACTTCCACTAATCCTGCACACCTCTCTCCCTTACAAAGGTTGTTTCTGAGAGTTTCCTCCAATAACCTCCTGCAAGAAAGCTATACTCTGGATTTGCTTTCCAGTGAACCTGACCTAAGACATCTCTGAATATATATATACCTTGACACTTATTTTCCTCAGTGTCAAGGAAAATATTGAAGGGCCAACCTGGAAATAGGATAAGGCTATTAAATAAGGATATCTCTTAGGGAAGATATAATGCAGGTTTTATAAGGTATTACAAGATACATGAGGCTTAATCTAGATCAGTGGTTCCCAATGTGGGACACACGCCCCACAGTGGGGCACTTTGATTTTTAAGGGGGGCAATTCGAGAATGAGTTATTAACAGTGATTTTTTTATATTGCTTATGGTATTAGGGGCCTCATATAGAGTATATAAATATATACTGTGACATATTTATGCATTTCAATTTCTATTATATGCTTTGAAATTTTACTTACTATTTTTTCATATATCTTCATATTATTTTGTTAGCAATATCTTAGTGACTTATTCCTTAGTACTTCAACTGTCCTTTGTTCTTTTACTTTTCTCTTTCATGGATGTCATGTTCTTTGGAAGCTTGTTTAGACCAACTTAATGGCCTTTTAGGCTTCCTCTATGTGAATAGGAGTTCACTTTTTGAATAATAAAAATTATATGTCATAGGGGGGCATCAGAATTTTAGATGCGTAGGTGGAGCATGACAAAAAATGTTAGAAACCACTGCTCTAGACACTGTTGCTCCAGGTAACTTCACCTAATGAGAGCAGTAGGGGTAATCATCCCAGGATCTATACAGAGTAGATTTAACACATAGGAAATAAAATCAGTATAGCCTTTAGATTGCTGTTATTGGGAATCTCTGTGATATTTGAAAAAAAGGTTTGAATTATCTCACAAAAATGGAGAAGTAGGGATATTTTGACTTTATCTGAACAAACTAAAATGGCTGTATGTGGATAGTCCCTAAATATATGTAAGCCTGACCTCTCTTTTGGTTTAATTATTTCTAACTTTAAGTTAAGTATAAAATATTAGAATTTGTTTTTAGAAGATTGGGTTAGAACAGTGGTCAGCAAACTCAGTCAACAGAGCCAAATATCAACAGTACAATGATTGAAAATTTCTTTTGAGAGCCAAATGCTTTAAACTTAAACTTCTTCTAATGCCACTTCTTCAAAATAAATTCGCCCAGGCTGTGGTATTTTGTGAAAGAGCCATACTCAAGGGGCCAAGAGCAGCAGGTGGCTCATGAGTCGCAGTTTGCTGAACACTGGGTTAGAGATTAATAAATATTTATTACAAAGTAAAACCTCTACTTTTAATAGTAGGCCATGTGATTTTATATGATACAAAAATGAATACTTTGATTATAATAATCATGCATCTATTTCAGCTTATAATGAAAATATAACTATCATATAATGATATAGTTTTGCAGACTTTTGTATTATTTGGAGCATTTATTGTTAAGTAAATAATTAATAATCATTAAAACTTAGACAATGATAAAAAGTTAAGGTGTTTGTAATCAACTGGCTGAATTTTGCGGCTCACTGAGCTATGGCAAAAATGAGGGTTGAGATGGAAATGCTGTGGGATATGAAAAAGAATGTGGAGAGGCATGTAAGGCTAATATTCAACCAGTTACCTTTGCCCACTATGTGTCATGCCTGTTTTAAGCACAGAGATATATCAGTGAATAAAGGACACAAATATCCCTGCTTTGATGAAGCATTACTTCTGATATCCATACTCAGCATGCCTTAGTATAAATTAAATTTGGAGTGAACTGAACTATGATTTTTAAATTATGAGTGAATAAAACCACTTCTTCTATAGTTTTTGCCTAGTACTAACTTCTTTCCTAAAAAATCTTTACACAATGCTTATTTCTATTGTTTGGAATTAAATATTATAAGTATGGTTTGTTTTTAACTTCAGCATACTTAATATTTTAAAAGAAAATTTGAAAGTGCTTTGCAGAAATGTTATTCTTTCAGGAAGATATTATCTTTCATACTTCCATTAAAATAGCTAGTCTATATAGGAAATATCTTTAGGAAGACCAAGATTAAAAGTTTATTTGACTCTGTCAAGTTTGTTTAACTGAATTTTATAGTCAAAAAACATTCCCTTGTGTGCCTTGTTTTATAGAACTGCTGTGACAAGACACAGATATTTTACTGATGCTCAATTATCATTACTGATCAGAGATCTCAAAATATATGCCTACTAATAAGTTAGTACTGTTATTCTAAATGCCTTAGTTGGTCTTCATTATAGCTGCAAATTTTGTAAATAAATATTAGGTAATATTAAAGTTTTCTTGGTAAAGTACTTTCTATAGAAATCTGTATCTTTTAATTGTTACTGTTTAACTAGAGGCCCAATGCATGAAGTTTTGCATGAGTGTTCCCTCAGCCTGGCCTGCAATCAAGGTCAATTGGGGCTGTCTTACCCCGTCTTGGGGGAGGGACTGTGAAAATTTGGCCAGCCATGTGAGGTTGGCTGTGGGAATGCACTGACCACCAGGGGGAAGTTCCTGCATTGAGTGTCTACTCCCTGGTGGTCAGTGTGCATCATAGTGACTGGTCTATTGGCCGTTTTGTCAACTAATTGTAATTGTCACCTAGGCTTTTATATATATACTAGAGGCCAGTTGCATGAAGATTCAGACTTTCCTTCCCCTGGCTGTCAGGACCAGTTTTCCTCTGGAACCTGGGACCCAGGCCTTCCCTCTGGCTGTTGCCTTCTGTTTTTGCTTTGGCCGGCTATAGGCTTTACTCTAGCTGGAGCCTTCAGTCTTCTCTGCTCTGGCTGGAGTGCCACATTGCCACCGCTTCATCTCCGAGCCCAGGGGCCAGGCACTTGCTGCCTGCACCCACAGCTTTGTCTTCGCCCCCAGGGCCAGGTGCTCTTGACGCTTGTCCCTGCCCACCCCCTCTTGATTGGCTGGTAGCATAGCCAATCAGGAGCCAAGGTACAGTCACATTTGCATGTTACTCTTTTATTAGATAGGAGACACACACACACACACACACACACACACACACACACACACTAGTGGCCTCTGCCTGCCTGATTGCCCCTAACTGCCCTCCTCTACTGGCCTGATCTCTCCCCCAACAGCCTCTTCCTGCCTGATCACCCCTGACTGCCCTCCCTTGCTGGCCTAATCTGATTCCCAAATGTCCTCTCCTGCAAGCCTGATCTCACCCACAACTGCCCTCTCCTGCCAGCCAATTTGGTTCTGATTAGTTGGTTTCTATGCCAGTCAGCATCAAAGTTCTGCCTCCTATGCAGCCATTGGCTCCTCACAGTTCACCCAGATTTGGTTCTAATTGGTTGGTTTCTATGCCAGTCAGCATCTCCAGGCCTATCACTGGGCCTGATCAGAGAGGCATAGCTGATCAGCAGTCCCTGTGGAGGCACAGAGACAGCCTGGCTACTGGTGAAGTCTGGAGAGAAAGAGGCTGCAGATTAGATCCTGCCTCTCTATTTGGGCCTATCTCCAGGCCTGATCTGCGGTCCCCTCGTTAGTCAGTGCTGGGTGGCCATGGCAACCCAGCATTGATTGCAGGAGTGACTTTTGGTTTTTGGTCAAGCCTTCAGTTGGTCCTTATGGACCCTGGGTTTTTATATATTAGGATGGGTACAGAGTTTTTGTTTGGGCTGATGAAAAAGTTCTGGAAATGGATATTGGTGATGGTTGCACAACATTGGAAATGTTGTTAATACCACTAAATTCAATACTTAAATGTAAAATGGTAAACTTTATGATATGTATATTTTGACTGCAATACACTCAGACAAAAATGCCCTTGAAATCACAAAATTTGTAATGACATCATTATATACTGGTTATGTAATGTTGGTACTACCATATATTTTTAATATATTTTTTATTGTTTAAAGTATTACAAATAGTAGTACATATGCTTACTTTTTTGTACCTCCATTGACCTCCCCCCAGCCTCCCCTATCCCCCTAGCACATGCCCTCACCTGTCCCCCTCTCCCAGTGTCTTGTATTCACTGGTTATGCTTATATGCATGCATACAAGTCATTCAGTTGATTATTTAGAGCCCCCATCACCCACCCTCTCCTGCCTTCCCATTGTAGTTTGGGAGTCTGTTCCATGATTCTTTGCCTCTGTATTTATCTTTCCTCCTTTTCTTTTCTTTAAAAAGTCTTGCATCTGCATACTAGAAATAAACATATAAGAACAAAAAATGTTTGAGTCTCAGTTTCAATGTCCAACAGCTCCTTATGTGTACATGTTAGCAATGATATCTGGATGGTGGACAAATGGTGGCAATGCAGGTCTCACCCTCTCTGATTTGGTCCTAGGCAACCTGAAGCTACACACAGCTGCTGACTGCTAGCTTGGCAAGGTGTCATCAGCGTCTTCCATCTCTGGACTGTCTTCCTAGTTGGAACAGACTTGTCAGTTCCTCTCTGTTGCAGGAATCCATATGGTATTGGAGTTGTTTTCTGAAAATATACAAACATATTCTCGACTAAAAGTTAATAAAGGAATCTTTCCTGTCAATTAGACTTGGGATTTTTGCCCAAATGATTTTCCTTTGGCTTATTTTGACACCATCTGTGTTTTTCATGTGTGTCCTGCTGTTAGCATTACAAATGGAAATTGATTTTCTGAAGTAAGAATTTTCTAGATGCAATTTACTTACAGGATATTTTTCCTTACATGATATTACCCCACTATCTCCCCCCCCCCCTTTTTTGATTAATAGAGGCTTTGGAAATTTTATGTTGCAGTCTTGGTAACTTTAAATTTTAATATTTGCACAAAATATGACTGCTTTAGATTCTTTGCATGTTATGCAACTTTATGATGAGATGAACTACTAATACAAATTTTAGTTAATATTTTAGGAACAGCTTTTTGTCCAGTACACTTAAATTTTTAAAGTATTCCCTCATTTTAATTGGCCAATTTAAATTAATCTGAAAACTTGATTACTATTTTACTGTCAAATTTAATACTCAAACAATAATCTTAGTTAACTCTGTAAATATTATTGCAAAAGATTATTTGCATTCTTGAGTAGGCCCTGAGCATTCCAGGTGCTAGAAAGGATTTAGATATATGGCAGCTGTTGCTGGCCAAGTCTCTGTCTGTAACCTGGGTCCCGATCTGAGCTGGGCATGTGAGGTGAAGCAGCCATGGGGGTAGGAGACCTCCATCATAAGGGGTGAGAGTTCAGGCCGCTGCAAGGTTAGGGGGGTAAAGGTCTTGCTCCACCTCTGTTGACCTTTAAGATCTCTCCTGATAGCCCCTCTACAACTGTGCCTGTCTTAGGTTGTTCCTTCCCTAAGGAATCTTACCGGTCTCTGGCTAACCAGCCATCCTCTAGGGCAAAGCAGGGTGCTGTGAAGTTCGTTTTGTCTCCTTGGTAGTATATGCCCCCATGGCCTCCATGCCCAGCACTTGCCTTGGAATACCCTCGCCTGCTGGTGGGGTCTTGGTACTGATCACATATCTCAAGCGATTCAGGTTTCTTCTCCATGGAGGGCCCAGCTCACACCATTGAGCGAGAGACAGATCCATGGTGCTAGCCACCCACAGTCTTCAACCTAGCTTGAACTGAAAGCTCAGGCAACAGCTGTGTGTTCTTGGATTGTGAGAAGAGGGTCCCTCTTGGCAAAAAGGGCAAGAGGGCCCAATATCGAATTTTCAAGCACCTTCCCAGTGCGTTAATTCCTTCTGAAAAGGATTAATTCCTTTCCTGTCCTTTTTTAAAATTGCTGCCGAACATTCAAAGAATTAGTTTTTAAGTTTCTTTGGGATAATTGTACAATATGCTGTTGTAAAATATCAAAAATTATAATGACATTATAGAATAATATCATGTTAGGATATTCTTTGCTCTAGGCCATGTCGATTCAATTTCAAATGAGCTGCCAAATTTTTAATAACTTTATATAAACTTTGTCATGGAGGTAAAAACCCAAATTACTTACCTTAATTCAAGCTCCTGATTCCACCTTCAATTTTGAATGATAGCCTTGCTGGACATAGTATTCTTGGATTCAGTCCTTTGCTTTACATCACTTTGTATATTTCATTCCATTCCCTTCTGGACTGGTATGTTTCTCTTGCAAAATCAGTTGATATTCTATTAGGAGATCTCTTGTAGGTAACTTTCTGTCTCTCTCTGGCAGCCTTTAAGATTCCTATTTTGTTGTTGGTGTTTGCCAATTTAGTTATGATGTGTCTTGGTGTCGGTCTTTTGGGTTCATCTTCTTTGGGACTCTATGTATGTACTTCTTGGACTTGCATCGTTTTTTTCTTGCCAATATCAGGGAAGTTTTCTGTCATTATTGCTTCAAACAGGTTTTCTATTCCTCGTTTCTCTTCCTCTCCTTCCAGTATCCAATTAAACAAATGTTGATTCATTTTGTATTGTCCCAAAGCTCCCTTAGGCTCTCCTCTTGGTTTTTAAGTCTTCTTTCCAGTTGCTGCTGTGTTTGTATGTTTTATCCTACCTTGTCTTCTAATTTGCTAATGTGGTCCTCAGCCTCCTCTAGTTTACTGTTTAAGACTTCCAATGTGTTCTTTATTGTAGCTATGTCATTCTTCATCTCCTCTTGGTTTCTTTTCATGTTGGTGACATTCTAATTCAGCTCCTTATAGTTCTCATTGAGTTGTGTGTATTTGTCATTCATCCATTTAAACATCCTTATAACCATTACTCTGAATTATTTCTCTAATAAGCTGCTAGCCTTAATTTCATTTAACTCCCTTTCTGGTGATTCCTCTTTTTCTTTCCTTTGGGAATTGCTTTTTTGTCTCACCATGTTTTCCTGTAATGTTTTAATTATACATCCAATTGCTTTGATACCCAGATTCTTTTGGAGATGGTGCTACTGGTATAACCTCTCAGTCCTCTTGGGCTTGGTAATCTAGTGTAGCTCCCTACTTGAGTTATTTGGGTTCTCTTGATGTAGGCCTGTGAGCTTGAGAGGCACAACTGTGGTGTCCAGAGGTCAGCAGCCGTAGAGGGGAGTGTCCCAATTTTTGCTGTATTCTTATGGGAAGAAACTAATTCTTTAAAAATGCCAAGAGGCAAAAGAGAACTCTGCTGGTTCTTTCAAGTGCAGCACCCTCCACTTTGACAAATTCAAGGCACACTTTTCCTATGGCCTCAGGGAGTATACAGATTCCTTGGTGTTAATCATAGTGGAATGTGGGTGTGGCTATATTGGTTGCCTGAGGACTAGTGGGAGGGGCTATCTCTCAGGAGAAAATGGCAAGGGGGCCTAGATATGACTCAGCACTGGACTAGGTATACCACCTCTCTTTGACCGCCTGCCACCTACTCTCTCCAGATTTAACATCTCTACCCCTCCTTCTGCACCTTAGCCATGAGTAAGTGTTTGTATCTGAAAGGTCCTATGAACTAGATTCAGTGGAGAAAGGTGCAGAACTAGGTTCAGTGGAAAAAGGCGCCAGCCCCAGCACTAGGAGGGACTGCGTCTCTGCAAGCTCCTCTCTTGCCAGCACTGCGTGATGGGGCAGTCCTCAGGGCTGCCTCTGAGCTCAGATCCCCAAATCCTCTACCTCCCATAGTCCCATGGACCCTTTTTCACAGATAGACACTTTGCCTGTCCTCAGGGATGCAGCTTGGCACCCTATAGTTTCTCTCTTACCTGCTGAGTACAGAGGTCTGGCAGATTCCACTGTATAGATTTTTTATTTTACCTATATTTAAGAGCTGTTTTGAAAAGGGGATTGCTGCCTTCCCAGCTGTAAACTATCTCACCAGCTGTGTCTCCTTTGCCAATTAGGCTGGATTCCACTCGTTTCAGCAGCTTTCTCTATTTGCTCCGGGACAAGGCTCAGGACACATCTGTCTATTCCACCACCATTTTCTCTCTCCAGTACCACCATATTTAGATTGTGTGTTGGCAACTGTCAGGATTTGCAGCTACATAAAATAAAATAAAAATATTAACAGTATGTTCTATAATCTCGCAGCAGCTGTCACTGAGTGGTTTTATTTTCCCCAGATAGGCACATAATTTCCTTATCATTTAGCAGATTAACAAATCACCTATATTTAAGAGCTGTTTTGATAGCACAAATTTCTATGGTTCTTGGTCTATGGGAATAATTAATAACTTCTGTTTCTAGTTGGATTTTGGATTTTGTTGGACAATGAGTGATGCTAGGGAAGTTATTGAAACTGGCCTCCAAGAATGAAGATGTTTCATGAGAAGTCAACATTTTGATGAAAAATACTCGAAAAATATGAAACCTTCAACACTAAATGTGATCATGCCTTAATTTTTTTGTTGTTGTTGTTCTCTCCTTGGTCTTATCATTATAAAGTAAGCTCACATATGTCTGAGTTGATGTTTTTATAAATTATATGTTCAGACATCATTCTATTAAAGTGCACACACATAAATAATTTCTAACCAGTAATATTTCCTCAAGTATTTGAAGTAGATTTATTAAAAATGCAGGATTATTTACAAAAATAAAAACATTCTTATGATTTAAATGATAAAGCATGATCCACTCTGTTGTCATGTTAATCTATATCTGTAACAAAAATTTCTTCTCATGAATTATTAAAGAAGTAACCTGAACAAGGAAAATTACAAGGGCTGAATTATTGCTAATTGAGGCACAACTCATATCAAGCCAAACAGTTTTCAAGCTGTTATAACTATCTCAGAAAAAGATCCTAATCTACATCACCATTTTGCAGTATATTGCATGAGATATTAGAATAAAGCCTTTCATCTATTTGCCCACTTAAATTCTAGGTGGCTGTATTCTGGGGAGAAGCATTTGCTTTTCCTAGGATACAGGACAAATGGAGAGGAGACTATTTACAGACCGAGTAGGTGCCATGCAGTGAATACACACTGTGCAGACATGAACTGCATTTGAAAGCTCCAAACTCGACAGGACATAACTTTCAGGCTAGAGTGTGAACCAAAGGCAAGATGAAGAAGAAACAACCTCTTGAAAGTCTCAGTTTATTCTGAAGTTTTTGTTACTTGACATGAACTTCTGTAGCTTACACTATGTGACAGAATCTGTTCTATACCCTTTGCAAATAGGCTCATGGCATCCCCTTTGGTAATAAAGTACTATCAATAGGAAAACTGCTTAAGATCACAGGCACAATTAATGGCAGAGCCAAGAGTCAAACTTGAGCAGCCTGGCCTCAGGATCTGTGTATTCAATTATTAGACTGTACTACCTTTTTGAAAATCTAGGGAAGAGAAATAATCTTTGTTACAGGAAATTATAAATTATTGCAGGGGGCCTCTGCTTTCTAAAAGTCAAGTTATCACACATTATTCTATTCTATCTGCTGTACTTGGCCACACTTTTTGTTTTCTTTGTTTGGGAAAAAAAGTGTAGCACTTCCAATGCAGTCTGCTTTGGTGGGTTAATGGTAGCAGACCGAATTTCTAGCAACCCTAGACAACTAATAAGTAAACTGACAGGAGCACAGCCAGGGGGTGGTCTTTCAGGTAATGTCTGGCTTTTGTCTCCCTCTTTTGTAGTTTCCACTCACTTCTACTATGCATATTCAAAGCTGGTCCCATCTGTGCAATGTCAACATTTCTGCCATCATGGTGTGAAAAGCCTTCATTAAAGGCAAGGTCTTTTCCCATGTGAAAGTTCAGAGGGAAAGAGTCTTATATTAATCCTTCCTCCTTTTTTATTCCATAATACAGATCGCATGATTTCTCCATAATTAAATTAGAGTCATTATCAAGATCACAAATCCTTTTACTACCCTAAAAGAGGGACTCACACAGAATGGTTAATTTCTTAGGATGTTTACATAGATCAAGAGCGTTAGTTAACTTGATCACTTTTGTTTGTTACCTTTATCCCACTTAAAAGAATTTTCTTCTTGGAAATAAAGATGCAAAGAAGTGAACTCTTTCCTGCCATTGATTACACAGCAAAAGAGCTGATTGCTATGGCAAGGAAAACAGAGTGTGAAGTACATGACTTCTTCAAGCATTAGTTCTGTGCTTTTAAAATTATGATAGTGGGAGGAGAACTAAGATGGCAGCATAGGTGAGCACCTATCTTGATGTCCACGCAACAATTCTGAAACTACAACTTAACGACAGAACAAACATTGTCCAGAATCACCGGAGAGCTGGTGTGAAAATTCCGTACATAAAAGTAAAGGTGGGACACAGCGGTGACTCAGGAGCAGCGGTGCGCAGCTTTGAGGTTCGGAGCATGAGCGTGCAGTGAGGGACGGGCGGCAGACAGCAAGCCCGGCTGGTTTTCTCCAGCGGGGAGGGCGGAGGCCTCCCACAGCACCGACCCCCCAGTTCCAGGCGAGCTCCCAGATCAGGGAAAGGAGTATCCCGGGCATGGCTGAGGTCTGTGAGTTCGGGGAGAGTGCATGAGTAAATTGAAACAGCAGTTCCTGGAGTCCGCGACCAGGCAAAAAACGCGCGACTCGCTCACTTGCTCAGAGACCACCATACTGGTTTGTTTTACAACCCTGAGTGAGACTTTGGCTGTGCAGACTCATTTGGGGAGAGGCAGAATTGTCTGGCAATGAGGAGACCAGTGGTGGATTTACATTGCCACCCAACACTGAGACCCGTGAGCCGCACAGATAAGCTGACGCCGCGAGCCCCATTGACACTGAAGCTGTACGCCACTTAGGGCAGACCTAAGGCTGACGCCCCATGCCCCTTAGACGCTGTAGGGAGGAGCTAAGGCTGACGAGTGCTGCATAAGGAAGCTGAGCCACTGTTCCTTAGAGGATACCTACCACACACCACTAAGGGACCAACTCAGGAAAGCAACCACAATGCAGAGAAAAGGAAAGAACTCAACTGTGAAATAAATGGAGGAAAAAAGACGACTAGACATAGAGTTCAAAACCACAGTAATTAGGTTTATGAAGAGGCTACTAGAAAAGGCCGAGAAAATTAATGAGAACTACGACGAAATAACACCTACAAAGAAATGAACAACGCCTACAAGGATATGAAAAAAGACCAACTAGAAATTAAGCATACACTGACTGAAACAAAAAATATTATACAAAGACCTAAAAGCAGTCCAGACGACCACAAAAACCAAGTCAAAGATTTGAAATACAAAAAAGCAAAATCAACTCAGTTGAAAAAGCAAGAAACCAAAAGAGTCCAAAAAATTGAAGATAGTATAAGGGGCCTCTGGGACAATCTCAAGCATACCAACATCAGAATTATTGGGGTGACAGAAAAAGAGAGAGAGCAAGATAATGAAAACCTACTAGAAGAAATAGTGACCAAAAACTTCCCACACCTGGTGAAAGAAATTGACTTAGGAGTCCAAGAAGCGCACCGAACCCCAAAATATAGGAATCTAAAGAGGACCACACCAAGGCACATCATAATTAAAATGCCAAGAGCAAAAGATAAAGAGAGAATATTAAAAGCACCAAGAGAAAAA
Organism: Antrozous pallidus; assembly: GCA_027563665.1. Classification (NCBI taxonomy): domain Eukaryota; kingdom Metazoa; phylum Chordata; class Mammalia; order Chiroptera; family Vespertilionidae; genus Antrozous; species Antrozous pallidus. The sequence goes on from CM050513.1 coordinate 30,307,686, forward strand.
CAGTTAGTTACCTATAAGGGAGCACCCATACGATTGTCAGCGGATTTCTCAACAGAAACGATGCAGGCCAGACGGGAGTGGCAAGAAATATTCAGTGATGAATAGCAAGAATCTACAACCAAGACTGCTCTATCCAGCAACGCTGTCATTCAGAATTGAAGATCCGATAAAGTGCTTCGGGCAGTTGGGAAGGACCAGGCTTGCAGGGGAGGGCAGTTGCAGGGGAATCAGCCTTATAGGGGAGGGCAGTTAAGGGTGGCTGGCAGGAGAGGGCATTTAGGAGCAATCAGGCAAGCAGGCAGGCAAGCGAGTGGTTGGGAGCCAGTAGTACTGGATTGTGAGAGGGCAGTGGAACATTCCTTATGTGGTTCCAGATTGGAAAAAGTGCAGGCTGGGCTGAGGGACACCCCCTGCCCTCATGCATGATTTTCATGTACCAGGCCTCTAGTAATTATATGATGTATTATAAATCTTCTATTGTGATAACTCTAAAATGTTCACATACATTGCTTATGCCCCATCTTCTTACTCCAATCTAAATGCTTCATGGACATGTCTTTTACTTTATAATTTTTGATTCTTGGTATCTTTCACAGGGCCTAGTGTTAACTTTTTCTCCCAGCGTGGTTCCTCAGTCAATATTTGTTGATTGATTGTGGATAAGTTACTGGAAATTTCCTTGGATTTAAAAGAGAGTGTGCTTTACACACAGTACAAGATATTCAATAAATGTTGGCTTGCTGTCCCAATCCAAACTGATTAACCAACATTGTAGAAAGAATAATAAAACTATCTGCAATTGACAAAATAGATGCTCCTGAATATTCAAGAAGAGTCAAATAATTAAGAAATTTGAAAACTTCCTGGGTTAAAGCGAGGTACATGTATCCATATCTTTTTCCTATCTTAATTTATAAATTCATCTACCCTTGTCTCTATAATTACTTATCCTTTATTGCTGAGAGTAGAGGTTTTTCAGTTTGTAGGTCTATGGATCTTCATGAAATCCATGAATGGATTTTAACAGAATTTACTTGAAACCCAGTAAAATGCTATGTATGAAGAAAGCCAAGCAATTATTTAACAAGCACAAAGTATGAGTTTAAACCCAAGCTCATCTAGCTATGAAGTCCTTGTTTTTCCAATTGTATCATGGTTTAGGGGATTTCTTAGTAGAAAACACCTTGAGCTATGAAAAGGATGCAGTCTGTTTGGTGGATTGGTATGTCCAAGGAAAGGTTTTTACAATGACCACCATAAGAATGGCAGCAGCAGAAGGGGCAGCACTGTGTGTTGAAATATGTCAGTCACAAATCTAAATGTTTTACATATTAATCTTTTTTAAACCTCACCACAGACCTATGAAGTGGGTAGTGTTATGGTTGCCCAAATTTTATGGATTAAAAAACCTGAGGAAAAGAGAGGTTAAATGACTTATGAAAGGGACAGTGGCGAGGCGCTGGGGAGCGGAGTCATGTGGGAAAGAAAGAAGATGCCCAAGGTGATAGTTTTCTACCACCACATCTTGTCTCAAGCCATCCCACATTCAAGGCTTTCCTGAATTCCACACTAGCATTTTTTTCTTGGCTAAAAGGGAAAATCTGTCTAGGGCAGAAGAAAGAGCCAGACAACCCACTGCAGCCCCAGACCTGACTTTGAAGAGTCAATCTAAGAATAAAGCAGTCACATCAGGTTTGCGATACCAGTCGCTTCCAGACCTCTTAGAAAATAAAAAGGTGTCATAAAGAGACCTTGCTGGGCTCTGGCATTCTTCACATCCTTAATCTGCAGATACAATTTAAATCGCTTGCATTTGATGTCAGTGAGAAAGAGTGACTAGCCTTGGAATGAACTTTGACAGCATGCAGACTATCCTTACCCTGTTAACTAGGGAGTTGTCAGTAGACATCACAGCTTAAGTGGTTTAAGCAGCAGATGTGGCATGTGCTCTGTCTGAATTTGAATATTTCAAATATCTACACAGCAGCCAAGGTTTTTGTGAACCCTACCCCCACACATTCCAAACCAACATCAGTTCTAGTAGTTTTCTTACAAGACCTGCTTCTAGCCTCAAAATGTTCCCATTTCCATTAGATTGCAAGAGAACTGGATTCTGGCGACAGCCCTGTGACTTCTCGGTGTCTTAACGGTATATGACTTTGTAGTGACACAGTTTCTTGTATCTAAAAGCAAGTGTGGCAATATATGTAATGATATCTGATTGCATGTACAGATTTTAAAACCATCCTATCTAATAAAAGAGTAACATGCAAATGTGACTTACCTTGTCTCCTGATTGGCTATGCTACCAGCCAATCAGGAGCAGGGGGCATGGCCAGGAGGATGGGAGGTGAGGCCATGGTACAGCGTGCACTCTCCAGGCTGAGGGCCACGTGGAGGTGCGGGACGAGGTGGGCACCTCGGGCCAAGAGGGGATGGTGGTGGCAGCGGCTCAGCATGCGTGCGCTCCCCAGGTGGAGACCCTGTGGAGGGGCGGGATGGCTGCAGGAGGCCTGCCTGGGGCTATGGGGCATGCTGTCTGAGAGATATGCTGTCGGAGGGGCATCTGCCTGCTAGGTTGGCGTGAGACCCCCCAGTTCTGGATGCATTTCTCTGCTCCTTCAGTCTCCATGATTTCATGCCATTGTCAGAATCCAGTAAGGTCACCCTTTCCCCAAGCACCATCCACACTCCACAGCTCCACGCCTCCTCAGGCCAGGATCAGAGCCAGGAGCCTTCCAACCAGGTGCTCCGGCTTCTGGAGATGCTGAGGAAGGCGCGCCCTCAGAGGGCTGCAGCATCTCCAGTTTCTCAGCTCACGCCCTCTTCCCAGGAGGCTGGGGAGAACATATATGGCAAAGTTCTTTAAGCCAACAGCAGTCAGAGTAGTGGGACTCGGCCAGGAAGGCACATAGAGGGGCTGGGGCCCTTTCCAGTCCTGGGATTAGGCAGCATGCCTTGTGGTCCTGGGTGCTTGTGGGTGCCTGTGGCTGTGGCTGGCCTGAGTGAAGCTGGCCCAGGTCCTGGGTGCCTATAGCTCGCCAGAGGGAGGGAAGCCTGAGTCCCAGGTGTGAGGCAAGGCAGAGGCAGTTAGGAGCAATCAGGCAGGTAGGCAGAGGTGGTTAGGGGTCACACATCCCCAAAGGGGTCCCTGATTGGAGCAGGTGCAGGCTGGGCTGAGGGAACCCCCCTCTGTGCATGAATTTCGTGCACCAGGCCACTAGTGTTTGATGAAATCCTTGGGGTTTTAGAGGTGAAGTTCTCACTAAAATTTAAAAGATGGAAATATCCATTCTTACACAAATACAAAATTAAAAGAGTTATAACTTGGTCACAGTTTTTAAAATAGTCTGCAAAGACATGTTACCCAAGAATTTTGACAGTTAAATAGTTAAATTTCTCTGTCCTCAGAGTTTGATCTTTCTTAAAATGTGTATAGTAATGGAAAACTGGAATAGCTCAGTATTAGTTTTTGCTGTGCTTACCAGCTAGGTGAACTTGGGCAGATCACTGGAGTTCAATTTTCTCATCTGTAAATCATGTAGTAAATGAAGTAGTAATTCAGTGGTCGGCAAACTGTGGCTCACGAGCTACATGTGGCTCTTTGGCCCCTCGAGTGTGGCTCTTCCACAAAATACCACGGCCTGGGCGCGTCTATTTTGAAGAAGTGGTGTTAGAAGAAGTTTAAAAAAATTGGCTCTCAAAAGAAATTTCAATCGTTGTACTATTGTTATTTGGCTCTGTTGACTAATGAGTTTGCCGACCACTGCTCCAGCTCATTAAAAAAGCGCTCAATTTACTGGGATCATGCTTTGAGTTAACATGCTTTACATATGTTGTCTACTTGCATCTTCACTCCAACGTTATGAACAAGGAAATAATTTTTGCCTACTTTACAGATATGGAAACTGAGACTTGGGGTGACTAAGTGAATTGTGTGACTTCACACAGATTGCTGTCAGAAGGAAGGATCAACATGTAAACCTTAACCAAGATGATCCACATCATGTCTTTTTCTCCTTTTGTCCTAATTCTACTTTTTATTTAATACCTTTATACCTCTCTTTCTTCCCTTCCTTCCTTCCTTTCTTTTCTGCCTCCTCATTCTCCCCTCCCCTCTCTCTCTCCCTCTCTCTCTCTCTCAATAATTATTGCTGTTATTTGTCAGATGTACTTTGGTAGAAATGCATTTTGATGAGGAACAAGTCAGGACTGGGCAAAATAATAATCATGCTGTGGTCCATAACGAATAATCTCAGTGTCTTTATGGAGTCATTTAAGTGTTTCCTGAAAGTTTACTGAATGTCATGATTGTCTTGGGTGCAGGGACTCTACCAATATGAAGACAATGTGCTTTCTTCAGGGGGGTCAGACATGTAGATAAATAGCTACAATATAAAGAAGAAGTGAATGTATGTCTTAAGAAAGAGGTAATGTCATATAGGAGAATATTAGAGGAAAATTAAGGAGATCATCTGCACCAATGTCCATGGAAAATAATACTTTCCTTTTTTAAAAACATCAGAATTACTAGAATTATAATTATTAAATGGCAAGGAAAAAAAGAAGTGGGGTAAGGTGTTAAAATTAGGGAGGCAGGGCTTGGGAAATAAGGTAAAATATAATTTGATAACATCCTCCCCTCCTTTAATTACCTACCTAGAATTGAATTCCTTGATGTTTCATCAAGCCAAGGAGTATTTGCTGTGGAATAGTATACTTAGATGGCCAGTGGAGGGAAGAAGGGAGGGTGGAGAATGGAGGGGGATCCTCTCAAGTTTCACAGATGCTGATTTCAAGTTTCCACCTGGTAATAGCCTGGGGGAGAGCATAAAGATACAAGTCAAAACAGAGAGACTCAGAGAGAACTAACAGCATTCAGCAAGGGAATTACAAAAAAGCCTTCCATTAGCAAAATAAATGATCTTCCTTGTATTTGCACTGTCTTTTTTTTTCTATTTACTGAAATTTGCAAAGAACCGTAGACTCTACTGCCTCTTCAAAGTTCTAAATGATATAAATGTGTAGTCTATGAAAATAAAACTTTTCATATTCAGGCTAAATTAAATTGTGACCAACTTCTAGTTTCTGTGTGTTTTTATTAAAACAAACAAACAAACAAACAGAAAACCTCAGAGACAACAAGAAAGCTTTTAAACTTTGAGTAATGAAAGTAACAATGGTATGCCTTTCATATAAAACCACGGCTTTCATCCAGGACACTTTAGAAACACATTCAAAATATACAGAAAACCTACACTTGAATTTGCACAAACGGCCTTAGGCAAGTAGGAATTTGAATGAGTATTTTCACATAAGGCTACTCATTTATTTTCACAGACCACATTTAAAATAACTACAAGTTCATTTCATTCCATTTGCCGGTCTTATACATCAAGAAAGCAAGAAAAACTGTCTTTTCAGAAGTATAATAAATGTTCCTTATAAACAAGAAATCGAAAGGGTGGATAGCGGAGTTGGGGTGGGGGTGGGGAAACAAACCTTTTAGTTGTAATATTTTAGGGAAGTGAATTGACATAATAAAAGACATTTCAAGTCAAGTTCCTCCACTCAACCACATAAGCAGTTTAGAATCTTAAGCAGATGTAAAAGAAATAAAGCAAATAGGGAGGGAAAAAAAGGCCAATAAAGTTTCTGGCTACAATACAAGAGACATATCATTACCATATGATCTAATGTGGGTGTCAGCCGGATAGTGTTCATTGAGGGAAACCTTATTTTTTATCTGGGCTATGGAGTAGAAGCAGGAGATTTTCAACCTAGTGACAGGCACGAGCAGCACCTACCCCCTCCTCCTTCCCACACCTGCAAACTCTTTTGCTTGGGCTGAATATTTAGTGTAATTACATCTCAACTTTGAGGGCTCCTGTGGCAAATCCCCGGATTAAAAGGTATGGTTTTCAATAATTGTCCTGAACTCTGCTACAGACTAATAAAACTTAGATCAAGTTGAGAGAAATAAAGATTATTTGGTGAGAAAAAGAAAAGAAAAAGTAATTGTGCTAAACTTTTAAAAATATTTAAGCAGCATTTTAAAAAAGTATTGCTTGAAAACAGAAGTTAAATATTTGGTTAAATGATTAAATGCATTGCTTTAGTTCTTTCTGTTCTTGCAAAAAAAAAAGGAATATTTGTTTTAAAAATATATATGATCTAACACTATGGCCATCTATATTTATATATTTTTATTTGTACTAATGAAATGTTTTGCTCTTTATAATGTATTTGTAGAAAAGTATCATTCTTAGTTGCATTATATATTTAAGCATTTATTTCCTTCCTGAAATCTTGTATGTTCTAAGGACTTTTAAAGCCTACGAGAAGTGAACTCTGGTCATTAGTTGTAGAAGTTTATTGTACATTTCTACAACCTATAAAAGAATATAAATTATCACCAAAGGTGAAAATAAACATTTTAAATGTTTAAATATTAAAGACCTAACTAAAGTAATATCACATTTAATTACATAATTTCTTAAATGTAAAGAGGAACCCTGACTATATTTTCAATATAAATGAAATTTTATAAGATACTTTCACTATGAAATGAGGGTGTAGGTTATTTTTTTATCCTAATTGCAAAACAGGATAACATGACGACCACTTGTTAAGTGGGCTCTGGTAATGTAAATACCTGTGGTTTTTTTTCTTCCAAGGGCTGTTTTGACCAGAAAAATAACCAGATGCCTCCTAGACTAGTTCTTATTTATGGATAAATGTGGTTTTACTGTTTATTTTTAAATTATTTCTATTTTATTGAGGTTTTTAATTCACCTAATGCTGGGGATGGGGGTTTAATTTTGCTCTGCATTTAGAGCTTCACTTATCTCCCGAGGGTTAAACTTTTACTTTGAAAGTCACTCCAAAGGCATATATGACCTCATACAAATGTTGATCTGAAATGATATAGTTAATTTAATGGGCTGAAGTAGTCTAAGTGGCCAGAAGTTGTTATTTTTGATAAAATATTTACAAATTCTGACAATGAGCTTTAGTGAAGTAGTGAGATTATCCTTAGCAATTAGCATTTAGGAAAGAATCATACATTTTAGAGTGCTTACAAGAGTTTAATGAAATTTAAAAAGTCTATTATTAAAATAATAGCCTGCCTGGTTTCCACATGGGTAAGTGTTGTTTTTTTGTTTATTTTTTTGATTTCTTAAGGAAATGATTAAAGAAGTTATTAGCACCAACTGCCCACATTAATTGTTTAAAGATGCTGAGTAGACAAGTGTCATGGCATTATTTAAAAGAAGTTAGTTCATGAAGGAATTTGTATAAAGTTCCTGGACATATTGGTATTATTCCCCAGGACAATCAGGGTTAAATGCACACACACACACACACACACACACACACACACACACACACACGCATGCACACACGCACTGGCAGCGATAAACTGCCTGTTTGCATGCAGCTTTAACCAAAAATAATTTTGTGTAGAGAATTCACACCATTTTAACAAGGGTAAATGCATGTAAATGATAATATTTCCTTGAGCGAATGCTCAACATTTCTTTTTGTGGGTGAGTGAAGCAACCAGGCACTCTCTGTCCTGGAGAAAAGATCAAAAAGTGACATCTGCATTAATTCTAGTTGTTGTTTCTTAAATCTGCAATTACTTCGCTTAATTTTTCTTCTAAAATTGTGAGACATTAAATATGCAAGGCTAGCAAACTCGTGGTAAACCATAAATTTTGCATTTTAATGTGAAACAGACTGAAAGCCCTTCCCTTAGTTCCAATCCAAGGGAACACTGCCAAAACAATAGAGTCTCCGTTAAAAGGCAATGTAGTAACTGAGTGGGAGTGGACTCCTAGAGGAAACTGGATACTGAACTTAAAGGGGCAGCGTGAATAATTAATCTTAGTAATATTTTTAAATAAAAAAACTCCATAAGTCCATATTGTATATGTGCTTCCTTTGAAATACTTTAGTAATAAATATAAATTAAGAAACAAAAGTATAAAAAATTGAAAATATTTATTTCCTCTCTAGTAAATCTATGCAAAAATGTCCTAAAGATACATTAGGGTTAGGGTATATGAAGACTTTTTTTTCCTTATGCTACAATTGGATTAATATAAACAAGTATTTAGTTCTTGTTATAAATGTGCAGCTTTAGTTTGGATTCTTATATGTATACAGTTCCAGGTAGAGATGGTGGGACTAAAGATAATATCTGCAATATGTTTTGGGAATACTTAGAACAGTTTCAACGAATATTTTAAAATACATCAACTCAAAAATAAACTGCTCTCTACATGATCAACTATTTTTTGTTATTCGAATTTATTAAGATTGAATCAATTTTGTTTATTTCTCTTAAACCAACTACACAATTCAATAACATATATATATATATATATATATATATATATATCCATAAGTGCTTAATGAATGAATTGATGCATACTGTATGTATTGATTTGTCAAAAATATACTTTTAATTTGTTTACAAAATAATCCTATAGGTAAAACCAAATAATATGTCATATAAAGTTCAGTTAGGATTTTTCCATCTGTGTTATTGGTTTATTTAAAGTGATCAGTTTGAGAAACCATCCAATAGAATTACTATTAAAAATGAATCTTGCTTATACCAAGTTGAAGTTTTCAGTTTCATATCTTTCTTGTGATAGAAATTTGATATTGAAAAAAAGATAATTTACATTTAAAAAATCAGACTAACTGGTTGCTTAGCACAAATTGAATAACTGGTGTTAATAAACTGATGGTCAATTGAGTCAATTACGTGCAAAATATTGTGCAAGACAGGGTACAAAGCAAAAATAAGACATGCCCTGAAGGAGTACATCTTCTCCTGGGGGGTTCAGGGGTGGGGGCAGAACAAGCACGCAAAACAAATTACAAAATAATGTGATAAGTTCTTTAAAAGAGGTTAAGAGAACATGCTTTGGGAGCACAGAAGGGAGAGAAAGCAGCATCCTGCCTGGATGAGCCTGAGAAAAACACAGGAGAAACCCGTTATCTCTTTTAATCTTTACAACACTCTTATAAGGTAGGTATTTTAAGTGGCAATTAGTTTTGAGGGTCAGAGTTGAGATGGGGACTGGGGTTGAAGAGAAAATGGAGAGACATGTGGCTAGATTATCAGTTGGTATCAAATTATGAACAATCTTGTATGCACCACAGGGAAAGTAGATCTTATTGCTAAGCATGGATGTCAACAAAGGGTTCCCAGCAGAAGAGTGATACAATTAAACTGAATTTTTAGAAGATGACTTACTTGGGCAGCAGGCTGGAAGAAGATTTGGTGCAGAGGGAGTATTCAAGGCAGATACCAGTTAGAAGCTCTTCCCATAATTTCAGGAGATAAAAAGGCCTGGACTAAGATAACTAGTGGGATGGAGAGATAAGATTGGCTTGCAGTGATATCTCTGAAGCTGGAATTAGAGATCTCTCAAGTTTATAGTCAAAACTTCATTTGGCTGTGGTATATATAGCTTTCCTTGAGTGTGCACTGACAATTTCAATATGATTTATCCATAACAAATTTGTAAATGCTGTGAATATATAACATGTCTTAATTGAGACCCAAATTCAAAACAGTCAATGTAAATAATGTTCAATTTTTCCTTCAGAAGTAGCCATAAAAATCCATCTAAATTTACCTTATCACCTTTTTAAATACATTTTTAATGCTCTGCTTCTTAACAGTCTATTAAAACACATGATTTTTTATTTTATTTTAGTTTAGTTTAGTTTAGTTTAGTTTAGTTTAGTTTATTTTACTTTCCTTTATGGTCACTTCACTGTGGGGTGTTACGAACTAGGCAAGGCTACTCTTCTAAACCTTTTGTTTGTTTCCCAGGTTCTTTGGTTGTGAAACACATGAGATAAATCATGAAGGCAACCATCATCTTTCTTCTGCTTGCTCAAGTTTCCTGGGCTGGACCGTTTCAACAGAGAAGCATATTTGACTTTTATGACCTCATGCAAGCAGATGAGGCTTCTGGGATAGGCCCAGAAGATCCCAGTCCTAATCCTCCTGATTTGGAGCCTCTGGGGCCAGTGTGTCCCTTCCGCTGTCAATGCCACCTTCGAGTTGTCCAGTGTTCTGATTTGGGTGAGTGGGGTGCAGGGTCTCTTTACCTACCTTGTTTGTTATATTCCTGGGAGTTTATCACTTTCCATTTTAATCTCTGCATTTCCAAATGTGAGAGACAGTGCCACCTAATGAGAAGTAAAGGAAACAAAGTAGGATAGAAAGAACTAGCTTCAATGTTAAAGTCTTTTTTTTTTTTTTAAGTCACAGCTCCATCATTTTGCAATCTTGGACAAATCATTTTTAAAAGGAAATCTTTTTGAGCTTCATGTACCTTCTTCAATAAATTAAAATTTTAAGCAAAACAGTCTTACATTCTGTGATTCCAGAGTGATGGTTTATTTTTACTGCATGACTTTTTTTTTTTTCCTTCACGAAGTCTTAGATATTAAGAAAACCTGAGCAATCTTTTTATTCTTGGCTTAATCCAGATATACAGAGTTCAAACATTGCTAAATTTTAAAGTATACAGAGTTATCAGAAGCAAAATAAGTAATTTTTGAGAACAAAGTATTATCTTTCAAATACCAAAATACTCCCTTAGTTTTGCCTTTATTCTTGGCATTTTTAAAATCTAGCTATTTATATTCTTTAGAATGTTTCAAAGTAAATATTTATAACTAAGGTATAGTGTAAATATCCAGTGTAATCACAGAGCACATATCTTTAGCCCAACACTGTATATACAATTTGATTTATTATCTTTCAAGAAAAATTTGACCTAGGAATTTCAAAACCAATACACTCAGAAGATAAATCTCCAGAAATTTTAAAGTCCCAGCACATGGGCCAAAAGGCAATCAACTTAGTTTACATGGCAGCTGACTCACATTCCTCTTTCTTTTGGTACATTTTCCTTTTGGAAAGAAAAAAGAAAAAAATCCTCATTAAATGATTCTACAATGGTTCATTTCCTTGTGGAAGAAACCCATAAAATAGTAGGACTCTTTTTTTTTTTTTCAGAATCCTTATATTTATTCAAAATATGCTTTCTAGCAGAATTTTGCAGGGGAAATTGCCACTAACTTCTACAGTTGGAATAAACTACACACAGTACCCAGGATGATTCCACTAGATTCATTCATTCATTCATTCATTCATTCATTCATCAAATATATTGAGAGCCCACAATAGGCCAGATCTTTTATAAGCCCTGGGGAGAAATGAATGAGAAAGACAGATATGATTCCTGTTCTTGTGAGTCTGAAATTCTACTGGTGGTGATTATTGCTTTTTTGACTGTGTAATTGCTGCCGGGGAGATTAGGTTACTAACAAATTCAAAAGAAACTTTCATAAACCTCTAGAGATTACATGAAATATGGGTGTAGGCAGAAAAAAAAGGGAGGGAGGTTGAAACTATCTGAACAAAGAAATCACCATATGATGGATATACTAGTGGGAAACTTTTTCTGAAGTTACTATAATGGCTGACTTACCAAGAAATGTGATGCAAATTAAATCTCACCTTGCCTCTGAACAAGATGAAAAGGCTTCATAATTACTCCAGCACACATTATCAACAGAGAAGGATAGATGTTTTTAAGGAAGGAAGACTTGTCAGTCACTTGACTTAAGCTTTATTTTTCCATAAATATAATTTTACTTTGCTTGTACAAGAAATGGTCCATAAAGGTTGATTCTGTTAATGTATTGGAAAAGTGCTCCAATTGTCTATCATGTAAAAGGGCCAAGCCTATTGTGCAATGCTAAGCAGAAAAGTGGAGTGTTAGAAACACCAAGGTTCATTGACTTGGCTGTCTGATGATAATTTTGTTGTTGTTTTGTTTTATTAATTTTGTGTTGTTTTTAAATGAGAATGTTTCTCACATTATCTTCTTTTTAAAGGCCAGAATGTACAGCATTCTTTTATTATATGTAGTCTTGCTGACTCATAAAAAAAGAAATAACTAAAATTCGAATAATGATTTGTTTTAGGGCAACCATGTTTAATTATGAGAATTGAGTTCCGGTGAGCAATGGGCTCACCTAAGTATTTTAGTCTTTATTAATTCACAGGTGCATATTTAAATATATTGTCAAAAATGTTGGTCAGATATTTCTAAGACAGAAAATACATTTCCTTTTTATAAATTGTTTTTATTTTTAATCACAATTGATACTTAATATTATATTAGTCTCAGATATATAGCACAGTGCTATGACATTTATATAACTTACAAAGTGAAGAAAATGCATTTTTTAAAAGGAAGAGCAACTCACTTCCCTTTAAAAAAAACACTGTATTTACATTTTCAACTACTATCTCACTCCTGCTCACTTCATAACTTTGGAAAACTGTTCAGAGACTTGACATCTTTATTAGAAAAATCACAGTCAGTCTTAGAAAGCTCATTCATTATAAGTGTGAGATGCCTGATTTACAGTAGAGACTCAAAACATTTTTTTCTATGTGATGATTTTGTGGAGTAAAAGATGAAAAAAAAGCAGAAAAAAAGGCAAGCAAATGAGCAAACTCACTTATAGTAAAGGCAATGCCATTTATTTTATTACTAGAGGCCTGGTGCATGAGAATCGTGCACTGGGGGAGGGGGATTCCTCAGCCGGCTTGTGCCCTATAGCAGTCTGGGGCTCTGGCAGTCCAGGCCCCTTCACTTCTTACTGCCCACCTGCAGTCCAGAGATGTCCAACTGACACCTTAGGGCTAAACTGTCAGTTGGACATCCTTAGCGGTGCCACAGAGGTGGGAGAGGCTCCTGCCACCACCGCTGTGCTTGCCAGTTCTGAGCCCGGCTTCTGGCTGAGCAGCATTCCCCCTGTGGAAGTGCACTAACCACTAGGGGGAAGCTCCTGCATTGAGCAACTGACCCCTGTGGTTAGTGCACGTCATAGCAACTGGTCGTTCTGCCGTTTAGTTGATTTGCATATTATACTTTTATTATATAGGATTAGTTTTAAGTTTTCTAGTGATCTGAACACAAAGCATGTGTTATTAGAATAAAGAAAACTGCTGGGCACATTGGGATAAGAAATGTAAATGCTTATCTGTGACAGGGGCTAATATTTTCTTCGGAATTATCATTGGCAGAGCTTTTAATTAGCAGGGAAAAGCTACACTATTAAAAGGCAAAATCTTATGACAAATTACTATCTAAATAATGTTTAATATAAACAAGCACTTTTTAATTAAAATGTTTGACTATTTTTACCACTATGGTCTATTTCTGGAAAAGTTAAACAACAGCAAATTTTTAAACCGTTCTTTTAAAGTTAAGAAGTAAAAATTGTGAAATTAGAAAGGGAAAATTGAAATGTTCAAGTATATACACTGACTGCATTTCTAGTTCTATCTTATCAGAATAGTATTATGTTTTCCTAGAACATGGCATATTGAGAAACTAAACATATGCCTTAAACTATTGGAGAAAGTGATGAGTTCTCTATAGATATTGGCCAAATTGGTTTGGTTCTAAGTGTTGCTGTTTTGTTTGTAATTTGAACCAGACTTTTATGAGGTCTATATCTTATTTCTTATTCTATCCTCTTAAAACATAAAACAACTCATTCCTAATTATAGCATTTATAAAAATTAATAATATAAAAACAAATGTAGGAACAGCAAATTTAGAAATCTGGGTTAGTTTAAAATAATAAATACACAATGCAACTCATTCTTGTCAGATATTTTTAAAAATGTTCTAATATTGGTCCTGTGCCTGGATGCTATGTTTTATATACTTTGTACCTTGAAGAAAGATAGGTCCCTTTGCTTGTGTTCTCTTTAGATTAGCCCTTCATCTTTGGATCAACTGTCCAACTAATCATTTGGTAATGATGTTCACTTTATCACTAAATGGTAGATCAGCACTGACATTAAATAAACATAAACATTGTTTTTGACCATTTATCTAAATTAAAGTAATAGCTATTGATACATTTCCTATAAATAGAGTCAAAAGAATTGAAATACTGTTTTAAATTATTTAATAACTAGAGGCCCAGTGCAAGAAATTTGTGCATGGGGGTGGGGGGTGTCCCTCAGCCCAGCTTGCACTCTCTCCAATCTGGGACCCCTCCAGGAATGTCTGACTGCATGTTTAGGCCCAATCCTACTGCTTGCCTGCCTGCCTTCCTGATTTCCCCTAACTGCTTCTGCCTGCCAACCTGATCACTCCCTAATCACTCCTCTGCCAGCCTGATTGATGTCTAATTGCACCCCTGCCAGCCTGTTTGTCCCTATTTGCTCTCCCTGCAGGCCTGGTCCTCCCCAACTGGCCCAGTCGCCCCCAACTTCCTTCCTCTGCCAGCCTGGTCTCTCCCAACTGCCCTCCCCTGCTAGCCATCTTGTGTCCACATGGGGCAGGATCTTTGACCACATGGGGGAAACTATGCTGTGTGTTGGGGTGATGGTCATTTTGCATACTACTCTTTTATTAGATAGAATAGAGGCCTGGTGCATGGGTGTGGGGCCAGCTGGTTTGCCCTGAAGGGTGTCCCAGATCAGGATGGGGGTTCCCTTGGGGCATGAGACAGCCTAGGCAAGGGGCCTATGGGTATTTGCAGCCTGGCCATACCCCCTGGCGACCCAAGCAGAGGCCCTGGTATCTGGGATTTATTTATCTTCTATAATTGAAACTTTGTAGCATGGAGTGGAGCCAAGCCTCCTGCTCTCTCTGAGGCCTCAACCATTTCTGTTGGAATTTATTTATCTTCTACAAATGAAACTTTGTAACCTTAAAAAGAGGTCAAGTCAGGCCAGGACTATGAAAAACTTGGCTTCTTCCATTGCCAAGGGCAACCCTAGACTCCTGCTCTCTCAAGCTCTGTAGCTGCTGCCATTTTTGTTGGGATTTATTTAGTTTTTATAATTGAAACTTTGTAGTATTGAGTGGAGGCCAAGGTCAGCCAGGGTGTGCAGAAAGCTTGTGTTCATCCATCACCAGGAAAACTAAAGGCTCCCTCCTGCTCGCTCTGTGGCCACAGCCATCTTGGTGGGTTAATTTGCATACTTGTTCCTGATTGGCTTGTGGGTGTAGCTTGTGGGTATAGTGGAGGTAAGGTCAATTTGCATATCACTCTTTTATTACATAGTGTGGAAAGAATTTGGGTTATGTAGTGTAGCCATTCTGCTCAACTCCTGCTTTACCATTTATTACTTATAACTTGAAAACTTTCAAAATCTGTTTTCTCATTTGATAAATGAGAACATATTTTTATTAGATAAGAATACAAATATTTGTAAATGTCTACCATAATAACTGTTACATTCAATTTACCATTCAGACAAAGTTGTCTAATAATACAAGGCTATTACTGATACGATATTTTTTTTTTGAAATTATGAATCTCTAAAAGTATGTGTCTTGTCAAGTTGGATACAAAATTGTCTTCTTTTTCCTCCTCCCAAAAGAGGGATATCACTACAATGTAAATAGACAAGAGTTAGAAAATTTAATAATTGTGCAATTATTAAACAATTCAGTATTCTCCAACACTATTCCTTTAAACAAAATGAGTTTGGTTGAGTGAAGCATTAAGCACTAAGCTATTTTGTAATCATAAATGATTTACATCTACATACTTAGTGCTGTAGCAATAATACCAAAAGATGGAACTTTTTATTTTCCCATGTAAAATAATTACAAATAAATGCCATTCCTACAATTTACTTTGTACCACAAAAGAGATTTTACTTAAAAACAAACAAACAAAAATCTTGGGAAAACTGTACAACCCATAAAAAGTTGGTTTTCTTTCCTTTTTAAAATCATTGTCTCAACTGTTAGGGGGTCACAACTTGGGACCTACTATAATCCAGCTTGTCTCTTGATAGGGAAGTTAGTTTACCAGGAACATACCTTATATCTGAGCTAAAGGAACTGTTAGATTTCCATGAAATCAACACAGAAGAAAAAATGAGGGCTATTTTGTAGAGAGGTAGAGTGAATGCTGGAAGCTCAGTTGCTTTCTGGCTATACATCTGGCTCTGTAGTAACTAGCATGTGGGGTTCTGATGCATCATTAGGAGTTTAGATGTATCAGAAGGACAACTCCAAAACATGGTATAGGAAAAGTACTGTTCACAGAGCATGTCCAGAAGGTTCCTTAAATTAGTATTGGATAGAGGTATGACAGATCCTCAGATGAAGCAAGAGTAATATTCAGGAATAACTCATATAACCAAGGCTCCAGCTGCAAAGGGTTAAATGGGCAAGGGGAAGAGAGGAATCAGAGAAGGCCAAAGGATGCTTCCATCACCCTGACCTGAAGGAGAACTGACACGTTTCCTTCTCAGTCCCAGGAGGGAGAGAGAGGCAGCTGTGTGGGATCAAGGCTTTTAGTGAGACAACAGCTGTGATACATGCTCCTCTGTAAGACCATCACTGGCTCCAGGGGACAATCTGGTTAGAAGGGGAAATGCAGAGACTCTTTAATTTTTCTCCTTCAAAAGAGTAGGATAAAGAAGAATTAAACAAGTTTGGACTTTAGTCTTAATAAGAGGAGACAGACTTGTAGCAGCTACACTGTAATACTCAAGATTAACCCCTAACTTTGCAGATTGCTTTAGAGACAACTTCTGCACTTTGTCTACTTCTGTGTTTTCGTTGTAATATACATTTACCTTGATTATTCTTTAACAATAAATGATATATAATAATTATTATTCACTACCTTTTTATTACCTGTTTTAACATTTATATTCTCTACCAGAAGGGAAGCATGACAATAATTTATCTTTATAGGCCCTCTACTCAGCTAAATGCCTTATACTTGATAGGCTCTCATACATTAATAAACACTTGACAAATGAATACATAAACAAATGTATGGCTTAGTACATGGATGAGTGCATAATTCTATTATGCTCTTGATTCTGTCAAAATGGAAACAGCATGAAAATGTCTGACTTGGAATCAAATGCCATAGAATTGTGGTCATAGAATTGTGGTTCACCCTTTCCTATTCATTTTGGGGATGATCTTAGAAGGAACTTAAACTTTCCTTGAGTTTATTTGGAAAAACAATCTAATTGAAGAAGGAATCTTCTATTTCTCAAACTTGATCCAACTACTATTACAGTCTGATTGCCATTTTTAAGAGGGAAAAAGAGAAACTTACATGGCTTGAGCAGAAAGGTATTTTGATGGGGCTGCATGTATACATGTTGTTTTAATTATATGCCCCAAACTGAAATGTAGCACCATTATCCTACTTATTAAATTGAAGACAGAATTATAAAAAAATGGTGCAAATCAACAAGAATAAATCGTGGATTTTGGATCTCTGCCACAGGGCAGGGGAAAAATAAAAGCATGTTTTAGGACAACCTGGCCTTTGTCCAACATGATGTTTAGCAGATTGCTGACATTGGCTAACAGAACAGTGCTATCCATCACTGCAGCAGCTAGGGAAAAAGCACACATTTTTTCACTAATAAATCTTTATTTCAGAAAAAAATTTTCTGTTAACATCATGGGTAGAATTTAATTTACTTTAATAAACAATCATATTTTCAAGAACGCGAAGTTCCTTTGACAGAATATGGGAGAGTAAATATATAATTGAGCCTGGCCAGTATGGCGTGTGGTTAGATTCACAGTGTTGTAGCCAATCACTGATTCTCTTTCACCACTGATGTTCCTATCTCTCTCTCCTCTTCTCTCTTCCTCAATAAAAATCAATAAAAATACTTTTAAAAATGCATAGTTGAGAATAGCCTTAGAAATAACTGCATTTTAATGGAAAATTTAGAATTATATTAAAGCGTGCTCGTTGAAAAATAATTAAATATAGGGAGCCAGTCTGTTTCTATTATTATTGCTGGAAAAATATTACCTCAAAACTTGGCAACTTAAAAATATAATTTAGTTTATGATTTTACGACAGGAGATCTGAGTAGAGCTCAGAAAGACTGTTCTCACTTGGGGTCTCTCATCCATTTGTAGTCAAGTGTCAGCTGTGGCCATAGTTGTGGGGTTGCTAGCCTAGGCTAAACACCGAAGTAAGACAGCTTGCTCTCATGATGGCAGTTGGTGCTGCTGTGGCCTGAGAGCTCTGCTTCCTGACATCTGGAGGGTCTCAGGTGGCGTCTCCAGCATGTGATCCTCAGCATAGACAGGATTCTTTCTTACATAACCTCTGGCTGCCCCCAGAGCAAGCATCCCAGAAGAATTGGATAGCAGCTGTGTAACCGTTTCTGATCCAGCTGCAAAAGTCATGCTGTGTCACTTCCATCCACCACATTGCATTAGTTCACAGAGGCATTATGAGGCCAGGCCAGATTAAAAGGGAGGGGAATTTGACTCCATTTCTTAATGGGGTTGGGATAAGTGTGTATTAAATAAGAGCATATTGGATGGGAGATATGATTAATGTCATCTTTGAAAAATGCAAATGTCTGCACAGTCACTTAGATTTATATGCATTTTTTTTTACAAAAAGAGTGGCCTAATATAAACAAAGACTGATATTTTCAGATTTGCAAAAGAGTGTAGCTTTGCTATCATTAAGTTAGGGTTATATTGACCATGAACAGCTTTTAGGAATCTAATTATTTGTTGGGAACATGTGCTTACTAACTCAGAGGTCAGCATCCGAAGATGGAGGTTGGTAGATAAGCTGTCAAAGGCTTTAACTTCATTGAAACAATGAGTGGAGCAAGAGCAGGAACTGACTGAACAAACCAAATCAAACCAAACCAAAACTCCATCCAGGATCCAGAGCTCTAGGTAAAACATCTGTGTGTGACATACATTCAAAAGAGATTTCAACTTGCAGGAGAATGTGCATTTTAATTGTGTTGTACAGAAAAAGAAAAAAAAAAAACAACCACCAGCACTTGTCACAGACATACAGACCAATAATCAACAATGTATCTTCTTACTGGTGATAATTATAGATACCAATAATTGGGATTTGGCTAAACACTGTGGTAGGATATTATTTTGCAGGATATTTTATTGAGTTATCAGCAAATTTTATAGAAGATACAGGAAAACTGAGGCTTAGAGAACCTAAGCAACTTGCCCAGTGATCTTGAGAATAAGGAAGAGGAACAAAATTCAAATAATTCCTATCAAAAGATGTTAGAACATTTAAATATACAAAATTTACAAAATAAGAGACATTGTCCACCCATCAGCAAGCTTCAGGAATTATCAACTAATGCCAACATTTTTCTATATATCCTTAAGACTTTCCCCCTTCCATATTATTTTGAAGCAGATTTCAGACATAATTTCTTTTTTTAACAAATATGTTTTATTGATTTCATGGAGGAAGGGAGAGGGAGGGAGAAATAAAATCATCAGTGATGGGAGAGGATCATTGACCAGCTGCCACCTGCACACCCCACACTGGGGATTGAGCCCACAACCCAGGCATATGCCCTGACCAGGAATCAAACAGCGTCCTTCTGGTTCATAGGTTAGTGCTCAACCACTGAGCCATGCTGGCCAGGCCATTATTTCATTCTAAACAACAAATATATCAGTATGTTTCTATGAAATATTAAAAATTATATATTACACAATGAAAACAACCAGCTCATATCTAAAAGTAAAAACAATTTCTTAATATCATCAAATATTTATTCAAAGTACAGATTTTCAATCATCTTATAAATATTATATGTTTTATTTTGCAGCTTATTTGTGTGAGTTGGATTCCAACTGCATACATATATTGCAATTATTTAAATGGCTCTTATGTCTCTTTTAAACTATAGTTCCATCTACATTTCTTCATTTTTTGATATAATTTATTTGTTAACAAAATTGAGATTTTGTTGAATCCATTACTTTAGCAGATGTCAGAATGTTCTTTTGACCTCTTTATGTCTTGAAAATTGGGAGTTACATCTTGAGACTTAATCAGATTCAGGATTAATTGTTTATTTGATCATTTGTTTGTTTGTTTTTGACAATAATAATCCATAATTGACAATATGTTTCTTCCTCCAAAAGTTATAATCAATGCCTTTCCATGAGAAACATGAGAAATATATGTTGTGCAAAGCAACTGTTACCACTGACCCAGTCACCAAGTGGGACAGAAAAGGCAGGCTTATTCAGATACATATGTGACAAGAGGTTCCTCACAAATATATCAGAGACACATAAGCAAGTAAGAGCAATTTTCAGGTGTAGATAATGGGGATGATATGTTTGATAATAGTATTTATTTCTAAGATATTCTTGAACAATCAAGAATCAGAAAGAAAATTGTGATTATCATAGCCAGTTGTATCCTAATACTTCTGAGGAAAAGTAGGAACCCTCATGAAAGCAAGATGTGAAGAGATGATTGTAACAAAATATAGCAGAAAATACTTTGAGGATATGACTTGAACTTGTTCAGTATGGGACAGCAGAGAAGACTTATGATTTTTAAATTTAATCATTAAAAAATACTACCTCCTGTGTATAAAGTGGTAAGGTCAAAGCTCTGATGAAAAATAATCATTTGTGCGTGCTTACCCAGAACTGACAAAATAAATAAATAAATCTGAAATACAGTACAATAAAGCAAGAACATATACATAAGGCATTTGGAATGGAACATGGGGGTCATCATTAGCTTGGTTGCTTAGGATATGATGTTTTTTTTTTTTTTACTTTAGAGAAAGGAAAGGGGAGAGAAATATATTGATATGAGAGAGAAGCATCAATTGTTTGTCTCTCACATGTGCTCTGACCTGGCTATGTGCCCTGGTCAGGAATTGATACCTCCACCCCTGGTGTATGGGATGATGCTCCAATCAGCTGACCCAAACTGGCCAGGGTAATGCAGAATACTTATATGCATAAAAGGCACATTAGGTAGTTCTAGAGTGAGGACTCATACCATCTTGGTCTTGATCTAGTTTAGCTATGAGGCACCTAGGATAAGTCATTTTACTTCATTAATTGTTTGCTTTTTTAACTATGAGAAGAGATTGTTGGATTAGCTCAGAAGTACCCTGATTTGGGGAACAAGTAAAGTTTTTTGGATGCTGAACAAGTCAATTTTTTATTAAAGTCCATCCAAACCAAACTCAACAAAATAACAACCAGTTTCCATCTGCTATTAGAATTTTTTAAAAATAGAGAGTATATTAAAAATGAAGGCAGTGTGTGTAAGTATCTGTGTTGTGTGTGTGCGAGATCGTTTATATTAAAACTAAACAGAGTGCCTCATTTTTTTCCTGATTTTGATATAGACTGATAAGAACTTCATCATAGAGTCAACGTAATCGGCATTTTTGAACCACAGAGTAGCTGATACTTCCCTTTTTGAGAACTCATAACTGGTTTAAATTCTCAGTTATCCTCTGCAAGCTAATTAATACACCAATACTATGTCTAGTCATTAAACATACAGTATGTTACTGGGTCTGCTGTCAGAACAATTCTTGTTGGAGTAAACATGTGTAGGACAGAAAAAGCATGCTGTTTTAAGCCAGCAGAATTGTATTCTGGTTTGCATTTTATCACTCCTAGCTACAGGAGCTTGCTATGTCATTAAACCTTTCTAAAAATCATCTGGAATAATGAAATGATCACAGTGCCTTATCTATCTTACTGAATTATTATTAGATAAATAAGATATTTTATTTTTACAAACTGTAAAGCTACATAAATTTTAAGAATAAAATAGTGATATGTGAAATCCCCCAAATAGATATGAATTTGATAGTATTTTAAAGAATGTAATATTATTATTTTGATAATTAAAATTACTTTCTAAGATGTTTTTAGCCCTAGCTGGTTTGGTTTAGTGTATAGAGCCTCAGCCTGTGGACTGAAGGGTCCCCAGTTCAATTCTGGTCAAGGGCAGATATCTGGATTGTGGGCTTGATCCCCAGTAGGAGGTATGCAGGAGACAGCAGATAGATGGTTCTCTCTCATTGATATTTCTATCTCTCTCTCCCTCTCCCTTCCTCTCTGAAATCAATATATATATATATATATTTTAATATATTTATATGCAAATTCTTCAGGGAAAAATTGTATTTAATTTACTGTAAGCATTTCCTGATCTTACAAAATCTAGATGACAGTATAATCATTGTCAGCCATCTAAATATATCATTTCCTTCTCTTCACATTTGAAATTTATTGGCACTTTAGCATTGAACAAATGTTAATAGAGCCACTAGAATTTAATTCCAACAAATATAAAAGTAAGCAAACTGGAAATTAAGACTTTGATGAAGACCCCTTTGGAGTTATGATGAAATGTAAGCAGTAACTTCTTTTCAAATTAAAGGAAATGTGCCTCTTCTTGGTTGGAGAACACTAATTATCAAAGATTTGGCAGAAGTCTACCACTCCTAATTGCATGAAATCAGCAAACTGACATTTCTGAAAATGGCACTGATCACAACATAGTGTAGTTAAATCAGCCTTCTACAAGGCAGCTGTTCTGATGATTGGCTTGCCATTTGTCCCTGAAAATACTTTATTCTTGTTTTTTCTCTGTGAAATAACTTCCTGTTATTGGAGTATAATTTATGCATGTTTAAAATCAGTGCATTTTTTAAATAAAAATTTTACTGAATTTATTGGAGTGACATTGGTTAATAAAATTATAGAGGTTTAGGTTTACAATTCTATAATGCATCATCTGTCTATTGTATTATGTGTTACCACCTCAAGCCAACTCTTGCTATCACTATTTTTCCCTGCTTTTTCTTCTACTGCCTCCCGCCACCCACCTTGTCTTTTGGTAATCACTTTACTGTTGTCTGTGCCCACGAGTCTTTTTTTTCTTTGCCTAGTTCCTTCACCCTCCTCACTTAGTCCCCAGTACCCTACCCAATGATAGCTGTCAGTCTGTTGTCTATACCCAGGAGTCTGTCTCCACTTTGTTTGCTAGTTTATTCTGTTCATTAGATTCCACATCTGAGTGAAAGCATATGGTACTTATCTTTCTATGACTGGCTTATTTCACATAGCATAATACTCTCCAGGCCCATCCATGCTGTTGCAGAAGGTGAATGCACCTTAGCACATCTCACCTGAATTTTAATATTCACATCCTATATGATTGAAGTCTAATATGCTAAGTATCCAATCAACTGGTAGGCCAATCACCAATCAATGCATAATATGCTAATGATATGTGTTAAGGCCATTCAACTGCTCACTGTGATATGCACTGACAACCAGGGGGCAGACAGTCTACCAGTCTGTCTAATAGGTTAGCTTGCTGCTTTGATCCAGCCTGGAGCCTTCCCACAGTCCCTCCCCAACCTCCTGCTTCCCTCCCCAGCCTGATCATGCACTGGTGGGGTCCCTCAGCCTGGCTTGTGCCCTCTTGCCATCCAGAGGGACTACCACTGGTGCACTGGGACTCTAATTTAAAATAATTGAAATGGGAGTTAGAATTTGTTTTTAGAACAGGTGATTTCATATACATTTTTCTGTAATTTTCATGGAATACATGAAGATGGCTACCTTGATATGCAGTTACATGAAATTCAAAATTGGAAGAATATCTTCTTCCCAACATAGCCATCATTATATGCCTTGCATAACTTTTTAAAAATTGAAAATTACACATTTAATTATATTTTCCATTATGATATGGACAATTTTGGTCTTGTGCCTACTCTATCTCCAGTGCCTAATAAGTTGATGGAGTCTAGGAGATATTCAATAAAGCATTGTTGAATGAATGAAAGAATGATTTGCAGTACTTAATATTTCAGATATGGTAGAAAGTTTGAAAAATATTTCTGATATATGCTATACGACTTTAACATACAGAAACAATTACATGAGTTTGAGTTATAGAAACTCAAATGTTGAGTGATATCCTTCATCAATATGAAACAAATAATAAAGAAAGGCAAACATATATAATTTAATATCTTTTTCCATTAACATTCAAAATGATGACATATTTTAAATGCAATTAATTTTGAATAAAAACAGTTCATCCTTATACATCTAGTTGAATAAATATGTTTTAATACCATAAAACATTTGTTTGGTTAATGTGTTTACATTTATAAACTATAACAACTCAGTTACTTAGATCAAAATTTAAAATCTAAAAGGAATGCTTCATATAATAAATTTTGGACAAGTCACACTAACAATTTTAATTCATTTAATTCTAATTCCATCATTCATAAAACATCAACTAAATTGACATGGTTTTGGGATTCCAATTAAAATGGAAAGCACTTCCAAAGTATGGATAAATTTTTAAAGTTGTAGATGCAACAACATGGTTGCATATTTATATAATTTTAAATGAAGACCTGTGACTATGTTACGTTTATTGAAAGGATCTTTATCTGATGATTTGGCTAAAGCTCTTCTTTACTGATAGGATATGTATATAAAGGGTACAGATTTATAAATAGCTTGCACTTAATACTTATCAAAACAATAATTTTCTACAACAAGAACAATGAGGTATAATATACTGTATACTAATTATGTGAGCCATACTTTTACAAATATTAATTTTTCTTTTATGAAGAAGATGAATTAACAAAAATAATGTGTTCTGTTTACTGAGAAAATCAGACTTGGTTGGAAAAGGTAAAGCAGATATTTTAAACTAGAATAGATATAATATCTAGAAAAGAAAAACATGATACTTGCAAAACTACCATTGCAACAGTAATTTCTTTATAAACATATTCTTTGTGACTCTGCAATAATGTGCCCCATTTTGCTGATTGAAATGGCTTTTATTCTCATATTAGGTCTGGAGAATGTGCCAAAAGATCTTCCACCTGACACTACGCTGCTGGACCTGCAAAACAACAAAATAACTGAAATCAAAGATGGGGACTTTAAGAACCTGAAGGACCTTCATGTAAGAATTTTTTAAATTTATTTTATTGTTTAAAGTATTACAAATAGTAGTACATATGTTTCCTTCCTCCCCTCCGTTAACCTCCCCCCACACTCCCCTACTCCCCAGCACATGCCCTCACCTGCCCCTCCACAGTGTCTTGTATCCGTTGGTTATGCTTATATGCATGCATTCAAGTCCTTCAGTTGATCTCTTACAGCCTCTGCCCCCCACCCTCCCCTGCCTTTCCACTGTAGTTTGACATTCTGTTCAATGCTTCTTTTCCTCTGTATCTATTTTCCCCCCATTTCTTTTCTTTAAAAAAATCTTGCATCTGCATACTAGAAATAAACATATAAGAACAAAAAATGTTTGAGTCTCAGTTTTAACATCCAACAGTTCTGAGTCCCAGTTTCAGTGTCAAATAGTTCCTTATGTGTACATGCCAGCAATGGTATCTAGATAGTGGACAAATGGTGGCAATGCATGTTCCACCCTCTCTGGTTTGGTCCTGGGCAACCTTCAGCGACGCACAGCTGCTGACTGCTAGCATGGCAAGATGTCGTCAGCGTCTTCTCAAAGTATTTTTCAAAACAAAACTTAGGTAAGGCCAAGAGTACTATGTGGTAATAAATAAGCACATAAGTATTTATTCAATTCTCCTAGAGGGTGATAGAAAAGCATATCATCATAAAAATTAACCCCTAAAAATCAGCCAATTTTTATATAGTATACAGCATATTTACTTAGTATTTTCTTCTTAAGACTACATTAAATCTTAATCTCTCTCATGTTTCATGAATAAAAGTCTTTATCTTACTAATTATATTGCACTTCAATAGTGAAACAAAATGGACTGATCTCAGTATTATTTTATTTATTTTGTTCATAGTATAAGAGGTGCAAATGACTTTGTAAGATCACATATTAGCACCAAGAGAAAAAGGGGTAATAATGTATATTTTATTAATTATAATTTCATTTAAATTCCATTAACACACACACAGAGAGAGAGAGAGAGAGAGAGAGAGAGAGAGAGAGAGAGAGAGCAGTGGTTCTCAACCTTTTTAATGGTGCGACCCTTTAATACAGTTCCTCATGTTGTGGTGACCCCCAACCATAAAATTATTTTTGTTGCTATTTCATAACTGTAGTTTAGCTACTATTATGAATTGTAATGTAAATATCGTATTTTCCGATGGTCTTAGGCCAGTGGTCAGCAAACTGCGGCTCGTGGCTCTTTGGCCTCAGTGTGGCTCTTCCACAAAATACCACGGCCTGGGCATCTATTTTGAAGAAGTGACATTAGAAGAAGTTTAAGTTTAAAAAATATTGCTCTCGCCAAGACCGGTTTGGCTCAGTGGATAGAGCGTTGGACTGCGGACTGAAAGGTCCCGGGTTCGATTCCGGCAAGGGCATGTACCTTGGCTGCGGGCACATCCCCAGTGGGGGGCGTGCAAGAGGCGGCTGATCGATGTCTCTCTCTCATCGATGTTTCTGACTTTCTATCTCTCTCCCTTCCATTCTGTAAAAAATCAATAAAATATATATTTTTAAAAATATTGCTCTCAAAAGAAATTGAAATCGTTGTACTGTTGATATTTGGCTCTGTTGACTAATGAGTTTGCCAACCACTGAGGCATCAGAATCCCTATAAAATACATTACGTAGTCCAGCTCTCCACCTGTGGTTTCCCATCGAAATATCATTGCACATTTAGTGTTAATAAGCTAGATTTCAATGTCCAAAGAGAGTAAAAGTTTCATTTTCTCTGTACTATACTGTGCTAAGCCACTCTTAAAATATTGAGTTTAGTCATGAACATTTTAAGAAGGGCATTAGAGCATCTGAAGAATGATCATCATGAGGATAAAGACTCTGCAAATTATGTTTATGGGATAGTTGATGGAGATGTGGATATCTAAACTGCCTGCAAAAAGGTCATGAGTGACACATTTGAAGGACCATGCTGGAGAAGATAAGTTGAAATTTCTTTCTTCAACTATAAGGATGACACAATTGTCCTATTGACAGTTAAATGGAATTTTAGGGATGCAGATGTTTGTTTAATGTTAAAATTACAATGTAAAGAGTTAGAATTTTCAAATAATGTAGAGGATTGCCTAGTGATTAGTTACCAATCTGTGGAGATAAATACCATGGAAACAAATTCTTTTTTAAAAATATATTTTTATTGATTTCAGAGAGAAAGGAAGAGCGATATAAAAACATTAATGATAAGAGAAAATCATTGACCGACTGCCTCCTACATGTCCCCCCCCCCCCCCGGACACTGTGCCCGCAACCTGGGCATGTGCCCTTGACTGTAATCAGAGAACCTGGGATCCCTCAATCCACAGGCCGATACTCTATTCACTGAGCCAAACCAGCCAGGGCTAGAAACACATTCTTAACCTTGGTAATGTAAAGATAGAACACTCTAATTTAACATTCATTTCTTTCTTTCTTCTTTAATTGTTGACACTATTGTAGATGTCCCCCATTTCTCGCCCACCCTTTACCCACTTCTACTCAACCTCTTTCACCCCTGCCTTTGACCATCACCACACTGCTGTCTGTGTCCTTGGGTGTTCTTTGGCTAATCTCTACACATTCATTTATCCATTCCCCCCAATCCCTTTCCCCTCTGACCTCTGTCATTCTGTGCCATATATCCATGCCTCTGGTTTTATTTTGATAATCAGTTTATTTTGTTCATTATATTCCACATATAAATGAGATCTTATGGTATTTGTATTTCTGTGCCTGGATTATTTTGCTTAGCGTAATAATCTCCAGGTCCATTCATGATACTGCAAATGATAAGCGTTCCTTCTTTTTTACAGCCTGTAGTATTCCACTGTGTAAACGTACCACAACTTTTTTGTCCACTTGTCTAAGGATGGACACTTATTTCTCTTAATTGTTATAAAAATAATTAAAGGGTTGTAAGAATAAGCAAAACACAGTAAAATAAAAGACTAGTCTTGCTGTTATCTATAATAATAAAAGTGTAATATACTAATTAGACTGAATGACCTTCTGTAGAAGCAAGGGCTGTAAGGACTGAGGCAGAGGAGGCTGCCATGGTGGCAGGGCCTGAACCCCTTGCACAAATTTCGTGCATTGGGCCTCTAGTATATTATAATAAAAATATATGTTCAAGGGAAATAATGTAACTTAAAGTAAAATAAACTGATCATAAATATATTATAGAGTTCATATAATGAAGATAAAATGTAGTTATTAACTTTGTGACAACCAAGATGAGAAAGGCAATAAACATTTATCCATTAGGAGAAAATATACAGAACTTTAAAAGGAAGTATAGATTTTTTTTGTTAAGGTTTAATGACTCTCATCCAACTGGTGTAGCTCAGTAGTTGAATGTCAGCCTATTAACCAGGAGGTCATGGTTTGACTCCCAGTCAGGGCACATGCCCAGGCTGAGGGCTTGATTCCCAGTGTGGGGTTTGCTGGACTCAGCCGTTGGTGATTCTCTCTCATCATTGATGTTTTTATCTCTCTCTCTTTCTCTCTGAAATCAATAAAAATACACTAAAAATGAGATTTAAAGATTCTATTTGGAACAATTTAAATAATAGCACATATAAAGTTATGTAGTCAATCTATTGAAGTGTCCAACAATATAAGCACAATATGATATCAGTAGTGAATGATATGAGCACCAGATATGAGAAAAATATCAGGTTACCACTTAGTATATTGAGAAAATATGGAACAAAGAGGTCTTATAATATTAACAGAATTTTTTTTAAAAAAGATAAGAGGTATTTTTGTTGATTTTCTTTTCTTTTTCTTTTTCTTTCTTTCCTTTTTTTTTTTTTTTTTTTTTTGGAGTAAGAAGAAAGAAATGTATAAGAAAAGAATATAAGAAGCAGGCAAATAAAAATAGAAACTGGCTAGAATGAAAGATCCATGCTCCAAAAAAGCAGAGGAGGTAGAGGTCTCAAACCATGGCCAAAGAGGATCTATCTCCACTGATAGGTTACTGGGCCTGAGCCCCCACTCACCCTCCCTCGGCTTTCATGTTATGGTTTCACTGAGAGTGAGCCAATTATACTGCCAACAAGGTTTGTCAATGATTTCTTCATTTGTCACTGGACTAAGCTAAAAGAGGTATTAATTAAAAAAGAATATTATTAGTTTCAATAAACTAAAATATTTTAGAAATATTTTTATTTTCATAAGTTTACCCTCAAGCTACTTTCCTTTAAAAAATGTCTTTATTGATTTTAGAGAAAAAGGTAGGGAGAGGGAGAGAGATAGAAACATCAAGGAGAGAGAAACATCAATTTGCTGCCTCCTGCATGCCCTCTACTGGGATCAAACCCACAACCTAGGCATTGATCCTGACTGGGAATCACACTGGTGACCTCCTAGTGCATGGGCTGACACTCAACCACTGAGCAACACTGGCTAGACAAGCTACATTTTCTTAAGGCAGGAAATTCTCTTTCTCTAATTCTTACTTCCTGTGTGTTTAACTATAATCTGGATAATTTGTTTAAACTCTCCAAAACCTGAAATAAGAAATATCAGGTTTCTGGATGTTCTCATTAAATCTGGCATTTGTAATAATGAGTCTTTCTTTTCCATATTTCCTTCTAAAGATGTTTTTAGGCAATTATCATCTTGGCAATCTCTCTACTTCAAAGTATACATTGGAAGTAGAGAGAGAGTTTATTATAGCTTTAACCACTCAGAGGATGTTAAACAGCTATTTTTCTCTTACTCTTCCATTCATGATCATTTCTATCCTTGTTATTATGCAAATACTATAATTTCAGGTAGGAAAGCCACACTTGAATGAGAAAGGAAGAAAGAAATGAAAATTTAGCAAGGATTAAAATAAAAAGGATTTAACAAAAAAATGTCCTTTTTTTCCTTAATTTGACCAGTTTACAACTCTCTGGTTCATTATGAGTGGTACATGTTGTAAGAGTAGTTTTATACTTATATGAAGTAGAAAAAGTACATAATTATTATATAAAATAATAAAAATTGAGTATTATAATATCAACATTCAATATATTTTTAGTTTAAGTTTAAAAAATCTAGTATGAAAATTTTTCAAAGTAAAAATTGTAAAAGATTGAATAATAAACATTTATTTAATAATTACTAAATAGATACTGTTCTTAATATTTTATATTCATTAACTTATTTAATTCTTATAACTATTTTATGTGATAAACACTCTTTTATTCTAAAACTTTTTCTTTAATATGTTTTTTACTGGTTTTAGAAAGAAAGGAAGGGAAAGGGAGAGATAGAAACATCGATAAGAAACATCAATCTGCTGTCTCCTGCACGTCCCCAGCAAAAGATGGTTGTTAGTTCCATACAAAGGGATATGCATTTAAAAAACCCAGTCCTGCCGAGACTGGTTTGGCTCAGTGGATAGAGCCTCGGACTGCGGACTGAAGGGTCCCGGGTTCGGTTCCAGCAAGGGCATATACCTTGGCTGTGGGCACATCCCCAGTAGGAGGTGTGCAAGAGGCAGCTGATAGATGTCTCTCTCTGATCGATGTTTCTGACTTTCTATCCCTCTCCCTTCCGCTCTGTAAAAAATCAATAAAATATATTTTTAAAAAATAATAAATAAAATAAATAAATAAATAAATAAATAAAAAACCCAGTCCTGAGTCCTGACTGGGAAACAAATGTGACCCGCTGCTGCATGAATCAACACTTAACCACTGTGCAACACTGGGTAGGGGAGACACTTTTGATAATTCTTTTATGCAGATGAGGCCACACAGTACAGAGGAGTTATTTGCTCATAATTACACAGCAATTAAGAGCCAAAGCCTGTGACCTAAATTCAAGAGCAATCTGTCTTGATTCTGTGCACTGATAATTCTCTTTTAAATTTAATAGCCACCATACCTTTTCTATAAACAAAACCTGGTACAGTATAAGTGCCTTTGAAGAAAATTGTACATATAAATTCAGGTTTCCATATTTTTCCTTTCAATTTTATTGAAATATAATTGACCTACAGTACTGTGTAAGTTTAAGGAATATACCATAAAGAACTGACTTATACATGTTGCAAAATGATTACCCACAGTAAGGTTAGTTAACATATATCATCTCATATAAACATTAACGTTTTTCATTATGGAAAATTTTAGGATTTGCTCTTTTAGCAGCTTTCAAATATTCCATAGTGTTAACTGTAGTGTTCATGCTGTACATTATATCTATAGTAGTTATGTATCTTATAACCAAAATTTGTATCTTTTTATCACTTTCTTGGATGAAGGTGGTGAAATACTTTTGCTCCTATTTCTACCCAATTTCTATTGCTCATCATCTTTTTCATTACCTCTCTCAGCCTCCCAGGCTAGATCACTTTTATCTTTAGTTACCAAAGAAATAGGTTGTTCTGAGTTTTACTGTGTGCTTCAATTTCAGATTGAGTAGTACTCAAGGCATTTCTTACCCCAATCCACACATTCTCTTCTAATTCACTTCTCTTTGCTTAAATGAACTAAATGATAATCCGTTTCTGCTTGTTTTTCTTTTCATTAGCTGATCTGAAGGACACTTGCGGTTCACCTTTGACCTTTTTCTCTGGCAGCTGGACTTTATCATTACCCATGTATTTAGTCAGTTTTTCTCATCTCAACATTTAGCCTTTGCCTGTTACTTTATAACTATACTTTCTTATATACATATCCCTTTGTATGGAACTAATATTAATCATCTTCAGCAATTCTGTATATACTCGAGTAACTTTTTCATGAGTGGATCTGTTTAGATGAAGTTTTAATTTACTTTGTCCTTAAAATTTTGCCTTATTATGACCAAAAATTTTAGTTTTATTTTTTCAAATTTGTTTTATTCTAAAACTAGAGATGCTTTTCACTGGACTATAACTTTCAAATAATAATAATATTCAAAAGGTACTTTGCAAAGAAGCAGTCTGTACACATTGTCCTTTTTAACCTTCATAACAATCCCTGTAGGTCAAACATGTCAAACTCAAAGGCTAACACAGAACAAATAACTGAGACATGGGGCCTGTGAGTAATGAGTTTGACATGCTTGCTCTCGGTGATTATTCCCACTTTACTGAAGAAATAATTGGGGACAAATTTCACATGCTCATCAAAGTTAGCAGCAGTTATTGCTGCATCACACTCACAGGTAGAGGCATTATTTAGTTATTGTCTACTCAAAGGCATAATATTTCATTACCTGAAATAGCAGGGAATACATCATCAGGTTGACTTTTTAAAACTTATTTTCAATCCATGATTAATGGATTTAATACTTTTGCTCCTATTTCTACCCAATTTCTATTGCTCATCATCTTTTTCATTACCTCTCTCAGCCTCCCAGGCTAGATCACTTTTATCTTTAGTTACCAAAGAAATAGGTTGTTCTGAGTTTTACTGTGTGCTTCAATTTCAGATTGAGTAGTACTCAAGGCATTTCTTACCCCAATCCACACATTCTCTTCTAATTCACTTCTCTTTGCTCAAATGAACTAAATTCTAATTACTTTAATCTTTAGAAATATTACATAGTTATTTATGTATATTACATTATATTTTCCTCTTCTTTATTCCTGATGTTTAGGTCTTCATATACTTTTTTGTTGCTGTTAATCCTCACCTAAGGATATTCTTTCCAATGCTTTTATGACAGACTAGAAGGGAAGTGGGGGGAGAAAAAG
Source organism: Antrozous pallidus (assembly GCA_027563665.1). Classification (NCBI taxonomy): domain Eukaryota; kingdom Metazoa; phylum Chordata; class Mammalia; order Chiroptera; family Vespertilionidae; genus Antrozous; species Antrozous pallidus. The sequence goes on from CM050513.1 coordinate 30,340,246, forward strand.
ATTTATGTGATGTGAGAGAGAAACATTGAATTGCCTCCCACACACATCCCAACTGGGGGTGGTGAATGAGCCTGCAAGTGCATTGAATCCAAGACCCTGAGCCACACAGGTCAGGGAAAATCTTCATGCACTTCTTAAGGCAATCACATCTGCTTGATCTTTACTGATTTCTTGCAACTTTGCAGGTTTCTCTGCTACTTCCATGAATGGAATGAATAGACTATACACTTATTTTATATATGTGTGTGGAAGGTTTTGGAATTAAGAAAAGGTTGTTTTTGTTCCCTATCTATAGGCTTTGATTCTTGTCAACAACAAAATTAGCAAAATCAGCCCTGGAGCATTTGCACCTTTGGTGAAATTGGAACGACTCTATCTGTCCAAGAATCAGCTGAAAGAATTGCCAGAAAAAATGCCCAAAACTCTTCAGGAGCTTCGTGCCCATGAGAACGAGATCACCAAAGTACGAAAATCTGTGTTCAATGGACTGAACCAGATGATTGTCATAGGTACGAATATTCTTATAACATTAAGACCAGGATTCACACTTCGCCTTGAGAGATTTCAAGTAAATCTAGCTGCAGGAAGGTAAATTAGCTAGAATGTACATACATGTCTTCAGCTTATTGGAATGGCAGTGGCAGGGTCAGAAGAAATCTGTGCCTTACAATGTTTTTATTTCTTGTCCTTAGGAATCTTAAAATGTAGAGAAAGCTCTAGAGCTGAAATTACCCTACTGTATTTCAGATGCAGGATGTAATTCAATAGTACTTAATAAAACACATTTGGTGATACATTTTTATTTTGGGAATTAATGCTATTCTGAAAATATATAAACCATTTGCTTTAAAATATGTGTTCTAATGTTTTGCTCTAAAACACTAGAATTACAAAATTATGATTTATAATTGGCTTACAAAATGTTAGATTAAATTATTTAACAGCATCTGTAATGTATTTTAGGAAAGTAGTAGCCCCATAATTTGTAAATATTTGCTTTTGTTGATTTCTGGGCAAAGCTATGTATGCAACTTAAATAATGTTGTTTTTCTCACTGTTACTCTTTCATAAATATTTTTATTATTGTTGTTATTTGTTGCTTCTTTTAGTATAAGGACCATTTTTTACCAGATTTTATAATCCCTTTGAGGAGCATTGTTTTCATTTCTCTTTTGTTTTTCATTAATAACGTTATTAAATCAAATTTCTGGTAAATTCCTTGTTGTAATAGACACTACTCTGACTTGCCATATTCTAAAACTGTCCTCTAAAAACTCTGCACTTACTGTATTTATAGAACTGGGCACCAACCCACTGAAGAGCACGGGAATTGAAAATGGAGCTTTCCAGGGAATGAAAAAGCTCTCCTATATCCGAATTGCTGATACCAACATAACCGCCATCCCTCAAGGTGATAGAAAATTCCCCAAAGCAATTTAAACATTGAAATTCAAAGGCTTGTACACATTTTAGAAATTTGAATGGTAACTCAAGTGGACAACTTATTTTTAGTAAATTTTCCATCCCTGGAAGTGTTCTTCTGAGCCTGGCTGACTACTGGGCCATCTAGGCTCATTGTAGAGGTGAAGTCTTTTCTAAGATGTATGTTAATGTATGTACCATGGTTTTATATGATAGAACTAGAGGCCCAGAGCACAAAATTCATGCACAGGTGGGTGTTTCCTCAGCCCAGCCTGTATCCTCTCCAATCTGGGACCCCTCAAGGGATGTCCCATTGCCCATTTAGGACTGATCCACATAGAGGGACAGTCAGACGTCCCTCTAACAATCCAGGAATGCTGGCTCCCAACTGCTTGCCTGCTTGCCTTCCTGATTGCCCATAACTGCTTCTGCATTCAAGCCTGATCACCCCATAACCACTCCCCTGCCAGCCTGTTTGCCCCTAACTGCCCTCCCCTGAAGGCCTGGTCACCCCTAACTGCCCTCACGTGGAGGCCTGCCCTCCCCCAACTGGTCTCCCCTACAGGCCGGGTCACCCCCAACATCCCTCCTCTGCCAGCCTGGTCAGCCCTAATTGTCCTGCCTTGCAGGCTTGATCACCCACAACTTCCTTCCCTTGCAGGCCTGTTCCCTCCCAACTGCCCTCCCCTGCTGACCATCTTGTGGTGACCATCTTGGGTCCACATGATGGCAGCTATCTTTGACCACATGAGGATAGCCAACTTGTGTGTTGGAGTGATTGTCAATTTGCATATTAATCTCTTATTAGATAGGATAGAGGCATGTTGTACAGGTGGGGGTCAGCTGGTTTGCCCTGAGGGGTGTCCCGGGTCAGGGTGGGGGTACCCTTGGGGTGAGGGATGGCCTGGGCGAAGGGACTGTGTGGGTTTGCAGGCTGGCCACGTCCCCTGGTGACCCAAGCATTGGCCCTAGTATCTGGAGTTTATTTATCTTCTATAATTAAAACATTGTAGCAAAGACCAAGGCAGGCCAGGGCTGTGGGAGCTTGGCTTCCTTCATCGCCAGGGGCAACTCAAGCTTCCTGCTCTCTCTCCAGTTCCATGGCTGATGCCATTTTTTATGGGATTTATTTATCTCCTATAATTGAAACTTTGTAGCATTGAGTGTAGGCCTAGGCCACCCAGGGCAACAGGGAAGCTTGGCTTCCTCCATTGCTGGAGAAAACCAAGCCTCCTGCTTGCTGCAGCTCCATGGCCACAGCCATCTTGGTTGGGTTCATTTGAATACTTGCTCCTGATTGGCTGGTGGCCATGACTTGTTAGTGTATTGGAGGTATGGTCAGTTTGCATATTACTCTTTTATTAGATAGTATTGTGATTTCACAAAGAAAAAAGAACATCTATTTAAAGAAATTTAATTCCTTGGTAGTACTTTGTTTAAAAGGAGAGGGGAAATGGGGAGATGAGGACACATATGTAATATCTTAATAAGTAAAAAAATCAAAAAAGAAAAGAGAGAAGAGGAAGAAAAAGAGAGAGATGGAAGTACATTAGAAATTGAGCCAATTTTTAATTTGATCTTTAACCTGTTAGTGAGTTTCTTTCCATCTGAGGATTTTCCAGTTATTTTCTAAAAGCATCCACAGTGACTGTACTCTTATTTTAAGGGAGGCAATTGTGTGTTATAGAGTATAGATTTTGGAGTCTGTTTGCTTGAGTTAAAATTGTCCCTAATTGGCTCTGGGATCTTGGACAAGTTATTAAAATCTATGCCTCAATGTATTTATTAGTGAAGTGAAAATAATATCTACCTCATTGGATTGTTTCAAAATTAAATAAATAATTAGAGGAATATATGGCATGTAGTTAGCAGTGGATTCATTGTTTTATGTTGTTTTAATCAAAAAATATTTTGAACACTCATTTTGCTTAGTCAAAGTTCCAAACCCAGGAGATAGGACAGTGAACAGGATATTCTACCTGCCTTCAAGGAGCTTACTGCCTGAAACCAAGCCAGACAGCTTTACACAGCAATCATCACACAGTCATGGGGTAAACTCATTTTGTGAAGGGCTACCCAGGAGAGCTGCATCAGCCAGTATTTGTGAATCAGAAAGGCATCAAGTCATCAAAAATAAGTTTCACTAATTGACACATTTTCTCTGTCTTAGTTCCTCTAGTCTCACAAAAATCCCTTTGCATTTTCAAATTTTCCTTTCAATCTGGCCCTTCTCAATGTAGATGTCTTTTCCTTGGACTGGGTAGAAAAGATAGCTTCTTGCTCACAGAAACAATGACTCTTCCTTGCGCTTCCACGGAAACTTCAACTCTTGAGTGTACATATTCCATAGAATGGTTTCTTACCTCCCCTTGCCCTCTCCAGAGTCTTTTTGCTACAGAGGATGTTTTTTTACTCATAATAGCAACTACTAGCATAGATGGATAGATAGATACATAGATAGATAAGGGAGATTGATTTACAGTTCATAAAACACATTCTTGTTGAGTCTCTGATTTTTTGCATGTAACAGTGATCTTTATCCCTAGTGCAGGGATTATATACATTTAATATATTTTATTTATATTTATATAGTTATATTTTATGACATATATATGTAAATTTATATATCGATATATATATATCATCTATCTATCCATCCATCCATCCATCCATTTACCTACTTATCTACCATCTATCTATTTATATTTTGTATAAAGCCTTAGAAATGTAGAAGGTGAAGTAGATTAGCTGTAATTTAAAGTGCAGGTCTTTCCACTCCTTATGATGCCAGATGGTTTGCTTTAAGAACAATCTTTGATTTTGCTGCCCTTGATGCATCTTCCTAAATATTCCTCAGTAACATTTTCATCAAGGAGTCATCTATTTTTCTTAACTTTCTTATGTCCTTTCCCTATCCTAGGTGCTCTTTTCTCATTGTGCTTTTATTTGCTAAACACTTAATTAACATTACAATTATAGTAACTACATTTTATTCAGCACTTGACCCAAAGCCCATCATGGATTCTGTTATATGAATCTCATAACAGTCCTCTGTAAGTAATATTTTTACACCTGTTGTATAAATGAGGAAAATTAAGTATAAAGAGATGAAGTAACTTGTGATCAGTGTCTTGGAGCGGAGAAGTGTCAGAACAGGGTTTGCCAGAGCTCCAGTGTTGGACTACTTCACTCTGCTGTCATATTAAGTCCTATCTCCATGCATAGTTATATATGTATATAACATATAAGTCTATCTTTCTTAGGCTGAGACCCTTCAGCCTGAACATCACCAACCTTCAGGGAGTCTTAATTTCTCCATGTTATTTTCCATCACTGATGGACACGGGTAGTAAGTAGAATGGAACAGAGAAATTATAAATTTACTCGAGTTAGATCAAACTGAGTGAGAGCCGTGACTCAGCCTTTTAGTTGCTCTCTGACTTTAGGCTAATTATTTCACATCCCTACAGCACCAGTGTTATCATCTATAAAACTGGTGACATCTATCCTCGAGAATGAATATTTATGAGGATTAATAGATGTAAGATTTGTAATGCACAAACATAGTATTTGGCCCAAAATAAGATGTCAGTATGTTTTCTCTTCAAATGAGAAAAGAAAGGAAAAATAAAGTAACTATAGTTTAGGTTCTTTGGCTCAATGCTGCAGTGCCAAGACTATGATGCTCTTTATAAATTTGACTCTCTCTATCCTAGGCAAAGTTTTCTTCCTTGGCTATAACTTTCCTTTGGGGAACCTGACATCCCCAAAGGCAGACCCTTAGATGTGATGATAATTGGTGTTCTAGAGAGGCTACATTTTAAAAAACATCTTTTTATGGTAAAAGGGAAGAAAAAAACTTGCATTCATTGCTTTTTAGTCATAGAAATTGTTTAAAAATCCACATGTATTTATTCTATGGAAATTCTGGTTTTTCAAATCCTTTATTTCAAGAGTGACTGTGATTTACTGATGCCTATTCATCAGAATAATAAAATTGTGATTTCATTTCCTTACGTTCAGAGCTTGCTATTTTAACTCTCTTGGGCTATCTGGGAACTTAATACATTCCTACCTAGTTGCTAGATAAACTATAGCATTTGTAACTTTGCACCTCTGTTTCTTCCTGCTTTATGAAATGGGGCAAATGAAAAATAATATAAATATTGAAAAAATTAAATGAGCTAAGTTAGAAAAGAGCCAATGTCAGTGTTTGGTATAAAACATACATTCAGTAAGTAAAATATTTACACATAGAGCATCTCCCACATATATAGAGAAACTAAGTCGTTTTCAATCAAATACAGACTAAACGTTTACATTAAATTGACAATCTTAATAGAAATCAGTAGAATGAAATGAAAATTTGGGACCAGACATAACCTGCAATTTTCCATTTCTATTTTTAATAGGCAAATAACCAATACTTTCATCTAAGCAGACATTAGTTCTACATGCAACCAATTTTCAGTTTTCTTTGTAGTTGTAAGTGGGACAATATGCTCTTTAAAAAGCTCTATGAAAACATAATACCTCCTCAGATGGCTGGAGAAAATGAAAATAAAATATTTAAACTTTTATATTATAAATTTTTAGAATTCCTAGTCATTCAAGAAATTCTGTCTAGAGGTTTAGTACATATTCTGGACCTAAAATGGTTTCCCAGATGCTCAACATATGGCAGATCACTTGATTAGAGGCTTCTGCACTCCACTTCTATATAGAAAGTCTTGATTTTTAAAATCCAAGGAAGCTTTACCTCTTTCTGTACACCCATGTTGCCTGAGGCATTTGATATTTCTGTGGAAAAGTTGATTAAGACTAAAGCCAATATGTCAATTAGTATTTTTTTTAAAAATATATGTTTCTACCCGAAACCGGTTTGGCTCAGTGGATAAACCATCAGCCTGTGGACTGAAAGGTCCTAGGTTTGATTCCGATCAAGAGCATGCGCCTTGGTTGTGGGCACATCCCTAGTAGGGGGTATGCAGGAGGCAGCTGATTGATGTTTCTCTCTCATCGATGTTTCTAACTTTCTGTTCCTCTCCCTTCCTCTCTGTAAAAAATCAATAAAATATATTTTAAAAATGTTTCTACTGATTTTTTTTTTATAGGGAGAGAGAGAAACATCAATGTGAGTGAGAAATATCGGTTAGTTGCCTCCTGTATGTACTCTGACTGGATACAGAATCCACAACATGGGCATGTGCCCTGACTAGGAATTGGACCAGAGACCCTTCAGTGCATGGGATGATGCTCAACCAACCGAGACACACCAGCCAGCATATCAATGTTAGTTTTTAATGATGATCATTAATGAAATAACTAGTTAACTTATCCTTTATAATAAAAGGGCAATATTCAAGTAGACTGAATGGCAGAACTAAACAACCAATCAAAGCATAATATGCTAATGATATGCTAAGGCTGCTCAACCACTCAATATGGCATGCACTGACCACTAGGGGGCAGACAGTCACTTGTCAACCAGTTGCTATGATGTGCACTGACCACCGGGGGGTAGATGCTCCCACTGTTAGGTTAGCTTGTTGCTGGGGTCCAGCAGATTGGGACTGAGTGAAATGGGCCAGACATGCCCTGGAGCCCTCTTGCTGGCCCTTCCTGTCCTGATCATGCTCTGGTGGGGTCCCTCAGCCTGGCCTGTGCCCTCTCACAATCCAGGACCCCTTGGGAGATGTTGGAGAGCCAGTGTCAGCCCTATCTGACATCCACTCCCCTCAGGTGGGTGCCAGATGCAGGCCCTATGGCTATCGGGACTTAGTGGGCTTGAGCCCACAGCCGGCACAGTGGGTCTAGGATGAGTGGGAGCAGCAGGTAGAAGCTGCAAGTGGTGTTGGACTGCAGGTTTCAGCTCAATCCCTGCTGGTCACCCTGAGGGACATCACCCATGCACAAATTTGTGCACCAGGCCTCTAGTATATAATTTCTTTTCATAGTTCAACTGCTCATCACTTCATGTTAGAGTAATTATAATTTAGTGTTAGCCCATTAACAAAGGTGTAAAAACTTAACGAGATTCAGGGCTTCGCTGCAGTTCCACAACTGTATCCTAACAATTCGTAAGAGGGAAACATCTTCTATAATATATCATAAGCACAGTTTATGTTTTTGTTAAAATCAATCTAGGAGAAATGTGAAGACATCTTATACTACTTGCAAGAGCATGTATTATTACAAAAATGATGAAGGAAAATAAGGAAACACAAAACTAATGAACAAGATAAAAAACAAACAGTTTGGTACTGTTAAGTCTTTTAGAAATTATGTTTATTGCTAATTTACATTTTGTATCCATATTCCAGGTCTTCCCCCTTCCCTTACTGAATTACATCTTGATGGCAACAAAATCACCAAAGTTGATGCAGCTAGCCTCAAAGGACTGGATAATTTGGCTAAGTAATATTTTATATTTTTTTCATAGCATTCTTTCAATATAATGACTAGGTATATTAGTGCCCACATGCTCAGATTTAGAAACCTGATTGATTTTTTACTGTAAAACATTTTTTGTTGTTGTTTATGAAAACCTCAGACTTAAGCTAGCCCAATTAAGGCTGTTAAATAAACACTAATGATTCATAGTGATACATTACTTACTGTAACTGAGATCAACCTATTAGTTTATGAATACCCTCTTATTGTAAAATTAAGATATATCTTATTACAAGGCATTCAATTAAATCAGTATGTAAATTCAATATGTTCTTAGTTGCATTGAAGGTTAAGTAAATTATAACACAGGGTTCAGAATTTGAAAATGCATTAAAATTAAAGCTATCAGGATATATAAATATTGGACATCTTATACTACATTATAGAGTTAGAATACTACGAGTTATGATGAGATTCCATAATGCTTATTCTGAAGAGTTTAAAAGGTCTCTTGACCCTTAATGTAGTATAAAATAGATTTTTAAATGTCTGGCCCTTTTTTACTTTACCCACTTATAAAATGATCACTAATTCCTGTCTTGCTTTCTAACCTGACTTTAATCATTCATATATTTGCAACCTGGTTAAGTAATAAACAGAGGAGAGTGCTGGAAAGGTCTTTCAGTTGTCTTCAAGGAGCACACTGTATATTGCTGAATACATGTATTGCTGACTGTTTTTACAGAGAAGCATGGTATATGCCAAAATGGATCACTCCTTTTGTATGTAAATTTCATGGCAGATAAATAAATATAAAGTATTCAATTCATCTTTGAGAAATATCTACTGTGGGATGGATATATAATGCAACTTTTCCTATTTCTGTGGACATTTTTTAGTGCCCCAATGGACGGTGAGGGCTGAAGATGAGTGCATGCTAAGAAATCCTTTAATTAAAACTATTTTAAATACAGCTTCTAATGTATAAAGTATTTTTCAAAATAGTATTATGTATCACCCACCTTTATATGTTGATTTGATCCCTTCAGTTGCAGAAAATATATTGCATTGCTTCCTGTATAGAATTGTCTTTATGACAGCTGTTATTATTGGATCAATATTTGGATGAATAGTAGGGATAAGAATTAATACTAGTCTAATGTTCTAAATATGGTAAATCATTCATATTCCTTGTAACTTTGTAGTAAAATAAGTTATTATATACTAAAAATTGTATGGATATCTTCAGATTCTTCACTTAAATATTAACATCCTATGCTTTGTATCAAATACAAAGAAGTATAAAGAGCTAGTAAATGTTGAAAAGATCAATAGAAGTAAGAATTTCTGTTTAAATGGATTTGAATTCCATTCATTAAGTTAGAGCAGATTGTCTCATTGGCCAAGCAAACTTTCTTGAATCTTAAATTTATCAAATAAATCTGGTTTTGGAATTAAGTCCAGAAAAAATTGTCTATTAAGCCATCAAATCCTTGTGTTATTTGCTTTTCACTGATGTTGGAACATGAGAAGTATTTTGGTGCTGAAAAATCAAAACTATGAAAAGAAGAAAGCATTCATTGATCTTAGAATATGTTGCAGGGCAAATATTCCAATGAGTTGTTGGGAACAATGGAGGACAAAATAGTGTGTGTTTCTCTGCAAAAGCAAAAAAAGATTTTTAGGCAAATTTCCCTTTTATCACACACACACACACACACACACACACACACACACACGTGCACATATGTCATCATATATATCAATATGTATTATTAAATCATCATCTCTCCCTTATAAAGTATGATAATCTTCAATGAAAAGAATCATGGATTTTTGACCCATGTGTCCCCTGCTCTCACAAGCTAGGATGATATCTTGAACATATTAGGTTCTCAAATATATAAGTAAATTATTTAAAAACTGAAGTTTACTTGAATAAATTATTAGGGATAGTAGATTCTAAGAAATGTGTTATCCCAAAATGGACATGGGACTTAGAATATTAAAAGAAATAAAAGATATAATTTTGAAATTAAAAAAAAGAAAAAGCTAGAAATAAGAGACAAATGCCTAAGACTAAGGAAGAACAAAAATATTCTGAGTCAAGATTCCAGGTTAAGACTCTATAGCTAAAATAAGCTAACTCTGCTATTAAATGTCTAAAATCAGTATATTTTAATCTCAGTTATTTCAACTACCAAGTCATGGTTCCAATTGGGAGACTTTGGTTACCTAAGCCAGCATTTAAACCTTAAAAGGGCTCAAAGGTCAGAACTAGCTGAAGGCAAGTAGAAACTATCCTATAAAATGTGCCCAAGTCTCCTTCACTACATTTGAAGAAACCCAATAGATTCTTCCTCTTTCTCTCCCTTGGAGATTTCTGGATTTCTTCCAATATCTTCTTGTCTAATCCCTAGATATGTAGGCCAGAGATCAGGGTCAGGAACCAGGATGTTGGGGCCAGGCACATTCTGACAGAAACAGATGGTCATTGAAGAATTCTTAGTATAAGATGCTAATTATGCTAACCTTTCTGGAAGGTAGTTTTATTAACTCATTAGAATCCTGTACCTTTTATTTCCAACAAATAAATTTATGTGCTAAATTTACAATGGTTTAGTTTCCAATGTAATCAAAATGATAAGAGTATTTATTTTTTTATTTTTCTTCCAAATGAATCCACTACGTTCATTATATGGAGGAATCACCTTAATGGCTATTCATTGATTATTTCAAGCTCTATGTTAGTACTGAATATACAATACAGTCACTTTGCTCAAGGAAAGACATACAAGAACACAGTCCCATGAGTTTTACAAGAAGGTGGCAGCAGGATGATCGGTACTTGAGCATTTACTGGGGTACCAATTCAGTCTGCTATTGTCAGAGGAATTTTAAAGAGGATAACTCTAACCTGAAATCTTCAGAAAAACTGGGCTTTGTCCAAGTTCAATAAATTTGAACAAAATACTCTAGACATAGGAAAGAGTAAATGCAAAACTGAAAAATGTCTTTTTTTTGTTACTCAGTTAATCATGTGCCTGTGAGAAGGCATCCATGAGTGGTAAATGCCCTTGTTTTCCTTTTTCTATTGCAGGTTGGGACTGGGCTTCAACAGCATCTCTGCTGTTGACAATGGCTCTCTGGCCAACACTCCTCACTTGAGAGAACTTCACTTAAACAACAACAAGCTTATCAAAGTGCCTGGTGGGCTGGCCGAACATAAGTACATCCAGGTAATGCAATGCCACTAACTATTGCAAATAATATCTATTGAGCAAATCCTCTTCACTGGAAGCTCTACTTAGAAATTATTTTGCAAAGAGATACTTTTAATATTTCCACATAAATAGTCATTCTAATTTTATAAAATACTAGTGTCCCAGTGCACAGATTCATGCACATTGAAAGGAAATTAATTAGAAGAAATATTTTAATATCTCTATTTGCCCTTTCTCTATAATAGAAGTGCCAAATAAATTCACAATCTATAATGACAGATCAAAACACATGCATGCGATTGGCACTAGCTAGAACTTTATATGTATCATGCATGCATGAGTCAATTTAGCCATATATATATATATGCAAAGTGTCTGCTTGGAAGTTCGACCAGGAGACCAGGAGTTTGATTGCTCACTATGATGTGCACTGACCATCAGGGGATGGTGTGGATTGAAGGAAGGTCCTAGCCGACAGCTGGCAGCTGGGGAAGAAAGGCCCCAGCTGGCAACTGGGAGGCTCAAATTGGCTCTGATGATCAGCCAGGCCTAGCTGTGCATGAATTTTATTCACTGGATCTGTAGTATATATAGAATAAATTCCTTAATTAGACTTGCTTTTTGATTTAGCTAAACTTTTTCAACCCAGTGAAGCACCTCAACTTCTCTTTTAAGTAATTGTCAGCAACACAACAGTAAATATCAACATGAAGCAGGTTATTATTGTAGTTCATGCAGGGATAACAAAGGGTAAAATATTTAACTATAGCAGTGTTTGACTTTAACCTGCACAGCAAGAAAACTTGAAGTCATTTTAAAAGTCCACCATTTCTTAATTCTTTTCAGTTGAGTCAAGTTTCTAAACTTTCTAAATCTCTGTTTTTCAGCTAATGGGGAAAAAATAGGATTCTACTGAGTTTCCTATCTATCTACTCCAGGAATTCTGTGAAGATCAAATGATATGAGGAATAGGAAAATGTTTTACAGATATTTGGTTAAAGTGTAAAATGTTTGCACTTGGCTATAAAGCAAGTCATGTTCCTGGGCTAAAGAAACTCCAAGGAGGCTAGTCATTAAGGAGAGGAAGTCAGGTGCTACTACATGCCTTCATTACCCGGCATCCACAGTCACTGTTTCCAGACTAGGCTGCCCTGAGGGCAGAATTTTGTGCCATGGGATTTTGGCAGTGTTGACTGTGATTTGGTGGGGTGTCACTCTGGGGTGGTGGCGGGGCCTGTGTCCCACTTGGGGGAAGCTGAGTGTTGGTTTGTTGGCACTTGGTCCGTGGTGCTGTTTATTTTTAAATGGCCAGTGTGTGTCACAGCAGCTCCTGCATTGAGTGTTTGCCACCTGGTGGTCAGTGTGTTTCATAGCTACTGGTCAGATGGACACTTAGCTTTTATATATATATATGTTCAAATGATTAGTATGTGTGTGTGTGTGTATATATATGTATATTCAAATGATTAGTTTTTTTAATTAAGGCTATTGCCTTGAACTTACTATAACGCTTGATTCCAGAATGTAACATTTTTTCTGAGGTAGGTATTTCAAGTCCATGATCAGTGTGATAACACATACTGGTTGGAGAAGATGATATAACCTATGATGCACAGATATGGGATAAAATAGTAGTTTTAACTTTTAGCTTCAGCATATATCATTTAAGTCAAAAGGGAATGTTTATGTAGCAATGTGACTGAATTAACTTTATATAAATTATCAAATTAATCCTCAAAAGGATTAGAGGGCACGGTTCAATGATCCGCTGTGGTAATAGAGCATTAAATTATTTCAGAGGTATCCTAGGTACTTTGTTCAACTTTGATGGTTCAGAAGCTAAAACTTGACACTAACACTATGTTATGGTAAAACCATTTTACAAAGTTGCCATTTAGATAACCTAGTATCTCAACTTTATTACTTAGGGGTTCAAAATAGGTTTATTTTTTTCTCTTCTATCAATTATATCAATAATTTACTGATATTTTTAAATGAGTTGTGACAAAAACTCCATTCTAAATTAATATGTCACAGTTTTCATTATTTTATGCTAATCTTTTTTCAGTGGGTGCTTGCTGATGGTAGAGAAGTGAATAAGCAGGTTTGAAGCCACAAGTGAAACCAAGTCTTTTGGAAGACCTAATAAGAATAGATATCATTGTTAATATCATGATTTTAGTTGGTGGTGGGTTTTGTTTTGTTTTGTTCTGTTTTCATTTTTAGATCTCAGTATAATCATTCTTACCTTTTCAGTTGCTCTTTTTCAAACATTAATCTAAATACATTACTTAGAGTTCATGTAATCAGTTTCATAGGCTTATTAAGAACATTTATGAAATGTGATGGAATGGGATGGGATGGGACAGAATAGAATAAATTTGATATAAAAATCACTGTCATGCTAAGCATTTTAAAATATACACAGAGGTATAAGTACTGAACCTCAATATGTAATGTTTCATATTGTGGATCACAGTGAAATATATATAAAATATGCTAGTTTGAAGTCTTTGTTGAATATCAACAAATATTATAGACTCTCACACAGGGTCCCACATTCAGAAGGGCCTCAATTTTGGTTTTCCATATCTAATAGTTTGTTCATATGCTCATTTTCTCTCTCTTCCTATAGGCACCATGCGATTTCAACTAACCTACTTCTTTTCCAAAAAGTTTTTAGGTTAACTACAGGCCCCGTGCATGAAATTCTGCATGGAGTTGGGGGGTTACCTCAGGCCAGCCTGCACCCTCTTCAATCTGGGACCCCTCGGGGGATGTCTGACTGCTGGTTTAGATTAGGTCCTGAGGAAGATCAGACCCTCTCACAATCCTGGACCACTGGCTCTTAATAATTAACCTGGCTGCCTGCCTGGTCACTCCTAACTGCACCTCCATCCCCACTGGCCTGGTCACCCCTTACTACCCTTTGTGCCAACCTGGTCATCCTCAACTGCCCACCCAATGCTCTGGTCGCCCATAAATGCCCCCCCCCCCCGCTGGCCTGGTAACCATTTACTGCCCCCCCACCAGCCTGGTTGCCCCTTACTGCCCCCCTTTAATTATAAAAATTAAAAAAGATAAAATAGAGATATTACATGTTTGTTAATTAGAAGACTCAGTATTATCAAGATAAAAGTTCTCCATTAGATGATCTAAATATTCCACACAATCCTTATTAAAGTCATGAACAAAACAGAAAAGGTTTTTCTCCTAATGGAGCTTTTATTTTATATGAGGAAAACAGACAAAAACAAAAATAAATATATAATGTGCTCTATAGTGATAATTGCTATAAACTAAGTAAAAAAAAAAAGTACAATAGCAACAGATAATGGCAGAATGGGATGTTTGGGGAGGACATTCCTGCTAAGGGAAAATTAATTACATGAAGAAGTAAGCCTGGCAGGCAGCTTGGAGAAGGTTATTGCAGGTGGAGGAAGCAGTGCATGCTGGCTAGAAGAGGAACCATCCTATCTAATAAAAGAGTAATATGCAAATTGACCATCACTCCAACACACAAGATGACCACACCCATGTGGTCAAAGATGGCCTCCCCCATGTAGACACAAGATGGCCACCATAAGATGGCCAGCAGTGGAGAACATTTGGGGGATACCAGGCCTGCAGTGGAGAGCATTTTGGGGAGACCAGACCTGCAGGGGAAGACATTTGTGGACAATCCGGCCAGCAGGAGAGGGCAGTTAATGGTGACCAGGCTAGCAGGGGAGGGCAGTTAGGGGCAATCAGGCTGACAGGGGAGCAGTTAGTCATTAATCAGGCTGTCAGGGGAGTGGTTAGGGGATGATCCAGCTGACAGGCAGAGTGGTTAGGGGCGATCAGGTAGGTAAGCAGGCGAGCAGTTGGGAACCAGCAGTCCTGGGTTGTTAAAGTGATGTCTAACTGGATCGGGCCTAAATGGGCAGTTGGATATCCCTCAAGGGACCCAGATTAGAGAGGGTGCAGGCTGGGCTGAGGGACACACCCTCCCCCATGCATGAATTTCATGCACCAAACCTCTACTGCCTGTTATATTAAAGGAGAAGCAAGTATGCCAGGTTGGTTGGATTGAACAGTGAAGAGAGATGAGGCCAGAGTAGAGGATACCAGATCATGTAGGATCTGGATGCCAATGTGAAAATTTTGGATTTTATTCTGTGTGACATGAGAAGCCAGTGGGATATTGATACAAAGAAGATATAAATTGGCTTAGTTTTAAAGGTAATTTCTTTGTGAACTAAAGAAAATAAAGAACAGACTTTAGTAAAGCAAAAGAGGAAACAGGAAGAACAATTAGTGCAACTTCAATACCACAAAAGAAGATAATGGCAGCTTTAGAAAAGGATTTGGGAGTAGACTTGGGGAGAAGAACTGGATTATATATATTTTGCAGTTGGATCTGGCAGGATTTGCTGATGGTTGGGCAGAGAGTATAAGGTAAAGGATAATGACAATGTTTTTAGATTGAGCATCTGAGAAGATTGAATTGCCATATACCAAAATGAGGGGACTAAGGAAGGAAAAAGCAAGTTTTAAAACAAAGAGAGAAATCAAAATTTTGGTTTAAGAAATATTACAATATTTAAACTGGAAGATGAAAATACTGAAAAAGAATAAAGTATTTACATGGAGAGCCTCAATCTATTCAGAGGAAAATAACTATTTTCTATTATTTCATGTTACAGGTTGTCTATCTTCATAACAACAACATCACTGCAGTTGGATCTAATGACTTCTGCCCACCTGGATACAACACTAAAAAGGCTTCTTATTCAGGAGTGAGTCTTTTCAGCAACCCAGTTCAGTACTGGGAAATTCAGCCAGCTACTTTCCGATGTGTCTATGTGCGCTCTGCCATTCAGCTCGGAAACTACAAGTAACTCCCAACAAAGGCCTCATTTTTATAACCTGGCAAAATCCCATTAATGCCATTGCTCAAAAAAGAAAAAAAAAGAAGAAAATGAAAGCCAGATACTGAAATCCTAACTGCAATGTGGATTTTTTTCCCACATGACTTATCACGCATAAAGCCAAATACGCAGTTAAAATAATTGCCTATAATAAAAAAGTTTTGCCTGTCATTTCAGAATCCTTTTTTGAAGCTTTCTGTTGATGTTAACTGAGCTATTGCAGATATTCTTAGTTCACTAAATGTAAAATTTGGAGAAAATATGTATGTCTAAAATTTAGTAAAGCTTTTTAAAATAATATTCAGAAGGAATTGCATTTTAAAAATAATCAATCTTCTGTAACTTATAGGATGGTTAGTACCTTTGGCATAAAGTCAAAAGTCAAACTCTAGCTTTGTATTAATCCCCATTATTACTGGAAAAGCCTCATTTGAATATGTAAATTCAATATAGGCTATATAAAATTTTTGCTGTCATTATTTTGAAAAAAATAAATTCACAAGTTCACATTCAAAATATTACTATGGTATAAAAGTGTAATTGTAAACCTTCCCTAAACTTAATTTTCTTAAAAAGTAGATATTGCTTTCTTGATATAAATAGCTCCTTGTTTCAAGTTCTTAGATATTTATTCTTCTCCTGTCCTTTAACATTTGTGTATTGTAACTTAAGTTATCTATATTCAATGTCAAGTTGATAAAACACAAAACTGACTTTTTCTGATTGATCTAGAAAACTGATATGTTATAGTTACTAAGATACTAAATCAGCTTTAAAACTCCCATGTGTATAATTAGGCTTCTCACCTGAATATTTCTATAATTTCTAGACCTATTAGAAATATTTATTGCATCTAGCCAAACCTTATTTTGATTTTAGAATTTTTTTCTGCAGAGTTTAGAAACAACTATCAAAGCAGACCATTCAACAACCCTGGGGAATGGGATGATTTACCAAGAGTAAATATTTATCAAAAAGTATATTTATGCCATCAGCATCTAATAAGTAAGCATGTCTTCCCATGTTTACTTATTAGATGCTGATGGCATAAATACACTTTATGATGTTTTATGGTTGTATATACTGAAAACTGAATCCAAACTGCTTTAAACTAAAAAAAAAAAATAGAAATACAAAATAGTCCTGCTGTTAGGTGAGTCATTAGCTCCAGTTTGATCTGAGTGTCTCAGTGGTTCTTTCAGCTCTGTCTTCCTTCATTGCATTTTCTGGATGGCTTCTCTTATGGTTGCAAAATAGAGATCTCCCATTATTTATTTATTTGGGGACAAAAAGAACATTAGCACAGTATTTCCAGGAAAATTCATGAGATTTTCTATGATTATTACATACAAGCTTCACAACATTGTAGTGTCAAAGAGCAAATATTGTTACTCCCATTTTGAAGAAAAGCAAACTTAGTAGAAAAAAACTTTCCTGTAGTTAAATACCTGATAAAGGCCTGGCAACAGAGCTTTTTCTCTTTTTCTTTGTACAAGGCAGGGTTTGGTAGAAAACTAAATTTACCCTCAACAAATTCGCATGAAAACAATTTTATGAAGGGACTATTACAGGGTGTGCAGAGTTTATTGCATCAAACAAAGGATGGTGAGGCACCCAGAGACTGGCCACTAGTGGAAAGCCATTTCCACCATACAGCTGAATGAATTGGGGAAGAAATTGTGTTTCTGGAGCCAAGTGCGAGAACAGCTATGGAGGATCTTCCTGCCCAGAGAGACATGTTCCTGAAGGAACACAACTTCTGCCAGAGGTGAGGTACTGAAGCAGCACATCTACTTTTCCTAATACATATCCTCGCACTGTTTGAACCTAAATGAAAGACAACCATGAAGAAAGCCAGGTAATGAAGTTTTATCCTGAAGCAGGCCAGAGAAGAGAGGAAAATGGATCTGGTTGAGGCACTTGGAGAATAACCAGCTCAAACATTCGAATTCTAATTGTAGGGTTAGTGAACAAATTCTATCAGCCTAAGATAAGAATTTCACTCACATCATATGTTATCCCAGGCACATTTTCTGAACCACTTTAGACTTTTTTACATTAATCAGAGGTCCTAATAAATAAAAAGAATATATTTGATGAAACCTGGTCAAATGATTAGCTAAATCTGGTTTTCCATTCTTAATACCAAGCTATTATTTTAAATCTTTATTGTTAAGATTATTACAATGTTCCTCTCCTCCCCCCCATAGCTACCCTCCACTGGTTCCCACCTCACCCTCTGCCCTTATCCCCCACACTGTCCTCATCCATAGGTGTACAATTTTTGTCCAGTCTCTTCCCCGCACCTCCCACAACTCTATCCCCCCTGAGAATTGTCAGTTCACCCCCTTTCTATGACCCTGATTCTATTATGTTCACCAGTTTATTCTGTTCATCAGATTTTTAATTCACTTGATTTTTAGATTCACTTGTTGATAGACAAGTATTTGCTGTTCATACTTTTTATCTTTACATTTTTCTTCTTCCTCTTCTTAAAGAATACCCTTGAGAATTTCATATAATACTGGTTTGGTGTTGATGAACTCCTTTAGCTTTTTCTTATCTGTGAAGCTCTATATATGACCTTCAATTCTCAATGATAACTTTGCTGGGTAGAGTACTATTGGTTGTAGGTTCTTGCTATTCATCACTTTGAATATTTCTTGCCATTCTCGTCTGGTCTGCATAGTTTCTGTTGAGAAATAAGCTGACAATCATATGGGTGCTCCCTTATAGGTAACTAACTGTTTTTCTCTTGCTGCTTTTAATATTCTCTCTTTGTCTTTTGCTCTTGGCATTTTAATTATGATGTGTCTTGGTGTGTTCCTCTTTGGATTCATTTTGTTTGAGGTTCTGTGTGTTTTCTGTTAAATTTATCAGCCTTTTCTAGGAATCTCTTGAAAAACCTAATAACCATGGTTTTGAACTCTATATCCAGTCATATGTTTTCCTCCATTTCTTTCATGTGTGATCTGTTTCTTTGGCTCCACATTTTTGCTGCTTTCCCGAATTGGTCAAGTAGCTTTGTGTGGTATGTGTTGTTTAGGGCACAGTGCCTCAGCCTCCCCAGTTACCTGAGGTGGACACTCTTGGTGCACCCTTTTATGGGCTGCACAGTTTTGTTGTAGTTAAGCCTAGATTGTTGTTGGTATCACAGGGAGGGGTTGACCTCCAGGCCAATTGCCTGTGAGGATCAGCTGTGTTTATGCTGGGAGAGTTTCTGTGCTACACTTGGATGGGGTGGAGTCTCAGAGCTGAGCAGACAGCTTTGGTTTCCCATCAGCTCCTCCCTAAGAAGCTCTTGGGTCTCAGTGTCCCACGACAATAGCTTCATGCACCTCTGAGAGAAAGCTGCCCTCAAATTTTGCCCGTTTCCAGATAGTCTAGTTTCTCCCTGAATGAGTCTGGATACCCAAATTCTCACCTGGAACCGGAGTACAATACAGTCAGGAGATTTTGTTTCTTTCCTGAATGAGAGCCAGCCACATGATCAGCTGCACACCCTCTCTGCGAGCTTGCATGTCTCTGCAGCTCCCTTAAGTCTCAGTGTGCTTCCTCCTGACAGTCCAGTTTCACCCTGAATGAGTCTGGGTTCCACTAGTCTTGCGCAGAACTGAAGTTCAGCACAGTGGGAGCCTTTGTCTCCCTCCCCATTCAAGAAAACCAGCCATGTATTCAGCCACCCGCCCTTTCTGCAGCACGTCTCCATTTCTCTGAATCTCCGTCTTCGTGTCTCTGCACCTCTGCCCTCCATACCTCCTTTGTCTCAGTGTAATTTTCTCTTTCCTTCTAGTTGTAGAATGTCCACTCAGCCAGCTTTCCGGTGATTCTGGATGATGTCCGTTTTGTCTTTTAGTTGTAGCTTTGAAATTGTTGTTCAAGGCAGTAGTATAGGTGTGTACCTATGCCACCATCTTGGTTCCTCCTCCCCAAGCTATTTTTATAATAGCTTTGACTAAAGTGGAGTTTACTCACTTGAATAAATATGGTTCATATTAAAAATCAAAGTATAAACAGAAAACCTACATTGTCAATATTAAGGGGCAGTCAGTTATGTATTATACAAAAGTTTGGCAGAAAACAAAAATAATATTTGGATAATGATGAGAATCATGATAATTGATGCCCGGAGTTCTAAGCTATTGCATTTAGTCATTTTTTTTTTACCAGTTACCATCAGAAATGTACAAAAAGTTATGTGTAAGCTATTTAACTTAGCTGGACTTTCCTGAAATTATTATATTGGTGACATTTATTCATAGCCTTGTATCAGGCAGTAACAAGGGAGGCTAATTATTGATTTAGCATAATTCACTCATTCATTCATTCATTCAATAAACTAGACATAGCTCCTAGTGGAAAAAATGAAAACAACAATAGATATTTGTTTCTGGCGTTTTTCAGTGTATACAAACTGCCATCTTCTGTGCTAAGCTCTTTTTGGTCCAGTCATTTATTTATCACAAAAATTCCACAAGAATATCCTATTCCTGTTTCATAGATGATGAAATTGAGATATATAGGAAGTACAAAATCAGCATTGTAACCCTGATGTGTGCCAATACAGTTAGGTTTGGCCTTAACTTTTGCAATAGTTTATACAATTCATAGCATTGTCAAAACCAAAGGTGGAAATCTTAAAACACTAAGAAGGGAATATATTCATGGTTCTTAGCAGTTCTTTTACATTGTGTTAATAGGTTAGAGTCTTGAAGTTCAAGTGCCATCAAGATAAAAACTGACCTTTCATTGAATATTGTCTTAACTTATTTAACACTTACAATAGTCCTATGGGCTATGTATAGTTATTTAATATCTCTTTTACAGAAAGGCAAAAGAATCCCCAGAGTGGCCAAGTAATTTCTCCACAGCTTATAAGTAAGAAAGAAAACTCTTCCATCACTTCAATGTGTTGTCTTCTGCTACTTAAGGAAAAAATGTATTTGTCTAACACTGAAGCATCAATGAACATTCACAGTTTTTTTGAAATATTGTGAAGCACAATAAAATAATGGATAATCCCACCAGCTGCAATTAGTGTTATTACATTTCAAAAATAATGAATTCATTCATAACAAATTGAAGATATTCTACAGTAACACTAATTAACTTTGAAAATATTCTATATCAACATAAAAGTGTCCTATATCTACTAGCTGCACATGTTTGTGGAGCATTAAAAATAGAACTAAATAAAATTTTAAATTTTATTTAATTTCAATGCATTTAAAGTTAATAGCCTTGTATAACTACTTGATATCACATTGAATATCACATTGAGTATTATAAATACTCCCAATGAGTTTAAATATGATTTCTATAATACAGAGTGGATTTCTATTCATGCAAAAAAAATGTTTACTAAGCCTGTGTTGCATATTGGGCATATAATAATACATAAGACGTCCTTTTTGACTTTAAGGGATCTTAAAGGACACAATCATGTAAGCAAATAATAGAAATATGGTAGGATAAATTTTATCATAGTAATATAAGCAAGTTACAGCAGAGTTCAGGGGAAGGATTTATCAGTTTGCCAAGGAAGCAGAATATACACAGAGAAATATGGAAGACTTCACTGAGAGGGGAAATGGTTGAGGTGAGTTTTAATGAGTGTAAGAGTTCAATGGGGGAGATTTTAGGGAAAGGGGCTACTCAAGGCAGAGAGTAAATTCAAAGACTCAGAGGTGTGCCTAAGCAAGTCTTGTCTGGTGGGGTGGCATGAGGGAGTGTTTATTCAGATGCTTCACTTTCTCTGAAGCATGGATAGTAGTTTATAACCAGAGATGATATATATAGAGGTGAGGGCAGCATTAGGAGGAGCCACCCTTTCTCCTCTTTCCACAGGATTGCTGAGTCCCAAGATATCAATTTCCTAGAATGTCCAATATGAGGAAGAAACTGTCTTCTCTCTTATAATCCCAAAGTTCCTACACTCAGAGTGAAGAGGAGGCTTCTATTAGGAGGCATTCAGGTATTCAAGGACCATGTCATCACTAATTTTATTTTTTTCCCAAAAGGACTTGGAATGCTGCACACTTTTTCTCTAATCCTTCCTCCTCCATATTGTATCTTTCCTCCTGTAGGGGAAAAGCTTGCAGTTACCATGTTGCTTAATTTACAACAGAGTGACGGATAGTGGGGATACAAGAACAGGGAAGAGTATTTTAGACTTTTATCTCCAAGGCAGACCCTACAATATACCTTTTCCAGCAGCAAAGTTATTTCAGGATCAACAGGAGATAGAGGACTGACCTTTTAGCATCCCTCTTTCAAGTATCTGTCTATCTATATCTATATATCTATATATCTATAAATCTATATATCTATATATCTATATATCTATATATCTATATATCTGTATATCTATATCTATATCTATATATCTATATCTATCTATATCATCTATATCTATATCTTCTTTCATGTGAAATAAAGGTCCAGGTGGCTCATTCGCTTGATTCAACATTTGCTATTTGCATGACTTTGAAAAGTTAACTTAGACTGTTTGCGACTGATTTCCCTGTGTGTAAAATGGGAATAATAACAGTACACTCCTTATAGGTTGGTGTGTGAATTCAGTGTGTTGAAATATGGTGTGATTCTTTTATCAAAGCCAGGTACCTGAGAAATATTCCAATATGGTCGTGCTGTTGCTATTATTCCCCAGGCTGCATTGTTAGAGCTGCAATAATTTCAAATGGTATTAGGTCCTTAGGACTATGGTGGAGACTGAGATTGTGTATTTCAAACAAGCTTCCAGGAATGTTGCTGCTGTTTGAGGAACAAAGCAATTAAGTCCTCCCATTACCTACTGTACCCTGTCTGTCTTTTGTGTCCCACTGCTGGGCCCCTGTGAAAAAATACCACTTTTTTCATTTTCTAGAGCTACTATAATAAAGTACCACAAGCTGAATGGCTTAAAATGATATAACTTTATACTCTCACATTTCTAGAGACATAAAGTTCAAAATCAAGGTGTTGATGGAACAATGCTCCCTCTGAAGTCTCTAGGGGAGAATCCTTCCTTGCTTCTTCTGGCTTCTGATAGCTCTAGGCTTGTGACATCACTCTAACATCTGCCTCTATCTCTACATGGCCTTCTCTTCTTGCCTTATGTTTTTGTGTCTATTCTCCTCTTCTTATAAAGACCATACCTATTTTTGGATTAGTTTCCACCTCACTTCAATAAGACTGTATCTTAACTTGATCATCATCTTAAATAGGGCATCTTAACTCGATCTGTTTTCAAATAAAGTCACATTCACAAACACTATGGGTCACATCTGCAACATCTTTTGGAGGGACACAACTCAACCATGAACACTTTTTATCTTAATAAAAATGCTTATTTTTTTCTTATTTTTTAAAATATATTTTATTGACTTTTTTTCAGAGAGGAAGGGAAAGGGATAGAGAGTTAGAAACATTGATGAGAAAGAAACATCAATCAACTGCCTCCTGCACCCCTTCTACTGGGTATGTGCCCTCAACCAAAGTATATGCCCTTGACTGGAATCAAACCGGGGACCCTTCAGTCTGCAGGCCAAAGCTCTATCCACTGAGACAAATTGGTTACCGCTATCTTTGTTCTTATTTTTACTAACACTTTTGTTTGATCCCGTTTAGTTTGCAGAAGAGGTTAGAAAATGTGAATTTACTTCTGACCCTCTGCGGTTGGGTAAGCCCCTTTCATACATTCATGTCAACTTAGGCTGTAATCATTTCTGTTCTAAGGGCAGTCATTTTACCAGACCCAAATTTTCCAGAACATGGTTTTTATGTTCTTTCGATGCATTCCTCTTCAATGATCTTGATCCAGCAATGAAACTTGCTGTTGTACTCATCACATAAATCAGTCATAATATGGGTCTCCACTTGCCTTCTGGTTCAGTGTACTGAGCTGTTACTATTATATTTCTTTTCTATTTTCTTCCTTCTTTTTCCGTAATACTATTCCAAGGAACTCCTTCATTCTACAGTTCATTGCAGCTGCAGATACAGAATCTCAGGGCCTTGCCTTCCACACAGAGAAACACCTAATCCCTTGAGTAAACTAAAAACACTGTATGCAACAGTTTCTCCATCATATGAAGCTCAAAAAAGACTCCTGGTTCAAGACTCCTCCTTAATGCACACAGAACAATGTCTCGCCAAGTCACAGTAGAGGAGTCTTCTAGGGCAGACAAGTAAAATCGAGGAAAGTAAAGCAAGACTGGGAAATAGGAACATGAGAGGGTGGGGTCTGCAATTTTATATAGGATAGTCAGAGGAAAATCCTTCAGATAAAGTGACATTTGAGCAGAGATATTAAGGACTGAAGGAAGCACAACAAAAAGAAGGATCTCTAATGAGCAAGATGTGCCACAGATTCTAGTAACAGCAGAAAAGGCCAATGCAAACAGTGTAAAGTAAGAAAGGAGAGGCAAAATATGACATGAGGTCAGAGAGGTAATGAGAACCTAAATCTTGCAGGGCATTTTAGGCTGTTTTAAAGATGGCATTTTCTTCTGAATATAGCAGGAAGCTATTGGCGGGTTCTCAGCAGACAAATGACTTGACTAAACTGTCTATGAAATAATAATTTTCTGACTGTATGGATTGTGGAGGGACTGTAATGGTCCCAGGAGAGATATTTAGAATGCCACTGTAATAATCAAGGCAGAGATGATAATGGTTTTGACCTGGATAGTAGAAGAGAAGGTGATGAGAAAGAGTCACAATGTAGAAGTATTCTGAAGATACGAAAGGACAAGGATGCCTGAGAAATCAAACGGGGTGTGAGAGAGAAACAATAAAGACAGAGATTCTTCCTCCAAGCATTTTGGCCTGAGCTACTCACTGGAAGGATAAAGCGACTGAGATGGGAAGACTGTGAGGAGGTTGAAGTGAAGGGGGTGGGAATCAACAGTTTAATTGTGGATGTGCTCTTTTTGAGAGGCCTATTCAGTTTCCATGTGGACGTATGAAGGAGGCTTTTTGGACATCTGGAGCTCAAGGGAAAGGGTGGGGTTGTCGGCATACATCTGGAAGATGCCAGAATATAGATTGTCCTTCTTTATCAGTGCATAAATGACTTAACATAACTCAAACTAAGCAATCATACTGTACAATGTTAGCAACACATTTTTCAGGGCCAATTCTGGCCTTTGCAATGTTCTTGTGGTTTCTAAGATAAATAAACATATTATATGTCCTCCCACCCCAATGCCTTTTCAGAGATCCTGTCAGCACTTCTAAAACAGTTCTTACTTGAACAATACGAAGAAAGAAAAACCTCATGAAGAGAAAGGATTTTATTGTTTTTAAAAATCTGTTTTCCTCTTATAAGTTTAAAGTTGTATAAAAACAGTCTAGTTTCTGTTTCTCACAAGAGCTCACATTAACAAAAGTGCAGCTTGCCTTACATGTGGGTTGATAACTTGCTGGTGGTTTGACAGCTATGAATAGACAGTCCTGTTCCATGTACCAGTAGAAAGCATATCACTGAAACTACAGGAGTCACAGTGGGCCTCAGGCACTGTACCAGCAAATTTCACTAGAAAACCATGGACACGTATACATTTCATAGCTAGGCCGTTATTTCATGGAACTGCACAGGCAGTTCTCTGGTAACTTGTATTGATTATAAATTTATAAACAGTCCATATGGCCACTTGATCTGGCATTAATATGTAAAAATATATAGGATATTTCTATTGAAATAATTGTCTTTTTCCTAACTTTTCACACAACAGCTATGTGTGCATGCTGGGTTGGGATATGAAGGCAGGTGGGTATCCTCTTGCAATATTAACATGCTCTTGAGAGAAAATAAAATGTTAATTAATATAATAATTGTTAATTCATTTATTCCTTTATTTCACATATTTCTTGGGAACTTGAAATATCACAGGAACTATGCTAGATCTGGAGAAAATTAAAACCAAGAAATGTATATTTTCTTCCTTGTAGTAAAAACTGTGGGATATTAAGTGAGATATTATTTCAATAAACTTTAAAAATGAATGAAAAGATAATATCTGAGATGGTTCTGAGAGGAAATGAAAGTTAAAAGCATTGTATACCAGTTCATGATTAAGAATTATAATGTTAGAAAAATTTCCTGTGGCTGTCCTTGACTTCAGAAAAGAACATCTGGAACACTGTAAGAAATACCAGGCCACCTACAGATCACAAAGCTTTTATGGAGGTCTAGGGAATGATAAACAGAGCTTAGGAGACCAGATGTTTCTGGACATTGTTATTATGTTTAAGATCTTTCTCATGCATTCTGGATTAATAAATTTTTTCTTTCTAAGGTCTTTCTTTCTAACTTCAGCAACTCTCAACTGTAAATATATTAGAAATCTATTTCCCTAAAATAGTCAGTAGATCTCTGAAAGGCAAAGTTAGTGCAGGAAACTGCAGCTACTCATGAGTCAGATGTACAAAGGAGCCCAGGCTAAAAGTTGCTGTCATGTTCACAAAGCCTCCATTTGCTGCCGAACTCCAGCATCTGCTTTTAAACTTTTTTCTCAGAAACAATGCCTAAGCTCTAGTTGGCAAAAGTTGGAAATAGGGGGATAATGTCATTACTCTTTTCATAGAACTCCTTGACTTTGATACTTTCTGTCTCTAGCAAATAGCAAAACAATTTGGTGGTGGTGTTTATTCTTTTCCAGTTTTATTAATGTGTAATTGACATATAACATTATAGAAATTTAAGGTATATAACATTTGGAAATATATATATACATATCAACAGTATTTTTACAATGAATTGGGTTAACATCCATCAGTTAATATTCTTTCTCTGGGCTTTCTTGCATTAGTAATAATAATAATAATAATAATAATAATAATAATAGCAATGCTATTTTGCATTGATGTGGCAACATTTGGTTGGCAAGTATATTCACGAAAATAATCTCATTGCTGTTTTACAACCAACAGTGCAATTGATTGTATTCTGATAAAAAAGAGGCAAGAAATAAGTAATGTAAAAGGGCTTCATAGACAAATGAGATTAAAAATGGCTTTAATCCATTAACATGGGACAAATAATTGAGTTGCTAACAAGAGTTGGGAAAGCAAAAGTTTTCTTTTCCTTCCCCAGATTCTTAATGGCATCTCCTCTATCCTTTCACTCCCATACTCTCTCATTTATCAACTAGAGGCCTGGTGTACAAAATTCATGCACTGGGGGCAGAAGGGTGTCCCTCAGTCTAGCCTGCACCCTCTCCAATCTGGGACCCCTCAGGGAACATCCCCCTCACAATCTGGAACTGCTTGCTCCCAACTGCTTGACTGCCTGCCTGATTGCCCCCTAACCGCTTCCCTGCCAGCCTAATCAACATCTAACTGCTCCCCTGCTGGCCTGATTGCTCCCAGCTGCCTTTCTCTGAAGGCCTGGTCCCTCCCACCTGCCCTTTCTTGCAGGCCTGGTTGCCCCAATTGACCAGCTTGATCACCTCAACTGCTCTCCCCTGCTGGTCCCCTACCCCACAACTGCCCTCCCTTAACTGCAGGCCCAGTCACCCTCAAGTGCCTTCTCCTGCAGACCTGGGTACCCCCAACTGCCCTCTCTTGCAGGCCTGGTCACCCCTAACTGCCCTCCCCTGTAAGCGATTTTGTAGTGGCTATCTTGTGACCACATGAGTGTGGCCATCTTGTGAAAGGAGATGATGGTCAATTTGCATATCACCTCTTTATTATATAGGATTCCATCCTTGTTATGGACTGAATGTTTGTGACACTCCAAAATTCATATATTGAAACCCTTATTCTCAATGGGACAGTATTAGGAGGTGAGGCCTTTGAGAGGTAATTACCATTAGATAATGGTAATGAGCGTAGAGCCTTGAATAGGATTAGAGTCTCCCGAGATTGTGCTTTGATTGTTCTCTGAAATGTGAAGACACAATGGGAAATTGGCTATCTGCAACCTAGAAAAGAAACCACATTAGAACCCAATTGTTCTGGCAGCCTGGTTTTCAATTTGCAGCCTCCAGAACTGTAATAAATAAATTTATTTTGTTTATAATCCACCCAGTCTATGGTATCTATATAATAACAGCCTAAGCGACCATTCTGACTGAACGACCAGAAAGACCAGTCAACCAGTCACAATGACACGCACTGACCACCAGGTGGTAGACTCTTAATGCAGGAGCTTCCACCTGGTAGTCAGTGAGCTCCCACAGCCAACCTCCTGAAGCCAACCAACTTCCCATGGTCCCTACCCCACACCAGGCAACCTCTTGCAGTCCCTCCCTCGTACCCCCCCCCCCCAGCCAGCCTCCCCATTGGCACAATTATGGGGGCCAGCCGGCCAATATCCTGTGGCCCCTCTCCTTGGTCAGCCCTTCCTCATGGCCAGCTGGCCCCTCAATAGGCTTCAATCACCATCCAGGCCAAGGGACTCAACCAGTGCACAATTTTGTACACCGGGCCATTAGGTTTATTATAGTACTCTGAACTGACTATGATTATTTTCACCATCATAGAGTTTTATATTCTTGCTACATGAATGGGTCAGAACAGAGCATTTCAGAAGTGGAGATCCCTGTGAGCTGTGGAGCTAGGGCAGGTCCAGGTTTCAGAGCTGAGGTAGAATGTGCTCAGAGGTCCAGATAGCCCATGTGGAAGCCTGGGCTCTAGTCTCAGACTCTAAATCAGCTAACAAGGCAGTGGAGAACAACCATAGAGAGAAAAAGCCTGTGGTCAGAGTGACCTGGGATGGTCCCTGCTTTGTTGTTTACAAGCTGTGTGATATGAAGCATATCAGTTTATCTATCACTTTAAACTTAAAATTGGGATAATAATAAAGACACATATTTTAACAGTTACTTAGGACAATTAACTGATATACTATTCTCTATATATAAAAGGCTAAGTGACCATCACAAATGAAACAACTGAACAGACTACCTAACAGGCTGTGGGGGGTGACCAGGCTGGAAGGGGGGTTAGTGGGGGGTCACCAAATGACTGAGCAGCAGGCTGCATGGGGCTACCAGGCCTGTGGGGGGGGGTGGCAGTTGGGGGCAACCAGGCTAGCAGGGGGCAGTTGGGGGGCAAGCACTCCTGCAGATCAGGCCTAAACAGGCAGTTGGACATCCACCAAGGAGTCCCAAATTGGAGAGAATGCAGGCTGGGCTGAGGGGATTTCCCCACTGCCCCCCCCCCATGCATAAATTTTATGCATCAGGCCTCTAGTATATAAATAATAAAAGATCCTATAACATGAAATAAAAAGGAGAATTAAAATTGTGGGGGGTGAGGAGGCACTGCTTGAAAACCATTTATCTACAAAACAAATTTTAAAAGTTATATTTATACTTGAAATAAACAGTGAAAAAGTAATATGTATCAATATGAGATAGAGGAAAATAGGCAGAGTAAAGAAATAGAACTGCATCATGATAAAAATAATATGTTTCAGAAAGAGTGAAAAAAGTCAACACTGCAGAAAGAAAGCAAAAGAAAAAGACAAAGCAATGAACTGTGGTGACAAGAACAGAATGAGAAAACCAACCCATAAGTACTCTATTTTTTTTTTAAGGAACTAATTAAAATAGTGCAGAGGAATACTCAAAGGAGGGGAAACATTCTCTGAGCTGAAGATTTGAATCTACTGCTAAAATGGGAGCCCATAGAATATCAAAAATTAATGAAAATCCCAGCCATTGTTGTTTAGTGTTTGAAGGTCAACCTATGAATCAGGAGGTCATGGTTTGATTCCTGGTCTGGGAACATGCCCAGTTGTGAACTTGATCCCCAGTGGGGGGCATGCAAGCAGCAGCTGATTAATGATTCTATAATTATTGGTGTTTCTCTCTTTTTCCTTTTCCCTTCTACCCTGAAATCAACTAAAAATATTTTTAAAAATATTAATGATCAGTAGATGAGTGGATTTAAAAACTATGGTACATCTACACAATTAAATACTAAATACTATCCTGCTGTAAAAAAGAAAGAACTCTTACCATTTGCAACAGCATGGATGGTCCTGGAGAGCATTATGCTAAGTGAAATGAGCAGTCAGAGGAAGATAAGCATCACACAATCTCACTCATTTGTGGAACGTAATCAGTAATATAAACTGATGAACAAAAATAAATACAGAGACACAGAATCATCGAACTGATAGTCAAACCTCAGAGAGAAGGCAGAGGAAGTTAGGAGGGGATAAGAGATTAACCAAAGGACTTGTATGCATGCATATAAGCATAATCAATAGATACAGATAGTAGTGGGGTGATGGCATATACTGGGGGAGTAAGGGAAGCAGTAGCCAGGGAGAGGTCAATGGGAGAAAAAGGAAACGTACAATACTTTAAACAATAAAGAATAAAATAATATTAATGAAAATAAACCTATTTTGAATAATACTAATGGAATGAAACCTGCCTGATGAAGTACTTGAATTTCAAAAATGAGCATAACACTACACAGACACACATAAACAATTATACAAGCATATAGTAACACACATAAACAACAACAAATAGTTTGTCTAATGAAAGAAAACAATTATACCTTCCTTAGACCACTCTACAGCATTAAACTTCAAAAGAAACAAAATTGTCAGAATTTTGGGAATATTTATGTGCACTCTTATTTATTTCCCTAAGACCTGGGTGTAATAGGTAGTTAATAAACATTTATTAATTGAATTAAGAAAGAATAAACTCAAGTGAGTAGAGCAAGCTTTTAAAAAAAGTCTAAATATTTTTTTAGTTTTTTAAATTGTTTATTGGGGTGCCATTAGTTAAAATATTTTAACGTTTTCAAGTGTACTTTTGTTGTCCAAGAGAACATAATATGATTCCTGTTGCCTTCATGTTAGTGAAATGAGCAAAGATTGTTTCTGGTCAATATACTACAGTCATTGATTTTTTCATGAAAAATTCTGGAAGCATTTTCATAATTTATCAGCAAGTACCACTAGCATAACATCCAAAGCATATCCTCAATCTGTCCCTTTCATCAGTGGCAACAAATCCACACCATCATATCTCACCTGGGATGTGACATATTAAGAGTGATTTTCTTGCTTTCACTCTCTCCCTTTCTTTACTCCACTTCCATACAATGCCCACTTCTACAATAACACAGTCTATAAGGCTGTACAATTCATTGTCCAATGCTCAGCACTAACATGCCATGCTTGTCCTACCTCAGGACACTTACATTTTCTATTCCCATTGTCTAGGACATTTTGATCTATGCTCCAATGCCATTCCCAAGACCATGATTTATGGAGCAATGTGTATGTTCCTCACTTTCAATCCCAATTACTTCTTTTCTTTTTCATAGTACTTATATTATTTTATACGATTATCTCATTTTCTTGTTTATTATCCTTTCCACTACAAATAAATAAACTAATTGTGTCTTATTTGTTCCTGTATTCCAAGATCATAGGTTAATTCCAGACACATATTTCGGCATTCAAAATATCTTGACTGAACAAAAGATTAAGTGCATAAATAAATGCCTGATCATAGAAGAACACTTGGTTAGCCTCAATACCTTCCCACACAACTAACTATTCAAGTTCTGAATTATTGTTCAAAACTGTGCAAACTAGCCGCTTTTATGTACTACTCCTTTTCCTTAATTTGGAGTGTTTGGGAAAGGTCCAGTTAATAGAGATGATTTGTAACTTGTGTTCTGCAAGAGGAATCTGAAGGAGTAACTTAGATATTAGAAGGGAAAAATATGTTCAAGGTGACAGAATATTAGTACATTTAGTAAAGTCTGCATCACTTCTTGTAAATCTCCACAAATATCTGATTATGAGACCAGTGTGTGCTAGCAGCAATTCTGATATTGAAAATCACTTTTTTACCACAAAGTTACTTTCATTTTGCCATGTGTGTCAAAAGAATGACTGATAAGAGAGAAAAAATGTAAATGAGGAAGGAAGGAAGGAAGGAAAAGATGAAGCAAAGAAAGAAGAAAGGAAGAGAGGGAAGAAGAGAGAGTGTGGGGGAGGGGGAAGAGAAAAGGAAGAGAAAGAAAGAAAAATTGTTTCATTTTTACATCTGGACCAAATTAGAAAACCAAATGGCATTCTCTAGGTTGGATTCTGAACCCAGAAAACTGCAGTTGTGGTAAACACCACATTATTTTTAGCAAACAAATGAGGGAAAATCACATCTGTCGTCCTGGGTTCTGTAAATGCTGATGGGTTACACAGATACCTTATACCAGACACAGTCTTCAGAACTATAAAGTATTGTTACTGGTGAAATGGAAAATTAGAGTTAATGAAATTTAAAAACAGTCACTTAAAAATTCCTTTTAGCAGACTGAGCTAGGGTTTGTTTTGGGTTTGGCTATGTTTACCCTAAGCATGATGTCTGAAAAGCCTTCTTTGGTCATATCAGACTGTCCATCTATTGAAAAACAATATTTTTTTAGATGAAGTAATGATTTCTGAGTATCTAGATTATTTTCTTCAAACTAAATACCGTCTAGGCATGGAAATGAAGGGATATGTGCTTGAAAAATTCATTATAATATTTGTCACATTGTTTGGAAATGTGATAGAATTTGTAGAATATATAATTTTAATTATGTATAATATCTTTTCTCAAATTTGAATCAGAAAGTATAATGTCATTTCAAAAAACTACTATAATTTCCACAATGTGAAAATTAAAAGTTTTTAATGTTTCATCCAAAATGCTCACATAAGTTTAACAGGCAAATTCTTCACTTTATTTTTGGTTGGGATAAGAGTAATAAATAAGATAGAGAATTAGATCATGGATCATACTTACAATACAATATAATCCAATACAATGCCATAGAATAATGAATTTTGCATTAGCATTTAGGAATTATTTATTATTAAGAATTAGAAATTGTCCCTTTCTGAGACAATTATTTTTATAGTAAGCTGTGTAAAATTATGGTATCAAAACTAAAAGGAACCTTTATTTCAAGGAGATAATTGTTTAATGATTTAACTTTCATTTGCCACACTGTTAGGTAGGTAAGCCTGATGCAAATGTGTACAATTATATCAATGCAAGTATAAATTATGAACTATTGGCCTGACTAGAGTTTCAGTGGTTCAGCATTGACCTATGAACCAGGAGGTCGAGGTTCAATTCCAGTTGATGCACATGCCCAGGTTGTAGGCTCAATCCCCAGTAGGAATGTGCAGGAGGCAGCCTTGATGATTCTCTCTCATCATTGATGTTCCTCTCTCTCTCTCCCTCTCCCTTCTTCCCTGAAATCAATAAAAATATATTTTTAAAAACCTCCTACACTATAAAGAAATTGTGATAGATGCTGGAGACACTACAAGGATAACAACATCAAAAGCAAGGATGGTTGTCATTGTTGGTGGATATATATGCACACACACGTACAAAAAGTAACAAAATAAAATTTAAAAAGGCTATTTATAATAGGTGCTATGAGAGGAACAAAAGAGTAATTACTGAGGCTGGTAAGTAACATGCGGAGAGCAACGTCCAAGGACTTACAGGTGTTACATAAGATAAAAGAATCTGAGGAGAACTGAGAATTGTGGATAGGGATATGGAAAACATGACTGTCAATATTGCTTATTTCAAGAATGGTAGAGCTGGGAAGTCATAGAATATGGAAGCAGAGGTTCTGTTTCTGAGGCCAGAATTTCTTTCACTCAATTTTAATAAGGATCAGGTCAAATTAAAAGGGCTTCTATATTGTAAATCAATGAAATGTTAGTAATCATTATTACCTTTGTCAAGAACAGTAAACTGGTGAATTTATCTGGGTATCATGACCATAAAAGACTCCTTTAAGAAACAAAATAAAGTAGCTTTAAAATAAACTACTGATGGAACCCTGCATATACAGTTGGATGTGTTTAAAGAAACCTGATTAGACCTGGGACATTAGACTCACAGTCTTAAAAAACACATCTTTCACCAATTCAATAAAAAAAATTTGTGTATTGATGGGACAGGGAGACCTGGAAATTTCATTCATATTTGAACTCTGACTCCTTCCTCAGTGTTATTTTTTCTTTGCACATTTTGTAATATTCTTGGACCAAAAGTGATATTTGGCATTGAGGAAGGGAGGGGTAGGGCTCAAATTAGACCATATGTTAACTATATTTAAATAATACTTTGCCTTTTCCAAAGGAATGTTCCCCAAATATGTACTATAAGAATATTCTTTATGCCACAGTGGAAGTAAGCAAAAATCCTAATAAATTGAAATAGTGAATCTAAAAACAACAGAAATGCCCTTCTTTTGTTCACTTCCTTGTTTTTTTCAGTCACCATCTGTGTGGACAGCATATGTTCTAAGCACTAAACACATGGACACACATACACATGTGTATTTGAAAAATAACACATGTTTGCATTTGTCACAAAGTGATTCAAGGGGCAGTAAAGGGAAATATAATTGAGAAGCAGGCAGGAAAAGGTGGAGAGAGGGGAGTCAGCATTAATAAGGACCCCTGCGATGTTCATGGACAAAATTACATTAGACAGTTGGGGAAGTGTTGTCAGTGATTGTGATCCATAATCCAGCACAACAGCACAACTGTTTTTCTACTTAGATATTCATCTTTTAATTTTTTTTCCAAAGTGACAAAATGAGATTATGAATCATTTAAGGATTCCAATCTGAGTCATGATCATGGTGTTCAGAAAAGTAATGTAGACTTTGAGCTCTCATGCCTTCCCTCTCCTGGTTGCCCGGACTCATTCACATAACTTCTGGGAAGAGCAACCCACATAGCCACAAGCAAATTTCTCAGTGTACTTTGTAAGTTACTCCAAAGACTTTTCCCAGAAAAGGCATTAACCAGACGCAGAATAAAGTCATCATAACTTTATTTTCCCTGGCTTCCAAAGGAGTATTGAATTCACAATTTGGTGATGTAACAACTTAATTATTCTATTAATGATCAAATCTCAATTCACCTTCCTAACTGGATCCTGAAAGCTTGTAGAAAGTCTACTTTTCTAATGTTAGAGTATAAATTAAAAGCTACCATGTGATATGGCTATAATTGATTTTTGAAAGATTGTTGTCAAACATATTAGAAATTATAGACCTAAAGAGCAGAGTTTCTTCTAATCAAACATACATTTAGAGATTTTATTTCCATGAGCCTCTAGTTCAACAAAACAGTTTTGGAAACTATTGCAGGCAGAATAGTGACTTCTCAAAGATGTCCACTTTTTCATTCCCAGAAGTTGTAAATATGTTAGATTTGGTGGCAAGGAAAAGTTAAGGTA
This sequence comes from Antrozous pallidus, assembly GCA_027563665.1. Classification (NCBI taxonomy): domain Eukaryota; kingdom Metazoa; phylum Chordata; class Mammalia; order Chiroptera; family Vespertilionidae; genus Antrozous; species Antrozous pallidus. The sequence goes on from CM050513.1 coordinate 30,375,442, forward strand.
GCTGATGGACTTAAGGGTGCAACAGCTGACAAAAAAAAAGGAGAGATCCTAACTTATCTGGGTGAAACTAATGTAATCACATGGTCCTTAAAAGTGGGAAAAGAAAGCAGAAGTGTGAGTGTCACAGTGATGTGCTATGATGTTGGCCATTGCTGACTTTGAGGATGGTGGGCTGAAGAGACAAGAAACTGGGGCATCTGTAGAACCAGGAAGAAGCAAGGGAATGAATTGTATCTTAGAGCTTCCGAAGGAATGCAGCTCTGCTGATTCCTTGATTTCAATCCAGTGAAACTTTTTTTTTTTTTTTTTTTGCTGTTTTAAGCCACTAAATTTGTGGCAATTTGTTACAGCAGTGATAGGAGACTAATACTGAAACTCATCTAGATCCCTTCGCCCCTTCCTTCACTATACTCCAGGCATTTGACCTTGTTTTTGTTTTTGTTTTTGTTTTTGTTTTTGTTTTTGTTTTTTTACTCCAGAGTCAACCATCCTAACAGGAATTTGTTTTGGAGTCATAGCCAAACATCAGAAGTTACTCAAAGCCAGCCAGAGATGGTGTGAGTTGAATCATTGAGGATTAATCAGCACATGACCACCCCAGAGATAAGAGGCCACAAACTCAGAAGCCACAGGGATTAAACAAGAAGATATCAAAATGAACAAAAGAACCAAGTTATAGATCTCACTAGCCACTCCTTCCTTACCTCAGTCCCCTGAAATCAGGAAGATATATGTCCCCCAACCCAGATTCCATCTTGTAGAAGATAATGGTGAGGGAATTAAACTCTGGAAGCTAAAGGGATCATGTAAATTGAAAGAGACTGTTTAAGTAGAGAAAGTTAACAAAATGACAATTAGTAAATTCAGATTCCTTTCATCCACTGTTGGTGAAAGATAGATTTTAAAAAATGAAAAAAAAAGTTCCAATTTTTCCTGTACATCTGAATATAGTTTATTAATAATCAACCAAACTAAAATGAATAAATACTCTGGCCTGGCTCACTTCCAGACTTGCCTGAGTCCATTTCTGACCAATAAGAATATTCCTGAAGAGAATGGGTTTTGTTTTTAAATCCTCACCAGAGGATTGTGTATTAATTTTTTAGAAAGAGAAGAAGGGGAAGAGATACAGAGAGAGAGAAACATTGATCAGTTGCCTCCTATATGTGCCCCAACTGGGATCTAACTACAAATTAGGTATGTGCCCTGACTGGGAAGAGAAACGGCAACCTTTTTGGTGCATAGGGATGAGAGTCTAGCCAACTGGACTGGCTGGCCAGGGTGGCCTGATATATTTAGTGTCTTTCCTCAGATTTGCACTGTCTGTGGACCAAATTGATAGGCAGGAAGCAGTTTCTGCTGAACACATCTCTGCTCCACTTGTGAGATCCTTTTATTTAACCTTGGATTTCCTCCATTGGAGTCACACATTTTTCATTTATAAAAAGGGCAGAGATGCCATCTCCATAAAATATCTGAGAACTAGCATACAAGTTTTAATAAGGCTCTTCAATTAATGTAGGAGACCATAAATCAGGCATTGGGAACATGAGATTATTATTATAAGATCATGTTATACAGGGGAAATTCCCTTCCTGTTATTAGCACGAAGATGATAAATTTAAGAGTGATCCTATTTCTACTACAGGGACAAAACTAGAAAAATGGACAAAATACAGCTTACCTACTACCATCTGATTAACTTAATCATCTATGGTGTTTGTCACACACTTCAGTCAGGATATCTTAGGGAAATCTCCTGGAACTCTGCACTTTTTGAAAGTACCTTAAATGACTTTTATCAATAGCCAACTTTGAAAATCATTCATTTATTCAAAATATTTTTACTTATTTTCTTTTTTATTTACTTTACTAGATGTCCGGTGCACGAAATTCATGCATGGGCGCGGGGGTGGGATAGTGTCCCTCAGTCCAGCCTGCACCCTCTCCAATCTGGGATCCCTCTCACAATCCAGGACTGTTTCCTCCCAACTGCTCACTTGCCTGCCTTCCTGAATGCCCTTAACTGCTTCTGCCTGCCAGCCTGATCACACCCTAACCACGCCCCTGCCAGCCTGATTGAGGTTAAACTGTTCCCTAGCTAGCCTGATTGCCCCTAACTGTCCTCCCCTGCAGGTCTGGTCACCCCTAACTGCCCTCTCCTGTAAGCATGGTACCCCCCAACTGCTCTCCCCTGCTGGCCATCTTATGGCAGCCATCTTGTGTCCACATAGGGACAGCCATCTTGCGTGTTGGAGTGATGGTAAATCTGCATATTATTCTTTTATTAGATAGGATAGAGGCCTGGTACACAGGTAGAGACTAGCTGGCTTGCCCTGAAGGCTATCCCAGATCAGGGTGGGGGTTACTTTGGGGCATGGGGCAGCCTGTGCGAGGGGTCTATGCTGGTTTGCAAGCCGACCATGACCCCAGCGATTCATGTGGAGGTCCTGGTATCTGGGATTTATTTATCTTCTATAACTTAAACTTTGTAGCCTTAAGTGGAGGCCAGAGCTGCAGGAGCTTGGCTTCTTCCATTACCAGGGAAACACAACACACCTGCTCTCTCCATGGCTACAGCCTTCTTGGTTGGATTAATTTACATACTCACTCCTGATTGGCTTGGGGGCATGGCTTGTGGGTATATGGTCAATTTGCATGTTACTCTTTTATTAGATAGGATTGGGGTGACATTGGTTAATACAATTATATAGGTTTCAGGTGTATAATTCTATGGTACATCATCTGAATATTGTATTGTGTGTTCACACAAAGTCCAGTCTCTTTTTGTCACCATTTATTTCCCTTATACACTCATGTCTGTATCAATAAGTTATTTGGGCTTTTGCTTAATACCTTCACCTTTTTCAGCCACCCTCAAACCCCCACCCCTTTCCCTCTGGCAGCTGTCAGTCTGTTCTCTATCTGTGAGTCTATTTATATTTAATTTGTTAGTTTATTTTGTTCCTTAGATTCCACATATGAGTGAGATCATATGGTACTTTTCTTTCTGACTGGCTTATTTCACTTAGTATAATGCTCTCCAAAATTTGAGTCTTGGCCAACTCTAGCTAAAGGACACAAAAGACATGATTTTTTAAAAAATATTGAAACCGATATTTAAACCAATAGTTAACTGCCAAAATTGCTATAATGTACCTGCTAATTTTATTCTTGAAAACTTAGAAGTGCTTCCACTGATGCCATGATAATTCCATTGTTATGCAAAGAAAGAAATTGGGTGTGGGTTGGAATATAATAAGTTTGGGTGAGAATCCAAACATATATATTCTGCAGAAGGGAAACTTAGAAACACACTAGAGTTTTCAATATTGAAGTAATTATCATAAGACATCTTTGTGGTTTATGAATAAATCAGCTAAAACTTGTATTTTAAAACCCCAGTGCTATTTTTCGAAATTTTTTTCTGAAGCTTAGAAGCAACTAACTTGGAAAATGTGTATTAACTACATTTCTTACAGGTCAACCATTTCCTTGCAAATACAATTGAGGAAGGATATTTGTAATGAAAGGTACATATTAAATTTCAGGACCAAGGTTTTCAACACTAAAATAATGAATACTCACACCATTTGCTGTAGAGTCAGTTTATTTTTTGTGGAACCGATTTCATAATGAGTCAACATTATGTCATTTGTAAAACATGCTAAATGACTTTGCTATTAAAAACACTTTAGGATTATATAAGTCTTCAAAACTTTATCATTTTGATGAGGCTATGCCTCCTAGGAAAATTTTCATTTGTAAATAGATTAATCCCAAGAAGTTTTTAATCTTATATGTTGTTTACACATAGTTTGAACCTTCGATTTAATGAACTCCTTGAAAAATAATGTGTTATGAACCATCATAGAGTTAATCAGAAGGAAAAGGGACTTATTTTGAACTTTGACTATATCTGAAGCCTATGATAAATGTATTTAGCCATGGGAACTAGTTGGTTTCCCTGTAGTTTCCTCCATCCCTCTGTACCTTTTAAAAGATTTCCCTCTTTCTGTAATTGTGTAAACTGTTCTTGGCTTACCAGGTCATCCTTCACTTCTTGATGCAAAACCTTTTTCAGTATATATGATGCTGCTGCTCCATGAAACAGTATCTCCTTCTTCCTGTAGAAGTTGCCACACAAAATCGGAACTGCATCTTTTTGTTGTTGTTTTTTACCTTTTTCACCTAGACTTTGTGCTTCTTGAGGAGAGCGGCTGGTCTCTTTTTAAAGACATTTATATGTGGGCAGATGATGAATTATGTGTTTTTTCTTTAAGGGGAAAATCAGAATTTTTAAAACAGTCTTACATTTATCTTATAGTTTTGTATTAATTTTCATTTGAATTGCCTGTTGGGGAATAGCTCCTTAAGAATTTTTTCAGTGCTTATGATCTTTCAAGTTCTTATTAGGTCCCAGATACAGAAGTTAGAAGGGAGTATTTTAATGTAGTTAACGTATTACCTGGTTATATTATAACCAGTGGCCCAGTGCACAAATTCGTGCACATTGAAAGAAACTGTGGGCCTTGAGGTTGCAGTGACCACAGGGGCAGGTCTCAGCCCATCCTCCACACCCCCAATCAGCCCCTCCTGCCACAACTCTCAGTCCCCTGTCTGCTGGCAGCCCTGCTCCCTACACCACCATCTCTCTCACATGCTGATGGTGCTGGCTCCACTCATACCCACTGCTGGTGCCGGCCCCAATCGCTCTGCACCATCAGTGGGTGCAAGCAGCAGCTGCTGTCTTGATCACCCTTCAGGAGTAGGGGGAAGTGGAAAAGCCCTCATGGGCAATCAGGGCCAGCAGCCCCTTGCTCACAACTGCTGATGGTGCTGAGTGATGGGGACTGGTGTGGGGCCTGACAGTGGGTGCAAGCAGCAGCTCCAGCACTGGCTGCGGGTGAGAGCAGGGCTGGCTCTGGCAGTGGTTGCAAGTAGGACCAGCGCTAGCAGCAGGTGTGAGTGCTGGGTCGAACTGTGGCACATGGTAACAAAGAATTTTCAGTAACCACCAGGGACTAGCCCCGATGACAGCAATTGGCACCTCAACTTGGTCTAGTGTCCCCACTCACCTGTTCCACCATTCCACTGTTGCCGATTCCCACCATGTTCTATGCTCTGCCGCCTGCTGCCAATGCCCGCCATGTTCCACACACACCCTGTGGTGGTCAGCACATGTCATAGTAAGCAATGGAACTCCTATTCTCGCAGTAGAACTCCTTAGGTGACACTTTGCATAATAGCTTTTATAGAGAGAGACTAGAGGCCCGGTGCCTGAAATTCGTGCACGGGAGGTGTCATTCAGCCCAGCCTTCACCTTTTTCAATCTGGGATCTCTCAAGGGATGTCTGACTGTCTGTTTAGGCCCAGTCCTAGGCATTCAGATATCCCTCTCACAATCCAGGACTGCTGCCTCCCAACTGCTCACCTGCCTGCCTTCCTGATTGCCCTTAACTGCTTCTGTGTGGCAGCCTGATCATCCCCCAACCTCTCCCTGACAGCCTGGTTGATGCCTAACTGCTCCCCTGCATCCTGATGGCCACTAACTGCCTTCCCCTGCAGACCTCGTCACCCTAACTGCTCTCCACTGCAGACTTGGTCCCTCCCAACTGATCTCCACTGCAAGGCTGGTCCTCCCAACTGTCCTCCCTGAAGGTCTGGTCCCTCCCAACTGCTTTTCCATGCTGGCCATATTGTGGCAGCCATCTTGTGTCCACATAGGGTCAGGATCTTTGACCACATAGGGTTAGCCATCCTGTTTGTTGGGAGTGATGATCAATTTGCATATTATTCTTTTATTAGCTAGGATAGAAGCCTAGTGCATAGATGGGGGCCAGCTGGTTGGCCCTGAAGGGTGTCCCAGATCAGGGTGGGGTTTCCCTTGGGGCATGAGATGCCCTGGGTGAAGGGCCTGTTGTGGTTTTCAGGCTGGCCATGCCCCCTGGTGACCCAAGTGGTATCTGGGATTTATTTATTTTCTATAATTGAAACTTTGTAGCCTTTAGCAGAGGCCATGGCAGGCCAGGAATTTTGGTTTCCTCCATCACCATGAAAACCCAAGCCTCATGCTCAGTCCATAGCCTCAGCCATTTTTGTTGAGATTTATTTATCTTCTATAATTGAAACTTTATAGCCTTGAGCAGAAGCCTAGGCTGTCCAGGGTAGGTGGAAAGCTTGGCTTCCTCCATTCCTGAGTTAATTCAAGCCTCCTGCTCCCTCCATGGCTGGCCACCATATTGGTTGGGTTAATTTGCATTCTCACTTCTGATTGGCTGGTGGGCATGGCTTGTGGTTGTGGCAGTTGATGATTAATTTGCAGGTTTCTCTTTTATTAGTGTAGATAATTATAACCTGTAACTTATAATTGATTTTTTATGTTGTTTGATGTAAATAGTACTATAAAAATTAAACATTTATGAACATTAAATCAAGTTTCATATGTTTGAACATACAAAAATAAATCACTATATGCTTACAATGTTCTAAGTGATTCAATGTATCAACTTATTTAATCCTCCTACCTTCACCATGATGGACATAATTGACCCTATTTTCAAATGTGGAAAGGAGATTTAGAGTGTTTATATACATAAAGTTAGTAGTAGAGAAGATAACAGAAGAGACAGAAGCAAAAATTCACATCTCTAGACATTTGCTGCTCCTATAAGATGCTAACCTTCCATGTCCTTCTCTTTCATACTTGCTGAAAGTGGTAGACCTAACAGTACAATAACTAATATTTATTGAGTGTTTACTAAATGCAGGAGGTTATTCTAAGAGTTTTACATACATTAACTCATTTAAGTTCATTAATAAATCTTTATGAGATAGGTACCATGATGATACCTACTGGTACTTCAAGAGAAACAAACTGATAAAGAGAATTGCCCAAGATCACCCAGCAGATATGCTATAGACCACTCAAGTGCTAGAATATTTAAGTCCAATTAAATATGTGTAACTTTGCTATATGTGATTCTAGACATATATAAACCCTTAACATCTGGTTGACATGCTTCACATATGTGATGTGAACTATGTCTATTATAAGAGCTTTTGAGGAAATATCAGAAAATGTTTAGGTTTGAATTTTGAACTTTGAAACAAAACTATGGTGTCTTGGGAACAATACTTATGCTTCAAGTGGAAATTTAATTCTTTCTTGCTTATTCTGCCAACACAATTTTAACCCACATTAGACTTTCTCATCATTCAAATGTTTCTTCTAGCTTTCATTGACTAAGACAAAATAATCTAGAGAAAACTAGACCTGAAGAAAAATATTCAAAAACCTACTTTTAAAAATTTCATTAAATTTATTGGGGTAGTATTGGTTAATAACACTATAAAGGTTTCAAGTCAATATATTCATGATCCTATCTAAAAAAGAGGGAATATGATAATTGACCATCATGCCTTCACAAAGATGATGTTGTCCACAGCCAATAAGGAAGGAATATACCAATTGACTGCCACACCCTCAAAGATGCCAGTGCCCATAGCCATAAGATGGTGGCACCCAGTCCCCTCAGCCCTGCTGAGGTGGCAGGCATACAGCCCGGCAGGTCTGCCCTGTATGCCTGCCTCCAGAGTCTCCCAGTTCCCTTAGTCCCCCAGCCACTGAGAGCTGGCCCAAGGTGCAGGGAAGCCTCAGATGGCAGCTGCCTAGCCACCCAGGGCTGCTCGAGGCTCAGGTAACCACGGCCAACCAAGGCTTGCACTGCTGGCCTTGGTTGTATAATAATAATACATTATTGTATAATAATAATTAATGTATAATAATTGTATAATAATACATTAATGTATAATAATAATACATTATTATTTTAATGTATAATAAAATCTATCTGCTATCATTTTATTTAGAATTCTTGTACTGAAATTTATATATTTATCTTCTTTTATAAGCTGTCTTCATCATATTTTAGCAATTTTATGGTGTTATATTGAAGACTCATAAACTTAAATGGCATTATTCTTTGAATTTTGCCATGGGTAAAATTTTCAACTAAATGTTTTCTACAGAGAAGGTCTCATTAACAATAATAATAATAGTAGCAGGCCTTGCCAGTGTTTCTCAGTCATAGAGCATCAACCCAGGAACCAAGAGGTCATGGTTTGATTCCTGGTCAGAGCACATGAATGGATTGCAGGCTCAAATCCCAATAGCAGACATGCAGGAGGAAGCTGATTGATAATTTTCTCTCATCATTGATACTTCTATATTTCTCTCCCTTTTCCTTCCTTTCTCTGAAATTAATAAAAACATTTTAAATGGTGTTATTTGTATTTTTAGTTTAATTATCTCAGAAAGGAAAAGCAGAATTTTTCAGAGGTTACAGGACATGTGATGATGGCTAATGGAATACCTGATTGTGTATTCTTGTGCTTTCTAAATTTTACTACAGTAGAGTAGTTTTAGAGATTAATTGTTTGCTCTCAGTAACATTCTGTGTTCCTGCTGTCTATCCTTGTTTGTGCCTGCTATTATATTTTATAGCCTACTAATTGCCCAATCAAATTCTCAAATTTCCTCATTTTATACAAATAAGCAGAAAAAAAGTAGTTGTACTTTTTGATCTTATTTTGCAATAATTTAATCTTTTTCAAAAGTATTTCTACATTTTTTAATTTTGTATAAAATTATTACTATTTGAATTTAATGTTTTTGCTTATGAAAAAATAAAAATACTACTATACTATATTTTCTTATATTTGCAGATGGATCATGGTCATAAAGGGAGATTTGGAGCCTTTCTCAACCTGTAGCTGCACTGCACAAAATCAGATATTAGAGAGTTCTCTAAGTGAAAGGAAGGGGAATTTAATCCAAAGAATGTGAATGAGAATGGAAATAGGCAGCAGAGTATGATAAAGCCACATATTCCTTGGCTTTATAATTATTAATCACATAACTTGTTTTGTCTTATGCAAAGAATATTTCAAGTAGTTTTATGATACCAATTGAGTTATTGCACCATTTTGAGACCAAGTATTCAGAATTTAAAGAAAAATAAACAAAAATTTAATTGTAAAAGTGACCAATTGTAAAAGTAGTAACATTGTTTGTTGTATCTTTTTAACCAGGAGCTGAAAACCACTGAGCATTTTATTGGATTGAGAAGTATATACCACAACAGAGAGACTAAGCTGGCATTGCTAAATGTTTGCTAGATGATGGCAACAACAACAACAACAAAAAAAACCAAACAAAAAACAAAAAGAAAGAAAGAACAAAAGAAAGAAAGAAAGAAAGAAAGAAAGAAAGAAAGAAAGAAAGAAAGAAAGAAAGAAAGAAAGAAAGAAAGAAAGAAAGAAAAAAGTCATAGTGAGGCTCTTTATAATGATTCACTAACTCATCAAAGTAAAAATATTTATCCAAAATACAAAGACTGAAAACAGTTAATATCACATCTGTATAATTGTACTTTTACTGAAAAATGGACAAGTCTATAGATGACTAGCAATTTTTTAAATAAAGTTCTATTTTTAATGAAAACATACAAACTGTGGTTTGTCAGATTAGGGTATTTGACAAATATATTCTCAAAATACAAAGTGCATCTTTCACTTTAAGGAAAACAACTAACAATATTTGACAAAATTCAAACTTCCAAGCAAAAAAAAAAATAGAATTTTAGAAACCAGAGCAGGAAAGATTTCATAATATAATTTTAGGTTCCACATTACAACTATCATTTTTTAAGGTTTGAGGTTGTATTAAAAAGATTTTTAAATTACCTTTAAAAAGCTACTTATATACATTTAAAATTTAAGTATAGTTGGCATAAAATATCTTCATTTCAGATATACAATATTGTGATTAGACATTTATACCCCTTTTGATCTGATCACTAACTGTCTCCATGCAAAGTTATTGTGATATTATTGACTATATTCTCTGTTCTGTACCCTATCTCCCTGTGGCATATTTATTTTATAACTGAAAGCTTGTAACTCTTATTTTTCTTTACCTTTTTACCCATCCTTTCTTCCTCACCTCTTTCTAGCAACCATCAGTTTGTTTTTGGTATCTGAGTCTGTTTCTGTTTTGTTTGTTAATTTGTTTTGCTAGGATTTATTTTAGACTCTGCATATAAGGGGAATCATGTGGTATTTTTTTTTCTGACTTATATCACTTAGCCTGATACCATTTAGGTCCATCCATGTTGTCACAAATGGCAAGATTTCATTATTTTGAATATCTGTGTAAGATGAGATTTTCTTCATATGCACCAACCACAGCAACATATCTCAACAGATTGAATAAAGAAGCAGCTAAAGCCTGGCCAGTGTGTCTTAGGGTTGAGACCTATAAACCAGGAGATCACGGTTCGATGTACAGTCAGGGCACATGTCCGGGTTGCAGGCTCCCTCCCCAGTGCGAGGCATGCAGAAGGCAGCTGACCAATGATTCTCATAATTTATGTTTCTATCTCTCTTTCCCTCTCCCTTCTTCTCTGAAATCAGTAAAAATACATTAAAAAAGAAACAGCTATAATAATTCAGCTCTCTTATATTAAGTTACATATTAAATAGATTTGTAAAAATATAAAATAATTCTAGTCTTCTCACTAAGTATTTTTTGGAAAATGTTGGTATGCTCCTTGAAAGGTATATACATTAACACATGAGATTCATTATTGTTATCTTAATGAATTATTTAAAATATATTTTAGTTTTAATTTTGAATGTGGTAAGTACTGATAGGTATACCCTGCATATATTCTTGGAGTCCTTAAAATGTCAATAATTTTAAGAATATAAACTGTGCTTTGAAAAGTGCTATTTTGTGGGAAGAACATTTCAGCCAGTGAGAATAATTGGTAAATGTCCCAAAGTGGGAACTGTCTTGACAGACTTGAAGGCTAGGGTAAAGTCTCAAATGTCTACTGCATAAGGAAGAAGGAGGAAAACAATGATGTGGGATCTAGGACTTCATCCAGCATTATCTCATTTAAGATCCCACAAACTAAAAACAAGGAAGAAGGGGAACTGACACTATGAGATATTATTTAAGAAATAAAACTAAAACAATGAAGTCACAGAAATTTTAAGTTTGAACTATTTAAACTTCATGAATGGCTGATGAAAATATATTCTCATATACCATTGATGGGAGTGATAATCAGAAGAACATTGTGGAGGCAATTAGGCAATAACTGCATCATCTTAAAATCTGCATATACATTTTTTTTTCAGAAATTCTACTTTTGGGATTTTCCTTAAGCTATATAATGCACTACTGCACAAAATTTGCTCACAAAATTTGCTCACTATAGCTCACATCAAAACAAAACACAAACATTAAACTACTGAAACACTCAACACTGACCAAAGACAAAAGTAATTTTGGGTACAGTCATATACAGGAGTACTCAGTAGTCTATAAAATATAATGCAAAGTTATATGTGTTAAGACAAAATAAGACAAATGTTTTAGGTGAAAAGTGCAAGATATATATGACAAAAGAGAGAGAGATGAAATTTTGTTATATATATAGGAATGTCTGAAATTTATGAAGAAGTAAAATCTAGACAATGATAACTTTTAAGAATTGGGATTGGAAATTCAGTTGAGTACAAGTTATTTGAACTTTATATCCTGTTAAATATGTCAGCAAGTTATACCATTCATGTATATTATTTTTATAATGCAAATTAATGAATGCAATAGTAGAATAAAGCCTATTATTGATAATTCTGAAAATGTATTTTATGTAAAATGCAAAGAGAAGTGGAATCAATTATAGAATAAGTTTTAAAATATACATCAATATGAACATAAGGACTATGAGAATGAAAGCTAGTTTCATGGGTCATAAGAAATGCTGAAATTAAGAATGGTAATAAGATTGATGCAAAGAGAGAAAACATTCTAACCCATTCTTTATTGTCCGATTTTAAAATATAAACCACTTACTAAAATGGTATTTTTATTTAAATGTCTATTGACAGAAGCAGAGTATACAAATTAGTTATAACTAATTTGAAGAATAAAATTGTATTGTATATGATAGTGGTTTACAAATTATAAGAGAAAGCAAGTGTTCATTGTAATATTACAAAATAAACACTACATATGGTACATCTATATAATAGAGTTTCATCTACTAACTAGAAGTCTGATGCACAGGATTCATGCATGATGGCGAGCATGGCCTGCGGATCAACCCACTTTGGGAGTGCCACTCATCCTGGTCAGCCATCCACTGTGATAGAACGCTGACCACCAGGGGGCACCTCCTGCAATGCGCATCTGCCCCCTGGTGGTCAGTGCACATCTTAGCGACTGGTCAACAGGTCGTTCTGGTCATTCCACGGTTCGGTCACTGGGCTTTTATTACATAGGAGTAACAATGACATCAGAGAATATAAAAGTATCCACAGCTAGTTGTTATGTGAAAAAGGATACAAAACTAGGAACATAATATTGTAATATTATTGTGAAAACCAAAGTGTAAGTTTGTATGTATACATACTCACACAGATAATAAAAAAAAAAAAACAGAAACATTGTTACCTTTGGACTAGAGTATTTGTTTTCATCTTTTTTCCTATAAGTATTCTCTAAATGTGCTAAAATTTTAATTTGCTTCTTTTTCCCTGTATTTTGCAAACAAACTACTTTTATGTAATTTGCAATAAGAAAAAGTTGAGTTTATAACCCCAATATATAAGATAATGAAAATAGAACTTTCTCCTCTAATAATAGGGAATTGTCATTCTATTTCATCATTTCTATGCTCCCAGAGGACTTCACTTATGAGTATGCAGTCACATATCACTGTACACAGAGTGTACGGAGACATGGATTGGCATCCATTTACCCAAAATGCAGAACAATGCCACAGTTTGAATGGATTACTGGTAACACATTAAGGTTAGTTTTTCACATGAGAATAAAAAGACCACAGAATTTGTTTAATACCCATCAATTAGATAGTGTCTTAGATTTATTTCAGATCTTTGGTTCTATAACTCAATGACTAGTAACTAATAACATATATTACACATTAAGCATTTCAATGTAACAATCTCATATATCATGCCAGGACTTACACCAATTGCGTTATATACACGGTGTTTTTTCCTGCATTTTTAAAATGAGGGCACCTAACCTATCAAGTTACTTTTATTTTTTCATTTTACTCCTGGCTGGTTGCTTCACAAAGTTTCTAATATGTCTCTATTTTTCCACAAATTCTGGTTCTATTGTTTCCTTTTCAGAGTTCACTAGCTAGCCTGGGACAGGCAGAAACTGCATCTAAGTGGTTATGGCAAATGAAACAGTCACGTTATGTGACTGGGGGGGTCTGACAAGTCCAGTTTAGGACTCGGAATGAGGTGAGTAAAATCATCCTAACGGTGCTCATCATCCCTGCTGGTCTCAGGTAACAGAGGGAATCCACTGGTGAGCTAAAGGAGCAACTCAATCATTTAAGCATGGTTATTGATAAAACCTCTCGCTTTCATTACCACAAATGATCTGAATCTTCATGTACCAGGATGGAAAGCTCATATGTCATCCAGAGGTCTAAATGTAGATGTGGCTGTGTGTGTGTGTGGTGTGTGTGTGGTGTGTGTGTGTGTGTGTGGTGTGTGTTTGTGTGTGTGTGTGTGTGGTGTGTGTGTGTGTGTGGTGTGTGTGTGTGTGGTGTGTGTGTGTGTGTGTGTGGTGTGTGTGTGTGTGTGTGTGTGTGTGGTGTGTGTGTGTGTGTGTGTGTGTGGTGTGTGTGTGTGTGTGTGTGTGGTATGTGTGTGTGTGTGGTGTGTGTGTGTGTGTGTGGTGTGTGTGTGTGGTGTGTGTGGTGTGTGTGTGTGTGTGGTGTGTGTGTGGTATGTGTGTGTGTGTGGTGTGTGTGTGTGTGTGGGTGGTGTGTGTGTGTGGTGTGTGTGGTGTGTGTGTGTGTGTGTGGTATGTGCGTGGTATGTGTGTGTGTGGGTGTGTGTGTGTGTGGTGTGTGTGTGTGTGGGGTGTGTGTGTGTGTGTGTGTGTGTGTGTATGTGTGTGGTGTGTGTGTGTGTATGTGTGTGTGGTGTGTGTGTGTGTGTGTGTGTGTGTGGTGTGTGGTGTGTGGGGGTGTGTGTGTGTGTGGGGGGTGTAGGGTGTGTGTGTGTGTGTGTGTGTGTGTGTGTGTGTGTGTGGTGTGTGGGGGTGTGTGTGTGTGGGGGGGTGTAGGGTGTGTGTGTGTGTGTGTGTGTGGTATGTGCGTGGTATGTGTGTGTGTGGGGGTGTGTGTGTGTGTGGTATGTGTGTGTGTGGGGTGTGTGTGTGTGTGGTGTGTGTGTGTGGGGTGTGTGTGTGTGTGTGTGTGTGTGTATGTGTGTGTGGTGTGTGTGTGTGTGTGTGTGTGTGTGTGTGTGGTGTGTGGGGGGTGTGTGTGGGGGGGGGTGTAGGGTGTGTGTGTGTGTGTGTGTGTGTGTGTGTGTGTGTGTGTGATTTACACATGAAGAAAGTAGCCCTGGCCTGTGTGATACTTATTTGGTTGAGTGTTGTCCTGGGGAGCGAAAGTTTGCCAGTTCAATTCTCAGTCAGGGCATATGCCCAGGTTTTGGGCTTGATCCCAGTTAGGGGTGTGCAGGAGGCAGCAGAGCAAATGTTTCACTCTCACATCCATGTCTCTCTCCCTTTCCCTTTCTCTCTAAAAAATCAATTAAAAATTAAATAAAAAGGAAACTACTGCTTAATTAATTTTTGCCACTTAAAAACCATTTCCTAGTTAATATTTCAGGGTTTTCTCAATTGACTTTAATATTGCCTATATAATATTTCAAACTGATTATATTAACAACCTGTCTCATCTCTGTCCTGTCACCCTCTGCCCAACAAATGAGAATGACGATTTTGTTTTTCCATTTACTTGTTAGATGTCTTTTAGCAAATTATTCGGAATTTCTGAGTCTCCATTGCCACTACTGAAAATGTGATGATGATTCATATATGGATTTTAAAGCTTAAATTTTTAAAATTTAGAAAAAAGTTACTGTTCTTTAAAGAAAAGTCCTAAGCATAAGTATTTAGAATTTTTTAAAGAAAAAAAAAACAGATTATATAATTTGACAAACTCAAAGTTAGAATTGTTTTAACTATCCTCTTAAACTGAGCCTCTTAATTGTGTGATTATTTTGTCTTTATTCTTGATTTCTTTATTTTCTATATTATAAAACTAATGTTTTTCTATAACTTTCCTAGCATAATAATAAAATATACTATGAGTCACTTCACCATTCTATGTGACTTTCAAGAAAATTATTATTTCTTTTCTAATGTTTCTATAACAAAAATAAGGCATATACTCCAATATTAATTTTTCAGGCAAAAACATTAGGGGTAATGAAAATGAAATAGCTTTTCATAGGTTTCATAGTTAAAAAGTGACATATTTAAATTATTTTAAAGGAAAAAATCTTACAATATGACAACATATTAAAATATCTATTTCTAGGAGTTCTTATAAACCTGAATAAATGAAAATTTTGAAGGAAACAACTCTTATAAATACAGCTGATACAACCACAGAATGAAATAGACAAGCAAATGAGTAGCTCTAAAAGCATGGGTCAAAATCTGACAACAAAAGATATATCAAGCCAGGCCTTTGAAAGATTACAATGTTGCATAATTTTTAGTTTTGAAAAGTATATCCCTAGTATGCAATGACAGAATGAAATATTATTGTTCTGTGATATTTTAGTATACGTTTTTATGCTCTTTTATAGTTTTTGGCAGTAAGCTATAGAATAGTATCCCTAAGTAAAATTTTGGATGAATTCCTAAATTAAATCCACAAAATGAGAAACAGGCAGAATGTTGCTGATTGGTTCCAGACCTGAAAAGCATAAAGCATGCTCCCTTAACATTAGAAGCTAGAAAGGTTGATGCCTATCATTTGTATCAGCTTGTAAATAAAGTACTTTCATATTTCAGAAACTGATGTAAGTTAATCTCCTGGCCAAAAATTGTTAGTACTAATAAATCAATTTTAGATTTCAGGAGTAATAGGCAAAATGAATTCAATTCATCTGAGTCTGCTCATTTGCATTTTCCTGAAATTATTCTGTTTGTTATGTTTTATGAGACCTTTAGATGAACATGACAGCTGAGAGAATGACATTTAATTTTTGTCACAGCTTACAGAAGTAAAGAGCTTTGTAATAAAAATGTTTTCACTCTAGATGCCTCCCTTGCAGCAGGACTCAGATTTTGCTTAAAAGCTATGACATTTGGGCTAGTTAAGCATGTATCACTCTCCCATTCCATAGGGAATGTACTGGGCTGTCCTTGCTCTCCAGTCCACTTGCATTTCGTTAGAGAGCAGAGCATTCACATGCCATACCACAAGATCCCACAATGACATAACTCCATTCAGAGACTGGCGTGACTGGGCTGGGTCTCCCCCCTCCAGCTCTGTATCACTAGGAATCTGGCAGCCAGTTCCGTCCTGACAGACTTTACAGCATATATTGGTGGATTCTTGTCCATACTGCATCTGCTTTAAGAATTAACGAAAGCAGAGTCAAGACAGTAAGGTAAGTGCTGTTTTAACTATAGCACTGGGGACGCTGACTGTTTGGGACAGTGTTTATTGTAATAAATAGGAATAGAAAAAGTTCTAGAGCAACTCTGCCAATGGCTATTCAACAGCAAATCTATACTTTTGAGCATTTGCTCTCACACTTTTCTTAATATGTTTTCCATGACTTATAGATTTAAGATAAAGTTTTTACAATATATGCAGTGTTGCTTAAAAAAGAAGTTATGAAAAGTTTCAGGGTTGGAATAAGAAAATCTTTAAACTAGACAGTAAAAATGTTTGGCAATAAAAGTATGTTATTTTATGCTAATCAGTGATATACGTTGGTATTTTTACAATGAATTTTGCAGCAAAGTAAGGTCATTTTAAGCAGTATTAAAAATATTTTTGCACACATATATTGTTATAGTTTGTTACAATTTGCCATAAATATTTTATGTTATTATAAAATGTGAGCTTAAGAACATAGACCCTCTTTTAGATTACTTATTTCTATTTTGTTAATTTTAAAGATTTGATTTTTGGATGTATGTTTTAGAATGGATATGTTTTGAAGAAATTCTGGGAAACATTTATTTAAAAAAACACATTTCCTCCATAACCACAGGTATTTGCAAAAACTTGGAGGAAAGTAAATAAAGTGCACTTTTGCTTCATAGTGGAGTCCTTATATGGCTACAAACACTCCTTGGATTCATTCTGCCAAAAAATATGAAAGCATGTTTTTCACTACTATTCAATACATTATAGTTACCATGTCTATTTTAGTGTATACTGAAATAAAATAAACTCAAAGCTTATTAATAAAGACAAATCTTTATATTAACATACTATACCTCATATTGCAATATCAATTGTGCTCATTGCCAAGTCTTGTCAACTAAATTAAATGATCATTATCTTGGGGAATAAGTTAGTTAAAAATCTAGTTACAAATTACATTGTGTTAGTTAACAATGTTTCTAACCTTTTTTAATGTTTCATCTGCTAAAATAAAGTGCCTTGTAATTTCAAGTTAAAGCAACAGTGTTTAAACTTCCTAATACTAAAAATCCTACTTATCCCAAACTCCCTAGATCCAAAAGCTTACACCATACTTTTCACAGGAAGATCTACTGCCTTATGGCATGTAGATCCTGCTCCACATTAAGGATTCCCCTCTCAGAGTTATCAACTTCTCCTCACCCATAGCTTTCACTCTAGGAAAGTTCAACTCTTGTATGTTATTGTCCTTTACCTAAATTTCTGACCTGCACTCTCCAAACAATTAAAATATACTTTATTGAGCCTCACCTTAGAAACATATTCTTACTATATCATTATTACAGATTGTTTTTAATTTATATTCTCAGTTTTATCCATTCATCCATGGCTCCTAATGCCACTGTAAAATACAGACTCTGCTCAATGACCAGATCTGCCCACTTCCACTCTGTAAGAGCACTAATAGCCAAATAAGTGAACCATGACTTCTTAAATTTTGGCATGAAGAAGGTAAGAATTTGTGAGTCATTGACAGAAAGGAAAACTTTAATTCAAAACTTGGAAAAGAATATCATTTTGTATTCAGTTGGATCTCTTTCTAGGTTTAAAAAATCTTTAGAATTTGTGACATTTCTCTGATTAATAGAGATTAGTATTACTAAAACTTATATACTTAATATTAATTTTAGAACATAATTCTGTAATGTGCTTGAAAGTATGGAATGCTAAAAAAAAAAATGAAATAGTAGCCATACACATCCCACTAAGAATTATGTTACCTTCCCTCAGAACCAACAACAATAACCAGACATTTGTAAAGGAATGTACTCCCCCTCCACATCCCCCCGTCTTGCCACCCTCCATCTCTGGCCACACAAGAACAGCTTTTCTTTAATCAAAACCACAGATTGCTCATGTTCCCAGTAAGGGTCTTCTTAGTGAGACATTTTAATGATGTTGAATGCTAGGGTAAAAGGTACAGTTTACAATTGTTTCCTCATTTTCATTTTTTGTGGTTTTGAAGGATGTTTTAAGGTAGTGTTTTAGCATGGTGGTCAATGGGCACTACCCAGATACTTCTTATAGGAAATCATTGAATTCAGGAAAGACCTAGAGAGATTGATTGGATAGGTTAGGCCTGGTCTTCCCAGTAGGGGGCGCATGTGTATGCAATCTAACCCTAAGCTGTTCACCAGCTCACTCATGCTTAAATAAAAATTAAAAATACATCCTTAGATGCATTTTAAAAACCACAAAACAATAAAATACACATTTTAAATGAATTTAACATTGTAAATTAAATATGCTTTCGCTTAACATACTATTTTATGTGTTTCCACTTTACTTAGGATTTAAAGCATTCACCCAAAATGAATCTCGGTGCATTTACTCTGCTATTGGCACTAATCAGTGGCGCCAGCAGCCATTACTATGATGATTACGATTTTCCACTATCAATGTATGGGCACTCATCTCCAAACTGCGCCCCAGAATGTAACTGCCCCGCAAGCTATCCCTCAGCCATGTACTGCGATGAGCTGAAATTGAAAAGTGTGCCAATGGTGCCTCCTGGAATCAAGTACCTATACTTGAGGCATAACCAGATTGACCACATTGATGAAAAGGCCTTTGAAAATGTAACTGATCTTCAGTGGCTCATTCTAGATCATAACCATCTAGAAAATTCTAAAATAAAGGGAAGAATTTTCTCCAAACTAAAACAACTGAAGAAGCTGCATATAAATTACAACAACCTGACACAATCTGTGGGCCCACTTCCCAAATCTCTGGAGGACCTGCAGCTTAGCAATAACAAGATCACAAAGCTTGGCTCTTTTGAAGGACTGGTAAACCTGACCTTCATCCATCTTCAGCACAATCAGCTGAAAGATGATGGCATGTCAGCTGCTTTTAAAGGTCTTAAGTCACTGGAGTACCTTGACTTGAGCTTCAATCAGATGACCAAACTGCCTTCTGATCTCCCAACATCTCTTCTAACTCTCTACTTAGACAACAATAAAATCAGCAACATTCCTGATGAATATTTTAAGCGTTTTAAGGGACTGCAGTATCTGCGTTTATCTCATAATGAATTGGCCGATAGTGGAATACCTGGAAATTCTTTTAATGTATCATCTCTGCTTGAGCTGGATCTCTCCTATAATAAGCTAAAAAACATACCCACTGTCAATGAAAACCTTGAAAACTATTACCTGGAGGTCAATCAACTTGAAAGTAAGTAGAAAGTTGTGCTTGTGTTTGATGGATGTATCCACATGTTTTTAAAACACATAAGCTATGCAACACTAATATCGATTGCATCTGTCTCCACATAAAAATTAATTAAAATGCCAATAAAATATCCCTCTAATTCAAATATAGAAAAATTATAGATTAGTTATTTTTTCAATATCTGACTTTTCTTTGGACTATCCAGATAAGAAACCATTAGGATCATAGAATTTATTCATTAATTTCTTCAAATTTAATATTCTGGACTAATCATCGCTTGATATTTATCTACAATTTGCCTCCTCTATAACTTAGATTTGTGTCCTACATTTATTTCTTGGTAAGATCTAGCTGAAGGGGGAGCAAATGAGTGCAAAACAGTCATGGCTAGCAGAGGCTTTCAAGCCTCCCTCCTGCTTCTCC
Source organism: Antrozous pallidus (assembly GCA_027563665.1). Classification (NCBI taxonomy): domain Eukaryota; kingdom Metazoa; phylum Chordata; class Mammalia; order Chiroptera; family Vespertilionidae; genus Antrozous; species Antrozous pallidus. The sequence continues at coordinate 30,395,625 of CM050513.1, forward strand.
CCAGAGCAGCCCTTATATCCTCATGGTCTTCTCTGACATTTTACTTGGGACTCAATATGGTATTCTGCAATCATGACCATCATCTAACTCTGTTATTCCCATTATGGTGTATGTGGCTTCCCAATGTTCTTATGAGACTGTGAGGAAGATTAAGGAGGAAAGATACATGATAAGGATTTTGAACATTTTTAGAATAGTATTACAATGCTCCTCTTCTTCTGCATAGCCCTCCACCCCATTTGATTTTTCTAGTTTTTCCTTCCATTCTCTTGCTGACATAGTTTATTTTTCACTTATTTTATGGGTGGGAGTTTGACCTGATCTATTAGCTATTTATGCCCTTTTCTTGTCTTCTGGGGAAGTTTTCAATTTTAGCAATTCAGATTTCAGTGGGAAATGTACATTTACCATCCCCCACCTCTCTCTTTAACAGAGCTTGGCAGAAGAGAAACCAATGGTCTTGGACAAACTTGCTAAAATAAAATCAAGTGGGAAACACTGATTCACACATAAACAATTGTATCTGCAAAATAATCTACTCAAATTGAACATCTTTATGCCATGAAAGTTGGTCGTCTTGTCATACTGTATAAAAGTATTGATATTCCTATTTAAAAAATTGCACTGTGCCTTATTAATATGATACTTTGTAATTATACAAGTTTCCTATAACTCCTAAGATGATTAGTGTGTTCTCTGGAAGGTGACCATGATTGCCAACTCTAAAATGCCACACGCTTTTTCTCATATCCAGAGAACTTGCTTATGCTACAATACACAGTCAAGCTATCAAAGTGCACTCTTACAATTGTTTCTAGTAAAAACTCACTATCTGGCAATGTAGGATCCCGCATTATAAACATGTATGGTTAAGAGGATGGCTACTTGGACCAGCAAACATGCTCATGGGATTTCATATGTTTGAGGCTGTTTGAGGGTTGAAGAAATCCTCTTAGACATGGTGGGTGGAGATTAGCATCAGGAGCAGGGTCACCTCATTCTCTGAGGTAAGAAAGGGAAGAGATACAGATGCAGGAGAAGTTGGAGGGGTAAAGATCAGGCCCCATTATGTGAATGAGAGAAGGAAGAGCCAATGTGGGAGATGGGAAAGGTGGTCTATGCTGACAGGATTTCAGTGCCAAGCTAAGATAGAAGCTACAGTGGCCATCATGTATGGTCATTTGGAAATGAATAATGTCCTTCCTTCCTTAACCTTGACATGTAGGTATACATTGCAGGTATTGTTGCCATTTGTCTTTGCATGCATGTTTTTTTATTTTATGTAATAATTATGTATACCAATTGTCTACATTTTCTTAAATAAAAGATCCCCTTTATGTTTCTCTACTATTAGGAAATCGATAGCCAAAACTATTTCTCATATTTCAGACTTGCAAGTCTAAGACACTAGCTTAATCACAGACTTTTGTATGGTGACATAATTTGAAACACACACACACACACACACACACACACACACACACACACAAAGAATAACAACAAACCCACAAAATTTAAAGGATACCAGTAATTATCAGTATATATTATGTGCTGACACTATGTGAGGTGCTTTGTAAACCTTATTTAATTTAATATTCATGCAACACAGTGCGATGGATATGTTATGTCTAACAAGAAAATCACAGCAATATTCCAAAGTCACCCACTTGGTAAATGGCAAAGGCAGAAAATTAATATAGGCCTAAGGCCATGTTTTGTCCCCTTGTTCCATACTTTCTTACTGGTAGGTACCATAACAAAGATCTCTGCAATTTGACTAATGACTTATTTAAGACAGCATCATCGAGATAAGGAGCAGAGTGTGTTTGGGCTTCTATTGAAGTCACTGTTGACTAGAATTTGAGAATAAAAGAAAGTATCAAGACAAAGGACCAGTTAAGGTTAATCTGTAATAGACTTGCACAAACATAGATGGCTTCTATGTACACACATAAACCATGCAATTTAGTAACAATCTTTGTTTCCATTAAAAAACTAAGGCAGTTTTTCTCTTGTAGCAGCTTTCTAACCACAGGAAAGGACATGGCCCAGATGGTGGTCACTCCATGACTTGGATTTTCCATGGAGTTTTGAATCTATCATGATGTGTTCCAGTTGGAAAACTCTTTAGAGATCATCTAGTCAACCCCGCTCATCTCCAGATGCATAAGCTGAGGAGCTTATTTTGGCGAGATGATTCATACAACAGCACAATTTTACACATCTTAAGTCTAAATATTTTTTTAAAATTCTTAGATAATATTATGCACTAAGTCTTCCTAATCCAAGAACTTACAACAAATATCATTCTTTTAAACATTTAATTGACTGTCCTGACCCACCATAGTTATTCTACTAAATGTTTTTTGTATCATTTGCTAGTCTGAAATATTTTGTTAGTGATTTTGAATTCAAAAATCCACCAAATAAGTGACTTTTTTTAAAAATAAGGGAAGAAATCCTATTGGATATTATTATAGACTTGGAAAAAAATTAATGACTATTTTAAGCCAGATAATGCAAAAGAAAAAAATTATTAAAATGTTTTATTCTTTATTTTTTAGAGCTTGAAGTAAAGAGCTTCTGTAAGATCCTGGGACCATTATCCTACTCCAAGATCAAGCATTTGCGCTTGGATGGCAACCGTAATATCACCCATACTAATCTGCCAGTTAATATGTATGAATGTCTACGTGTAGCAAATGAAATCACTGTTAATTAATTTCAATGATATTGAGGTGTATCCTGGAGCAACATCTTATGCTTATATTTTTGTGTGTTCGTTTTCGTAGTGTCCATTTTTGTTGTTTATTACTTCCATGAATTTTAAAATCTGAGAGAAAATGTTTTGTAAACATTTTACTACTTTTTTACAAAGAAAAGATGAAAAGCAGGCCTATTTCATCACAAGTACAGACACATGCTCACACATATACAACAAACAATGCTTTATTTGTAAATTTAGTGTTTTTTACATCTCTACTTTCAAATGATGTGCAAAGCCTTTTACTGTTTGTATGGAGGTCAGCCGAGTTTTGTAATTTCTAAATCTTAACTTAATGTGCCCAAAAGTATGGAATACATAAATAAGGTGTTTATTATCTTTAATGAAATTATCTTAATATGCCCAAATTTGTTTGGCTGAAAAGCAGGTGGTAAATTTTGAGACCAACGATTTTGTGAAATACTAAACAAAATTCAAGAAGCCACATACATTTAAAGCAGAATTTTTAGTGTTAAGAATTTATTTAGTTACCTAGAAAAACTTTCTAGAATTATTTTTCACTTTAAATCATATGTATGTTTCTTTTTTTTATTATTTGCATGTTATGTTTAACAAGCTAATAGTAAAATAAAACATAGCAAATGGCATCACTGTGTTTGAATTCTTATAAAATTCATCTCTCATATAAAATATACAGTCATGCACCATATAATGATATTTCAGTGAATGATGGATGACATATACAATGATGGTCTTATAAGATTATAATGGAGCTGGAAATGTCATATTGCCGAGTGACAGCATAGCCATTATAAAGTCATAGCGCCACACATTACTCCTGTGTTTGAGGTGATGCTTGTGTAAAAAAATCTACTACAATGCCAGTCATATAAAAGTATAGACACACAATTATCTATAGTAGATACTTGGTAATTATGATAAATAGGTTATTGATTATGTATTTATCATGCTACACTTCTTATCATTATTTTAGGATGTGTTCTTTTTTACTTATTAAACAAAAAGTTTCCTGTAAAAGAGAATACCATGTTATGGCAGCCTCATATATCTCCTGTTTATGTCTCTTGATTGCATAATTTTCTCTTGTGTTTGATTTAATCTCATGTTGTTTTATAACTTTAGTGTACAGTGTGAATGAAGACTATAGCAGTATATGTGAGGTCCTAGGGCTTCACATCCACTCACCATTCATTCACTGCCTCACCCAGAGCAACTTTCAGTTCTACAAACTCCATTAAGTGCCCGTACAAGTGTATCATGTTTTATCTTTTGTACCATATTTTTTACAGTTCCTTTTCTATGTTTAAATACATAAATACTTACCATTGAATTATAGTTGCCTAAAGTATTAAATACAATAATTTGCTGTACAGGTGTATACCTAGGTCTAGGAGCAGGATGCTATACCATGTAGTCTAGGTGTGTAGTAGGCTAAAACATATAGGTTTGTGTAAGTGTGCTCCATAATTTTCACACAATGTCAATATTTCCTAAAGGTGAATTTCTCAGAACATATCCTCATTAGTGAAGCATGACTGTATTGCATTAAAGTTAAAAAAAATCTCTAATCTGCATTATATTACTCATGTTAAATAGAATTTCCCACTAAATAAATGAGCTACTTCTAACATCCACTTATAAAAAGTTTTAAACACACCTTACATTATGTGTCCATCCAAATCTCAATTTTAGTTTATGAAGTGAGGGGCTTCCCCACCAACACCAAACAATACGTCAAATAGGTGCTATGCAGTTCAACTCAATTTTGACACTATCATTCTGGAGACAGTGTCAGAATCTACTGGTTAAGATTGTATCCCTTCTTCAGATGCCAGTAGCAACCCCAGGTCCTTAACTATAATTCTAAATAACTGGCTGTAAAATAGAGGTTCCCAACACTTGCTCCTCATGGTTGATTTTTGTATAGACTAGCTCACAGAACTCAGGAAACTTGCTTACTCTCTAGATTACCAATCTATAGTAATAAAAGCATAATATGCTAATTACACCTGATGGCCTTCTGGAAGAAGCTGGGACAGTGAGGGACGCCTAGATCCCAGGTGCCAGAGGGAAGCCAGTGCTGGCAGCTGGGAGAAGGAAGACCTACTCTTGCACAAATTTCAGGCATCGGGGCTCTAGTTTATATGTATAAAAGGCTAATATGCTAAATGTCCTTTCTTCCTTCTGGGTAATGACATCACATAGTAACCCCAGTTTCCATTCCCTAGCAATGACTAGCCTCCTTACAGTTTCTTCAACCCAGGAACACGTTAGCCAGGTAGAAACACTTTACACTGCAAACTAATGTCTGTAAAGTGTTTTCCTGTGCCTCATCTCATTTGATCCTCACAGAAGTCCTGGGGTACATAAATAGGAGACTCAGTGGAATCCTAGTTTCTTTCCATTAGCTGGAAAATTGAGATTTAGAAAGTTTAGAAAGTTGACCAAACTGAAAAGAAATAACAAATGGTGAACTTTGAAAATAACTTCAGGTTTTCTCACTGTGCAGAATATAGTCAAATACTGCTGCAGTTAAATATTTTACCTTTTGTTCTCTCAGTGTGATTTACAAAAACAACCTGATTCCTGTTGATATTTATTGCTGTATTGCTGACAATCACCTGAAAGAGAAGTTGGGGTGCTTCACTAAGTTGATAAAAGTTTAGCTAAATCGGAAAGCAGTCTAATTAAGTAAGTTTATGCTCTATCTATAAAAGACTAACTTGACTCATGCATATGCAATACACATAAAACTCTCACTGACACCAATTGCATGAGTGTGTTTCCATTTGTCATTGTTGACCATGAATTTGGTTGACACTTCTATTATAGGCAAAGGGTGAATAGTGATATAAAATATTTATTCTAATTAATTTCCTTTCAATGTACACAAATTCATGTACTGGACCCATTAGTCCTATATAATAAAAGAGTAATATGCAAATTGACCATAACTTTGCTATACCCAATAAGCTATGCCCACAAGCCAATCAGGAGTGATATGTAAATTAATACCCAACCAACATGACTGCAGCCTATGGCAGGTCAGGGCTGGAACAGAGCCAGCCCAGCAATGGCAGCCCCAATTACAGGGTGATGGCTGGATGCCCAGGGCCAGTAAATCTGCACATGCAGTAGGGGCAGGCAGCACCTGATATAACTTGCAGGGTCCAGGCCACCATGGACCTGGCAGACCTGGCAGCAGCACCTAATGCCCTTGGGGAGTCAAGGGGGGGGATAGGGAGCAGGCAGGCTTGGCAGGCAGTGCCTGATGCTGCCTGCAGGGTCCAGGCTGTGATGAGGACTGGACAGGCCTGGGAGGTAGCACCTGACCCTCTTCATGGCAATTGGGACTGAGCAGGCAGTATGGATAACACCTGATGCTGCCTGCTATGTCTAGGGGGCAATAGGGAATGTGCAGTTCCAGCAGGCACCTCCTGATGTCGCCCACGGGGGCCAGGTGGCAATTGGTATGGGACAGGCAGCATAGATAATGCCTGATGTTTCCCGTGGGCTCAAAGCGGCGATTGGGACAGGGCAGGAGTCATGGACAGTGCCTGATGTCACCCGAGGGTTCCAGGCAGCATCAGGACTGGGAAGGCCTGGCAGACAGAGCCTGATGTTGCCTGCGGAGTCCAGGCATCAATTGGGAACAGGCAGGTGGTATGGACAGTGCCAGATGCTGCCCATGGGGTCCAGCAAGAATTGGGACCGGGGAAGGGGCATGGACAGTGTCTGACACTGTCCGCGGTGTTCAGGCTGCAATCAGACCAGGCAGTTCCAGCAGGTAGTTCCTGATTTCACCCATGGGGTCCAGGCGGCTATTGGGATCAGGCAGGCAGAATGGACAGCTCCTGAAATCACTGGGGGTTCCATAGGCAGGAGTGGCCAGGGTCTACAGGATCACTGTCTGCCCTTGGGCCACCTGAGGACACTGGTGGAGCAGGCCTGGGTTGAAAATTTTAATGAAAATTGGATGCCTGTGTCCTGCCCCACCATGCCCTGTCCCTGGAGAGGAGAGGGAAGTGGACAGTTAGGTGGCACATGGGCTCCAAAGTGGGTGGGAACAACCTGCAGGCATGCTACCAGAAAGAGGTGCTGAATCATGAGGATGCAGAGGGCTGGCTGATGGAGGTGAGCAAAGGTGCAGATGAGGCGGCTCTTGCAGGCTCTGAGGTGAAAAAAGTGCATCTACAGCCTGATGGACAAAATCTCCTTTCAGAAGAAGGTGCATGACCAGGAGATCGCCAAGCTGCAGGCGCAGATCCAGTATGCTCAGATCTCTGTGGAGATGGATGTGTTCTCCAAGTCTGATCTCTCCTCTATGCTCAAGGACATTTGCGCCCAGTATGAGAAGCTGGCTGCTAAGAACATACAGAATGCCTAAGAATGGTACAAGAGCCGCTTCACCATGCTGACTGAGAGCTCTGCCAAGAATAACTATGCAGTGCAGGCCAGTGACTGTTTAAGGCCAAGACTCTGGAGATTGAAACATGCCTGGGGCATGAACAAAGCAATGGGAAAGCAGCTGTGAGAGCTGGAGGATAAGCAGAACTCCGATGTTAGTGCAATTCAGGACATGATCAGAAATTAGAAAATGAGTTGAGAACTACAAAGAGTGAAATGGCACAATATTTAAAAGAATACCAGGACCTCCTCAATGTGAAGATGACTTTGGACATTGACATTGCAACTTACAGGAAACTCTTGGAAGGCGAGGAGACCCTGCTCAGTTTCACCAATGTGGGAAGCATAGCCAAAGGCTACTCCAAGAGTTCCTAGGTCTTTGGTGATCTGCCTGATGTTGTTTACAGATTAGTTCTTACTTGATGCCTACTTGCTTCTTCCCTTCTTAATACTGCTGCCACATCCAGAAGGAACAGATTAAGGTGGAGGAGACCATTGAGGCTGCATAATCTGAAGAAACTAAGGATGAACCCCCTTCTGCAGAAGTTGAAGAGGAGGATAAGGAAGAGGCTGAGGAAGAGGAAGAAGAAGAGGAAGAAGGTGCCAAGAAAGAATTTGAGGATGCAAAGGAGGAAGGAGGTGAAGGTGAAGGTGAAGGAGAAGATGCCCAAGAAGCTGCCCAAAAAGATGAAGATGCTGGGGAGGAGCAAGCAAACAAGAAGAAAGATTGAGCCCCCACTTCCCCTAATTATTTCAGGAATAATCCTCCCAATAATTAATCCCATCACCAACTAAGCAATTGAGTCCCAGATACTATATGAATTAAAGTTGGACATTAAATGTTATACTATGACTTTTCTCATACAGAATATCAGTTTGCTTGCAGAGTGGCTTCCTGGCTTGCTGCCAGCTTGTACATGTTCCATGCTTATGAGTTCAGGATCTATGACAATGTGAATAATTCAGATGTTTACAATAAAAACTCATGAATACATGAATTCACTAATCTTAGTGTTAAAATTCATGGAAAAAAATAGTCCTTTGAATCTTCGGTGGTTAGAAATTAAAGACCTCAAAGCATGTCCAATAAATAGTAAATAAATAAAGTTACACTGAATGACAAAAAAATACATTAGGGGCCAGAAAATGTTCAAAGACCTGGGAACCATTCCCAGATCAGGAAGGGAAGTCACAGGGTGTATATTATTGCTACAAATACTGTATTTCCTACCACTTACAACATACACAATGTAATGTATTAGATGTCTTCCTATCTTATGAAGTACGTATTCTCATATGTAATACTGGTAGATATGTTATAGTTATGGCAATATGTCATATCCTATGTATATTAATAAAAGGGTATTATGCTAATTAGACCATGAGACATTCCAGGTGTCCTTCCGGAAAAAGCCATGGTAGCAGGGCCAAGGCAGAGGCAGTTATAGGTGATCAGGCCAGGAGGGGAGAGCAGTTGGAGATGAATAGGCTGGCAGGGGGGTGCAGTTGGGGTCAAGCAGGCCAACAGGCAGAGTGGTTAGGGGAGATCAAGCAGGCAAGCAGGTGAGCAGTTAGGAGCCAGTAGTTCCAGATTGTCCAATTGCCAGTTTAGGCCCGATCCTACAGGGGTCCCAGATTAGAGAGGATGCAGGCTAGGCTAAGAGACACACTCCCCTCCACCCACCCCCCATGCACAAATTTTGTGCACCGGGCCACTAGTTTATCATAAAAGGCCTAGAGGTACGGTGCACTGGTGTGTGTGTGTGTGTGTGTGTGTGTGAGCGCGCACGCACATGCACGTACGTGTGTGTCCCTCAGCCCATCCTGCACCCTCTTCAATCTGGGCCATCTCTTTCACAAGCCAGGACTGCTGGCTTCCAACTGCTCACCTGCCTGCCTGTCTGATTGTCCCTAACTGCTTCAGCCTGCCAGCCTAATCACTCCCTAACCACTCCCCTGCCAGCCTTATTGATACTTAACTGCTCCCCTGCCAGCCCAATTGGCCCCAACTGCTCTCCCCTGCAGGCCTGGTATCGCCCAATTGCCCTCCCCTAAATGCCTGGTCACTCCTACCTGCCCTCCTCTGCCAGTCCAGTCACCCCTAACTGCTCTCCCCTACAAGCCTGATCTCCCCCAACTGCAGTCGAGCAGTTGGGTGCCAACAGTCCTGGATTGTGAGAAGGATGTCCAAGTTCCCATTTAGGCTCAATCCTGGTGGGATGAAGCCTAAACGGGCAGTTGGATATCCCTCAAAGGATCTCAGATTGGAGAGGGTGCAGGCTGGGCTTAGGGACAACCCCCTACCCCAGTGTACGGATTTCGTGCACCGGGACTCGAGCATATCACCATCTGAATTATCGGGGTGCCAGGAAAAGAGAGAGAGCAAGATAATGAAAACCTATTTGAAGAAATAGTGACCGAAAACTTCCCCCACCTGGTGAAAGAAATTGACTTAAAAGTCCAAGAAGCACACAGAATCCCAAACTATAGGAATCCAAAGAGGACCATACCAAGACACATCATAATTAAAATGCCAAGAGCAAAAGACAAAGAGAGAATATTAAAAGCAGCAAGAGAAAAACAGCTAGTTACCTATAAGGGAGCACCCATACGATTGTCAGCAGATTTCTCAACAGAAACTATGCTGGCCAGGTGGGAATGGCAAGAAATATTCAAAGTGATGAATAGCAAGAATCTACAACCAAGATTACTCTACCCAGCAAAACTATCATTCAGAATTGAAGGTCAGATAAATGCTTCGTAGATAAGAAAAAACTAAAAGAGTTCATTACCACCAAACCGATATTATATGAAATGCTGAAAGGTATTCTTTAAGAAGTGGAAGAAGAAAAAGGTAAAAATATATATTATGAACAACAAATACACATCCATCAACAAATGAATTTAAAAATCAAGTGAATTAAAAATCTGATGAACAGGATAAACTGATGAATATAACGGAATCATGGGCATAGAGAGGGAATGGACTGACAATTCTTGTGGAGAAAAGGGGTGTAGAAGGTGCAGCAAGAGACTGGACAAAAATCATTCACCTATGGAAGAGGACAGTGGGGTGGAGGTAAAGGCAGAGGGTGAGATGGGTACCTGGTGGAGGGGAGCTATACGGGAAAAAAAGGGAGAACAATGTAATTAATAAACTGAACAATAAAGATTAAAATCTAAAAAAAATTAAGTTCATACTTGGCCACAAAGCCAAATTTATTCAACAATTTTCAAAAAATAGGTAGCTTATATGTCCCATTTATAATTCAAAAATATATCAGAAGTTTAAACAAGATAATCCATATATATTTGGAAATTAAAAAAAATAATTCTGAAACATTTATTGGTGAGGGAAGACATCTAAATAGAGAGCTAAAAAAATAGTAAAAATACAAATAGTACTGAAAATATTGCATATAAAATGAATTTAATTCAGTGATACTATTTCCTTTAAAATATCTAATATAAAAAAGATGTTCATTGTCACCATTTCTTATCAACAATTTATTAGCAGAATTTGCCAGCATAATAGAAAAAGAAAAGAAATGCATTAAGAATTTAAACTCTAAATTTTTGCTAATCATATGATTGCCTACATAAAAAATGAAAATATATTTTACAGGTATGTTATTGAAATCATGAGAGAAGTCACTTATTTACCTATTGAATTGCGTATCCAATGCTCTTTTTTAAATTTTGAAGTGCTGGATATGGGACTCTGCAAACTACAGTTTCTGGGTACGGCCGAGGTTTGCTAGGGCAGACACTAGAGGAAAATTGATAAGGGGAGGAAGAAGCAAGAGGAATTCCAGTATAGTTGTGTGTGTGTGTGTGTGTGTGTGTGTGTGTGTGTGTGTGTGTGTGTGAACTTGGCAACTGACTCCAAAATTTATGTGGAAAAGATATGAACTAAGAATAGCCAAGATATATCTAATGAAAAATGATTAATTCTTTTCACACAAAAATCAATTTCAAGTAGATTAATAACTTAAATATAAAGCACAGAACTTTAAAATGTTTAGAAGAAAAGATAGGGGAATATAATTCTGATATGTAGCCAAAAATGATTTCTTAAAACAAAATGTTAAGGAAGAGATTGATAAACTTGACTATATCATTATTAAAAAACTAGAGGCCTAATGCACAAAATTCGTGAATGGAGGGTCGTGAGTGTCCCTCAGCCCAGACTGCACCCTCTCTAATCTGGGACCCCTCGAGGGATGTCTGACTGCCTATTTGGGGGATAGGGCCTAAATGAGCAGTTGGACATACTTCTCTCAATCCAGGACTGCTGGCTCCAAACTGCTCACCTGCCTGCCTCCCTGACTTCTCCTAACTGCTTCTGCTTGCCAGCCTGATCACCTCCTAACCACTACCCTGCCTGCCTAATTGATGTCTAACTGCTCCCCTGTCAGCCTGTTTGCCCTCAACTTCCCTCCTCTGCCTGCCTAGTCACCCCTAACTGCCCTCCCCTGCAGGCTTAATTGCCCCCAACTGCCCTCTCTTGCAGGCCAGTCCCTCCCAAATGCCCTATCCTGCTGGCCTAATTGCCCACAACTATCCTTCCTTGCAGGCCTGGAACCTGCCAACTGCCCTTCCCTGCTGGCCATCTTGTGTCCACATGGGCGAAGAATCTTTGAACATATGGGGGCAGGCCTCTTGAGTCTTGGAGTGATGGTAAATCTGCAAATTACTCTTTTATTAGATAGGATAGAGGCCTGGTGCATGGGTGGGGGCTGGCTGGTTTGCCTTGAAGGATGTCCTGGATCAGGGTGGGGGTTGCCTTGAGGTGTGGGGTGGCCTGGGTGAGGGGCCTGTGGTGGTTTGCAGGTCAGCCACAAACCCCAGCGAACCAAGTGGAGGCCCTGGGATCTGGGATTCATTTGTATTCTATGATTGAAATGTTGTAGCCTGGAATGGAGCCAAGCTTTTTGCTAGCTCCATGGCAACAGACATTTTTATTTGAAACTTTGTAGCTTAGAGTGGAGGCCTACACGCTAAGGCTGCAGAAACTTGGCTTCCTCCATTGCCTGGGCAACTCTAGCCTCTGCTCTCTCCTGCCATCCTGTTTTCCCCTAACTGCTCTCCTTTGCAGGCCTAGTCACCCCCAACTGCCATCCCTTGCAGGCTTGGTCCTTCTCAACTGCCCTCCCTTGCTGGCCTGATCACCTACAACTTTCTTGCCTTACAGGCCTGGTCCCTCCCAACTGCCCCCCTTGCTGGCCATCTTGTGGTGGCCATTTGTGTCCACATGGGGGCAGGGACCTTTGACCACAAGGAGGCAGCCATCTTGTGTGTTGGAGTGATGATTACTCTTTTATTAGATAGGCTAGAGGCCTAGTGCACAGGTGAGGGCCAGCTGGCTTGCCCTGAATGGTGTTCCAGATCAGAATGGGGGTTCCCTTGGGGTGTGGGGCGGCCTGGGTGAGGGGGCTGTGGTGGTTTGTAGGCTAGTCATGCCCCCCTGGCAACCCAAGTGGAGGCCCTGGTATCTAGGATTAATTTATGTTCTACAATTGAAACTTTGTAGTCTGGAAGAGAGCCAGGCCTCTGCTCGCTCCATGGTGGCAGCCATTTCTGTTGGGATTTATTTATCTTCTATAATTGAAATTTGTAGCCTTAAGTGGAGGCCTGGGCCTGTCAGAGCAGGTGGAAAGCTTTGCTTCCTCCATCTCTGGGTGCCACTCAAGCGTCCTGCTCTCTCCAGCTCTGTGGCTGCTGTCATTTTTGTTGGGATGTATTTATCTTTTATCATTGAAACTTTGTAGCATTGAGCGGAGGCTTGAGCCTGCAAGGGCAGGCAGAAAGCTTGGCTTAACCCAAGCCTCCCTCCCACTCTCTCTGTAGCCGCAGCCATCTTGGTTGGGTTTATTTGCATATGCACTCCTGATTGGCTGGTGGACATGGCTAGTGGGCATGGCTGGTGGGTGTAGCAGAGGTATGATCAATTTGCATATTATTCTTTTATTAGATAGGATGATCCAAAGTCTATATTCTCAACTCTTTGCAAAACTGTCCCTGACAATCAGCTTTCCAGAGTTCATTCCTAAGTGAGTTATTCTGCTCATGGATCTGGCATCCAACCCAAGAAATAATCATTGACAGTAACCTCTGTGTGCCTATTTCTCTACCCTTCTGCTATTCTTCTGCTGGCTACTCAAGCTATGAAAACCATAGTCCTAAAAGTTTGTCATATTTTGATTTAAAAATTCATAATTGCATTGTATACATTACGCACAAGCAATATATTGTCTTATGTAACTATATTGAACTTTATAAAAAGTACGTCAGTCTTCTCAGACTTGCTTTTTAATTCAATGTATTACCAAGATGTATCCATGTTACTGCATTTAGTTATAATTCACTCACTTTTACTTCAGTATAATATACCATTGGGCACTACTGTTTATTAATTTGAGTTATTAGCAATATTTTGCTGTTTTTAAAAGAATTGTTATAGATATCTTATATCCATTTCCTTTTGCACGTATGCAAGGTTTATGTTGGGTTTATCTTGCTACTCAAAGTGTGAGTTGACTGACAGTAGGAGCATGGGTGTTACCTGGAAGCTTTGCTTATGCCTGAAAATTTGCAATTTACCAAGATCCTTTGTCTATTTGTATGGACATTAAAGTTTGAGAAATACTGTAAAAGAGGAATGGCTGTGTTATAGACTATATATTAACTCACAACTTTACAAGATAATGTCATTTTGTTTACCTAGGAAGTTAGGCCCATCTACATTCACACCATTAAGCTATAAAAAATGATTACATCTCCTCAAATCTTTTAAATTGTCAGACTTATTTTGTGACAATTGAATAGTCAAAAAAATGTGTCTTTTTATGGTTTTAATTAGTTTTCTTAATTTTTAATGAGTTGAAAATCTTTTCTTTTTTTGGTTAGATACTGATTAAGTATGTTGGCATTTTTAAAATTGAAAAGTCTGTTTTTAAAAAAAATTAATTTTGTGTGCCTGTTTATATACCATTATTGTTAATCCTCTATATACATTGTATACAATGCAATTATCTTCTCTTAGTTCCTTTATTCTGCTTCATGGGCCAATACATGATTGAAATATTGGGCTTGGTAATTCCCAACAAACTTTCTTTCTGAAATCCCTCATGGACTAGTAGAGCACTTGGCTTGAAGTAACCTCAATTCAGAGATTGCCTGGTATTTCATTTTCCTTTGTGTGTCATGTGGATTCCCACTCTACATCAATTTGGTTTTAAATATTACTGTGAAAAGATGAGAGAGAGATCACTATGAATTACCTGTGGCCAGTGTTAATTTATTTGAACCATTCTATTCCCCAGACATATATAGAGTGGACATCTGTACCATTCCTATGGGACCTGAACATTTTGTTGAAAGAAACATGGCTTTTCTTCTTTTTGGTGCTTAGGCTTTCCAAGATTCTGCAGTCACTATTTAGATATGTCAACTCACTGGCAATACAAAATAATAATAATAAAATCCATCTGGCTTTCCATTTCGAGTTCTTGGCATTTTCTCATAAAAATTCTGAGCTAAAGGCTTTATTTCAAAGTTTTAAAAAATGGCATTTAGTCCTGAGCATGATCCTCTTAATTCTAGATTTATTATTAGACTTATATTGGTCTAAAAAAGCAATGACCTTTATTTGTCTAAGATGGAAATGACAAGTAAAATTACTTCATGGCTCTTAGGATGTTTAAAGGTATTCAAATGCCTTAATGTTGAAAATGTTGAAGTTCTCCAAATTATTAACCAAGACTTGCTGAAAGAAGGAAATTTTTAAATTAAAAGAACAGTTTATTAACCTCTGTGGTAATAGTTTAGATAGCACAATTTAGGTCATTTCAGTGAGACATTGCCTAGTAAATAGACATTTGAAATTTTAGTAGGAACAACTGCCATCAATGCAAACAAATCACCACATTATTTCTCAGATATGGATTTTTTAAGAGGACCTTTCTGTGAGTTTTTTTTTTTTTTGACATTCATAATATTGAGAACTACCTTAATTCCCAGTTCATGCCCATTATCATTGCTGTTTCAAATATTGCTAATGTTGATGCTCCCTTAACTATTGTTAGAATTCTGAGCTATTTCTAGATTGTTCTTTTCCTCTTCCCCAAAAACCCCTTTTACTGAGTTTTATTTACATCATTTGCTCTTTGAGTTATTAAGTTAAAAATATAATAGCATTTTTAAAGATGCCTAAAAGTAAGCCTATCAAATGCCAGAAAGTAACTCTAGAGCAATGATAGCTTATCTTTTTGCAATAGATATGTTTTTAAATATTCTCAGTTTCAAACAGGACAGCCATTCCGAGTTTGCTTTATCTGTAGCCTTTCTTAATGTTTCCCCAGACATAAGAAACAAGTGGAATTAGATTGCAGGTAGACCTTTAAAAAGCAATTGGAGATACAATTTAATACTATTTGTAACTGTGATAGAAGTATCTGTGCTCAATACCAAAGAAGTCTTTCAAGGTGTACTTTTTTCTTAAAGGTATCTAATTCTCTCTTTAGAGATAAAGTATCAGGCAGCAGTCTGCCAAGTTCCAATTAATTATTTTACTGTAGAACTAAAATGCTTTCTTTGTTTCTCAAGTAAACCCACCCAGCACCCGGCAGAGCCACCAAAGCATTACTAGTAGATATGCAAATTCTAAAAGCCTGAGGTCAAGGTTTTCCTCCCAAAGAGGATGAGGGTGTTTAAGATAAAAAAGTCCTTTGTCATGTGTACCTTTTCCATGTTAGGTTTAGAGTGAGGCCATAGCTGGAAGGTTTCATTATTCATCTGAAATGCAAGCTTCAATGCTGGATCACCCCCTCTGCTTCTTCTCTCTATTTTTCTACTTCTCCACCTTTTCCTTGTTTTTTTCCTCCTCCCATTTTCCCTTCCCCTCCTCCCCCTCCTTCTCCTCCTCATCCTTCTTCTTATCCTTTTGTAGGCCATGGCAACACACACAAACAAATAGCCATAAAATAATTCAGTGTATATAAATAATCCAAATAGGCTATTTAAAAAAATCATCGACAGTTTTACTCAAAACTCTTATATAATGATCTCCTTTAATCATCACAACAGTTCCATGAGGTAGATCCTATCCCCATTTTATAAATCAGGAATTTGAAGCTCATAAAATTTATATTAGCCAGCCAAATTTCACACAGATGGTGGGTTCTACAGGTGAGACTTAAACTTAGATCTGTCTCATTCAAAAGACAGTGAGCATTAGTCTTTCATATAGACATTAATACCCATTTTTTAAAGAAAATGAATCAGTTTCTTGGGCAAATAAGTAGCTTCACACAGAAAGAAAGAGCACTTAGTGGGTTATAAAATGGCCTGGGGTATAAGTCATGGTTTTGTCATTAAATATTTGACTGAAATATTATTTCTGTGATGTTTGACATCTTTATATATAAGTCACAAAAACTAGACTAAATGAACCCTCAGTCCTTTGGGATCTAAGAGTTTGTACTTTTTAACTGCTTCAAGGCCACAGAGCTAGACTTTGGGATGACCAGGTCTTATTGTTTGCGGGAAGCCAGACATTGCCTCACCAATAGAGATGTAAATAGAACAAACAGGAAACCTGGTCAAAGCTTAATGGATCTGTTTACCCATTGTTTAGGTGAGACTTTAGTTGCCTCTCCTTTAGTCTCATGTTAAGTATGAATTGTTTATTCATTGTTTAGGTGACACAGTGGTAATTGTAAAAGCTTCCACACCTTTTGTCTTATGTTAATTCTTGCTGGTTGATTTCATTGTTGGATTTCCTAACCTAAAGGACATGGATGTATCACTTGGCCCTAATAAAAGAGGATAAGAAAACCAGAGCTGGGGGCAGTCCTTCCACTAGAGATGGGCTCCCGCCTGGCCCCCATGATTCCCAAAATGGATGCCTTTCGAGTCTCTCTTCATTTGTGTGCGGCCTTCTCCAGACACTGAACCCTGACATGGGAACCCTGATGTGAAAAGGATTTCCACAACTGTTTATCTCAGTATTCTTTTTATTGGCCCCCCTTGATAAGTAGGACATCAGAGACACAAGTAACCCAGGCAGTTGCAAAAGCAGGACTAGATAGATGCCATCCTACAAAGGAGGAAAGGTTGGTCTTGGGCTCGTTCTGGGTGGTTGTTCCTTTCACCATCTCTCTACAGTCTATGGTTTTGAAATGGTCTACTCCATCTAAAGCAGTCTTACCCCTAATGAAAGCTGCCCAGGAGAGTACATCAGGAAAAAAATTACCTCCTAGAATCTTCTCTGTTTTTATAGTCTTAAGAAAACAAAAGGTTACTCAGTTTTATAAACAAAAATTGGTTCCTCTCTTTCCTTAAATAAAAAACCTAGTCCATGCTACCTTTCCTTTTCAAATGAATTCACCCCTACAGAGCTTTTTCACTCCCATAATACACTTCCTCTTTTTTTCCCTGGTCAGTTGGTTTTATTATGACTTTATATATGTCAATAATATTATCTCCCCTAGGAATATAAAATCTCTGAAGGGGACAGAGAGATCAATATGGTCCTCCCCATGCAGCAAGCTAAAGTCCATCAAATCCTGGAGTGAAGCCTATTGGTATTTCTTTGGTAGCCTCTCTCTAAGATTATAAAGTATTCATTTGTTTTTATTTGTTTATGACATATTTGCTTGTTTGTTTTCTCTTTCTTACTTATACAAATCATCCTGGAATATTTCTAATGAATCTCACTCTATGTTTAAATTACAGTACTCCCAGTTGATCTTGGCTGTAACTCAGAAAAACTACATTGACTCAAGTTGGGTTGCTTCCTTTAAGTCCTTATAAAATGTCACCTTGCTCAGATTCCTTTAAGTGATTCTTGAAGTCTCTTCACAAAGCCAACCCACTTCCTGTACTTCTCATCAATTAACATGTATATTTTAATTATTTATATTACATTCTCCTTTTCTTTTTTTATCTTTAATAAAATATATGTTCTATGGAGGCAGATATTTTAGTCTTTGATTTCCAATACTCTTTCTCCAGGACCTAGAATAATTCTGTGTGTGTGTGTGTGTGTATTACTTAGTGAATATTTGTTATTGGGTTCATGAACATTTATGGGACAAAACTGTTAAGGTGTAGTCTATCTCTCTTACTCAGGAGTTTGCATATCCTAATAAACCCTTCCCTCTCCTCCTTCTCTCTCATCATCTGTCTGTGCCTGTTTTTCTCTTTTCTGCAGGCCACTGTTGCTTGTTAGTTTGCCTTTATTCTAGTTGACAGATTTGTAGAATGATAAAATGATAAAGGCTGCCCTTACTATTGTTGACCTCTGATATTTGACTCTAATCTAGAAAAAAAGATGGGCCAAAGTTGTTATGGAGTAACATTGGAAGGGATAGTGTCTAAAGAAATTTGTATTTGTATGACCTTGACTTCTGTGCATTTATGCTCCAGATAACTAGAATATAAAAGCAGAATGGAAGTCATGAAAGGACAGAGATATAGTGAGCTCTTGGTCTTGGCCAACAATGATTTTTTCCCCTTAAAAATGGAAAATTGAAAAGTCAGGAGAAAAAAGCAAATGTCAAGAAACTATAATAAACAGAAATAACTTGATATAACTTGATGGAGGCAAGATTCCTTATTCCAGATGGAATCTATTAGGTTTTCTGACATTTTTTTTTAATGCTAGGACATTTTATCCAAATAAATAAAATAATTTCATTATTAGTATAAATGAAATATGCACAAAATTCTGATGACACAATTTTATCCTTTATTTTGGGTAATCCTCCATAATATTTTCCTTCTCTTTCTACAGGAATAGGATCAGCATATTGTAACATTTATGCCAGTTTTATCATGATATGTATCCCTTTCCTTGAAAGCTAAACTATAATCAAAGAGGAGAAAAAGATAACACTTTAAAATCTTTAAAAAACACACCTTGTTTTTCAGAAATTAGCCAGTCTTTGCTTTTTATTTTTACTAGAAAATAAAGAAAACTTTGTGATTAGGTAAAACACATCTGAGAAATATGTTTAGATGTTAACAAAGACCCATAGTTTTATTATATTCCTTCTGATAGGAAGGGTATTATCATTAGTATATTCCTTCTGAAGTGAAATCTTTGCTTTGTTAACACCACCTCCCCCTTTTCCACCTAGCTCTCTCCCTACTCTCCATGGAGCTGATGCTTATGGAATCTCCTTAGAAGGGAAAAAAAAATAGTACTTAAAGAAATGTGATAATTTCTATTAACACCATGTAAAATCATGCACTTAAGTTGGATAACATGATGTACTCTTTAATTGTTATCAGACATTATAAATATTACAGATTTTAATCAAGATGGATTTTATTGACAAGGATAAATGTTGATCATCATCTTATGAAAAAGCCTACCACAGATAAGAAATTTGAAGCCTCATCATCACACAGCACAAAATGTTAAAGAAGAGGAATTTGTCTTTTATAACAAACTCTGAGATGCTCAATGCATGCTGTTTTGTATAATAATCTCTAGCTCCCTCCAACCCTTATTTCACGCCCTAGAGGACATTTACTTAGCTAAATACAGATTAACCGAATAGAGTATTTGGTGAGTTGTTGTTTATCACGATAATTCTAATAACATCCCTTTTAGACCCAGCCTGACCACTCACTACACTTAATACATCACACATTGCCACACCCATGTCCAAATGCTTAGGGAGATTTAAATGACTTTACTTCCCAGTAAAGTCATCATTGTCTCCTACCATGAGATCAAATCACCCCCTTTCCCTGAACTTCTTCTTTCCCTCTCTTCCTCTCTTCTTCCCCTCTCTATTCCTTCATTCCTTCCTTTCTTTTCTTCATCTGTTCTGTATGACACTTACCACTGCCACATGCATCTTGTATTAAGCTTATTTATATACCTCTTATCCGACAGTTAGAATATGAGTTCTATGAAAAAAATGTTTTATTTCTATTTATTCAAATAATTACTGAGGAAAATACTTTGCCAAAAAGTGTAGGCTTCCCACCTGAAATTGAACATCAGTTGGGAAAAGGGTCATATTTCCATTTTCCACTCCTAGGAACAAACCCATGATAACAAATGAAAACAAAGTGAATGATCAGTACAGACCATTTAATGCTTTTTAACATGATGTTTGTAGGTTCTAAAGAGATGGATGCAATGCCTAACAACAGGGATCCTGCCAAAACTGGAGCTGACCTGCTCTCTGAGGCATACCCCACCCAGTCCCAAGGGTGTTTACACTGAGTGGACAGATTATTATGATCTCTGAACACATAATAATCTGGCAACTCAGTGTATGGCCTATATAATAAAAGAATAATAAGCAAATAGGTCCCTCAACCAGGAGTTCCACCAGCAAGCAGTCCAGGCAGAAGCCCATGTCCCTTCCCCCAGGCCAGGCTGGCTGTACCCAAAACATGCACAAATTTATGCACTGGGTCTCTAATATACATATACTGAGTGTCCAGATTATTATGTATTCAGAGATCATAATAATCTGGTCACTCAGGGTACACTGGATAATGATCAGTTCTATCTGGTAAAAATGGAAAGTAAATGATGATGTTGTTTTATTTGTTTGTTTTTGTTTTGTTTTGTTTTTTGTAACAGTCCCCCACAATAGCATAGCAACCAATTGGCAGAATGCAAATTCAAAGTTTCTCTATATTATTTTTTCTCCCTTCTCGTAGGCTATGGAAAGTTCTAAATGCTAAAGGACCATAAGGTTGTATTTAAGAGGAGACAGGATGAAATCCTATTCGGTTCTCTCCAAGTTAAGCTTAAGTAACTCCTTAACAGCAAATCCTATCTAATAAAAGAGTAATATTCAAATTGACCATACCCTTGATCAAGCCATGCCCAATAGCCAATCAGGAGCAAATTATGCAAATAAACCCCAACCAAGATGGCTGCGGTCACTGAGAGCAAGAGGGAGGCTTGGGTTTCCCTGACAATGGAGGAAGCTAAACTTTTCATTTGCTGTTGCCAGCCTAGGCCTCCACTCAATGTTACAAAGTTTCAATTATAGAAGATACATAATCCCAATTGAAATGGCGGCAGCCATAAAGCTGGAGAGAGCAGAGGCTAGGGTTGCCCAGATAATGAAGAAAGCCAGGTTTCTGCAGCCCTAGAACCTAGGCCTCCACTATAGGCTACAAAGTTTCAATTATATCCCTGCCATGGAGCCAGCAGAAGGCTTGGCCCCGCTCCAGGCTACAAAGTTTCAATTGTAGAACATAATTAATCCCAGATCCCAGAGCCTCCACTTGGGTCCCTGGGGGGCATGGCCAGCCTGCAAACCACCACAGGCTCCTCGCCCGGGCCACCCCACACCCCAAGGGAACTCCCATCCTGATCCAGGACACCCTTCAAGGCAAACCAGCCAGCCCCCATCCATGCACCAGGTCCCTATCCTATCTAATAAAAGAGTAATATGCAGATTGACCATCACTCCAACACACAAGAGGGCTGCCCCCATGTGGTCAAAGATTCTGCACCCATGTAGACACAAGATGGGCATCACAAGATGGCCAGCAGGGGAGGGCCATTGGGAGATTACAGGCCCTGCAAGGGAGAGCAGTTGGGGGCAATCAGGGGAGGGCAGTTAGGGGTGACCAGGCCAGCAGAGGAGGGAAGTTGGGGGCAAACTGGCTGGCAGTGGAGCAGTTAGACATTAATTAGGCTGGCAGGGTAGTGGTTAGGGGATGATCAGGCAGGCTGGCAGAAGCAATTAGGGGCAATCAGGGAGGCAGGCAGGTGAGTGGTCTGGAGCCAGCAATCCTGGATTCTGAGAAGGATGTCCGACTGCTCGTTTGGGCCTGATCATACCCAGATCGAGCCCAAACGGGCATTCGGACATCCCTTGAGGGTTCCCAGATTGGAGAGGGTGCTGTGGTGGCTGGGCTAAGGGACATCCCCAACCCCATGCATAAAATTCATGCACTGGGACTCTAGTTTATTTATATATATATATATATATAATGCCAGCTTTGAATATTTGTGCCCTCCCTAGGGAGCACAAGAGATAAGTAAATTTGAGATTGGGAATATCACAATTTAATTTAAAAAATGCAGAGCAAATTTTTCCAGTGTTATGCTTGAATAATCTGAATCAACATTTCCCTGGGCCATAATAAAAATGCAGAATCTTGGGCTCCATCTCCAATATAATAAGTTAGAATCTCTTAGGAACATGAAATTTTGACAATCTCCCTGGTTGGTTCTAAATTTTAAGAATCCATTAGATAAGGTTATTGAAAGAAAGAAAGATTCTAGAAGAGATCTTCATTTAAATATGTACTGGATTACCAAATCTCAGAGGGAAGGTGGGATGTGGGGGTAGGTGGGAAGAGATCAACCAAAGAACTTGTATGCATACATGCAAAACTTATGGACACAGACAATAAAATAGTGTGGTGAAGGTTTGCAGGGGGGAGGAATGTCAGAGGGCAGAAAGGGGTCAATGGGAAAAAAAGAGAATATATGTAATACTTTCAATAATAAAGATTTATATTGCTCAGGGTAAATAAATAATAAGATATTTTACATTTAAAAATAAATAATAATGTGCTTTTATTGTTATTAATCCTCACCTAAGGATATTTTCTCCACTAATTTTTAGGGAGAGCAAGGGAGGGAGGGGGGACAGAGAGAGAGACAGAAAGAGAAACATTGATGTGAGAAAGATAGATTGATTGCCTCCTGCACTCACCTGGAGACCGAGTGAGGGAGATTGTACCTATAACCTAGATACCTGCCTTGACTGGAAATGAACCAGTGACCCTTTGTTTCTAGGGCTGGGGCTGACACTCTAACCACTGAGCTACAATAGCCAGGGATAAAAATTAGCTTTAAATTTTTTTAGATTATTTATAAAAAAATTATTTTTGAAATCTGAATTTAAATAAAATTTTTGTAAGAATGTAGAACAGTGCGGTGTACATTAAAATTACTTTGGGGCATTTTCCCTAATATTCATAGAGCAATTACAGGGTGAGTGTTGGGCAAAAGTAAGTTTACAGTTGTGAGTTCACAAAACAGTTTATTCCTGTATTGTTCTTTATTAATTATCACATTGTTTTCTATGGGAATAACTGTAAACCTACTTTTGCTCCACCTTGTTTGTTAAAAGAAATGTAATTAGTTGGCCATTAAAGGAAGTGAAAAGCCAAAGGATTCACATATTCTTGCATAAAGTTTATGGATCTGAGCTAAAGTCTTAGAAAAGAGTGTAGGGAGTGAGTTGTTAACATAGATGGAGGTTTTTGGAGCAGTTGAAAATGAATTTAGCAGTGAAAATATTTGTTGTCTTTTGGCTGAAAATATTTGGAATTAAGTTGTTTGGCTTGGAAGAAATATGTGAAATGTATAGTGAAATATGGGGCCAACTGTTTTTAGATTTCTAATATTTCAAATAAAATCTAAATTCTCTCTCAAAGGGGGAGAAAAACGCTTAGTGGCAGGTATGCCTGGCCAAGCCACTTTTAGGTTCCAATAGTTTTGCTTTACTTTACAAGAATTCTTTTCTATAAAATGTGTATGCTTGTTCAATTTCCCCCCTCATTTTTTTCTGTCTAATAATTCTCTTTAGCCTAATTCCAAGCAGATGTAAGAATAACTTTGACTATTATGGAAAATATACAAAGGTGAAAATGATAATGTCATTTTGGATACAAGTCTCATAAAGAAAATGCTTGAGCACACTTCCAAATTTCAGCTAAATAGTTGTACAGAAACTATTTTATAATTGGGAAGGCAAGGAAAAAGCTATTTTGAAAACACAATTTCTATTAGTCCTTTTGTTAAGCTGTTAAGTTTGATTTCAGGGTGCTGAAACCACTTCAAAGGGCTTCAGACAGTCATTTGATATTGTGCTGTCTCATCTGGCCCAGTGGATCCTGTTTCCTCAGGCAGAACTGAAAAGTGTAAGCACATATAGAATTTGAATTTGATATTGGTTTTCCCCCTCTGGTTCAGTGAGGCAATCCCATTCTTTAGCAACAGGAACACACACACACACACACATGCACACACACACACACACACACACATGCACACACATACACACATGCACACATACACACACACATACACACATACCCACATACATGCATACACACACATATATACACATGCACACACATACACACATACACACACATACACACACACACACACGCACACACACACACACACACGGACTGAGATATGAAGGTTTCTACAAGTAAAATTTCTAGATTCAAGGGCCACAGTTAAAATAGAGGTATACAGAAGGATATGATTCATTAAAACAATGAATTATTTTTATTATAAAATAAAATAATGTGGTAGATATAATTTTATGGATCTTCAAAGTATAAAAGTCAAGTAGGAAAGAAAACACAACTATTAGAATTGGATTGGGGACAATTTTGATTGCATAATATTTCAAAGAGTATTTATCCTAAACTCCTCTATTTGTTCTATGCATATACATATTTCATAATAGCCTTAATCACAGATTATGGCACAATGTTTTTGAGAGGGTTTTTTTTTTAATTCTTTTTTAAATATATTTTCATTGATTGCAGAGAGAAACGGTGGTGGAGAGAGCTATGGAAACATCAATGATGAGAGAGAATCATTGATTGGCTTCCTCCTGCATGCCCCACAGTAGGCCACAACATGGGCATGTGCCTTAAGCAGGAATCAAACTGTGACCTGCAGGTTCATAGGTCAACGCTCAACCACTGAGCCATGCTGGCTGGGCTTGAGAGGGTTTTTTTGTTTTTTTTTAAACAAACAAACAATAAAACTCTTTGGGAGACTGAGTAACCGGCGAATGGACAGGGAAGTTGAGTTCTTAGACTCTTTTCTGTATCACTATCTTTTATAGCACATAACAAGCTACCTTTGTAAATAATTGTTAACTTGAGTTGATATTGATCTTGACTGAAATATTGTGATATTTCTCTGTTTGAAAACATGCTCCAAAGGCTACATAAACCTCAAAAACTTTCCCCAAAATTGCTTTCTATTCAAATCTTTTACACTGTTTTTCTTCACAAAATACCAGCTTATGTTAAGGCCAGCAGTTATTGACTCCAAATTCTGTACTAATTATAAGCAAAGTAAGTTACCAAAAACAAACCATGTCAAAATCTTTATCCTCCCTGATCTTTCTGGAGCATTAAATATTGATAGGTAATTGGTACTAAAATTAGAATAAATTAAAATTCTTTTTCTACTTGATCCTGAATTACATTGGTTCCTTTTTTTCTGTTTTTATTCTTTTATACATTTAAATACTACTTAAGTTATATTTTTTCATCAGTAGAAAAACTATTAAATCATAATATATAAAAATTATGAAAACCAGTTTAATCCTAAAAGCTAAAAACTAATAAGATTTTTAATGCAAAATAAAGTTGATAACTTTTCCTTCATACTGCTAGCAAGTGTCTTTTTGAAAAGTTGGATGAAGAACAAAAGGCACCAGGCTGGGGCTTTCCTAATACGTTCACAATCATTTTACTTCTGTTTCCTTAATTTAGCAGATAGAAAGGTTAACCATCTTACCATCAGTGCAATATATTTCTTCACATTCAGCAAATGAAATCCACAGTGGTTTCTGGAATCTCCATTACTATATACTGGCACCAAACATAAAATAACAAACATATTTTATTTAAGATTTACACTCAGAAAAGTAGGTTTATGTTACACTTCTTCAGCACTTTAGCTTCTGGGCCATACAATAGCACTGAGGATTTTTTTCTTTATAGCTTCTTAGATGACTGCTTTCTGGATGCCTCAATTAGAAATGAGGCATTTTAATAGGAAAAAAAATAGCATCTTATCCAAAATTATGAATATGGAAACTATGGATGTGGTCTCTAGCCAGGAACATGAATGACTATGCCAACAAGAAAAATGGAAAGAGCATTATTATAAAACAGCTTAGTTCTTTTTCAGACAATATCTCCTAAAGAAAAATAGGGTTGTCAATTGGAAGTGGTAGACAAGATGTGCACATTGCAAGGTTGAATCATAAAAATAAATAGCTGGTTAAAAAATAAAGCAATGAGCCTGTCCTCATGGCTCAGTGTTGAGCATTGATCTATGAACCAGGAGGTCACAGTTCAATTCCTGGTCAGGGCATATGCCCAGGTTGCTGACTCCATTCCTAGTAGGGAATATGAGGGAGGCAACCAATCAATGATTCTCCCTCATTTCATTGATGTTTCTATCTCTCTCTCCCTTTCCCTTCCTCTCTGAAATCAATAAAAAGTATATCTATATATATAAAACCCTAAATGACCATTTGACCAGTTGGCCAGTCACTATGATGTGCACTGACCATATGCTCAATGCAGGAGCTGCCCCCTGGCGGTCAGTGCACTTTCACAAAGGGAGTGCTCACAAATCAGAGACCACAGCAGAGTGACAGTGAGCCTAGCGGGTGACAGTGGCCACAGGCACAGCAGGGCGGGATGCACAGGAGCAGCATGCAGGAGAAGCAGGAAGCATTAGACCGCCAGTTTTGCCCTGATCTCCGCAGGCCACACTAAAGGACACCACCGTTGCAAGAATCCATAATTAAAAATAAAATAAAACAATGAGATATGAGCAAAACATTTATCTAAATTAGAAATGCATTTATACAAAAATACAATTTCACAGGAGCAAATTCAAATGTGCACATTAATTACATTGAAAGTATTGTGCATGAAGAAAGATATGAAAAAAGATGAATAGTAAAAAAAATGCAAAATATCAATAAAGCATGAGTGAGGCCTTTACAGGAAATGAACACAATAATGTGCACTTGAAGTCTTTCTAAATAAGCAAATAGGATGCTGCTTCCTGCTGCCATTAATATCAGAGGGAAGGCAGTGGTGGATTGGGATGGGGATGAAGAGAAATTAGCTGGGGAATTGATATGCATATATGTATAGCCAATAGACACAGACCATAGTGTAGTAAAGGCCTGGGGTGGGCAGGTGGTGGATAGGGGTCAATGGGAAAAAAAGGGTTGGGTCATATGAAATAGTTTCAACAATAAAGATAATTTTTTTTAGAAAAAGACATATTTTACATTGAATGAACCAGCTTTTCTCTCCAATCCTGTTACACTTTCTTTTTCTCCTAACATTCAGACTCTCCTATTTTTTTTAATATAATTTTTATTGACTTCAGAGAGGAAGGGAGAGGAAGAGAGAGAAACATCAACCATGAAAAAGAATCATTGGTCAGCTTGCTCCTGCACACCCCCTACTGGGGATCAAGCCCCCAACCCAGGCATGTGCCCTGACCAGAAATTGAACAATTGACCTCTTGGTCAATGCTCAGCCACTGAGCATACCAGCTGGGCTCTCCGAACCCTTTTGAGAGTAGTGATATTAAAGCTAAACTTTGATGATTACCTTTTTTCTATGTGTTTTACATATTTAATTATACTTAATTGTCAAAACAAGCAATAAGGTGTCATCATTGCCTCTGTTTTACCAGTGAAGATTAGGTGATCATCCAAAGTCCCAGTTAGTTAGGCTTTTGACTCTAGATCCCTACCTAATCATGGCAATCCAGAGCCCACTGAAACCCTGTGGATAGCTGTTTTTGGTGGTAAGCTTTTAATTGCATATTATCTTTAGCTATTCTTAAAAACAAACAAACAAAATAAAAAACAACACTCTTTTGCTTTAATGCATTTTAGATTCTGAGGAAAATAGAAAAAAAAAGTTCCTATTCAGGAGTGATTTTTATCCTAAAAGTTTGAGTAGTAGAAAAATTTAACAAGATAAGGAAAATCCTATTTCTACTGAAATAATTAATTGGAACATCCAACCCCAGAGAGTAGTTATGATCAGTGGAACCGAACATTTCTATTGAAATGAAGGATGTGAAGAATAAATATGGTATTTATTAATAATATTAAATTATTTCTTGTAACCAATTCTTACAGTGGAGAAAAAGTTAAGAATTGTATGCTTACAATTAAATAATATGGGTAGCTTAAAATTATAATGTTAGGGAGTTAAAGGTTGACTAAAAGAGAGCTATGGACCAAATTTAATTTCTCTTCCTCATCACATAAGCATCTATTAAGCACTTATGATATGCCATCTAAAAGTAATTGCCTGATATCAGGAGGTTACAGCCAAGAATATAGATATAGAAACAATCACAAATTGTTTGAGTTGGAATCATTTGAGTCTACACAGGATACAATAATTTTTAATAGGAGCACATACTATTCCTATAGGTGGGAGACAAGAAACATTGAAAGCTGTCATGGAGAAACAAGTGCCTTATTTGAGTGTGTGGTCTATAGACAGGAAGGTTGTAAGAGGATTTCTGGTAGAGAAAGCATTATGATCAAGGTTTGGAGTGAAGTTTCAACAGTAAGTTTAAAAAACTGCAAAAATCTGGGTAAGGCTACCTGGTTGGATGCAGGGCGAGGGTCCCATTGAGAGAATCCTGGCCCTGTGGTAAGCAAAAGACAAATAAGAAATAAAACTCCTGTGTAAAACAAATAATAATAATAACAATAAAATTTAATCTTTTAATCAAGCAATTAAACATTCCTGGCCAAAAATCACTTTGTCCTAATTCCATTTCCTTCTAGGTAGTGAGCTTACTGGGGCCTAAATTCCTATTCCCTCCGGCCCCTCTGAAAGCCTGCTGGAGCTTGCGGCAGTCTCAGCCACGTAGATTCTTATTCTAGTTTAAAATGTATCTGTAATGGCCAGTAAGGGCCCCAGTGAGAGCCTTCAGTGATGGCGGTGGCTGCCTGGCCAGATTATCTTCCAAAGATCTCCTTATTTTCTGTTTGCTTTCCCAGTCCAATCTTCCTGCTCTTTCTTACTTATATGACTCTGCCTATTACCTTAAAAGAAACTTCATTTATTTTTGGTTCAAACACCTAGAAGTAATATCTGGTGTTTATAGTTCAAGAGCTTGGTTGACAAAGAAATCAATACCAGAAATTCATTATGACATCAGATTGTTGGGAAATGTGGGGAAAAAGTTAAGAATTGTATGCTTACAATTAAATAATATGGGTAGCTTAAAATTATAATGTTAGGGAGTTAAAGGTTGACTTAAAAGAGAGCTATGGACCAATAAAATTGATTACTGGCATAATTTAGGTAAAAGGCAGTAAAAATCCTGAAATTACACAGGGCTGGAAGTCTGGAAGACAGTGACCCACAAAAATGGCACATGACTGTGGCTACCTAAAATGACATGTCTTCTGGGGGCAAGGCTTTGAGAGACTATGAAGGCATTATCACAGAAAAGTGTGAAGGATATCAAACAGGATTGAAAGGCAGTGTGGCTATAACCAAAGGCCCATGGAACAGCTGGAAATGAAAGAATAGCAAGCCCAACTTTCTAAATTCTCAGTTCATGTTCAGGGCTTGAAATATAGGGACTTTATAAAATTATTTTCAAAAGGTAAAATTTTTATTTCTTTCCATTGCAAAAACAAAACAAAACAAAAATCCACATTCTCTATTGTAATTAATGCACTATCAATTCTGTCTCTTTATAAAATGTTAGAGGGTTGATCTGAAAACAGTGGGCCCCCAAGTCTGGACTAGGGGTTATACAGTAAAGTCCAGAGTAGCGGGACTACCTGTTATCCCAACCCCACTGAACCAAGGGTGCTTGTTAAGAGAGTTCCACTGTCCTTTTATTTGTCAAGCAATTCCTACTCCTTTGAAGGTGTTGCTACTCCTTCAACTCAAGGCATAACCGTTACAAGGAACTTCATTCTATTCATACAGGATATCAAACTGGGGGGTGGGTGGAACCAGGGCTGGGGTCTGTGGCCTCTCACCAGCTGACTGGGGGCAGGGGTGATGGGGATGGAGGTGTGGTGAGAATGCAGGGTGTCTACCCAGCTCGCTCTCACTCTCCCTGCTACCCTTCCTCCATTACACTCAATCTTCAATGATTTTCAACTTATAACCTAATATGCAAATTGTTTGACCTGGAGTTTGACTGGGAATTCCACCACTCTCCATGATGTGTGCTTACCACCCTGACAGAGCATGGTGGGCATCAGAGATGTGGTGCTGGGAGTGAGTGGCAGTGGAGGCACTGCCAGCCCCAATGGGCCCCAACAAAAGTGGGACCACAGAGGGATGGTGGATCAGATGAGCAGGCGGTGCCATGCCAAGGTGAGTGTAAGTGGGGGCTCAATCCCTTGCTGATCGCCCAGCAGTAGTGGGGGAGAATGGGGCTGCCACCTGGCCCCCAGGCTCTGAGGAGCCAGGTGGGGGATTCCAGCCCTGAATGATCACCCAGCAGAAGGTAACCAGAGCCCAGCAGGCCCTGATCGCTCCATCAAGGCCATGCTCCAGGCTAGAACGGGAAACTGGGGAGTGGGTGGTGGAACCTGGGTTGGGGTCTGTGGCCTCTCACCAGCTGACTGTGGGCAGGGGTGATGGGGACGGAGGTGTGGTGAGAATGCAGGGTGTCCACCCAGCTCGCTCTCACTCTCCCTGCTACCCTTCCCCCAGGATGCCAGGACTCTCACACCAAGGAAGGCCCTGTGCTCAAGTGCCAGGTGTCCTAGAGGAGCCCATCCTGCACCCATGCGGCCTCTTGCCGGTGAGCCAGGCCACAGCTCACCGGGACCACAGAGACAAGCAGGGCTCTCTCTGGGTTCACACAAGAGCCAGTCTCCAAGAGACCATGCCACCTGGCTTCTATGCTGTGCCATTGGGTGGCTCATAGGCCCACACTGCACCCCGGCCTGTGGCTTCTGGCCGCACTCACTGCATCTCCGTGTGGGGACTCGTGTGCTCTTACTAAAGCAGAGGGAGGCACATGGGGACCCCAGAGCCCAGATGCTGCCAAGGCCCCGAGGTCAGCTGGGACCTGCCCTTCCGTGCTAGACTCTCAGGCTTTGATCGCCAGCCAGGCCTAGGGACTGCACCCATGCTCGATTTCATGTACCAGACCTCTAGTCAATTAGAAAGTCAAATCTAGAAACTGAAATATACTCAAAAGGATCTACAGTCATTTCTTAACTTATATGGGCTAAATATTCAGAAAGATAAATCATGAAGGTACTTGACCAAGGAGGAAGAGTGATAGTATTAGATCAGGCTGAATTTATTTTTTTGAATATACTTCCAGAAATTCTGGAATCATTAAATTAGTTCAAGCCACGATGTGTCTGTCTGAGAGTTTGCTGAGACACATAACATAATGGAACTCAGTGGAAGTGTACATTAAGTTACTAGTAAATAAAGCCCCTGGTATATTATAAAGGCACAACATAAAAACATTCACAGTGAAATTCTTTGGTGGATTTATCATGGATAAGTCATCCACCCTCACTCACCAAGAATTTTGATATATATTGGGAATGGGGGTAGAGTATCTTTTTTAAAAAAATGAGTAATGCTTGTGGGTTGCTGGGGAAAGGCTTAGACATGAATATTGATCCTCTGATTTCAATGAGAATGGACAAATCTGGGCAAAATTTGTTTTGTTTCAAAATGTGATTTTGAAACAAAAAAATAATTGAAAGGCAGATAAAATGAAACAAAACAAATAATTAAGTAGTGTCTTTTAATTACCAATGAGTAAAATAGATAACATTTCCTGTTACTAGGTAAAGGGATCACCATAAAGTCAGGATTGGTCAATTGATAAATAGATTTCTGAGAATGGAAGAGATGCAACATTCTCCATGCAGCTCCCTGATTTGTAAAGTGAAAACCTCTTTAGAACTGCTTGTCAGAACCTTGGATAAGTCATTGTGACATATGAAGCAGAATGTCTGCCCTTCATTCAGTTAAATCATGGATGTAGAACTAACAGAATAAGTACTGTGCAATCTGCAACAATAAAAATGCATATGCAAATTGACCAAATGACTGAACAGCAGAAGGACCATCTGACCAGACATCCAGAGGACCATGCTAGGACACCCACTGGCACCAGGTCAGCCAAGGCGTGTGCCCAGCCATCGCCTCATGATCACTCTGCAGATAGAGACCCAGACCACTGGCTGGTGGTGCAATCAATCAATCAGGGGGCTCCATGATTGCCCCAAAGAGGGTGTCCCAGGGCACCAACTGGCAGGCTGCAGAGGTGGGCAGGACCTTTGTCTGAGGGGCAATCCATCACAGAGCTTTGGCTGGGTGGGCAATCAATCATGGGGCTCCCAGTCTGTGAGAGTACACAAGCTTGGCTGAGGACACCCCTCCCCTGTACACAAAGTTTGTGCACCAGGCCTCTATACACACACACACACACACACATATATATGTGTGTGTGTGTGTGTGTGTGTGTGTGTGTATAGAGGCCTGGTGAACAAAATTCATGCATTGGGGGAGGTGGAATGTCCCTTAGCCCAGCCTGTACCCTCTCCAATCTGGGACCCCTCAAGGGATGTCCGACTGCCCATTTAGGCCCGATCCTACCAGGACATCCTTCTCACAATCCAGGACTGCTGCCTCCAAACTGCTCACCTGCCTGCCTCCCTGATTGCCCCTAACCGCTTCTGTCTGCCAAACTGATCACCCGCTAACCACTACCCTGCCAGCCTAATTGATGTTTAACTGCTCCCCGGCCAGCCTGTTTGCCCCTAACTTCCCTCCTCTGCTGGCCCTGTCACCCCTAACTGCCCTACCCTACAGGCTTGATCGCCCCCAACTGCCCTCCCTTGAGAGCCTGGAACCTCCCTATGGCCCTCCCCTGCTGGCCATCTTGTGGTGGCCATCTTGTGTCCACATGGGGGCAGGATCTTTGACCACATGGGGGCAGCCCTCTTGTGTGTTGGAGTGATGGTCAATCTGCAAATTACTCTTTTATTAGATAGGATAGAGGCCTGGTGCATGGGTGGGGGCCAGCTGGTTTGCCCTGAAGAGTGTCCCAGATCAGGGTGGGGGTTTCCTTGGGGTGAAGGGCGGCCTGGGTAAGGGACTTTTGGAGGTTTGCAGGTCAGCCACACCCTCCAACAATCCAAGTGGAGGCCCTGGTATCTGTGCTTAATCTATGTCTACAATTGAAAATTTGTAGCCTGGAGTGAAGCTAAGCTTTCTGCTTGCTCCAAGGTGGCAGTCTTTTCTGTTTGAAACTTTGTAGCTTAGAATAGAGGCCTAGGCCAGCAAGGGCAGGTGGAAAGCTTGGCTTTTTCCATTGCCAGGGAAACCCAAGCCTCTGGTCTCTCCAGCTCAGTGGCTGCCATCATTTCTATATCTTTTATAATTGATACTTTGTAACATTGAGTGGAGGCTTAGGCAGGCAATGGCAGGCTGAAAGCTTGGCTTCCTCTGTTGCTGGGTAAACCCAAGCCTTCCACCTGCTCTCAGTGGCGGAAACCATCTTGGTTGGGGTTTATTTGCATAATCTGCTCCTGCTTGACTGGTGGACATGGCTGTGGGCGTGGCTTGTGGTGTGGCGAAGGTACGGTCAAATTTGCATATTACTCTTTTATTAGATACAATATATATACACACACACAAACCCACACACATTTGTGTTATGGTATAATACTTTAACCTAGTTTTCCAAAAGAATGAGAAGTCATTACCAGAGTAATTACATCTAAGGAAGAATATGTAGTTTTAAAAAAAAAACAAATAAATAATTCCTTGGAACACAGGGCATTTCTGCAGTGCACTACTGAGGGTATTTTTGTGTTAAGATGACAAATGGAGAATTTATCTTTATTCACCTTATATCCCTACCATATTTATTTCCCAAGTTTTGGTGTGTATAGATGACCTCACAAAGTGATACATTTCTCACACTAGCTCTGTTACCCATGAAAAAAGGACCATTCTGGTTAAAAAGATTCAGCAGAATATTTCAGAGTTCTCCAACTCCTACAAAAAATAATAAATTGATTGCAATATAGCTTCAATAAAACAATCAGAGATATTAGAAACACAACCTTCAAAACTAGAAATACAGGGTTTGTAATTCTCAGAAGATTTCCATTTTAATCTAGTGTATGGTGATGGAAGAATAGTTTCAGAGAATAAAAATGGATTTTCCAAAGTTTAATTAGATGGCAACTGCTGTGCCATATGTGATCCAAATTATCATAGCTCTTAGTGCCTCGTATGAAGCAACTGGCCTGAATAATGTCTTTTCCATTATTCCAATAAACAAAATTGTTAGAAGCAGTCTGCTTTCTTTCACCAGACAGGAACAGCAGTAGAATCCTGTTTTACTGTTTCTGGATTGTGTTAACTCTATTACATTTTAATCTGCAGAGATGACACTTGTGATACAATCTGGAGGATAAACTTGATTAGCTAGATACACTGCTTAGACATTTGAATATCAGTGTATTGGAGACAGTTATAATGGAGGACCATAATGCAGGCAAGTCATTGATTTATTATAAGGATTTAGGGTTCCAAGGAAAGTTAGGCTACCTCTCCAAAGCAAAGACATATTGCTGAGGCATGTACCCATTTCCATTAAGAACACGGGGAGCCCCTGAACATTGGGGGTCACATATTTCTACATTAATTCTTAAACCATTAACTAAGCATACCTAAGGTGTAGATCAATACTATGCACAAAAACCACACTGCCTCTGCTAAAGTGCTGTCATTCACAATACATTTATGGATCGAACCTGGCTCCCTGACCCTATGGGATTGCTGAGGTCCTGGGCTTCCTTCACCCATTTCCTCTGTGAGATTCCTTGTTACTTCCTGGGTCTTGTGTTCTGCTCCTTGGTTAACTCCACAGTGTTGGCAGAATATAGCCTCTAGTCACTTTCTGCGAACATGAGATGGTTTTGTGCGATAGTTTTTTGTGTTAATTTTTTATCTATTTTTTAAAAGTGATTGTTTTGTTGCATCTGGAGTTGAAATTTAAAAAGTTTAAAAAATTGTGATTTTTGGCTTTCAAAATGTCACCTTCTTTGGTTCTCTGAAAAAATTTAGAATTTTATTTTCATCTTCAGTTTCTGAACTTTAACAACAATCTTCCCTGAGAGGGTGTTTCTCTCACCTACTGGGTGCTCGAGGAGTCCTTTCAATCTGGAAGTTCAGATTCATATAGTCCATCTTCTTTTTATATTTTCTCTTTTTTTAAGTCTTAGCTACAAATCCAGAAACAGTACAGCAGCACTCTACTGCTGTTTCTTCTCAAATCTGAGAAGCTCTAAAATTTGAGTTTGTTCTGTGACAAGAAAAGTCTCCAGATAGTTGAAATCACAGTGATCCCACTATTTATTACTCATCAGATTACTCATCAGTGATGTTTAAAAACATAAAGCAGATCAGGTTACTAAAAGTGGTGTGTGGTAAGCGTCAATAAGAGTATGAAACTCCTAGCTTTCCAAAGCAAGGGCATACTATATTGAGAAGTCAGACAAAGTGGGAGACTAAACAATAATTTGATATTTACTGCCACATACTTAATGTTTCTAGTGATTTTTTTTAGAGAGAGAGGAAGGGAGAGGGAAATAGAAACATCGACCACCTCTAACATGCCTTCACCTATGAGGAATCAAGCCGGCAACCAGGCATGTGCCTTTCCCAGGAATTGAAAATATGACCTCTTGGTGCATGGGATGATGTTTAATCCTCTGAGTCACACCAGTCAAGCCCCATATGCTGCTTATATTATCTGATCTATTTAGCCTAATAATCTGAATTGCCCAGCAGTGATGATTCAGCAAGTACATGATATAAATGGAAATAGGGCCAAAAAGGTGGCTTTACTGCCCTTTCTTCAGTCACAGTTATGGCCTCATAAAAAAATAAATAGATTAGAAATGACAGGATTTACTATTAGTTTCAGATCAATTTTGGAACGAGCACAGCTTCAGGATGCTTCAGACACAAGGCTTAACTATGAATAAAGATTACCTGCTATTTGTGCACAATCAAAGAAAAAGGAAAAACCTCAGTTTTTAATATTAGCAGTATTAATAAAAATTATAATTATAAAAGTATACTAAGAAGAGTAAGCATTGATATTTTGGTCAATTTATACCTAGCCTATGCGTGCGCGCGCATGCACGCGCGAGGGCACACACACACACACACACACACACACACACACAGAGAGAGAGAGAGAGAGAGAGAGAGAGAGAGAGAGAGAGAGAAGGGAGAAAGAGAGAGAGAACACAAAGCCAGTCATTTAGAATGAAGCTGAGCAGTATCATTTCTCAAAGATCTCCAGATAAGATTATTAGTGCTTTCATCTTAAGTCTCAAAGTTCATCAAAGCACCATTAGATATGTAAGGAAAGCTTCCAATATGAAATACCTTTATACGCCATGTCAAACCAAGTTAAAAAAAAAAAAAAACAAAGGACAAAATTAATGTAGGGAGCAGAAAAAACTCATAGTATTACCAAAATCTTACAAATTTTCCTCTCATTTAGAATGAGATAAGAGAAGTTCATAATTACAGGAAACAAAATAATGTTTTCAGATGGAAACTGAAAACAAGTTCCAAAGTATATATATGTGCCTTCCACCCAATTAAAAAAATATGTTAGAAAGTATAAAACATTTTGAGAAGAAAAGGAAAAGAGGTAAGAGAATTAGGCAATCTCACAAGGAGGACACTAGCTAAGACTTAAAAAAGGAGAAAATATAAAAAGAAGATGGACTATATGAATCTGAACT
Organism: Antrozous pallidus; assembly: GCA_027563665.1. Taxonomy (NCBI): domain Eukaryota; kingdom Metazoa; phylum Chordata; class Mammalia; order Chiroptera; family Vespertilionidae; genus Antrozous; species Antrozous pallidus. The sequence goes on from CM050513.1 coordinate 30,432,384, forward strand.
TCCAGATTGAAAGGACTCCTCGAGCACCCAGTAGGTGAGAGAAACACCCTCTCAGGGAAGATTGTTGTCAAAGTTCAGAAACTGAAGATGAAAATAAAATTCTAAATTTTTTCAGAGAACCAAAGAAGGTGACATTTTGAAAGCCAAAAATCACAATTTTTTAAACTTTTTAAATTTCAACTCCAGATGCAACAAAACAATCACTTTTAAAAAATAGATAAAAAATTAACACAAAAAACTATCGCACAAAATTATCTCAAGTTCGCAGAAAGTGACTAGAGGCTATATTCTGTCAACACTGTGGAGTTAACCAAGGAGCAGAACACAAGACCCATGAAGTAACAAGGAATCTCACAGAGGAAATGGGTGAAGGAAGCCCAGGACCTCAGCAATCCCATAGGGTCAGGGAGCAAGGTTTGATCCATGAATGTATTGTGAATGACAGCACTTTAGCAGAGGCAGTGTGGTTTTTGTGCATAGTGTTGATCTACACCTTAGGTATGCTTAGTTAATGGTTTAAGAATTTTTGTAATGAAGACTCACTATGTAAATTTTTAAATGCCTATTGCAAATAAATACTTGTTATGTAGGATACACGTACTTTCATTAAGCTTACTATCTCTGTGTAGGTGGTAAGGGAGGATTCTTATAGCCCTCATCAAGTATGAGACAATGGAAATGTGTCATGAAAACTATCAATTATCATCTGCCAAATGTGCTTAAATGGGTTTGCAAAAGCAAGCAAACTCGATTAAAGGAGGAAGATAAAGAATTCCAGGGGAAATATCTTCCAGGAGAACACAGATGACCTAATATGTGTGATTTTATTTAGCAAAACTTTTATAATGTTCTAAGTGCTTTAAAAATATTAACTTAATTAATATTTACAACAACCCTATGAGGTGGGTTTCTTTGCTATTATTATTATTATTATTATTATTATTACTATTATCTTTAGATTATAGATATGGAGACAAAGGCAAAGATAATTAATTCTTCAAGGTCTCACAGCTAGTAAAAGTTAGAGATTTAGTCAAACCCAAGCATATGTGGCTTTTAATCAACACACTATGCTACCCTACTTGCTGAGTGTCAAATTTTTTCAAAATGGTTTTAAAATTGTTTAAGATTTTGGAAAATATTGTGTTTGATAGAGAAAATACCATACATAGCTTTATATAATAGCTAATAAATGTGGTACAATAAAAATAATTTTCACTGTTTTAGAAGTAAACAATATTTGTACTGCATAGTAATGTATGAAGTAAATATTTAATCAACATTTGTGGTATGCATACATTGAAACTGATTAAAGAGAATCATGATGGCAGGTGGGGTAAGGTGTGTTAAACCCTTATCTAGTGAAAAAAAACAATAGATGTTTACAATTTATGTAAAAGAAAAAGAATACAAGCAAGAATATTAAAGTATATCCTAATAAAAATCCATATAGAATTGAAAATATGACTGCTTGGCAAGTATGGTGGGGATTCACCTTTTAAATATATCATTACAATATTTTAAATCCATTATTTTGACAAAAATAAATAATATATTAATGTGTGTGTTCAGGTGTATGTTTTAGGGGGTTCCTTTGATATTTTTAAAATATATTTTTATTGATTTCAGAGAGGAAAGAGGGATAGTAACATCAATGATGAGAGGGAATCATCGATCCGCTGCCTCTTGCACACTCCACACTGGGGATCGAGTCCACAACCCAGGCATGTGCCCTGACCTGGAATCGAACCATGACTTTCTGGTTCATGGGTAGATGCTCAACCACAAAGCCATGCCAGCTGGGCTATTTTTAAAATTATTTCACAATATTTAGTTAAATAAGGCTGAAATTGATATCTCAAGAAAAAATTATTTCTCTTAGCAAAAGTCCAGCCAATTGTACCTAAGCAAAGCCCATGGGAGCACTTAAATAGTCCAACCATCACTAAAATGCCAACAAATATGAAATTCTATTAGGGTTTTATGTTGTTTATACATAAAACCCTAGTAGAATGGCCTTCTCTTTTAAATTGTCAACAATTTTCAGCAATGTAACAAGATAAATTTCTCTTTCTAAGACGATTTCACAAAATATCTCCCTTTTAATAGAAAGAAGTGGAAGCAAGATAAGCAAAGAGGAAAACATTATAAAGTGCTAAGAGGAGGAAAAGAGGTTAAAGCAATAACAATACAATATCACTTGAATTTCTTCTCAAGTTTCTAGAAGGACTTTTCTCAGGTAGTCCTAGATGCCTGTATCACCCTCTCTGTCCCCCAAGATTTCTGGGCCTCATTTTTCTGATACGTAAGAGAAGAGAGTTTGAAAAACTGATTTATAAGTTCTCATTGAGCTTTAACATTTTTCACCATGAAATTTTTCCTAAGCTTTTGCATCATTTAACTTTCACTTTGTTGTTTGATTTTCAAATAACTCTACCTAGCAGTCAGCAGGGCAGGTGCATTATGGGTAGACTCGGGCTTATATTGTTTAAATAGCCTGTGCAAGGTCAAACAACTGGTAAGCTGGAAAAGAGAAACTATCATATTTTTTTTACCTACCATATCTCTGAAGTTCTCCACTATGTTTCTATTTGCTTAAGTGTGCTGATGAAAAACTGATGGCTACTAAAATTATATTTATGCCTTATGCATTTATTTGTTCATTCTCATTCAGTACATATTTATTGAATATTTGCTGTGTCCAACTTCCATCAACTTTTACAATATCAATCTGTCACTAAAGAGATAATGGCAAAGCCACATCATTATACCTTAGGCTTCCTTTCTCTCTTCTAGCAGAGTCAGATAAGACTGAGAAATCTTTCATTAACTTTTAAAAATACAACTCACATATGCTCCCCATTATCGTAATTTAATTTATTGACCTTCCATTAAAGCAGTTCATAAAAAAATTTGTCTCAATTCTTTAGGAGTAAATAACCAAAGAGTGGTAGGTAAGATTAGTGTAGGAAAAGTCAAGATATAGATATAGATTATACTAACAGTGGAAAACATTTTGTGTTTTCAGTCTGGAAACAATGATAACAAATCTGGGAAGCATTGTTAATGGTCATTTTTATTTATATCTTGTCTCCTAGGATCCTTAAAATGTGATTGCTATCATATGCTCACAAAATGAGAGGAAAAAGTTAATAATGATTTCCAGATTTCTGGTGTAGGAGACTGCATAAGATAATAGTGCCAATCAAAAGTACAAAATAACAAGAGCACATAAAGGGAGATAGTAAATTTCATTTTAGTTATGTGCCTTTGAGAGTTGCAACAGGGAATTTCTAGAAAGTAACAATATTACCCACATTGAAGGGCAGAATTTTCAGAGGCTGGTTTGGAGTAAGGCTCAGGAGTCATCATAACAGATAATAGTTAAAACCATAGAATAACACAAGAAATGTGTATAGAGCTAAAAGAGCACAGAACAGAGGACAGAATCCCAAAATGCTTTAAATGCTAGAAACACTTTTAAAAAAATGTTAGAGGATCTACTCATCTGTTGGTGAGCACTTGAGCTCTTTCCAAATCATAGCTGTTATAAATTGCACTGCTTTGAACATAGGGTGCATACATTCTTTCTGATAAGTGTTTCTAATATCTTAGGATATATTCTGAGAAGTGAGACCACTAGGTCAAATAGAAGTTCCCAACTGTTTTCCACAGTGCAGGTACATTTCTACCAGCAGTGTATGAGGATTCCCTTTTCTCTACATCCTCATCAACATTTGTCACTTGTTGTTTGTTTTTATATTTTTATTTATTTATTTTTTACAGAGAGGAAGGGAGAGGAATAGAAAGTCAGAAACATCGATGAGAGAGAAACATTGACCAGCTATCTCTTGCACAGCCCCTACTGGGGATTTGCCCATAACCAAGGTACATGCCCTTGACCAGAATCTAACCTGGGACCTTTCAGTCCACAGGCCGATGCTCTATACACTGAGCTAAACTGGTTTTAGCTGTTGTTTGTTGATGATAGCCATTCTGACATGTGTGAGATGGCACCTCACTGTTGTTTTGATTTGCATCGTTTGGATGATTAGTGACTTTGAGCATTTTTTTTAATATATCTCTCAGCCTTCTGCATGACCACTTTGGAGAACTGTCTATTCAGGTCCTTTACCCATTTTTTAATTGGATTGTTTATCTTCTTTTGTTAAATTGTATGAGTTTCCTATAAATGTTGATACATTATATGATGTATATCATTGGCAAATTTGTTCCCCCATGCAGTGGGCTCTCTTGTTACTGCGTTGATGGTTTCCTTTGATATGCAGAAGTTTGTTTTTTTTTATTTTGAGATAGTCCCATTTGTTTATTTTCTATATCTATATAATGGAATACTACGCAGCTATAAAAAAGAAAGAACTCTTACTATTTGTAACATCATGGATGGACCTGGAGAGGATTGTGCTAAGCAAAATAAGCCAGTCAGAGAAGGTAAGTTTCACATGATCTCATTCATATGTGGAATCTAATGAACAACATAACCTGATGAACAAAAATATGCCCAGAAACATAGACGCATCCAACACACTGTCAAACCTCAGAGGGAAGGCAGGGGAGGGGAAGGAAGAGGAGGGAAGAGATCAACCAATGAACTCATATGCACATATGCATAACCTATGGACACAGACATTAGGGTGGTGAAGGCCTAGGGCAGGGGTTGGCAAACTGTGGCTCACAAGTCACATGTGGTTCGTTAGCCCCTTCAGTGTGACTTTTCCATGAAATACCATGGTCTGGGTGAGTCTATCTATTTTGAAGAAGTGGCATTAGAAGAAGTTTAAGTGTAAAAAGTTTGGCTCTCAATCATTGTACAATGACTGAAGTAAGTTTTCCTAAAAATAAAATAAATAAATATGAGTGTAGCTGAAGGGGAGTCTGTGTGGATTCAAAAGTCATCTGTTGTGTCTATCTCAAGGGTTTAGAAAACAATCAAAGAGAAAGAAAAATACTGCTATAGAGAGATATAATTGTGAGAAACCAAATAACGTTTGATTTTTTTTGGTCTTAAAATATGATATGAGTGTTTCTGTAAGTCTCAGAAGAGATCATGTTTCAATCAGAACTTTGACTCTAAAAGCACTTAAACTTGGATGCATTTTCCAGTTGAAACAGTAAGGCTAATACTAAATAAAGAAAGGCTTACATGTTCGTACTCATTGGGCAACCCTGTGAGTAGTCCGTTCCTGTCTTACAGATGACAAACGGAGCTCTAATTGACTGTGGTGGTTAGCAGGGAGCACGGAGGACGCTCAGAAATGGTCCTTTGAACCTAATGCTCTCCACTCTTCCCTGTGTTCTACCTTTCATGATACGATGTGAACAGAGTTGAATGAGTTATATAAATTAAGCTTCCCGGTTCCAGAATAAGATAGATTTTTGAAAAACAAAATTACAATCAATGAATAAAATAATATCTGAAAATGAGATTTTAAAAATCTGCGTCTTTCCTCAAAAGGCAAAGCATTTTTCCCCTAAAATATAAAATTTGGAAGACATTATCTAGACATATGTGTTAAAGAAAAAAAATAGTGAAACAATGTCTTGTAATAAACTTAAAGTAAAATGTGTTATGGTGATTAAAATATGCATTTATAATATTTGGAATAAAGCTCCAGTAGGAATTATGGACCCAAAAATTATTTCTGTAAAACAGAGCCTAACAACACATTTAGTGCCAACATTAGGTATAGTTTTCCTGATTTCATGTTTAAAAGTTTAAAATATATTTTCTATCTCTTTTTTCTTAAACACAATATAACTAAATAAGATTCCAGAATTGGTATTATATGAGAAACAAATAGACAAACAAAAACACAATTCCATATAGAGAACATTGGTCTTTCTTTATTTTTGTATTCATTTTTTTAAATTTCTTCCAGAAAAAATTACTGTAAAGTCTCCTTTGATACATTTGAAACCACTACTGCCATAAGTTGCCTGTTGATAAATCAGGTCTAGATATTAGTACATTATAATAGCCCTGCAATTGTGAACTCAGGGTAAAAATTGCCCTGAATCACTGTTATAATTTCCTGAGATTAAAGTCAAAATTTCCTGTGCTGGGCTGTGTAGGTGCTGAGGTGCTGTGGTTGTTGGAGGGGTTAAATTTGGAGCTATTGCTGCATTTATATTAGGGAGGATTCCTGAAAACACTACGGTGGAGTCTGGGTCAATGCCTTACTCTGAATGAGCAGTGGCCAATAGAAAGGGGAGAAGAAGATCCAAGAAGGCTGAGGTAAGCGGGTTCTGAAGCCCTGTCAAAGTGGAAACAATAGATCAAAAGGTTCATGGTGACCGGTCAGAGTAAGCTTTATTTTTTATCACAGGAGGCTGTCAGCATGAAATAATAACAAATTACTTGAGGCAAAGATTTTTTTTTTCTTAACTGAGTTTCAGCAAACTTCAGACCCAGACACAGGACTCAACGGTATATTTCCTGGACAGCAAGGTAAACTAAACTATTTTACACTTTTAAAAACTTAAAGTTAAGAATTTTAAATTCTGATCCATCAGAGGCATGGGTACAACTTCAATAAATAAAACAAATCCCTGTTCTGAAGGAAAAAGACAATTTCAATGTCTCTGCTGGAAGATGACCAGGGCAGCCTTCTGCAATTGTAAGAACTTTGACAGCTTGTGGATGCAGCTCTGCACTTGTCATTTCCCTCAATTTTGCAGCAAAATGGAAAGTTTAGCATTTCACAGGTGACGCTAGTTTATTTTGTTTTTGTTTTTTAATGAATCATTAAAAATTTATTCAGTCCTTATTATCAAGCAGTTTAACTAAATGTATATTGGTTGAATGTTACTGGTACATTTATGTAGTTTTTCCTGTTAAAATATTTTATTGTGCCTATAATCTTGTTTATATACTATGGGAAGGGTTCCTGTGTTTTGGATGATTCAGAATAGGTTATCAGTAAGTGTTAGCCTATTTTTTGTTAGTGGCCCCACAGAAAATTGGGAGCCCTCTCTGAATCCTAAATGCGTTCTTCGTTTTGTTTTGTTTCTTATCAACATAAAAATGCTGTAATTAAATACATTATTTACCTAATTGTGATAAAGAGTTCATAATTCAAATTTCTTGGCTGAACAACTTAATTCTGTACTTATATTAGAAGTCTCTTCCCGAAACCCCAAAATAAAACTTACCTGAGAAGTAGAGCAACAGAGTAAAAGATTAACCACAAATCTTTTTTTCTTCAGATCTTAAAACGTTCCTCAAAACAAACTGCTAAAACATTCTCTGCTCTTTCTTTGGTTCAAGGCCCAGAGCCTGAGAAATCTCATCCAGATGTTCTGCTCATTTAGAAATAAAAGTAAAAGCATATGCCTACTTACTAGGAATAACACAGACCGTCAATGTGAATTATTTAAAGGTCACTTTTTTGTACTATTTTATTCAACTCCAGATTTCAGTTAACTTTCTTGCATTAAGTAGCTTGAAGTGGAAAAGCACTTATAGCTCCTAAAACTTGCTTTTCAGTTTTCATTGTGATTAGGTTAAAACCAGAAAGTTACAAGTTGGTGAGTCCATTTCAGTGTTTGCAAAATGATTTGCATAAAGTGCCTCCTAAATAAGTGGGTATAAATTACTGCCTAAAATGTTGATATGTGTTTACTTTCTGCTCAAAGAAATGTTCACTGATCATTTTAGTGCATACAATTCTCTCTTTAGAGATTTTCAGTTTCTAACAGTTATATCCTTTACTACAGGTGCTATAATGGCGACCACAATCTGTCTCCTCATATGGGTGGTATTCATAACAGATTCTGTATGGACTCGAACTGTGAGACAAGTCTATGAGGTCCATGATCCAGAGGATTTTAATGAGCAAGATTTTGATTGTCCCAGGGAATGTTTCTGTCCCCCCAGTTTTCCTACTGCTTTATACTGCGAAAACCGTGGTCTTAAAGAAATCCCTGCTATTCCTTCAAGGATCTGGTATCTCTATCTTGAAAACAACCTGATAGAAACCATTCCTGAGAAGCCATTTGAGAATGCCACCCAGCTGAGATGGATCAATCTAAACAAGAACAAAATAACCAACGATGGAATTGAAAGAGGAGCCCTGAGCCAACTAAAGAAGCTGCTTTTCTTATTTCTGGAAGATAATGAGCTAGAAGAGGTTCCTTCTCCATTGCCAAGAAGTTTAGAGCAATTACAATTAGCTAGAAACAAGGTGTCTAGAATTCCTCAAGGGACCTTTAGCAATCTGGAGAACCTGACCCTTCTTGACCTGCAACACAATAAACTATTAGACAATGCCTTTCAAAGAGACACCTTTAAGGGACTTAAGAACCTCATGCAGCTAAATATGGCCAAGAATGCCCTGAGGAATATGCCACCAAGATTACCAGCCAACACAATGCAACTGTTCTTAGACAACAATTCCATTGAGGGAATACCAGAAAATTATTTTAATGTGATTCCTAAAGTGGCCTTCCTGAGACTAAACCACAACAAGTTATCAGATTCAGGTCTCCCTTCTAGTGGTTTTGATGTGTCATCCATTCTAGATCTCCAGCTCTCTCACAATCGACTCACAAAGGTCCCCCGAATCAACGCTCATCTGCAGCACCTGCACCTGGACCATAACAAAATTAGAAGTAAGTAGCCATTAGGGTGTGTCTTTGAGTGAAATGTTCAAGGTCATTAAATGGATTCCATATATTTTTTAAGAATAGCAATTTGTTAGGTTTTTTTCCCCAACTAATCTGCCCTTAGATTTTTCAAAGTGTATTTTTAATTTTTAAAGTGTATTTACTTTTATCTCTTAGCACATGGTTTCAATGAATCAAGACGTTTCACTCTTCTAATTGCAGATTGAAAAGTGGACTTCAGTGATCCACAGGGGGCTGTTATCTGTTGGAGAAACTAAATGGCTCCAACTTCTTTAACTCCAAGGATGTTCTTCTTTTTCCTGCCTCACTGAATGGACTTATTTAAGAAAGTGTCCCAGGCACAAACAACCTCCTGAACAGTAATAGAAGGAACATGATTTATAGATTAGAGGGAAGGTGCCTTTGTTTTAAAAACTCCAGGGGAGCTGATGCCTGCTATCCTCATTAGAGTCTTTACTTTAGATCAGTGGGTTTCTCAAACGTTAGTGTGCACAGGCCTGTAGCTCCACCTCAGAGTTTCTGATGGAGTCCGTCTAGACAGGACCAGAGACTGTTCATCTCTAATAAGTTCCCAGGTGATGCTGAGACTGCTGCATCACCTGGGAACCATGTGTTGGGGACCAGTCCTATAGTTTAAGGCTGTGCTCAATGTAAACCAAAGCAAATGTCCCCGGACTTTGGCAACTCCTTAGAACTAATGGCAATCTCCAAGGTACAATACCCTCTCCTTTCCTGAAAATAGTTCTGGATAAGGGAGAGCGAGGTGAGTGCCAAGTGTCGTGGAGGCAGAGGTGCCATCAAGAAAAGAAGTGGTTGTAGAAAGAAGAGGCTAGAGGCATTGAAGGCACACTTGGCACTTTCACAGTTATGCCTGAGATCAGGCTGACTGTGGTGCAGAGCGGACAGTGTCTTCCTGCAGCCACAGGGGCATTGATATCAGCCAGGCACCTCTCCGTGCATCCTCAATGCCAGCACAAGCCCTCTAGGAAGGCAATCTTGAGGAAACTTCCTTAGCAAATACATGCCTAACGTGAGAATCGGTCAGATGGTTTGTGGAAAAATAACACAGATAATTGTCAGAAAGTTATGCTGCCTGGATATTATAATCTAAGATTTTCTTAAAGTATATAATCCTATAAATATCCCATTTGTAAGAATAAAAATATTTCTGCTCAGAACTCCTCAGTAATTCAAGATCTGTTTTTCTAATAGCATACCTGAGATTAAAAATCCAGGAAGTAATAAGCAGGTTGCTGCCACAACAGTTATTTTTCCATGGTGATGAGACATGTTGTTTAATCCTGTAGTCAAAAGCAAAAGATGCAACAAGAATGTTAACTGGATCAGTTTCACTGGACCTGATAGTGCAACAGCCAATATTGACCTAAATATGTGCATTTTTTTTCCTGATGAGAATTCTGTACTTCTACAGGTGCATTATTTATCTGGTAGCAAAAGCCTCATAAATATTGGCTGTGGGATGTAACTTTAAAGTGATTTCATATTAAGTCCCTTTTGTGAATTAGGGATTCCCCTGAGAATTTGAAGATGTGGGTGTTTAGTAGTGAGGTAGCAAAGTTCAACACACAGCTGGACATATATGCCAGCACTTACATCATTATACAAAGTGACAAATGAAGGAAAGGACCCTGTAGTTCCTTCATTAACATTTTAGAGAGGTTTTACAAAGTGTTTTCTCATGTCTTCCTATTTTTCAATTGTTCTCATACCTTAGCAGGCCTCAGGGTCACCTGGAGGGCTAGTGTCTGACTCAAGACATCTGAGGTGGGGCCTGATCATTTAGTTATAAGGCAAGTACTGATACTTCAGGTCTAGGGACCCTACGTTGAGAACCACAATTATCCTTTAAAGAACCTTGTATGCTGTTAGTAGGAATTTGTAACAAAAGAGAAACTGAGGTGCTCAAATAGGGAAAATATATGCTAAAAACAAAGAGTAAATATAATAGCAGGAACCTAAGCCCAGGACTTCTCATTTTAAATATTTTCCTGCACTCATACAGTCTAATCACAGCACCCTTTTCTTAGATTCCAAGAATACAAAACTTTAGAAAAAAATTTTCAATAATTTTAATAGCAACATCAACAAAGAGCAACTGTTTTATTTGCTTCTTAATGTAGATATAAAGCATGGCCATTTTAATACTCCAAGAAAATAAATTTAAAATGAGTTTTTCCCTGGTTATAATAATTGGCTCACCATTATATCACACTGTGTTATAACAGTTGTTAAAGTACTTAGTTCTTCTGGCCACATACTCTACTATAGTTGCTAATAAAGTTATTTCCAAGAAATGTACCTTTTTATGAAGAATTCTCAGAATTTACAAGGCAGTGAACTTGTCTTATGCAAAATAATGGCAACACTTATTTCTTCTGAATTCTTTACGGGAGTTTAACTTTGACAAAATGTTATATTACTTCTAAGTAGCCTCTCAGAAACACCATAATTGATTATATCAATTAAATAAAATATAACTAAATTTAGAACACATGTTTCTTATGTTCCATTTATTCACACATGCATTGGTTATGAGCACAGGGTGATAAGGATGAGGAGATAGAACATAGAAGGACAGGATCTCTCCAGTAGGCAAGGGACGCTGTGCAGTAGGAAAGGGACTAGGCTGAGATCCAGCTCAGACCTAACTTGCTGAAATACCTGGTGTGCATTACCTGACCTGTCTCAACCACTATTCCCACGAGACTCAGGTGGGGAGAATAACATTACCTGATAAAGGCTGTGTGGTGGTAATAGCATGAAAATGTATGTGGAAAAAATAACTTTATAAACACAAGACTGTCATACAAAAATGAGTCATTTTTAGTTCAATTCACAAAATAGTGTAAGATCATAGAAGAGCAGCCTCACGATAAGCATAAAATCCTTCAATACAATATAATTACCTAGGTGCCAACAGGATACGAAGAAGGGGCCATTGCCCAAGCTAGGTGGGTCTCATCTTATAAGAAAGAATTTTTGTGCCAAGTAGTTTCAAAATGGGATTTAAATGCAGTATAGGGATTCATGGTTGAGATTGGCTACTATACTTCTCCAAATTCTGCTAGGTTAGCAGGGTTTCTCTTCTAAATCTAGCCTATATCTCAGTATAATCATTGACGCCAAGGGCTCTGACCCAAGGCAGGTGCACAGTTCTCACATCCTATCTAAAAAGGCTGATGGGATATTTCCTGGCTTGAATTCTTTGTCATTTAATTCTTGGCAAATGTTTACATTCTGATTAAATATACTTAAGTATAAAGATTCAATTAATATATGTGACATATATACACATGTATTAATTGTGCTTAAAAAAACTTGTTCTTATATACTATTGCTTTGAAATTCAGCATTTTTAAGCTAACTTTCAAGCACTTTAATATACTGATTTTCCTGTATGCATCCATCCATCCACCTATCACCTACCTATTCTTTCTGTACCAACTCTGAACTGTTATCGCTAATAACCTAAATCTTACCTGTCTCAGCCTATAGTAAGCATGCCTTATCTCACCTTATTTTCATTGCAGCTTTTAACAATGTGTCCTTTCTAGCGCTCTGTATGACATATAGCAGAATATGGAGTCAAATGACTATAAATATGCTGCCCATTTTCCCAGGAACAATTTTATAAAATGGATATGCATGACCCCCAACTTACAAAAAATTATTTGTACCTCTGTCACTTTCTAGATCATAAGACTGGCCTCATAGTCTTTGTCCTCCTTCCCCCAGTCTCCTAGGTTCCAATTCATTCATTCATGCTCTCTGTGTCTGCCTAGATGTGAACGTCTCTGTCATATGTCCTGCCACTTCCACACTGCCTGCAGACCAAGATTCCTTCAGCTACGGACCTCATCTGAGCTACCTTCGTCTGGATGGAAATGAAATCAAACCACCAGTCCCGATGGATTTAATGACTTGTTTCAGGCTCCTTCAGACTCTCATTATTTAAACACATGTTTAACAATTTAAAATGATTTAATACACTAATATTTCCGACAAGATATCTGGGTAACATTCATAGGTTTAAAGCAAAAATAACATTTCCAATTGCCTTAGGCCACCATTTTCATCTGTGCAGTTTAGTTTTTCTATTCAAAGAGGCTTCTTTCACAGTAGAATAGACTACCGTTTTTTAAGAGAGAGAGAGAGAGAGAGAGGGAGGGAGAAAAGGAAGGACAGGGAGAGAGACAGAAACATCGTTATCAGAGAGAAACATTTATCAGTTACCTCCAGTACATGCCTCAAACAAGGACTGAATCTGCAATCTGGATGTGCCCTGACTGGGAATCGAACCCACGACCTTTTGGTGTATGGGATGATCTCCAGCCAACTGAGCCATCTGCCCAGGGCCAGCCTACAATTTTAAGTAAATAAAACAGACACAGAGTTGAGTAATTAACTCAAAGATAATTTTTTGTATCTTTCACAGTTTATTAATACCAAAAGCAATTGTATTGTTGTGCCATAGAAAGAACATATGTGTTTGCATATATTCAAATTGCTTATTCACAGTAGAAATATAGTAACCCAATAGGAGGTGGAAGATCTGTAGAAAATAACAAAATGAGATCTTTTTAATCATAATTATAAATAAGTAATTAGATTCAGTTAGCTAAGTAACTTTTGTAGGTTGAAATTTAGTATTTAGTAAAAAAAAAAAGTATGGAATACAAGTATTTCATGAGAGAGTTTTAATCATTTAATACAAAATGTCAGAGCAACAGCCATATTTAGTTTACTATTTTCTATAGCTGCTGTTCCCTATAGTACAATGTACTCTAGCAATTAAACTCCTACATTTTTGACATTATAACACATTTCTGACAGACTCTTATTATTTTAACATTTGAAATTCACTTGAATTGCAGTGTTCAGCTCATATACTTGTCAGTATTTTCTTGGATTTTTAAAATAAAAAGAGTGAATGCTTTCTAACAAAATGGAACGATTTATTTCCGGCACATTACTCACAAGTTTTATTAAAAACACATTTTAATAGAAAGTGTTATGGTGACAACTGTTTCCATTTTCCTAGCATTAGTGTCTGCACATATATTTTCTCACTTTGTTTTTTGTCTTCTTACAAACATGATAAAAAATTCATACTTTAAGTACCTGATATAATACAACTGTTTTTCATGAGTTAAACAATCCAGGATTTTGTTAAGTACAATGTACAGTTTCTTTTAGACTTCTGATTTTGTAAGACATATGTTATAAACAATAAATATTACATAAATGTTAATATGTGCCTTTATACAATAGTATTCTGAAAAATCCTATAAAATTTTATATAAATCTTGTGTTTTGTATATAAATCTTGATATATATATATCAAGATTTAAGAAAGTTCAACATATTGCTTTACTCCAAAGCTTCTCAGAAGCATAATATGTTATTCTGTAATGTGACTTTCCAAGGAGAGAATATAAATTAAAGTTCAATATTTCCTTCTTATTTTGACACCAGAACTTATTTGAGGATAGGAGGGAAGAACCAACTAACACACTTTGAACGTAGTTTTTAAAATATAAGAAATGTAATTAATTATCATTTAAGAAAAATATTATTTTTAAAAAAGACTTGAAAGCACATAAATAAAATTATATCATATACAATTATGACACAAAATATAGATTATCAGGTATCATTAGGCTGGGAAATAAAATATGTTGAGAGAAACATAATAACTTTAAATATTTGAAAACTATTTTCAAATATTGGAAAGGGGGTAGAATATATTCCAGGAAGCTCCAAAGAGGAGAGCATATGGGTAAAATTTAATATGAACCATATTTTAGCTCTAGCCAAGAAAGAATTTCCTAATAGTTGTTAGGAGTCACTCCGCAAAAAAAGCAACTTTTCTTGAGGTAGAATTACCCACCACTGGAACAAGGAATGAGTGATAATACAGGAGAAAGAATATAGAAATGATTTTTGACCTATAAGCCAAGATGTAAAATATTCCTTTTAGGCCTTTTAAATTCTAAGAACTCTATTTCTTCCTTTCTTTATTCTTACCTTTTTTCCTTTATTTCAAAAAATACATTTGAGCACCACATATGTACAAGACTATATTATACTCAGGAGATATAGTAGTGCATGAGGTTTATGCTATACTATAGTGGGTAAGACATAAATTAACTGAATAACCACAAATCGTGATAACAGAGATGCAGGTGCAAAATAATTAATAATAGTGATTTGATATTTGCATAATGCTTGTATGGCAAAGGCCTTCTATCAAGAATATACAATGGCCTCAAAATTCTACAGTAATACAATCCACTTAGAAAATTAGCAAAAGAAATGTGAATAGACATTGCAATGAGCAGATATAGATGCAGTAAGATGTTCCATATAGTCAGACATTAGAGACATCCAGATAATAATCACAATGATCCATCACTACATACCTATCAGAATTGTTAAAATAAAACATAGGCGCACCATCAAGTGCCAGTCAGAATGTGGAAGAAACACACTTATCCATCGCTGGTAGGAATGTAAAATGGTTCAGCCACTTTGGAAAACCATTTAGCACTTTATTCTAAAACTAAACACGCAACCTCCATGTGACCTGGCAATTTCATTATTGGACATTTGTCCCAAAGGAAAAAAAGAAAGTATGCTCAGATGAAAAATTGTACATGAAGTGTTAAGAGCAGCTTTATCTATAAACACACAGAAAATTGGGGAAAACCAAAATGTGCTCCTACAGGTGACTGGAGGAACACATCGGCATATCCACATGTGGAGGACTTCACAGCAGGGAAAAGGAATCACGGATGGATAAATACAAGGCTTCATTCAGTGCATCATAAGGGAACTACGTTGTGTGGAAAAGCCCACTGTGATTCTATTTACATAATGTTCTTGAAATAAAATTACAGACATCAGGGATAGCTTCAAGGTTTACCAGATGTTAAAGATGGGCCTGGTAGGAGGAACCAAGATGGCGGCATAGGTAAACACCTATCTTGCTGCCCTACAAGGCAATTTCAAAGCTACAACTTAATGACAGAACAAACATTATCCAGAATCACCGGAAAGCTGGCTGAGTGAAAAATCCACAAATAAAAGTAAAGATAGGATACTGTGACTCAGAGGAGTGGCAGAGGACAGCTTGAAGATACATGCAAAGACAGAGGTTTGGAGCCGTGTGTGCTTGTGAACGAACGGAAAGAGCAGGCGACTGCAAAGACAAAGGTGTCCCACTGCACTGATTCCCCAGTTCCGGGCGAGGTCCATTTTCACACTCATATGGGGTGAAAATGGACAGTAGGGAAGCATGCTGAAACTTGGGTGCTGCAAAGATCTGCAAGCTTATGGAGGGGATGAGCTTGGGGAGAGTGCATGTAAACTTGAGAACAGCAGAAGGTGCGCGAGTGCACAAAGAGGACTCGTGACTTTCTCTCTCGTTCGGGAAACCACCAGACTGCATAGTTTTCAACCCTGGGTGAGACTTTGGGTATGCAGACTCATTTGGGGAGAGGCTAAATTGTCTGGCAGCGGGTAGAGCTAGGCAGCAGCTTTCTCTCAGAGGTGCTTGCAGCCATTACCACCCGGCACAGAGAGCCAGGTGCCGCTGATGTTGCCTGTTTATCCCGGAGACTCTGCCCATCCAACCTGAGCACAGCTGACCCTCACAGCCAATTGGCCTGGAGGTCAAATCCTCCTAGTGTGAACAATAATAAGCTAGGTTTAACTTCAACAAGACTGTGCAACCCATAAAGTGCTGCACCAAGAGTATCCACCTCAGGTAACTAGGGAGGCTGAGCCACTGTCCCTTAGAGGACATCTACCACACAAAGCTAATCGAACAATTCAGGGAAGCAGCCACCATGCAGAGACATGGAAAGAAATTAGATGTGAAAGAAATGGAGGAAAAAAACAACAACTAGAAATAGAGTTCAAAACCAAGGTTATAAGGTTTTTCAAGAGGCTCCTAGAAAAGGCCAATGAACTTAATGAGACCTACGAGGATATGAAAAAGGACCAACTAGAAATTAAGCATACACTGACTGAAATAAAAAATAGTATACAAAGACCTAAAAGCAATCTAGAGGACCACAAGAACAAAGTCAAAGATTTGAAATACAAAAAGGCAAATTTCACTCAGCCGGAAAAGGAAGAAGCCAAAAGAATCCAAAAAAATTAAGATAGTGTAAGATGCCTCTGGGGAAACCTCAAGCATACCAACATCAGAATTATAGGGGTGCCAGAAAAAGAGAGAGAGCAAGATAAAGAAAACATATTTAAAGAAATAGTGACCAAAAACTTCACACACCTGGTGAAAGAAATAGACTTAAAAGTCCAGGAAGTGCACAGAACCCCAAACAAAAGGAATCCAAAGAGGACCACACCAACACACATCATAATTAAAATGCGAAGAGCAAAAGACAAAGAGAGAATATAAAAGCAGCAAGAGAAAAGCAGTTAGTTACCTCTAAGGGAGCACCCATACGATTGTCAGTGGATTTCTCAACATAAACTATGCAGGCCAGACGGGAGTGGCAAGAAATATTCAAAATGATGAATAGCAAGTGTCTACAACCAAGATTACTCTACCCAGCATAGCTATCATTCAGAATTGAAGGTCAGATAAAGTGCTTCGCAGATAAAAAAAAGCTAAAGGAGTTCATCACCACCAAACCAATATTATGAAATGCTGAAAGATATTCTTTAAGAAGAGAAAGAAGAAAGAGTTAAAATAAAAATTATGAACAACAAATATACATCTATCAACAAATGATTATAAAAATCAAGTGAATTAATCTGGTGAACAAGATAAACTTGAATATAACAGAATCATGGGCATAGAGAGGGAATGGACTGACAATTCTTGGGGAGAAAAGGGGTGTGGGAGGTGCAGCAAGAGACTGGACAAAAATCATGCACCGATGGTAGAGGACAGTGTGGGGGAGGTGAGTGTGGCGGGTGGTATGGGTACAGGGTGGAGGGGAGTTATAGGGGGGAAAAGGGGGAAATGTAATTAATAAACTGAACAATAAAGATTAAATTAAAATAAAAAGATGGGCCTGGTGGGATAGATGGCTATAAGGGGCAGAGCCTGTGGAAATGGAGCAACTCTGTCTTGATTATGGTGGTCACATAGACCTGCACAAAAGTGAACAAAAGTATATACACAAGTGCATGTGAATATGGTGAAAAAGCACCAAGCTCTGTGAATTGCCCCAAAGTCAATCTCTCAGTTGTGAATCTATAATTTAATTTAAAATGAAAGCTAAAAACACTTTGAGAAACTTGAACAATAGACATTAGATGTGGGATTGTGAGGCAGGTGGTCTGGAATGGGGTGAGAAAATCCAGTTGGGATTTTACTAATATAAGGGGAGATATCAACAATAAATTCAACGTGTTTTTCCTTTTTTTACCCCCAACACTTTAATGAAACAAACCCAAGATATACCTTGAATGTTTAATATGTCTCAGTGTAGCCCTATCTGTCTTATAATTAGTGACAGATACCTAAAGCCAGACTCAGAAAAGAATGGTCTTAGGTAAATAAATATAACTGGAAAACTAATACAAGGGAAAAGTATAGTGACAAAGAATATTTTTAAGCTAAATAGAAAAAAAGAAGAAAAAGCCAGAAATAAAGACAAGTCACAAGCATAAAATGAAATAGTATATTTGGAGCCAGATATATTGGTAATTGCTTGGTACAAAGGTTAGGGTCTTGTGCTTTAGAGAGAAAAGATTGAGTTTCCAATCCAGCCTATATATTTTCTAACTCTTTCATCTTAACATTTCTAAGCATGGGATCCTCATCTGCAAAAGAGGGAACAACACCAACTCTCTTACACAGTTGCTATGAGGATAGGAGAAAGAACAGATGGATCCTGGCAGGTAGCTCAGTTGGTTAGAGCATCTCCTGGATAGCCAAGATTGTGAGTTCAATCTTTGGTTAAGGCACACACAAGTAGCAGCCAATGAATGCCTACATAAGCAAAACAACAAATTCTCTCTCTCTCTCTCTCTCTCTCTCTCTCTCTCTCTCTCTCTCTCTCTCTCTCTCTCTCTCTCCCCTCTGTATCTCTCTCTCAGATTAATAATAAAAAAGAACAGATATGCAGTTCATCGTTCACATCACTTGACACATAGAAAGTACCCAATAATTGGTAGGTAAGAATTTTATTATTAGGAGGGACTCTAATACACATAATCACATCAAATTTCTCTATACCAGACCATATTTTAAATAAGGAACTGAGAAAAATGTTTTGGTGCAAGAGAGGAGTAAATAGGCAAGTGAATGGGGCCAGTAAATGATGACTCAAAATTAGATAATGAAAAACAAACAAACATGAAAATTGGGAGAGTACCAATGAACTGGGGGAAAAAAGACTGAAGCACAGGTTTGAGGGCAATTAGAGAATACCTAACCTGGGACGAAAAGGGTGAACTCAGCCAGGGAGACTACAGTTTAAAATGGCTTATGTAGCCCATGCTGAGAAATTAGAAGATTCCAAGTGTGGCCAGAGGAAGCAACTGTCAAAATAAAGAGGAAGTGAATGTCACCAAGGACAAACAGGCCAAGGAACTATCATTTCATAAGAATCTCAGATGCACGTGCTTACAGCTTATTTTAGCACTCTGGAGAGAAGAGTCAACACAAAATGACAAAATTTGTGAACATTACAAATAATTAAAGGAGTTTGTTCAATGTCATGGAGCTGTTTATTGACAAATACAGGATTTAAACCTAAGTGGGTTAGTCTGCCTTAAGAACTTTTGACCATTATGTTATACCACCTCTTTCGGTAACACATGCCATTATAGTCGAATAATTTAACAAAAATATTCTAGGATAATATCCTTAGCAAATTATTATTAAACGATTATTAAAATATCAGTTTAAAATACAGTAAAATGTTCTATTTATGAAAACCTCTAGAAAATTTTTGTGCTTTTTGCAGGAGGCAAATCTCAGAAAGTCCTTGCTCAGAATATTTTTGTACCCAGAAAAGATGGAAAATGTATATAAGCACATTGTAGAATTCAAAAATGTTAAACAAATAGAACATATAATTTGCAAAATCACAGGGTATTATCTTGAAGTTTTAGTTTATTGTTGTACCAGTTGGGAAACTCTCACTTTCTTTGTGACATTCAGCTGAGTAAACAAAGTGCAAAGGATAGAGACACATTGTCAGTTCTTAAAGGTTTCTGAAGACAAGTTAAAATGGTCTTGGAATAAGATCACAAGAGTTAAATGACTAGTAGAAATGGCTTTTGCAAAACCCATCTGGAAAACTATCTATAATATATGTATTGGTGCCAGAACAGGTTTCCAATAGAGCAAGAGTCCTGCCATATATTTCATTTTCTAGATTTCTGCTTGCATTAAAATTGACATAACAAAGCTGTTTGTTACTTGAAATATAGACTGAGAATACTGTCTAGATTGACAAGTACAAACATTGCCTTCAGAAAAATAAAAGAGAGGTGGAACAAACCTGGTTTCTATATAATAGTGACAACTGGATCATAAACAGTCTTTATATAGTTAGGAGGAAAGGGACAAAAATGATTTGGGTGACTTAGCAGTTATGGATGCATTAAAATTGAGGATAGTGAGATATAGTATTAAAAGCATTGAAGATGTAGAATTAGATACAAATGAATTTAAATCCTAGGTTTGCCTTTTGACAATTGGTTCTTTATTTATAGTAGACATAAAATAATGTGCACTTTACATGATAGTTGTCTGAGGATAAGAAGTATATTTAAGATGCCTAGAATAGAGTAGGTATTCAACAAATAAAATAATTATCATTAGTATAATTGATATGATTATTATTTGAGGTTCTTAAACAAAAATGTGCTAAAAAGTTTTAGACTATAATGTATCTGGAAGGAATATATTTATACTAATAAAAGGGTAATATGCTAATTAGACCAGATAGACTAGACATCTTCCTAATGTCCGACAAAGGTGAGGCAGCTGCGAAGGCTGAGGAAGATGGCCAATAGTCGTGGTGGCTGGCAGTGGCAGCAACAGCCAGGTGATGGGGGGCGGTGCCTTCCCCTGATCAGCCAGTTGCCTCCCACAGAGGGAGGCCAAACCTCAGGTTAGGCCCACCCCCCCTAGTGTGTGAATTTTTGTGCACCAGGCCTCTAGTGCATAGTAATATGTTAATGACAGTCTAAAATCGTGGTACACAGGTATTCATTGTAAGATTTTATTGTTTGAAAATTTTTATACTAAAATTTTAGGAAAATATCTAGAAGCAGAAAAAGAATTTGAAAATTTATTAGGTTAATACTTTTTTTCTCATAATATCCCATTGGTTTGTAGAGACTATGAAATACTAATCATAATACTAAACCCATCTAAATATTTAAATGCAAATGTCTTCATTATGATGGGCAGTCCACTGTTCACTCATATCATTTTCCTTTCTTTTTGGGTATACTGACGGATTAAAATTTCCTGGCCCATTCAAAGAAAACAGCGAATCCCTGAGGCAATTTCTGGGTTGGCAATTTCTGCAATGAATGGAAATGACAGATGTTACTTCCGGGCCAAAGGATTGCACTGTTGAAGTGCAGCAGTCTTCTTTTACCAACCCACTATTGTGAAGAGAAGAAAATCCTAAGTTCTGGATGGTAGCAGATCTGCTACTCTGTCAGCACTCCCTGTAGCTCTCTGGGGAGTTATTTGGGCTATAGCTGTCCTACTAACTGGTATATGAACAGATAGCATTTGAAAGAAAGTAACTTTATTTTTTTTATATTAAGTCAATTAAATCTCTGGTATTTGCTAGTGTAGCATTACTGCATCTCCTTAATAACTTATTCTCATTTGACATATTTTCAGTGATGTGAAATGATGAATGATAGAAAATTAGTGCTATATAAAATCAATATCTTGTCTGCAATTTGATTTTTTATTTCTATCTAAATGATACATGTGCTTGGTAAAAATTCAATAGCTAAGAAAAGTTTTCATTGAAACAATGATTCTCTGTGGCACCCTTCCCATCCCATTTCAATTCTCTAGAAACAACACTTTAAATACTTACTGGTTTTATTTTTCTAGTACACATTATATTTCATATTTATAATAATGTCCTTTTCTCAACTTATCAACTTTAAGCAACCTATATTAACTCTGCTATAGATCATTTACTCACACTTATCTATACCCCTCTTTCTATATTTTGATAACTATCTCATTATTTGTATTTCTTAGCTTAAGTAATAATCATAAATTTAAAAACTTATACTTCCATTTATAGCTTCAACAACCCTAGAAAACCATCTCAACCTTTCTTTATATGCAATGAGGTTATTAACATTTTAACCCTTCCCTTTATTTTGCTATCATGTCATCTCCTGTTACATTAACCTGTATTTGGTGCTCAAATGCTCAAGTTTACATTGTCTTACTAGTAAACATTAACTATGCTTTCTGTGCATTGCCTATAAATTGATTTTAAAGTGTGAAAATTAAAAAAAAAACTGTTTGGAGTATAGTGAGTTTTATAATAATTGTTTATTCCTGAGTTGTAATAAGAAACAGATCCTCCTTCTCTGTATCCATTCCTAAACAGATGTTGAACCATAACTGATTAACCAGTGAATACATACACCTTCTTCCCAATATTGTCCATAGAGATGTTGAAATCTGCCATCCACAGTTGACCCCTTCCTCCATTCTCTTCACTGAAATAGATTTCATCCTTTTTAAAAATTCTGCACAATGGAGTCTATGTGAAAGGAATGTGAGACAAATATGTTTAGATGACATCTTCTCTGTCCATTGTTAACCCATTAAAGATTTACTATTAGATAGCTGTTTGACATATTCTACCTGGAATATGTACATGAGTCTTGGTAAGCAAGGCTTAGAAGCAGGAAGGACAAGTGTGTGGTACAGTATCAAGAAGTGGGGACTTTTATCAGTAAATATATTGCTACAAGATATGTCTGATATTTTGCTGCCCATGAATTCTTCTAAGATTTTTATGGTTTCCCATCTTACATTTTATCCATTTTGAGTTTATTTTTTGTGTATGGTGTAAGTTTAATGTTTTGCATATATCTGCCCAATTTACCCAACATAGTTTATTGAAGAGACTGTCTTGACTCCATTGTATGTTCTTGCCTCCTTTGTCAAATATTAATTGTGTATAATGGCTTGGGTCCATTTTTGGAGACTCTGTTCTGTTCCATTGGTCTATATGTCTGTTCTTGTGCCAGTACCAGGCAGTTTTGAGAATAGTGGCTTTGTAGTATAACTTGATATCTGCTATTGTGATTCCTTCAACTCTATTCCTCTTTCTCAGGATTTCTGCAGCTATTTAGGTTCTTTTTTTAATCCCATATACATTTTGGAGAGTTTGTTTTATGTCTGTGAAATATGCCACTGGTATTTTCAGAGTTCTTTATAAATATATTTTTATTGATTTCAGAGAGATGTGGAAAGGAAGAGATAATGATTAGAGAGAATTACTGACTGTCTGCCTCCTGCACACCATAATGAATATCAGGCCCACAACCCAGGCCTGTGCTCTTGGCTAGAATCAAACCTGGGATGTGGGAATCCTTTTCATGTCCCACGTGTCCAGGGTCCAATGTCAGGGTTCAGGATCTGGAGAAGGCCACACACAAATGAAGAGAGACTGGAAAAGCATCAGTTTTTGGAATAATGGGGGCCAGCTGGGAGTCTACCTCTAGGGGAAGGACACCACCAACTCTGGCCTTGCTATTGCCTTTTATTAAGACTATCTTATACATCCATGTCTTTTAGGTCAGGAAGTCCCAACAATGAGTCAACCAGCAAGAATTAACATAAGACTAAAAGTGGCAGCTGCTTCAAATACCAATGTTTCACCTAAGCAATGAGTAAATAGTTCAGACTTACAGAGCTATTAAGGTTGATCAGATTTCCTGCTTGTTCTATTTACATCTCTATTGGTGAGGCAATTACTGGTTTCCTGCACTGGGACTCTTCAGTCCACAGGCCAACGCTCTATCCACTGACCCAAACCAGCTAGGGTGTTGTTGGTATTTTAATGGGGATTGCACCGAATCTATAGATTGCTTTGGGTAGTAGAACAAGGAAACTAAGGATAAAATAAACAAATGGGACTACATCAAAACAAAAAGCTTCTGCACAGCAAAAGAAACCATCAACAAAACAAGAGAGCCCATTGCACGAGAGAACATATTTGCCAATAGTACATCTTGCTGGGAACCAATTCCAGTATGTAATAATTACAAGTTTCACCAAAAGGTTGGTGATGCTTGGGCGGCTCAACAAAGCTGAGCCACATAAAGTTTGGCACTTCCCCCAGACCTTAATAGGATTGTCTGCTGCCAGGCAGGCCAGGGCACTTTATTGCCTCCTGTTGGGCAAACACCTGAACAGCTGTAGGCTATTCCCAAAACTGACAATGCTTCTGTACCCTGACCTTTGAAACCACACCCTTTGAAGTGTATATCTCCATCTTGACTTCAGACAAATCATGTTTAAAAAAAATATCACAAGTAGAGTTTTCAGTTCCTTTAGCTGAAGATCCCTTGACCCCCAATGCCTTTCAAAATTATCTTTCATCTTTGGACTCCTTCTTGAATCTACACATCAACCTCTTTCTCCAGATTGCTAAATCCTTTGTAATGCTGGGACAAGAATCCTGGCAACAACTGATAAGGGTTTCATCTGTAAAATTTATAGGGAACTCATACAACTTAACAAAAGGGAGATAAGCAATCCAATAAAAAGTGGGCAAAGCACCTAAATAGACTCTTTTCGGAAGTGGACATACACAAGGCCAACAGACATATGAAAGCATGCTCAGAGTCATTAATCATCTGAGAGATGCAAATCAAAACAACTATGAGATACAATCTCAAGTCTCAGAATGGCTATCATCAACAAATCAACAAATAACAAGTGCTGGCAAGGATGTGGAGAAAAAGGAACCCTCTTGCACTGCTGGTGATAATGCAGACTGGTGCAGCCACTGTGGAAGATAAGGGTTTTCTTCAAAAAATTAAAAATAGAACTTCCATTTAATCCAGTAATCACACTTCTAGAAATATATCCCAAGAAATGAAAACACAAATCAGAAAGGACATATGCACCGCTATGTTCATAGCAGCACAATTTACAATAGTTAAAATTTGGAAATAGTCTAAGTGCCCATCAGCAGATGAGTGAATTAGAAAACTGTGGTACATCTACACAATGGAATACTGCACTGCTGTAAAAAAGAAGGAATTCTTGCCATTTGTAACAGTATGGATAGACCTGAGGAGCATTACACTAAACAAAATAAGGAGAAAGATAAATATCACATGATCTCACTCATATGTGGAATCTAATTAACAACATAAACTGATGAATAAAAATAGATCCAGAAACACAAAAGCATCCCACAGACTGTTAAGCCTCAGAGGGATGGCAGGGGAGGACTGATAAGAGATCAACAAGAGGGAATCTGTACATACATATAAGTATAACCGATGGACACAAAAAACAGTAGGAGGGTAAGGGCTTGTGCTGGGGAGAGGGAGCAGGCTGGGAGAGATCAATGAGGGTGACACATGTAATACTTTCAACAATAAAGAAGAATTATTTAATATTTAAATAAATAAGCTAATGTTCTTTTAAAAGAAAAAGGAGTGGGAAGTTGTTAGTAAATGTGGTGTAGGTGCTTGGAGTAAAGTTGAAAAGGAGCTACAGCAGAAGGGAAGGGAATTACACATGGTCCCCTGGGTCGAGGTGACTAGATATGAGTGACCTTTGGCTGCATTTCAGTTTGCAATTGTAGGGATAGACATTGATTTCACTTTGGGTGTTCTGCAGTGAATATTATTATTTATGCATTTAGTAAAATCACTTTGCTCTATTTAGAATATATAAACAACTTTGCTCACTGATACTAATATACTTTCACTTGGTGGGATTCCACTTCCATCAATTATAAGATTTTGTTTTTCAGTTAAATATTAAAATTACTGTGCAGTTTTTACCTCTTTTTCCTTCAAATATATGGAACTCCAGACAACTTATATTTGATCATCATTCTTTTCAAATGTATTGTTTAATTTGCTCATCTTTTTAAAATATTAGCATCTATATAGCTATATTAAGGCCTGGTGCACAAAATTCATGCATGGGGGAAAAGGAGGGTTTTTTCAACCTGGCTGCCTACCTCTGATAATCCCTAACCACTTCTGCCTGCCTTCCTGACCGCCACTAACCACTCACCTGCCTGCCTGATCACCCCTAACCCTTCTGCCTACCTGCTTGATCATCCCTAACCACTTGCCTGCCTTATTGCCCTAACTGCCTATGCCTACCTGATCTTCCCTAAGCACTCTGCCTGCCTGCCTAATTGCCCCTAAATGCCTCTGCCTGCCTGACCACCCTAACCATTCTGCCTGCCTCCCTGATGGCCCCCAACTGCTCTCCTGCCTGCCTTATTGTCCCTAACCATTCGCTGGGAGGTGGTCAGCCAGGGTGAGGGGCCATGGTCATTCTGGTCTCTGGTCATTCTGGTCATTCCACCATTTTGGTCACTGGGCTTTTGTTATATAGGATGACCTGGGACGTAGCGCTGTCTGCATGCATCCCCAAGCAGTACTGAGTTGAAGCTGCCTGCATGCGTCCCTGGCCAGGGACTTGACACTGCCTGTGTGCATCCCTTGCCTAGGATGTGGCATTGCCTGCCTGTGTCCCTGACCTAGGATGTGGCGCTGCCTGTGTATGTCCTTGTCCAGTGCTGAGGTGAAGCTGCCTGCATGTGTCCCTGATCTGGGGATGTGGTGCTGCCTGCGTGCATCCCCACCCAGTTCTGGCATTACACTGTTGGGGGTGGGGTTCAGGGGTGGGGGGTGTGTGGGCTTGACATGTGTGCAGCCAGCTGGGTCTGGGTCTTGCCCAGTGGTGGTGGGGCCAGGGCTGAGTCTCAAGTGATTTTAAAGGCAGCACAGGTGTGGGGGACTTGACTCTGGGTTCCAGGGCACACCCCAGAGTCTGACATGAGGGAGTAGGGAGCCTGATACCCACACCCAGGACCCACAGAACAGGGTGACAGGAGCCCCCATCCTTCACAGAATCGGCCATTGGTCAGCTTGCTGTCAGCAGCCTGACAGCCAGTAATCCATTCGAACAGAAGATGACATTGACCATATAGTTAAGGCAGAAATTCCTGATGAAGACCAGTGTCCTCGACTTTTTCAAATTGTAAAATCTAATATGGTACATGGACCATGTGGAATACAGAATCCAAATAGTCCATGTATGGAAAATGTTCAAAGGGATATAAAAAAGAATTTCAAACTGTGATCATTGAACATATTAATGGATATCCCAAATACAAGAGAAGATCTGGTAGCACCGTCATATTGGAAATAAAGTTGCCCATAATAGCTGAATTGTACCTTATAACCCGTATTTTTGCCTTAAATATAACTGTCATATAAACATTGAAGTCTGTGCATCAATTAAAAGTGTCCAATATTTTTTAAATACATCTATAAAGGGAACGATTGTCCAAATATTCAAATTTCTGAAAAAAATATTATCAATCATGATGAAGTAAAGGACTTCATTGACTCCAGGTCTGTGAGCACTCCTGAGGCTGTTTGGCAACTTTTTGCAATTCGAATGCATGACCAATCTCAGGCAATCACAAGATTAGCTATTCATTTGCCAAATGAACAAAATTTGTATTTTCATACTGATGATTTTTGCTGAAGTTTTAGTTAGGCATAACTCAGCTTTGATGGCTTGGTTCTTACTGAATAGAGAAGATTCTGACCCACATGATTATTATTATTGAGAGATTCCACAGCATTATGTGTTTAATAATTATTTGTGGAAAAACACCGAAAGGGTGGGAATAAAGCATTAGGTAGACTGCTCATTGTGAGCTTTAGAGAACCATAATGATATTACCTTAGACTTTTGCTTCTAAGGTAAAAGGTACGATAAGTTTTGAGGATCTGCAAACTATATGAGGTGTAACTTATGATACATTTCGTGAAGCTGCTAAACACTGAGGATTATTAATTGACGACACTATCTGGAAAGATACGATTGACGATGCAATTATCCTTGATATGCCCAAACAACCACAGCAACTTTCTTCATACACATGTGTGTCTGGGTGTCCTTCTGCTGCAGACAAATTATGGGATGAGAATAAGTCTTATTTTATTGAAGATTTTTGTTGGAAATTAAACTGAAGACAAGGTGCCTGTGTAAACTATGAAATGCATGCCATAAATAAAATTCAAGAGGTATTCACATTGCATGGAATGAAATGTTCACATTTCAAACTTCTGGACTATCCTTTGTTGATGAATAAAACTGCGTGTGATGAATCGTACAAGCGACAACAGGCAGAGATTTTGATAAATTCTCTGAATGATGAAGATTTGGCAACATTTCAGACTATAACTTCAGCCATCGAAGATCAAACTGTACACCCCAGATGCTTTTGCTTGGATGGTACAGGAGGTAATGAAAAAGCATATCTTTATAAAGTTTAAATACATTGTATTAGAGGTCATGTTGGTACTGTTTTACCCTCAGCATCTACAGGAATTGGTGCAAATTTACTTCTCGGTGGAAGAGCCTTTCATTTTCAAAATAAATTACCAATTCTATTAAATAAAACTTCAATTTCTAGAATCGATATAAACAGTGAAGTTGCTAAAACCATTAAAAAGGCCAAACTTCTCATTATTGATGAATGTACCATGGCACCCAGCCATGCTATAAATGCATAGATAGCTTATTAAGAGAAATTATGAATTTGAATATTGCATTTAGTGGGAAAGTTCTCATTCTCAGAGGAGATTTTCAATAACATCTCAGTACTAGAGGCCCTGTGCATAAAATTCGTGCACGGGGGCAGGGGATGTCCCTTAGCTCAGCCTGCACCCTCTCCAATCTGGGACCCCTCGAGGGATGTCTAACTGCCCACTTAGGCCCAATTCTGTTAGGGCCTAAACAGGCAGTAGGACATCCTTCTCACAATACAAGACTGCTGGCTCCAAACTGCTCACCTGCTTGCCTTCCTGACTGCCCCTAACCGCTTTTGCCTGCCAGCCTGAACACCCACTAACCACTACCCTGCCAGCCTAATTGATGTCTAACTGCTCCCTTGCCAGCCTGTTTGCCACCAACTTCCCTCCTCTGCCGGCCTGGTCACCTCTAACTGACCTCCCCTGCAAGCTTGATTGCCCCCAACTGCCCTCCCTTGCAGGCCTGGTCCATCCCAACTGCCCTCCCCTGTTGGCCTGATCACCCACAACTGCCCTCCCTTGAGGGCCTGGAACCTCCCAACAGCCCACCCCTGCCTGCCATCTGTGGTAGCCATTTTGTGTCCACATGGAGGCAGCATCTTTGACCACATGGAAGTAGCCCTCTTGTGTGTTGGAATGATGGTTAATCTGCAAATTACTCTTTTATTAGGTAGGATAGAGGCCTAGTACATGGGTGGTGGCCAGCTGGTTTGCCCTGAAGAGTGTCCCAGATCAGGGTGGGGTTCCCTTGGGGTGAGGGACAGCCTGGGCAAGGGGCTTGTGGAGGTTTTCAGGCCAGCCATGCCCCCCAGTGACCCAAGTGGAGGCCCTGGTATCTGGGATTAATCTATGTCTACAGTTGAAACTTTGTAGCCTGGAGTGGAGCCAAGCCTTCTGCTCACTCTGGGGGGGAAGCCATTTCTGTTTGAAACATTATAGCCTAGAGTGGAGGCCTAGGCCAGCAATGGCAGACTGAAAGCTTAGCTTCCTTTGTTGTCAGGGAAACCCAAACCTCTGTTCTCTTCAGCTCAGTGGCTGCTGCCATTTCTGTATCTTTTATAATTGAAACTTTGTAACATTGAGTGGAGGCCTAGAGAGGCAGAAAGCTTGGCTTCCTCTGTTGCCTAGGGAAATCCAAACCTTCCACCTGCTCTCAGTGGCAGCAGCCATCTTGTTTGGTGTTTGTTTGCATAATCTGCTCCTGATTGGCTGGTAGGCGTGACTGGTGGGCATGGATTGTCTGGTGGACGTGACTGGATGTGGCAAAGGTATGGTCAAATTTGCATATTATCTTTTATTAGATAGGATTGTGCCACATGCTATGTGATCGGCCGTAGCACAAACAAGTTTAAAGTACTGTAATGTTTGGAGATGTTTCAGGAAGTTGTCTCTTCAAACAAAAATGAGATCAGAGGATTCTGTTTATAGTGAATGGTTAGTAAAACTTGGAAATGGCAAACTTCATAGCAGTTTTCAGTTATGAATGGATATCATTGAAATCCCCTGTGAAATTATTTGTATAGATCTATTATTGAAGCTACCTTTGGAAATAATATATCTATATATAATATTAAAATATATATCTAAATGTGTAATTCTTTCAGTCTGCAGGCTGACTCTCTATCCATTGAGCCAAACAGGTTTCAGCAAAACATGCAATTCTTTGTCCAAAAAAAATGAGCATGTTAAAACGTTAAATGCAGAAATTTTGGATATACTCAATGGAGATTTTCACACCTATTTGAGTGATGATTCCATCGAGTCAATGGATGATGCTGAAAAGAAAAAATTCCCCATCGAATTTCTTAATAGTATTACTCCTTTGGGAATGCCATGTCATCAATTAAAATGGAAAGTGGGTGTAATCATCACACTACTTAGAAATCTTAATAGTAAATGGTGTCTTTTTAATGGTACTAAATTTATTATCAAAAGATTATGACCTAATATTATCAAAACTGAAGTATCAACAGGATCTGCAGAGGGAGAGGCTGTTCTGATTCCAAGAATCGATTTGTCCCCATCTGACACTGAACTCCCATTTAAATTAATTCGAGTTTCCTGTGACACCAGCTTTTATGATGACTATTAATAAATCTCCAGGACAAACTCTAAACAGAGTAGGAAAACTCCTACCTGAACCTGTTTTTGGACATGGTCAGCTATATGTTGCTTTCTCTCGAGTTCGAAGAGCATGTGATATTAAAGTTAAAGTTGTAAATACTTTATCCCAAGGGAAATTAGTCAAGCACTCTGAAAGTATTTTCACTCTAAATGTGGTATATAGGAAGATATTGAAATAAGTTTAATTAATTTATCAGTCATTGTTTGCATCACTATTGTTTTAAATCATGTTGTTGTTTTTATATAATGTTTTGTTTTCATATCATGTTTTTATTGTTTTTATATCATGTCTGTTGTTATATAATTTTTTATTGTTTATTTAATAAATTTATATATTACTTTCATATACATTTTACTAACTTCCTTTCATCTCTGAAACTTCTATTATAAATAGAGAAAGAGCAAATAGCAATATTAAAATATTCCCTCTAAGTAGTTCCCTTTTAATGTGTATGAATTTTGTGCACTGGGCCACTATTATAATTCATAACAGTAGTCATCTGAAAACTTAGTGTTTCATTTTCTTAAGTTTTGAAGTATTTTATGTAGTAGCTAGTGAAAGTACACAATAATGGATTATGTTTTTTCTTCACATTTTACCATTAATATTTAGTAATATACGCAGACATATATACTAGATACTTTTAGTGCATAGAGACAAATCTGATGGCAGTGCTGTGTCTATAAGATTGATCAAATTGATTCATAAAAAGTTTAAATGCAAGACAGCGTAGAAAAAGCAAAATACACCAATCACTACTAAATTCAACTCTTTGTTATCAGCCCTTCAAAATAATCTATCTTTAAATAAACATAGATGGTTTCTGACAGAAATAAAACTAGTGAAGCATTGTCTAAAATCAGTTCATTGACTGGAAAATTAGAGTTTTTAATCTCAGAATCTAAGCAAATTAACTTTACAAAGACTGAATGCTCGAAGTAAATTATCAGCAATACTAAATTACCAAATAGTTCAAGAATTTCTAAGCTCTCTGATAGAATTATTTGGTCCTCAGTTATAATTCCAAATGTTTGTGGAAAGATCTCAAAGAATAAAATAAGGATTGCCACATCAAAGCTTCTGTGTTTATAAAAGAAACAGCTGTGACTAAGGAGCCCAAAGGCAATGAATTAATATTCCAAGTTATCTTTCTGTAATTGAGTTGTGAATTTAAACATTTCACAAGAAAATAATCCTAACCCAGTTGAAATGATCTTTACAGATGTCATATAATTATATACCATTACACTTTGCAATTAAATCCCACATAACTAGTTCAGGAACTTTATGCCAAACGCATGTTATAATTCTACTAAACTTAAATTGTGTATAGTGGTAAAGGAGAATAAATGTTCCAAAATGATATTTCATTTAGTATGTACACACACACACACACACACACACACACACACACACACCAGAATCAAGCTAATGCAAAATCTGGAAATAATTATATCATCTCTTTATTGGCAAACCCAAAGGAAAAGTTCACGAGAAAACTAGTTTTACATTTAATATCTCACGTTTCATGCACACACACACACAAAAATAAATGCTTGCAAAAAAATGTTTCTATGTATCTTGTGTTGCAATCAAAAGATTGCTTAGTCCATGAACATATTGTAAAAATGGCCAAATATTCTTCCTTTATCTACGTTACTAAATTATAAATATTTTAATTACAGATAGCACATATTATTAGTACACAATGTCATTATCAAAAGCTGTGTGATTCTAAGCACATAAAACTTTTTTGCAAAAATGTAACTGCTCTGGAGTTCCCTCCTTTTTTGTTCTTTCTCCTCCTCCTCTCCTTTATTTTTACAAGGGGTGATGGTATAAATTTCTGGTAATGTAACATCTAATAGTATCATTGAAAAGCAACAAAGATCCAGACACCACTGATATTTTTTTTCTAAGTGAAAATTAGCCTTTACTCATGCTGTATTACTCAGCTACTGCTCTATTGTATAGACTTTAGATGGTCTAGGGACGTCTAAAGTCTATATAATAGAGCAGTAGCTGTACATATTAAGCAGTATAAAATGGTAGAAATTTCAACTACATGAACAAATCAGAAATGTTGTTTCCCAGTCTGTAGAGCAGAGAAAAGAGATTACAGAACCCGCTAAGGCCAAGTTCAGACCCACTTCTATTTCTGGTTTCTTCCAGCCACAGGCAGTATGCTCTCACATCCTGGACTTGAGGGCAAGTAAAAAACAGATTCTATTTGTCAGTCACACTCATGACTTCTTGTATGAGTTCAGCAATTGCAATAAGTCTATATATTTTTTTCATTTTGTTAAATGAGGTTAATAAAAGTTGCTATAGCAGAAATGGTTGGTTGGGTATGCCAAAAGCCATTGGCAAGACTCCTTTTCTATTTCCCACTTCTCTGTAGACTGGAAAGGATAAATACTTCCCAATTCTCCCTTTGTCCTCATTTACTTTATCCATAAAGCAGATTTTGATAGAAGGATTTGGCTGGAACTAGGAAAAAAAGAAAATAATTTAGTGGGAAGTGAGGTAGGAAAGCCAATAAAAGATGTGTTAATGAGCAATTATCAAGGTGGGCAACCTGGGATCAAGCATTCAGGGGACTCCAAGACCATGGAGAAGACATCTTGAAATTATCAGTGAGGGGTAAGAAAACTGGAGTTTTTAAATAATTGCTCCCCTTCTTACCAGTTCAATTTTTATCACAGTGAAATGGGCAATTAAGCCTGATTGCATCATGAGTAACTGGAGATTCAGGGGTAGTTTTAAAAAGTCATGTTAAAAATATGTCCTTGTGTAAGCATTGCAAAATTTGCCAGAGCACAGAATTTGATTGAAAGATCTGGGTTTTATCTCATCCCAGCTTTGCCTTTGACTGATAACAAAATAAAAGCTGGGCCTGGGAGTTTTGTTGCTTGGGAAATGATGAACTTGATATTGACAAAACTGCTTTTCCAGCTCTATTTTAAGGAACTTTAAGTACACTTTATTATATGTATAATAACTTTGCCCCTTTTTTGATAAGTCTTAAAAATGTTCAATGATACATTTAATGGTTTTTCATTAAGTAGAAAATAGAATGCTTTTCTAATGTTGAAAGTCACCTGTAAAGTGGGTATATTCACATGGCTGAAACAAAAACTTTCCACAGGAGAAGTCAAATTATCTCTTAACATAATTAGGCAGAGCTCACACAAATTTTCATGATAGTCCATGTAGTATAAGCAATATTACTTCAAGGCTTGAAAAAAAGTTAGTCGATGTTTAATTTTGAATTTTAAAGAGAATGACACCAAGTGTAAATAATAAAGCTAGAATCCCAAACAAACCAAACCCTCAAAAAAATCCTTGTGATTTAAATTGTTCTTCAAACTACTATATTATTAATGTCAGATGTTAATCATGAAAAACAAGATAAAGAACTTATGCAGCAAGAAATTTCCATTTTAAACAGTAGGACATTAACTTAGGAAAATAAGTTAGTATAAGTCTGGTTAGCCAATAAGCTTTCTGTAACATATTAAAACATTTTTTCCATGAACTACAGTTTATATAGTCAAAATCTTTTCTACAGATGAAATGCATAATTTTTGGATAAAAGTCTTAATAACCATTGTGACAAATGCACAAAAATAGTTACATCTGAACAGATTTGTGAGCTTTTTTTATTTTTGCATTTTATTTTCTACATTGAGATTACTGTATCATCTATGATTTGTAGCTGTATTTTCAAATCCTGCTTTTTTCTTAAAATCCAAATGCACATTTCATAGCTATTTCACATATTTACCTGGTTCCTTCATTCATCATTTTTTCACTCAATAAATATCTAAATGCTTAACAGGAGATAAATAAATTAGTAGCGGCTAAGGCAGATACAAAGAACAATATAGTGCCTGCTCTTTAGGAGCTGGCAGAAGATTGTCATATACTAGAGGCCTGGTGCATGAAAATTGTGTACGGGAGTGGGGATGTGTCTCTCAGCCCAGCTTGCACCCTCTCCAATCTGGGAACCCTTGAGGGATGTCCAACTGCTCATTTAGGTTGATCCTAAGTAGGCTTTCAGACACCCCTCTTACAATCCAGGACTGCTGGCTCCCAACTGCTTGCCTGACTGCCCCTAAGCGCTTCTGCCTGCCAGCCTGAACACCCCCTAATCACTACTCTGCCAGCCTGATCGACACCTAACTGCTTGCCTGCTGGCCCAATTGCACCAAACTGCCCTCCCCTTACAGCCTGGTCACCCCAAACAGCCCTCCCCTGCAGGCATGGTCCCCACAACTGCCCTCCCTCCCTTGAAAGTCTGGTTACCCCCCAACTGCCCACTTCTGCAGGCTTGGTTGCCCCAACTGCCCTCCTCTGCAGGCCTGGCCCCCCCTCCAACCTTCCTCCTCTTTTGGCACAGTCACCCCTAACTGCCCTCCCCTGCTGGACTGATTGCTACAACTGTCCTTCCCTGAAGGCCATCTTCTGGTGGCCATCTTGTGTCCATATGGGGGCAGCCATCTTGTGTGTTGAGTGACAGTCAATTTGCATATTACTATTTTATTAGAGAGGAGGGTAGTCAAAATAAAATGGAAAATGTCTATAATTGCCATCAATGAAGCCTGAACATTTCTTTACTCTGCAAATTCCCAAGCAGTTGCCTCAGACAGAAGCATTTGACTTGAATCTTGAATATTCAGTAAAGTTTTTCAGGCTACCAACAAAGGTGATGGTACAGTATCAGCCAAGTCAGAGTGGTGGGGGAAATGAGAAGTGTAGCATGTCTCACCTCTACATTCATATTTTAAAGAGTTTAGTTCCATTTATCCACATTCTTTGAGCTATTATTCTGGAATATATTACATCTACATATATTATAGTTCCCTTAAAAATTTCATCCAGTTTTGTTGGATAAAAATGCTGTTTTTCCTTTATTGACAATGTTTTCATTTTACTTTTTTCCCCCTGGGTATGCGGAACCTTTCAGAATTTTCATTTGACCTCTATTGTTTCTGATAATTCAGCTATTATTGGTATTATTAATCCTATATGAGTAATACATTGTTTCTCTCTGCTAACTTTTAAGATGCTCTCTTTATTTTTTATTTTCA
Organism: Antrozous pallidus; assembly: GCA_027563665.1. Lineage (NCBI taxonomy): Eukaryota > Metazoa > Chordata > Mammalia > Chiroptera > Vespertilionidae > Antrozous > Antrozous pallidus. The sequence goes on from CM050513.1 coordinate 30,468,069, forward strand.
AATTTTATTATGATAAAACTAGTTGTGTCTTTATATTTCTCTTTCATGGGGTTTTCTGATTATCTTGTATCTGTTAATAGGTACATGATTGCATATTTAAGAAAATTTTGGCCATTATTTCTCTGTTATGGGCTGAATTGTAATGCCCTGAAATATATGTTGGGATTCTAACTCTTAATGTGGCCCTATTTTAAGGTAAAGCCTATGAGGAGGAATATATATTAAATGAACTCATAAGGTGAGGCACGATTTAATAGGACATGTGTCCTTATAAAAAAGACAGACATCATATTTCTCTCTCTCTCTCTCCATTCCCATCCCTCCCTGCTATATTCATCTAAACTGGGAAGAAAGACCTCCCGGTCTTAGATGGATTTGATCTTGGACTTACCTCCAGAACTGTGAAAAATAAATATTTTTGTTGTTTAAGCCACTCATTCTATGGAATTCTGTTGTGGCAGCTTGAGAAGACTAATGTCATATTAGTTAGATATGCTAGACTAGTATATAATACTAGAGGCCTGGTGCATAAAATTTGTGCCCGAGGGGCGGGGGTGTCCCTCAGTCCAGCCTGTACCCTCTCTAATCTGGGACCCCTTGAGGGATGTCCAACTGCTTGCTTAGGTCTGGTCCTGGTAGAATCAGGCCTAAATGGGCAGTCAGACATCCCTCTCACAATCCATAACAGCTGGCTTCCAACTGCGTGCCTGCCTGCCTTCCTGATTGGCCCTAATCACTTCTGCCTGCCAGCCTGATCACCTACTAACCACATCCCTGCCAGCCTGATTGATACCTAATTGCTCCCCTGCCAGGCTGTTTGCTCTAATTGCCCTCCCTTGCTGGCCTGGTCCCCCCCTACTGCCCTTCCCTGCAGGCCTGATCACTTCAAACTTCCCTCCTCTGCTTGCCTGGTCACCCAAAACTCCTGTCCTCGGCAGGCTTGATCACCCCCAACTGCCCTCCCTTACAGGCTTGGTCCCTCCCAACTGCCGCCCCCTGCTGGCCATCTTGTGGTGGCCATCTTGTATGCACATGGAAGGCAGGATCTTTGACCACATAGGGGCACCATCTTATGTGTTGGAGTGATGGTCAATCTGCATATTATTCTTTTATTAGATAAGACAGAGTCCTGGTGCACAGGTGGGGGCCAGCTGGATTGCCTCGAAGGTTGTCTCAGAGCAGAGTAAGGGTTCCCTTGGGGTGTGGAGTGACCTGAGTGAGGGGCTTGTGGTGGTTTTTAGGCCAGCCATGCCCCCAACAACCCAAACAAAGGCCCTGGTATATAAGACTTATTTATCTTCTACAATTGAAACTTTGTAGCCTTAAGTGGAGGCCTAGGCTTGCCAGGGCAGGTGGAAAGCTTGTCTTCCTCCATCTCCAGGTGCAACTTAAGCCTCCTGCTCTCTCCAGCTCTGAGGTTGTCATTATTTCTGTCGGGATTTATTTATCTTCTATCATTGAAACTTTGTAGCATTGAGTGGAGGCGTGAGTTGGCAAATGCAGGTGGAAGGCTTGGCTTCCTTCACTGCTGGGGAAACCTAAGCCTCCATCCTGCTCTCTGTGGCTGCAGCCATCTTGGTTGGGTTTATTTGCATATTCTCTCCTGATTGGCTCATGGGCATGGCTGGTGGGTGTAGAGGAGGTAAGGTCAATTTGCATATTACTCTTTTATTAGATAGGATCATATTATGTATCTACTAGAGGCCTGATGCACGAAATTCATGCAAGTGTCTTGGTCCTGGCCCCCACCTGCTGCAGCCATGGCAGGGGGCCTCTGCCTTGGCCCCTACCTGCCATTGCTGCCCCCTCCCACAATCACCACAGCCATGGGCTTCTGCTGTCTCTACCTCAGCCCCTACCCACTGTGGCTTTGTCCAGAAGGAAGGATATTCCAATGGACCTCCAAAAGGACATCCAGTTTAATTAGCATATTGCACTATTATCATTATAGGCAAGAGGCCTGGTGCACAAAAATCGTGCATGTGCGGATCCCCTCATTCCAACATGCATTTTCTCCAATATAGGACCCCTCAGGGGAGGGCAGTCGGACATCCCTCTCACAATATGGGACAGCTGGCTCCTAACTGCTGACCTGCCTGCCTGTCTGATCAGCCCCCCTGCTGGCCTGTTCACCCCCAACTGCCCCCCGTGCTGGCCTTGTTTCCCCTCACTGCCCCCCCCCCACCAGCCTGGTCATTGCATGCAGCCTGCTGTTAAGTAGTTCAGTCATCCCTCACTAAACCCCCTGCCAGCCTGGTAGCCCCACACAGCCTGTTGTTCAGTTGTTACTGTGAGGATGTCCTGACCCATTTGCATATTACCCTTTTATTAGTATTGATTAAAGTTATTAATATAGAGAAAGTTTCTTTAGAAAGTCAGAGTGGTAGAAGTGAGCTATAGAAGAAATGATCTATCCTGAACTTATAACCACTTATTTTATCATATATGAGAACATATTTAATGCTATTTATTGTTCTGCTTAGTTGTAGAATTTTCATTGAGTTATTTTCTACAGTTTCTATTTCTCTGCTGAGATCCCTTATCAGCCTGTTTAATATAACCATATTTTAGTTAAATTTTCTAAAGTTATGTATAATTGTTTACTTAAAATTTTGTATTCTAACTTTAACATTCAGGGTATTTTATTATTGGTCTCTGATGACTGCTTGCTCTCTCTTTTTAAAAGAAATATACGTATGTTTTATTGAATTTGTTAGGGTGACCTTGGTTAATAAAACCATGCAGGTTTCAATTGTATAACACAATAGAACATTATCTACATACTGCGTAGTGTGCTTACCACCTAAAGTCATTTCTTTCAATCTCCATTTATCCCCCTTGCCTATTTCCACTCGCTCCATGGCTATCATCATACTTTATTTGTATCTACGTGTCATATATCTATCTATGTCTAATCATATCTATATCTATATCTATATCTATATCTATATCTATATCTATATCTATCTATATCTGTATTTATACCTATATATCTACTTCTACTTCTATTTCTATATTTTATCTATATCTATCCTGCTTAATCCCTTCATCTGCCTTTACCCAGCCCCCGACACTGTCCCTCTGAAAGCTGTGAATCTATACTTCTGCTTGTATTTTGTTTGTTAAATTATTTTTGTTCATTCATGCTCTTGTAAAGGTAAGATGTTCTTCTTTTTTACAGCCAAGTCAGTATTCCATTATGCAAATGTACAAGTTTTTCATCCAATCATCTACTGAGGTACAGTGGGGCTGTTCCCAGATCTTGGCTATTGTAAATAATGCTGCAATGAACATAGGAGTGATAGTATTCTTTTAAATTAGGATTCTTTAAATATATTTCCAGCAATGGGATCAATTTTTTTTTAGGGAATTCCATACTGTTTTCCAAAGTGCCTGTACCAGTCTGCGTTACCAATAATTGTGCATGAGCATTTCCCTTTTCACCAAATCCTCACCAGCACGTATTTGCTGATTTATTGATGACAACCAGCCTGACAAGCTTGAGGTGATATCTCATTGTACTTTTAATATGCATTCCTCTCACTATTAGTGACGTTGAGCATCTTTTCCCGTGTCCATTGTTCACCTGAATGTCCTCTTTGGAGAAGTGTCTATTCAGATACTTTGTCCATTTTTTAATTGGGCTATTTGTATTCTTGGTGTTTAGTTATATAAGCTCTTTATTAATTTTGGAAATTACCCCATATTAGACATATCATTGGTGAATATTCTCTCTCATGCATTGGGTTGCCTTTTCATTTTGTTGATGGTTTCTTTTCCCATGCAACAGTTTTTTTTTGTTTGATGTAGTCCCATTTGTCTATTTATTATTTTTTTCTTTTCTTTGAGGAGATATACTGCTGCAAGAGATGTCTGAGATTTCACTGATTTTATTTTCATCTAGGATTGTTAAGGTTTTACCACTATTCAACATAAATCGGCATTTTTAGTCATGGTAATCAGACAAAAAAAAAGAAATAAAAAACATTCAAATTGGAAAAGAAGAAATAAACTGTCATTATGCATAGATGACATAATATTGTACATGAAAAACCCTAAAGACTCAACTAAAAATATTCTAGAACTGATAAATAAACTTGATAAAGTGGCAGAATATAAAATTAATGATCAGAAATTGAAGGCATTTTTATTCACAAATAATGAACTATTAGAAAAAGAAATTAAGAAAATTTCAATTATTATTGTAGCAATAATCCTATCTAATAAAAAGTAATATTCAAATGGACCACACCTCTGCCACACCCACAAGTCATTCCCACAAGCCAATCAGGAACCAATATACAAATAAACTCCAACCAAGATGGTTGTGGCCACTGAGAGCAGGAATGAGGCTTGGGTTTCCCCAGCAATGGAGAGAGCAAAGCTTTCCATCTGCCCTTGCTGCCCTAAGCCTCCACTCAATGCTACAAAGTTTCAATTATAGAATATACATAAAACCCAACAAAAATGGCAGCAGCCACAGAGCTGGAGAGAGCAGAGGCTAGGGTGGCCCCGGGGATGGAGAAAGCCAAGAACTGCAGCTCTGCCCAGCCTAGGCCTCCACTCCAGGCTACAAAGTTTCAATTGTAGAAAGTAAATGTCCCAAAAGAAATGACTGCTGCCATGGAGCAAGAAGAAGGTTTGGCTCTGCTCCAGGCTACGAAGTTTGAATTGTAGAACATAAATTAATCCCAGATTGCAGGGATTCCGCTAGGGAACCTGGGATGTGTGGCCAACCTGCAAACCACCACAGGCCCCATTGCAAAGGCTACCCATGCCCCAAGGGAACACATACCCTGATCTGGGACACCCTTCAGGTCAAACCAGCTGGCCCCACCTGTGCACCAGGCCTCTATCCTATCTAATAAAAGAGTAATGTGCAGATTGATCATCACTCCAACACACAAGCAGGCTGCCCCCATGTGGTCTAAGATCCTGCCCCATGTGGACACAAGATGGACACCACAAGATGGCCAGCAGGGGTGGGCAATTGATAGGGACCAGGTCTGCAAGGAAGGGCAGTTATGGGCAATCAGGCTAGCAAGGTAGGGCAGTTGTGAGGGACCAGGCCTGCAAGGAAGGGCAGTTGGGGGTGACCAAACCTGCAGGGGAGGGCAGTTAGAGGTGACCAGGTCAGCAGAGGAGAGTAGTTGGGGGCAAATAGACTGGCAAGGGAGCAGTTAGACATCAATCAGACTGATAGGCTAGTAGTTAGGGGGTGATCAGGCTGGCAGGCAGAAGTGGTTAGGGGCAATGAGGAAGACAGGCAGTCAAGCAGTTTGGAGCCAGCAGTCCTGGTTTGTGAGAGGGCCATTGGACTTCTCTTGAGGGGTCCCAGATTGGAGAGGGTGCAGGCTGGCTGAGGGACAAATCTCTCAATCATGAATTTTGTGCACCAGGCCTCTAGTCCTATATAATAAAAGCCTAATATTCTGTCTGGTCGACCAATTGTTATGATGTGTACTGACCACCAGGAGGTATATGCTTCGACCAGTAGGTTAGCTTGCTGCTGGAGTCTGTCCTATTGGGACTGAATAAGATGAGTTGGACACAACTTGGAGCCCTCTCACAGCTCCTTTCTGGCTGACCAACAACCAGCATCCCTCCCCAATCCTAATCATGCACCTCTGGGGTCCCTCGGCCTGCCCTGCACCCTATTGAAATTCAGGACCCGTCAGGGGATGTCGGAGAACCAGTTTGGGGCTGATGCTGCAGGCCAGGCCAAAGGACCCCACTGGTACACAAATGTGTGCATTGTGCCTCTAGTAGTAGTAGTAGTAATAATAATAATAATAATAATAATAATAATAATAATAATAAATAAAGAGGCAGAATCTGTAATGTTGAAAATGACCGAGTGGATGACTGAACACCAGGCTGAGCATGTAGCAGGTTCAGGTGGGCAGGGACTGGCGAGTGGGCTGAACTGCTGACCTCTCAGTCCCTCCTGGGCGGTGGGTGCCACAGCACCCCAGCACCTACTGCTGCTGCCAAGGGCACAGCATAAGTCAGTCCTAGGTCTTGGCTGCCTATGGTGAGTGAGATGTGATTGGTCAGGGGGCTCTGCCACTGCCTCATGATTGCCCTGGAGTGGGAGGCCCAGGCCACTGGCCAGGGGGCTCCATGATCATCCCAAAGAGAGAGGCCCAGGCTACCTGCTGGTGGCAGTAGGCGGGGCCTCCCTCTACTGGACTGTGAGAGGGTGCAGGCCAGGCTGAAGGAACCCCCCACCACCACCAAGTGCATGAATTTCATGCACCAGATATCTAGTAATAATAATAAAGTTCCTAGAAATATATTTAACCAAGAAGGTAAAAGACCTGTACTTGGAAAAGTATAAGATACTGAAGAATAAAATTGAGGAATATACAAATAAGTGGAAGCATATGCCATGTTCATGGATGGGAAGAATTATCATTAAAATGTCTATACTACCCAAAGCAATCTATAGGTTCAACAAATTCCTATTAAGATCTATATTTTACAGATCTAAAAAAAATATTCTAAAAATTTATATGGAACCACAAAAGACCCTGAATAGCCTCAGCAATGTTGAAAAAGAAGAACAAACTTCGAGGTATCACAATACCTGATGTCAAAATATACTACAAATATACTGTAATAAAAACATCCTGGTACTTGCATGAAAATAGATATATGGATCAATCAAACTGAACAGAGAGCCCAAATATAAACCCATACATTTATGGTCAATTAATGTTTGACAAAGGAAGCAAGAACATACAATGAAGCAAAGATAGTCTCTTCAATGAATGTTGTTGGGAATATTGGACAGGTACATGCAAAAAAAAATGAAACTAGACTCCCAACTTATCTCATATACAAGAATAAACTCAACATAGATTTCTGCTGGCCTATGGGTCACAATTTCTGTTTTATTCCCATTGTCTACTAATTTTTTTCATCTCATAGTGAATAGTGTGGATGATGCATTATAGAGACTGGATTGTGTTATCATTTTGTAAAGATTATTAGTTTTTTTAATTGGTTTGATTCAAACTAAAAATTTTGGCTCCCTGACCTGAAGCCATTTGTGAAACTGTTTTCTGTCTCTTCCTTTCTCACTGAAAATTCTTTCCCCTCCACATATGTTGTTCAATGGTTAGCAAATTATTTAAGACTCTCCCTCCTCTAATTTATTCTTTATGGGATCTCCTTCCTTACTCACCTCAAACCAGTAAAATTCCAGTTTATGTACTAATTTGAGAGTCCCTCAGGTGAAAACTTTAAGTCTATTTTGTCACTGACCATGTCTTCAGATATTTCGTCCTGTGTTTATAATTTTTTCCTCTTTGAGAGTTGGTCATGCATAAAATACTCTACAATTACAGGGATAAGAATTTGTGAGGAAGTTTATTAATAACTAGAGGCCTGGTGCACAACATTTGTGTACTAGGGAGGTGTCCCTCAGCCCAGTCTATGCCCTCTTGGAGTCTGGAACCCCTCTGGGGATGTCCAACTGCTAGTTTAGGAGTGGACCTAAGCCGGCAGTGGATATCCCCCAAGGAGTCCTTAATACTGTTATAGAGGCAGGAGAAGCTCCCATCACTGCTGCTGCACTCACCAGCCATGAGCCTGGCTTCTGACTGAGCAGTGCTTCTTGTGGGGGAGCACACTGACCACCAGGGAGCAGCTCCTGCATTGAGTGTCTGCCCTGTGGTGATCAGTTTGCATCATAGTGACCAATCATTTCACCATTCAGTTGATTTGCATGTTAGGGTTTTATTATATAGGACTAGAGGCCCGGTGCATGAAATTTGTGCATGGGAGGCGGGGATGTCCCTTAGCCCAGCCTGCACCCTCTCCAATTTGGGACCCCTCAAGGAATGTCCGACTGCCTGTTTAGGCCTGATTCTGGTAGGGCCTAAACGGGCAGTCAAATATTCTTCTCACAATCCAGGACTGCTAGCTCCAAACTGCTCACCTGCCTGTATCCCTGATTGTCCCTAACCACTTCTGCCTGCTAGCCTAATCACCCCCTAACCACTACCCTTCCAGCTTAATTGATGTCTAACTGCTCCCGTGCCAGCCTCTTTGCCCCCAACTTCCCTCCTCTGCCAGCCTGGTCACCCCTAACTGCCCTCCCCTGCAGGCTTGATTGCCCCTAACTGCCCTCCCTTGCAGGCCTGGACCCTCCCAACTCCCCTTCCCTGCTGGCCTGATTGCCCAAAACTGCCCTCCCTTGTAGAGCCTGGAACCTCCCAATGACCCTCCCAAGTTGGCCATCTTGTGGTGGCCATCTTGTGTCCACATGGGGGCAGGATCTTTGACCACATGGGGCAGCCGTCTTGTGTGTTGGAGTAATGGTCAATCTGCAAATTACTCTTTTATTAGATAGGGTAGAGGCCTGGTGCATGGGTGGGGGCCAGCTGGTTTGCCCTGAAGAGTGTCCCAGAGATCAGAGTGGGGGATCCCTTGGGGTGAGGGGCAGCCCAGGCCAGGGAGGTTTGCAGCTGGCCACGCCCCCCAGCAACCCAAGCAGAGGCCCTGGGATCTGGGATTAATCTATGTGTACAATTGATACTTTGTACCCTGGAGAGGAGCCAACCTTCTGCTCACTCCTGGGCAGCAGCCATTTCTGTTTGAAACTCTGTAGCCTAGAGTGGAGGCCTAGGCTACAGGGAAACCCAAGCCTCTATTCTCTCCAGCTCAGTGGCTGCTACCATTTCTGTATCTTTTATAACTGAAACTTTGTAATATTGAGTAGAGGCTCAGGGAGGCAGAAAGCTTGGCTTCCTCTGTTGCTAGGGAAACACAAGCCTTCCTCCTGCTCTCAGTGATGGCAGCCATCTTGGTTGGGGCTTATTTGCATAATCTGCTCCTGATTGGCTGGTGGGCGTGGCTTGTGGGTGTGGTGAAGGTTTGGTCAAAAAAAGAGTAATTTGCATATTACTCTTTTATTAGATAGGATAGGTTACATTTTTAAATATATTTTGGGCATATAGTTTCTTTCTCTTTTTTCTTTTTTGGCCATCTTCAGTAATTTGTATTTTGTAAGCACTTGTTTCCTTCATTTTTCTTTGTAAAATTATTGGCAGAAATCCTGGTTTTTATTTATCATATTAACCAGTGATATATTACAGATTCTGATGCTTGCTCTTACTGTCAGCTCTGAGTTGTGAGTTATGTAATATTACCTTATAATATTGTAAATTTGATTTAATTTTTTTCATTTGTTATCTGAAAACCTGAGGACTAAAGGTGTGTATTAAATACATGTCAATATATGAATTAAACTGATATGATTCTGAATTTTTACATTAAAATTTCACTTTATTTTAGCCAGTAAATGAAATCTTTCAGATGAAAGTGACAATTTTCTTATTTCAAATGATTCATTAATTATAACCTATCTATAATAATGAAGGAAAACTATGAAAAGTTTGACTATTTCATTTAAAAACTTAAAATAATTTGTCCATAATTTAGTCCTTTGTGGGTGCAAATAAAACAGAATTATTCTAGTTATTACCAAATAATGTCTTTTTCTATAAAGACATAGTGGATATAAGGAAATATGACACTCAGGAATGCGACCAGGTCTAAGGAATAATAGAAACCGTGGCACATCTAGTATCACAAAGGCTGGCTCCAGATTCTAAACAGCTCTAGGTGATTTAGGAGTGACCAGCTGTAATGCATTTTTACAAACCTTCAAACATTTGGTTTTCATTCCTTTGCCAAACCAATCTGTTTCCTCAGAATTTTCTTTCTCATAACTGGTTTTCTTGTGATTCTTCTTGCTTTTCCCTGACTTATGAATGGCCTCTGCTTCTTTTAAGTTTCAGGTGTCTTTGCCTGTGCATAAATTTTCTCTATATTTAGTGTGGTACTTTTAATTACAATTAATAAAAATCCAAAGGAAGTTACCATTAATATAAAACATAATATATTGGTGTATAAAACTTTAAGGTAAAGGTTTGTCATTGAAATCACCAATGGTTGATCCAAGTGCTCATATAATGTTGCTCTCTCTTTCTGTCTATCTCTACCTTTAGCTCAGATTAGATTGCTCCATGGGCCATATTGGCACTCTCAGTCCTAGAGTTACTTGGTATCATCTTAATGACCCAGTTGAAAGAGAATGGACTAGTATATTGTAATAGCTCTAACATAATCCCATAAGGATTGACTTGATTGACATAATGTATATTACATGTCCATTTCTAAACCAATCATTCTGTCATGGCCATGACACTGGAGGCAGAAACAGTGTCAGCCCCTCTGAACCATGTCTAATAGTTACTATTATATTCCTAGAAGAAATGTTGAAAGTATTATTGGACATAAAGGGAAAAAAAGGCTAGCATTAGTTCCTAATTCAGATTTCTGACAATGAATATGTCACCATTCAGATCAGTATCCGCTGGGCGCTCTCCTACTCCGGCATGGATCAGCTTTTCTTGGGAGCAGTATTCAGGCATAGTCTAGTCATAGACGCCTCTAAAGTGATAGATAGCACACTGTACAAAACTAGGTGTACAGGGAAATCCTATGAAAAGAGCTCAGAGTAGAATATTTTTTCCCTTAGAAGTGTTTGTGGCTTGGTAGATACCATAATTGTCATATTTAGTTAAATAACTATTAAATCGGATGAAAATCAGTTGGTTACATTTCTTTTACAAATTCTAAAAGGGATCATGATTCTCTTTTAATTTCCATCTAACATGGCATAAATCTACACCTTCACTATTATTACAATGACAAATATGAAATAGTGGCATTTTTGTAAATATGCTGCCATAGGCTGTGTTCGATTAAGTTTGATGTTTAGTTGGACTGGACAGGCAAAAGAGACTTGTAACTACAAATTGTCTCTTAAGAAGGAATTAGTTGAAGACTTAGATTGACTATGAATCCTTCCATAAGACTAAACAATTAAATAGGTTAAAATATTTTTTTAACTTATTGATTTTTAGAGAGAGAGGACAGGAGAGAGAAACATTGGTTTGCTGTTCCACTCATTCTTTCATGGGTTCTTGCATGTGCCCTGACCAGCGATCAAACCTGCAACCTTTGCTCATCCAGGCCGTGCTCCAACCAACTGAGCTACCTGACCAGAGCTGGTTAAAATTTTTGTTGAAGCCAAAGACAATGTTTATGCCAAAATGGGCATTTAGTCATAGAAAAGGGTAAAATGAATTTCATTCAGAATAGTGTCTATATTATTATTGGTACTAAATCCTAGTGTGTACATAAATTCTGAATGTCCTTATAACAATATTTTAGTGTTCCAACCAAAATGTGTCAAAAATGCATAGAAAAACTAAAAGTGAAAAAACACCATATATAATTGTCTGATTTTTATATAAAATAGGATATCAACTTGGCACAATTATGCTTCATATCTTTAGGTATTTTCAGTAAAAGAAGTGAGGCATATACAATTTAAGCACCGAGTTTATAAAAAGAAATATTTTGTTCTGAAAAAAAAAAGCACAAAACACGATGAATATTCCTTCCTATCTTTCAATCTAGGAAGAATTTTAACTTTAAAATATAAATTTTAAATTAAGTATTCAATAACTCAAAAGATTTCTCAGCAAAATAAATGGAAATTCTCTTTTCTCAACTAAAAATTCCTCTTGCATTCCTGATAATAAGAGATAATGGTTAGACTCGTCTGTTTTCTATTGTAAACACCTTCATAAACACAATTTTCCATAAACTTCATGAAAAATTCATTCTACTTTCTATTCCAATTGCACATGTTTGAAATATCCCACAATCCTTACTTTCATTGACAAATAGCAACAGAAGAATCAGACCATTACTACAAAGTTTCCCCACAGTGTTTTTAACTTGGCTGTTTTCATTACAAGGCTTTTAAAGCAACAACAGTAGTGCCAACTTCATCATTTGGTTTCTCAGGTATAATATTTGGGAAGTACTCATCTAGGCTTCCACAAGTGATAAATAAGAAGTGATTCTAGGACTGACCGCATTCTTCTGGGTCCACAGGTAGGCCAGTGGCCATTGTGGTACTGGAGTTCTCAAATGTAACATTTGTGGTTTTCAGATAAACCATGACATGACTTCATGTCATTAAGAGACTGCACTAATTTCACAATCTAAGGAATATGAGATATTGCAAATTGATTCATGAACATCTATGTATATAAACATTTATATTCATGTTGATACTTGGAAATATAAGGTGCCCCAAAAGGGTATACACAGATTTTGATAATTATAGTGTTTATTAAAAGACATTTCATTTTAAAAATTGAGCTATTAGCTGTTAAAGTGTGTATACATTTTTTGGTACACCTATATAAACATATACACTCAAAAACTTCAAACAAATTTAACTTTAAAAATTTTATAAATGTAAAAAAAGAAACCGTTAAATGCTGGTATACTTGTGCAGTGTTTAGAGTTTATTCTGTTCTCTAGACTTTCTTTATCTTCTCTTTCCTTTGGATTCAAATTTAAAGAAAATTTTGTCCTCACATTCTTTTTCCACTTCACTTCCCTTTACCTCCAGTTCCTGTAATTTGCCTCCTGATTCTACTATGTCACTGAAACTGTATTTTACCAGTGTCACCTGGGACACCTCAGTTGTTAAATTCAATCCTTAATTTAATTCCTGAAGCAGTGTTAGTTCTCTGCCCAATATCCATTATTTCCTTCTGTATGGAATAGCAACTTTCTTTGATAGAGCAATGTCCGTCCCATCAAACACACAGAGAAACACAAATATCTACTAGTATATACTAGAGGCCTGATGTGTGTAAGAGGCCTGGCCCTCGAAGCCCAGGCTACCTCAGCTGATCCTTGAAGTCTCAGTTTCATCTGGAAGGTCATCTGGAAGGTCGCCTGGCTAGTCGTTCTGCTGTTTGGTCTAATTAGCATATTAGCTTCTTATCTACTAGGAGCCTGGTGCACAAAGAGTGGGTGGTCCCTCAACACAACCTGCCCCCTCTCACATACTGGGAGCCCTCAGGGGATGTCCAACTAGTAAGGCTTTAGGCCTTGGGCACCCAGCCATCGCCCTGCTCAGCTTAGCCCCAGCTGCCTGTGACCACCCAGCCCTGGGGGCTGGGCACTCACCACCACTTCCGCTCACAGTGCCCGGGGGCCGAGTACTCCCTGCCGCCACCACCGCTGCTGCTGCTGCTGCTGCCACTTCCCCTCACAGCCCCTGGGGGCTGGGTGCTTGCCACCACTGCCATTTCATCTCCACCCCCGGGCCCGGCACTTGTGCCACTTGGCCCCACCCCTCTTCTGATTGGCCTGTAGCATAGCCAATCAGGAGCAAAGGTACGGTCAAATTTGCATGTTTCTCTTTTATTATATAGGATCCCTAGTACACAAAATTCATGCCGGGGTGGGGGGGTAGTTCTTCAGCCTGGCCTGCACCCTCTCCAATCCGTAAACCCTCAGGAGATGTCTGACTGCTGGTTTAAGCCTGATCCCACAGGGATAGAGTTTAAACCAGCAGTCAGACATTCCTCTTGCAATCTGGGATCACTGACTCCTAACTGCTCACCTCCCTGCTTGCCTGATCATCATTAACTGCCTCTATCTGACATCCTGATTGACCCCTTACTGCTCCCCTGCTGGCCTGATTGCCCCCTAACTGCTCCCCTGCCAGCCTGATCACCCCCTGTCTTCCCCTGCTGGCCTGATTACCTCTAACTGCCTCTGCCTCAGTCCCTGCCACTGTGGCTTTGTCCGGAAGATGTCCAGTCTAATTAGCACATTATCCTTTTATTAGATGTCTAATAAGAATGGAATATGCTAATTGACTGCCATGCCCTCAAAGATGGCAGTGCCCACAGTCCCAAAATGGCAGTGCCCAGTCCCCTCAGCCCACTGGGGTGGCAAGTGTGAGGTACAGCCAGGCCTATCCCCAGGCAGACCCAGCCAATCCACACACTTGTTCCTGGAGTCCCCCAGTCCCCTTAGGTGCCCCAGTCTCCCAGGGCCAGCCTGAGGTGCAGGCAAGCCTCAAATGGTGGCTGCCCAGCTGATGCCTGAGGAGCAGGCAAGCCTTGGAGGGCAGCCGCCCAACCACCCAGGGCCAGCCCAAGGTGCAGGCAAGCCTTGGATAGTGGCTGCCCAGCTACTCAGAGCTGCCTAAGGTTCAGGTAATCAGGGCTGGCCAAAGCTTGGGCTGCTGGCAGTGGTTGCAGCAGAGATGTGATGGGGGCATGGCCTTTCCCTGATCATCAGGTGGCCTCCCACCCCTGAGGGGTCCGGAACTGTGAGGGGGTTGGGCCAGGTACATGAATTTTCATTCACCAGGACTCTAGTCTATACCAATGATCAGCAAACTGCAGCTCATGAGCCTCATGCAGCTTGAGAGACATGGTTTGGCACTCTGATGACTAATGAGTTTGCAACCATTGGTCTATACCAATAAAAGAGTAATATGGTAATTAGACTGGGAGACCTTCCAGAGACCTTGCAGACATCCTTCCAGACACCTTGCAGACATCCTTCCAGACAAATCTAGGGGCTTGGCGGACATCCAAACTGTCTTCAAATGGCTCTTAGTTCCTTGCCCAGGCCAGCCATACCCCCAGCAAGGACCCCACCTGTGGGGGTGTGGCCAGACTGTAAATAGACCTTCAGCCCCTTGCTCAGGATGGCCCCACCCCAGCAGAGATTCAAATCCCAATGGGCGAGGCATGGTCAGCCAGAAAACCACCCCAGCTCCTCACCCAGGCCAGCCCCATTCCCCAAGGGAACACCCAAAATGATCTGAGACTCCCTTCAGGGCAGACCAGCCAGCCCCTACCCATGCACCAGGCCTCTATCTATACTAATAAAAGGGTAATATCTAATTAGGCCAGAGGTGAGCATGCCAGCAGAGGGGGCATTTAGGGGCGAGCAGGCCAGTGGGGTGGCAGGTGGGGGCGATTAGACAGGCAGGCATGTGAGCAGTTAGGAGCCAGCAGTTCTAGATCATAAGAGGGATGTCTGACCGGCAGTCAGACATCTCCTGAGGGGTCCCCTATTGGAGAAGGTGCAGGCCAGGCTGAGAGACATCCCCCCTTGCACAAATCTCATGCACCAGGCCACTAGTTCTATATAATAATTAATATGCTAATTAAACCAGTCAAACATCCTTCCAGATGACCTTCCAGAGCTGCAGAAGCTTGGCTTCCTCCATCACCAGGGCAACCCTAGCCTCTGCTCTCTCCAGCTCTGTGGCTGCTGCCATTTTTGTTGGGATTTATGTATCTTCTATAATTGAAACTTTGTTAGCATTGAGTGGAGGCCTAGGCTGGCAAGGGCTTGGCTTCCTCCATTGCTGGGGAAACCCAAGCCTCTTTCCTCCTCTCAGTGGCAGCAGCCATCTTGGTTGGGGTTTATTTGCATATTTGCTCCTGATTGGCTGGTGGGTGTGGCTTGTGGGCATGGCTTGTAGGTGTAGCCAATTTGCACATTACTCTTTTATTAGATAGGATACTCTGTTTATAAAGTTTTCTTCATTTAGAAAAAGGTTTTTGAGATTCTTCTACATTATGGATAAATCAGTAGTCCATTCTTTTTTAATACTGTAAAATGTTTCATTCTTTTAAAAATCTATTTTGATAATCTTTGCTTTTGTGTTTTGTTTGTTTAGTTCACTTATACATGATGGAATTATTGATTTTCATAAATTTTAGGATTATCATTTTGCTATTTTTTATGTACTCTGTTTTTCTATGCTCTTTTCTCTTATTTAATTTTTTAACTATTTGTGTTTTAGAATTCTATTTTAACTTTATACTTATTTTACAGTTGCATACCCCTTTTTGTTATATTTTGGGGGGATTATTCTAGGAATTAGACTATGCATCGTGGAACTGTCTTAGTCTATTTCAAAAGTATATAGTTGCTAGTTACATTTTAATAACTCATCTTATATAATATGCTAATTGACCAAACAGCCAAACAACTGGTCACTATGACATGCACTGACCACCATGGGGCAAACTTTCAATGCAGGAGCTGCCCCCTGGTGGTCAGTGTGCTCCCACAGAGGGAGTGCTGCTCATTCAGAAGCCAGCGCATGGCTGGTGGGTACAGAGGTGGTTGCGGAAGCCTCTCCTGTCTCTGGGGCAGCGTTAAGGACTCCTGGGGGATGTCTGACTACAGGCTTAAGCCAGCTACCCTTAATTGTATCCCCCAAGGGGTCCTGGACTTTGAGAGGGTGCAGGCCAAGCTGAGGGACATTCCCCTTCCCAAGTGCATGAATGTTGTGCACCAGGCATCTAGTATTTGAATAAAATGATTTTTTCTTGCGTAATTATTTGAAGGATGTTTTCCAGAAGAATGGACTAGTGGTATTATATTCTAGGCTGGTGAGAAATGTTTATATGCTCTAAGTTGGTGTGTGAAGGAAGTTTATTAGCTTTTACTATCCAAAAATACTGAGGTTAGTAATTGGCAGGTAACTCACATTGACTTGAAGTGCCTCACATCACACCCCTTTGGAATAAACTGTAGTTTAGATTGTTTGTATTATTTCCCATTTATCTTTCTCCATCTTCTTTACATCAAAACAGTGCCAGGCCTAAGAAAACTCCCACCATAAGTCCAGATACTCTTTACCCATATTTGCAAACAAGAAACTGTTGCTTTGGAGTCTCAAGATTGCACGATGTACTTAAGTACAAGCAGTGTTAATGGCTTTTTCATTGAGTTCTATAACCATAAGGATCCTTTCTTTATACTCCTGCTGGTTTTCACTGTTTGGACAATCCTCTCTCTAATTTAATAATTTTGGGTTGCTGGCTGCTACACATAAGATTTTAATCATTTATTATTATTTATTTTAGAATAGACTTTATACTTCTGTTTCTTAGTCTTCTTATTGCCTCTGGATGGTTGCCAAGGAAAAGAAGGGGATATTGATTATACTTACCTATAAATATATATGTATATATCCCTAATATGCAAATAGACCAAATGGCAGAACAACCGAACAATTGAACAACTGGTTGCTATGATGTGCGTTGACCACCAGGGGGCATGCACAGAACATGGCGGGCATTGGCAGCAGGTGGCAGAACATGGAACATGGTAGACATCAACCATGGCAGGGTGGTGAAACAGATGAGCAGGGGCGCCAGACCAAAGCAGGATGCCAGTTGCTGTCATCAGGGTGAGCCTCTGGTGGTTACTGAAAATTATTTGTTCTCTTGTGCTGTGGCCTCATCTAGTGCTCACACCTGCTGCCAGCACCAGCCCTGCTCACACTCGCTGTTGTCTCCCAGCACCAGCCCTGATCGCTTGGCGCCTTCAGCAGGTGTGAGCGGCAGCTGCCAGCCCCAATCACCCCTCAGGGCTTCTCCACCTCCCCCTGCTCCTGAGCGGTGATCAGGGCAGCAGCCACCACTCACACCCACTGATGGCACTGGTCCCATGGAAGATGGGCTGAGACCCACCCCTGTGCCCACCACAGCCTCACAGCTCAAAGTTCCTTTCAAGGTGCACAAATTTGTGCACTGGGACCCTCGCATTAAAATAAAAGTTTATCCTTCCAGTAACCATTTTCTTGCTTAAAATGTTTTATTTTCTTTATAACATACATTCTTTTTTAAATTTTTAATCTATTACTATTAGTTGAAGGTAAACTCAATGAAAGCAGCAGGTTTGACTGTCTCTGTTATTTCTGCATTCCAGTGTATAGAATAGCTCCTGACATTACAATTGAAAAGCAATTGTTGGAACAATTATAGATTAGAAACTATCTTTTTAAAACCCATATTTACATTTACATAATACTAATTTCTCCAAAAGACATGATAACTTCCAATTGGTTGTTTGAGATAGAGATTTTAATAGTTTACATATGCAATTTTTAAATTTATTTTTAATGTGATATATATACTGAGTGGCCAGGTTATTATGTGTTCAGAGATCATAATAATCTGGCCACTCAGTGTATACACACAACAAAAATACTCATGATATAATGAAATCATGACATGGTATAAGATTAAACTTTTAAAGGAATTGAGTTGCATTTGATTTAGTAAAAATATTAAGTAATAAAATGTTTTTATATAGATATCAAAGGTCCTGGCACGGTCCTTGCCACTGCTTTTGTTCATCTGTGGTCCTATTTAACTCCAAAGTCAAGGCTATTCACTCTGTATTAGGAATGAAATGTTTTGAAACCTTTAAATGAATATCAGTCAAAAAGGGATGGGATATAAATTTTATATTTCAACTTGGCTAAGCAATGTTACCCAGTTATTTTGTGAAACACTAGTCTAAATGTTTCTGTGAAGGTATTTTAGTAATGTGATAAAATTTGTAATTAGTTGACTTTAAGTAAAATAGATTATTGTTGATAATGTGGAAAAGGCTAACCTAATCATTTTAAGTCCTTTAGAGGAAAACTGGGTTTTTCAAGGAACAAAGAAATTCTGCCTCAGGAGTGTAGTAGAAAATTCCTGCCTGAGTATGCAGCTCATCTTCCTGCCCTACAAAATTCAGACCCAAGACTATATCACCCACTGCCTGAATTTCCAGTTTTCCAGCCTGCCGTTGGAATTTTGGACTTTTCAACTCCCACAATTCTGTGAGTCAATTCCTTAAAATAACTCTCTATAGGATTATTGGTTCTGGATTCTGTTTCTTTGAAGAATCTTGATTCCAAACGGGGCATTCACACCTACTCTAACTTAGATCATGTGCATAGCTGAAACTTATGGCAAGATGTTGATCACAATATAGACTGCTGTAAAAGAAACCTTAAGTGACAGCTTCCTACGTTACATATTGACTCATTCTGGCCATTGTAAACCAGACACTTCTTCATTCATAGTTTCAGAAATCCTAGGCTTCCACATGCCTTGAAAATGTACATGCCTTTAATATTTCAGGCAACTTCAAGAATATCACCTTAGATTTTCAAGGATAAATAAACTTCACCTGGCCCACACCCACTGTCTCAGGGCCTACACACATGTTCCCAATTCTACTTGATTGAGTTAAATTCAGTTCCCTTGGATGAAATCTCACACAATATCCCATGAGAGGTATTTAAGTACTAGAGGCCCATTATAAAGAGATTTGTGCAATAGGTCTTTCTTCCCTTGGCTTCCAACACCAGTTTTCCTTGGCACTCGGGATCCAGACCTTTGGTCCAGCCAGAGTCTGCCATTTTCATCTTCACTGCAGACTTTGGAGTTTGCTGTCTTGGCTTGCTGTGGTAGGATTCCTGCTCATGTAGATCCCTTTGCTCCCTCCCCCCCGTCCCCTACCCCCACTCTCCACCACTGCCCTCCCTCTCATAGAAAGCATCCTTCCCTGCCTGGCCACTCCATGCCTGGAGCAGTTGGGCAGCTGTCATCTTTGGCCTTCTAATTTGCATACTCACTCTGATTGGCTGTAGTCATAGTAAGGTCAATTTACATGTTTGTCTATTATAATGTAAGATTGTATATTTCACTTTCCTAGATAACCTGCCATTCTAGAGATCTGAAGATTCTTTGGGGAACTTTTTAATGATTTGTTGGGGTTTGAAGAGATCCACTCTTCCTTTTCCTGCTCAAGTTCTGAACTAATTAGGCTTGACAGTAAAATACAAAACACTAAATTTGATTTCATGTAAACAATGAGTAATTCTTTTAGTATAAAAGAATTAAATCCTGTATTTTAATTGTTAAATCCAGAGACACTAATTAGTAATTGAGAGATATAATGATAAAGTAAATCAAACATGAAAATAAAATGTCACATTTGCTATTAATATAATAATAATATTGATAAAATAATTAATAAGTGCCAGTTTTTACTCTAATTTGATAGGTATACTATGATAAGTTGTAACCACAAAAAATGATTTAAGGGTTTGTCTTTTCGAGGTAGCATAGTTCAACAGATATTTTACCCAGAGCTGGTAAAGATTAGACAGATAACACTTTTTAAACTTACAAAGCAATAATTTTGAAAAAGAAATTTTATTAAACAAAAAAGTACTAACATATTTAATTTTAACACATGTAGATTAACATCATTAAAATATCAGTGTATTTCCCTCCATCCTTGTATACACAAATGCATGTGTGTATGTACATACATGGATAAAAAATGGGATATAGATACATACAGAGCAAAGAACTGGCATTATATTCTGCTGTCTTCTATCAACCTATCCAGTGTTAAAGTTTATCATATTTCTTAATTTTTATTACCTAGTACCTATGAGTAACTGGCATCTCAGGACTGAATAAAGACTTCTTGAATGAGGAAGGGTGTGCTCTTATGAAATACTAGAGTGGGGAACCTGGCCTGCAAGAATGGGCCCGCTGTGGGAGCTCCAATCATCCCAGTCAGCTGAGCAATACTCCCACTGTGGGAGTGCACAGACCACCAGGGGGCAGTTCCTGCATTGAATGTCTTCCCCTGTGGTCAGTGCGCGTCATAGCGACTGGTTGACCAGTCATTCTGGTTGTTCTGTTGTTCGATCCCTCGGCTTTTATTATATAAGGTTAAGTAGGATAAAAGTTAGGAAATGAGCAGTAATCTCAACTGAGTAGCCAGAGTAGCATTTCACATAACCAAATGTTCATGAAGTGGTACCAGCTCAAGTCTGACACAAAATGTACTGAATAATCACCAATACAAAGTATTGTTTCCAGCAAGAAACATTTTGACCGTATAAGGAAACAGTGACCCTGGTGGTCTTCCAGCGTTTTTAATTGGATCTTATTTATTTCGATACTAATTAGAATCAGTGAAATTGAATGGCCTAAAGAGCCATACAATATGAATTTTGAAACTACATTTTCTTTATATAACAAACATTGGTTGAAGCCCTTCTTTATTCTAGGGACAGAGCTAGTCATTGATTATCCCAATGTGGGAAAGTGAAAACTTGATTTTTGCCTGTATGGAATTCCAGTTTTATGTAAATTAATTTCAGTAATAAATAAATACTAACTATAAAATAAGAAACGTGGAAAAATAAAGCAGGAAGCTAAGGAGGATAAAAATATTAGAAATTTTAGTTTGGAGGAGTCAGGAAGGCCTCTCTGAGATGTAAATGATTGGTGGTATTTTGTGAGAGTGAAGAAAGTACATACAGACAAAAGAAAACGACAGAGTTGAAGAACCTGAAGTGAGAAAGGACTTGGTTTGTTGGAGTCAGTGGAAGACTAATGTGATTGAATCTTTGGTGAGCAACAAACATGACAGGATAAGATGAGATTGGAAAACACATTTTGGCTACATTAAAGATGTTTTACTTAAGTCTAAGTTCAAGAAAGTCTTTGCCTTGTTGCACATAACAACATTATAATGGAATTTTTAAATAGCAACTGTATAAAACCATGCACTGTAAACATCTTTTTAAAAATTTCAGAGCTAGTGCATTAAGTAGAAATATAAACTCTATAGTCCTTTAAATGAAAAAGTTTCCTGGTTGTCAAACAGATCTTAAGTCTTTTCTCATATACAAGAGAAGCCTTTCTGATTTGCTGAGATATTTGATTATTTTAAATTGTAATAAATAGACTAAATAAAATTAAATCTCTAGTTTTGATGTCCTTAATCCACAATATACCATAAAGTTGTTTTCACAAATAGTTCATTAATTATTTATAAACTTACTAAAATTCCATTTTAGCTCTCTTTCTTAGGTATATTTGCTTTCCTTTTAATTATTTGTTAATGATATTGGCAATTATATATTTTAAAAACTCAAGTCTAAAAAATGACTACAACTGGAAACTTATTTGGCAAGGAGAGGTAAACATAGCAAGAACTTACAAAAACTGTATTGAATGCTGTCTTGAGCAGCAAACTCCAGAATAGAAGTGAAGCATAGAAAGAGTGAAAGTTGGATGATGTTTTGGGATCAGTATCAAACTTAGAGCAAAAAGGCTATTCACCTACACCAGCTGTGAAGGCCATGGTGAAAAACACATTGTCTTGTAAACAAGTACATGAATTAACTTATTCAATTCAGAACAAGTGATTTAACCAAGTTAGACAACATAAAGTAACTTGAGCCAAAAGACGACTAGATATTAATTATAACAGAGCCAACAAACATCAGAATTAGAAAACTTGAGAGCAAAGCATTAAGAGTGCTGGCATTTATATGCATGTGTAGACTATAAAATTAAAAGTCAGAAAATGTTCTGTATTAAGAATACCACAGATGCACTGTGTAATAAAGTTTTGATAAAATCCTCTTCTGACTTCAAATGTCTTCCTTTAGCAAAATATTAAAGGAGATAACATTTCTCCTGCGTGTGGGTTTTCCTTGAAGATGAATGCAGGAACTCATCCATAATTAGAAGTAGTGACCATAGCACTGGTAGTGCCCATAATAAGAGTTTCCATTTAAAAATATTCTTTTCCTAACCTAGTATGATATTGCATATTTAATCTGGGTTCTCACAACAACAAAATTTCACAGAAGCATATGCCCCAAGTACAGTGCTTGGGATATAGTAGGTACAGTAAAAAAAAATAGTCAAATTGGCAAGTCAATAAATATGTTAACCTTTTTGAATGGTGTGAAATGAAGACTGAATATTATTTTCTTAGAACAGTTTTAAATTTATAGAAAAATTAAGCAGATAGTACAGTAATTTCCTTATTATCCTCTCTCCTCCTTGGATATATTTTATTTCTTAATATCTTGCATTAGTGTGGAACGTTTATTATTCTATCTAATAAAAGAGTAATGTGCAGATTGACCATCACTCCAACACACAAGATGGCCCCCATGTTGTCAAAAATGACTGCCACAAGATGACCAGCAGGAGAGGGTAGTTGGGAGGGACCAGCCTTGCAAGGGAGGGCAGTTGTGAGTGATCAGGACAGCAGGGGAGGGCAGTTGGGAAGGACTAGGCCTGAAATGGAGGGCAGTTGAGGGTGATCGAGTCTGCAGAAGAGGGCAGTTAGGGATAACCAGACTGGCAGAGGAGGGAAGTTGGGGGTGACCAGGCCTGCAGGGAAAGGCAGTTGAGGGGGGGGAACCTAGGCCTGAAAGGGAGGGCAGTTAGGGATATACAGGCTGGCAGGGGAGCAATTAGGCATCAATCAGGCTGGCAGAGGAATGGTTAGGGGTGATCAAGCTGGCAGACAGAAATGGTAAGGGGCAATCAGGAAGGCAGGCAGGTGAGCAGTTGGAGCCAGAAGTCCTGGATTGTGAGAGGGATGTCTGACTAAACAGGCACTTGGACATCCCTCAAGGGGTCTCAGATTGGAGAGGGTACAGGTTGGGCTGAGGGACACTACCCCTCTCCCCCAGTGCATGAATTTCATGCACCGGGCCTCTAGTAATTAATAACTAATATTAATACAGTATTGTTACCTAAATTCTGTACTTTAGATTTACTGTTTTTGTTGTTCATTCTATGGGTTTTGATTAAGTGCACAATGACATGTATCTATCACTATAGAATCAGGTAATTTCCCTGTCCTGAATATCCCTGTGCTTGAGTTAGTCATCCTTACTAACCAATTTGAACACCAGGTAACTACTGATCTTTTTACTGTCTCTATAGTTTTTGGGTTTTTTTTGTCTTTTCTCAAAAAGACAAAACTGGTTGGAATCAGATAATGTGTAGACTTTTAAGATTGTCTTTTTTCATTTAGCAACTTATATTCAATTTTTCTCCAAGTCTTTTTGTGGCTTGATAGCTCAGGTTTTTTTTAAATCTATAAATAATGATCCATTGTATTAATATACCTCTGCATGTTGATCAGTTCATTATTGAAGGATATCTTGATTGCTCCCAGGTTTTGGTAATTATGAATACAACTACTATAGAATATTCCCAACTCCTCCTTTTCATTCCTTCTAGGATTGCTGTCATTCATTTTTATTTGTCCATGTGCTGTATTGTGCTGTATTAGGTAATGTGAATATGTAATACATTGTTGCTGTCATTTTGAACAAATCATTGCTAAATAAATTAAAAATAAGAGAAATAAAGATCATATTTTATCTTTACTTATACCTTCTATTATGCTCTTTCTTCATGTAGATTTGTTTCAGACATCTATATCTATATTTATATTTATATCTATATCTATATATCTATACATAAGTATATACACACATATATACATATATATGTACATACATATATATACACATATCCTTCTCTCTAAAAAAATTCTTTTAATGTATCTGC
This sequence comes from Antrozous pallidus, assembly GCA_027563665.1. Taxonomy (NCBI): domain Eukaryota; kingdom Metazoa; phylum Chordata; class Mammalia; order Chiroptera; family Vespertilionidae; genus Antrozous; species Antrozous pallidus. The sequence continues at coordinate 30,492,194 of CM050513.1, forward strand.
AAGACAAATTTACTGGTGGCAAATTTCCCTAGTTTGTCTGAAAATGTCTTTTTTTTCTCTTTCATCCTAACAGATATTTTCAATAGATACATAATTATAGGATTTGTTATCCCCCACCACCAATATTTTAAATATATCACTCCACCTTCTTGTTGCTTGGATGGTTTGTGATAAGAATTTCAATGTAATTCTTATTTTTGTTCTTCTAAATGAAAGTTTCCTCCATTATATAGGGATTATTTCAAGAATTTGTCTTTGTCTTTGCTTTTCTGCAGTTTTTAAATGATATGTCTAAGGGAGATTTTTTTTTGGCATCTAGCTCTTGGTATTCTCTAATTTTCCTGGATGTGTAATTTATTACTGTCAGTGATTTTGGAAAATTCTGTAAATATTACTTCAAACATTCTGTTCCTTTCTTCTCCTTCGAGTGTTTCCATTACATATATAATGCACATCTTATAATTGCCCACAATTCTTAAATATTCTGTTTCTTTAAACATTTTTTCACTCTGCATTTCACTTATGTAAGTTGCTACTGACATATCTTCTGTCTCACAAATTGGTTTCATGGCTATGTCCAGCCTACTGGTGAGCCCATCAAAAGCATTCTTCATTTCTATTACAGTGCCTTTGATTTCTATAAACTTACTTTGGTTCTTTCTTAGAGTTTCTTTACCTCTGCCTACATTACTTATCTATTCCAGCAAATTGTCTACTTTTCCTGTTAGTGTCCTTAACATAGTAATCACAATAGTTTTAAATTCTCTATCTGATAATTCTAAAATGTGTCCTGAGTCATGTTCTGATGTTTGCCTTGTATTTTTTATCTTTTTTATCTTTATTGTTCAGTTTATTAATTACATTTTCCCCCTATAGCTCCCCTACACCCAGTACCCATCCCACTCTCTGCCCTCACCTCCCCCCCACAGTCCTCTCCCATAGTTGCATGATTTTTGTCCAGTCTCTTGCTGCACTTCCCACACCCCTTTTCTCACCAAGAATTGTCAGTCCTTTCCTTCTCTATGTCCATTATTCTGTTCTATTCCCCAGTTTATCCTGTTCATCAGATTGTTAATTCACTTGATTTTTAGATTCATTTGTTGACAGATGTGTATTGGTTGTTCATAATGTATATTTTTACCTTTTTCTTCTTCCTCTTCTTAAACAATACCTTTCAGCATTTCATATAGTATTGGTTTGGCAGTAATGAACTCCTTCAGCTTTTTCTTATCTGTGGAGCACTTTATCTGACCTTCAATTCTGAATGATAGCATTGATGGATAGAGTAATCTTGGTTTTAGATTCTTGCTATTCATCACTGAATATTTCTTGCCACTCCCGTCTGGCCTGCATCGTTTCTGTTGAGAAATCTGCTGACAATCATATGGGTGCTCCCTTATAGGTAACTAACTGTTTTTCTCTTGCTGCTTTTAATATTCTCTCTTTGTCTTTTGCTCTTGGCATTTTAATTATGACGTGTCTTGGTGTGGTCCTCTTTAGATTCCTATATTTTGGGGTTCTGTGCACTTCTTGGATTTTTAAGTCAATTTCTTTCACCAGGTGGGGGAAGTTTTCGGTCACTATTTCTTCTAGTAGGTATTCATTATCTTGCTCTCTCTCTTTTTCTGGCACCCCAATAATTCTGATGCTGGTATGCTTGAGGTTGTCCCAGAGGCCCCTTATACTATCTTCAATTTTTTGGACTCTTTTGGCTTCTTGCTTTTCCGGCTGAGTGTATTTTGCTTCTTTGTATTTCAAACCTTTGACTTGGTTTTTGCGGTCGTCTGGACTACTTTTAGGTCTTTGTATAATATTTTTTATTTCAGTCAGTCGATGGTTAATTTCTAATTGGTCCTTTTTCATATCCTTATAGGTGTTGTTCATTTCATCATAGGTGTTGTTTATTTTCTTGTAGTTCTCATTAAGTTCATCGGCCTTTTCTAGTAGCCTCTTCATAAACCTAATTACTGTAGTTTTGAATTCTATGTCTAGTCGTCTTTTTTCCTCCATTTCTTTCACAGCTGAGTTCTTTCCTTTTCTCTGCATTGTGGTTGCTTTCCTAAGTTGGTCCCTTAGTGGTGTGTGGTAGGTATCCTCTAAGGGACAGTGGCTCAGCTTCCTTATGCGGCGTGCAGCGTCAGCATTAGCTCTGCCCTACAAGGCGCGCTATGCGGTGCACGGCGTCAGCGCCAGCTATGCGGCTCGCGGGTCTCAGAGTTGGGTGGTAATGGCTGCACCCCTCCAAGAGAAATCCACTGCTGGTCTCCCCATTGCCAGACAACTCTGCGTCTCCCCAAATGAGTCTGCACAGCCAAAGTCTCACTCAGGGTTGCAAAACGAAGCAGTCTGGTGGTCTCCGAGCCAGTGAGCAAGTCACATGTCCTCTGCCCGGTTGCGCACTCCACAACCTGCTGTTCCAATTCACGCATGCACTCTCCCCAAACTCGCAGACCTCAGCTGCACCCGGCGTCTTCCTTTTCCTGACCTGGGACCTCGCCTTGAAATGGGGGGTCAGTGCTGTGGGAGGCCTCTGCCCTCCCTGTTGGAGAAAACCAGCCAGGTTTGCTGCCGCCCGTACCTCACTGCTCACGCCCGCAAGGCTCCTAATCTCACTCCTCGCGTATATTCAAAGCTGCGCACCCCTGCTCCTCCTGAGTCACAGCGTCCCGCCTCTACTTTGATCTGTCGAATTTTCACTGAGCCAGCTTTCTGGTGATTCTGGATGATGTTTGTTTTGTTGTTAAGTTGTAGTTTCGGAATTGTTGCGTGGGCAGCAAAATAGGTGCTTACCTATGTCGCCATCTTGGTTCTCCTTGCTTTGTATTTTAAGGGTGAGTTTATCTTGCCTTTTAACATGCTTTCTAAATTTTCATTGAATTCTGGGCATCATATATTGGGTAACAGACACTAAGATAGTTGTTTTTTTATTTTTTATTTATTGTATTTATGTTTTTCTTTATTGATTAAGGTACTACACATGTGTCCTTATTCCCCCATTGTCCCCCATCCCTCCACTCATGCCCTCACCCCCCTGGTGTCTGTGACCATTGGTTGGGCTTATATGCATGCATACAAATCCTTTGTTTGATCTCTTCACCTTATCACCACCCTCCCCTACCTTCCCTCTGAGGTTTGAAGATAGTTGTTTTTTATAAGTGTGAGATTTTATGTTAATCTGCCTAGGAGTTGGGTTGGGTTTGATGTTTAGTAAAACTGTGCCAGAAAAGCTTCAGTGTCCTCTACTTTCCTTGTTAGACTTTTTGTTTCATGTTCTCTTTGGATTTCCCTAAGAACTCTTTCTTAAGTAGATGCTGTGTCTTAAGCTCTCTCAGTTGTAATCTGTTGTTTGTATATTGATGTCCTATTGATGTGGTGCTAAAGTGTTGGGAGAGGTAAGCACTCCATACTTTTATGATGAAATCTTAGATTTTTAGTAGACTCCAGTTCCTGGGATATGATCTTCAGAAGCATTTCTTAGTCTCACTTCCTTTTTTTAAATCTCCTTTTTGTGAGACAAAAAGGCTAGAGGGCTTAAAATCGTCTTTGTCTGACTGCCCTTTCTTTAGCTTAGTAAAAGCTCTTGTACACCAGCTTCCCTTGGACAATATACTTTTGTTAAAATATTTCAAAATATTTGGACATATGTCAAAATATTTATTAAAAATAGAAAATTATCAAAATTATGAAAATATGTATAAAATAACAAAGTTACCTAGAAAATATTTGTGCTGCAATTAAGAATAGCAATTATTCTGCAAGTAAAATGCACCTTCATCTCCAGGAAATATTGACAGAGAACTATAAAGGCCAAGTCATCATTTCTTGGTGTTACCAATGTTCAAGGTCTAGAAAATATCTTATGAGCCTCCAGAGAGGAAAAACAAGTGAACTAAACAGTGGAAAATAATTAGGCTGGCTTCAGACTTTTCCACTGTAACTTTAGTGCCAGAAAAACAATGAAGCAATGTCTCAATGTTCTAAAAAAATTGACCCAAGAATATCTTAACAAACTATTTGCCCTAAGAATAAAAAGTTCACAGACATTTTCGAAGATGCAAAGACTCAGGGAATATAACACACATGCAATTTCTGGGGAAGAAGGGGTTTGAAAATAAATAGAGCCAAAAAATAGAGTTGTATCAAATTTGTACATTCAAAAAATGAGGCATATGGGGGAGAAAAGAATAGATTATTAGTGTTAAATATCATAGTATGTATATATAGGGTCAAACATCAGTAATAACATTTTTGTGTAATCAGACAAAGAGAAGGGCCTGAATATAAATTTTTCTGTTATAATTTCCATTCTGACACTTCTTTGGTGTATAATCTTGGTAAAATTAAGGTTGTTGTGAAGATTAAATGTGTGAAGAAATGTAAATTAAAGTGCAGGAGATATTAGAAACCCTTAAAATATATTGCTCCAACCACAAAGATAAGAGGAGAAATAGTCCAGAGATGGAAGACGCTGACGACGCCTTGCCATCCTACCAGTCAGCAGCAGTGCATCACTGCAGGTTGCCCAGGACCAAACAACAGAAGGCTGGACCTGCATTGTCAACATTTGTCCACCATTCATACACCATTGCTGACATGCACACATAAGGAACAGTTTGACATTGGAACTGGGTCTCAGAACTATTGGTCACTGAAATTGGGTCTCAAACATTTCTTTTGCTCATATGTTTATTTCCAGTCCTCAGAGGCAAGATTTTTTAAAGAAATAAAATGGAGGAAATAAAAATAGATACAGAAGCAAAGAAGCATGGAACAGATTGTCAGACTACAGTGGGAAGGCAGGGGAGGTTGGTGGGGGCGGGGTGCTGCAAGAGATCAACCAAAGGACTTGTATGCATGCATAAAAGCACAACCATAGGACACAAGACACTGTTGGCGTGGGCAGGTGAGGGCATGTGCTGGGGGGTTGGGAAAGCTGGGGAGAAGTCAATGGGGAGGAAGGAAACATATGTACTACTATTTGTAATACTTTAAACAATAAAAAAATAAAAAATATATATCACTAAAGTAAACAGTGTACATTCAGATGAAAGAAAAAATTGCTAATCTCTACAAAGTAAAAACATAAAATTGAAAAGTGGTAAGAAATGTAAATTCAAATAGTACATATAAATTGGAAATGTTTTAAATTGACTTGACTCAATATCTTTCACAATTATTAATCTTTAATTGGATAATTTTGAAATAATATGTTTGTGATTAAATACCTGACTTTCTCAAATTCCTTTACCTAAATTTCAGTCAATTTTATCCTATTAAATGTAAATAGAGTTAAATATTTTAAATAAAGTATATTACATTATCATATTTTATATTATTTAAATCTATATCATCTCTTTTTTATATATAGATATGCAGTAATATTTGGGGTGGTAAGCATTTGGGAGATTATTTTTCTTTGTTCTCAAAACAATTATAGTCTTTGAATTTTTATAAAGATGAACAAGTATAATTTATATAAAAATAAAAAGTTTTTTAAAAGATGCAACATAAAAATGTCATGTAAAAAGCAATAAGTCAGAGTCTAAATTATAATAATAAAATAAGCACTAATGGTGTCTATAATTATTATTTTAGTTATAATAGAATAATCATGGATAATATGAAAATATCATAGAAAACATAGTGTATCATAAGCTATACTTGATGCAGAAATTTAATATTCCTACCATAGTATGTTGTTTATCAATTATTTGTTGTTTTACATTAGATTCATTTGGAAGACAGCTAAAAATTAGAAATGTGGCAAAAGAAACTTTAGTTTATCCAAACTAGTTTTCAGAAAGCCATGCATTAACATCAAAGACTTCTGCTACTAGTGATCATTCTCTATTGTTTTAATAGTCTCTCCTAGGAATCCTTCTCCACTAATTTTTCAGTCCATTGTGGGCATTAGGCCTAAGGTCTAAGTCAGTGTACTAATTTATTCAACAAAGATTTATCAGATGCTTACTATGTGCTAAGGAGTGAAAATGCTTCAATAAACCAAAGAGAGAAACCATATTTTCATAGAGATAACATTTTAATAAAGGAAATTAATAGATTAAAATTTTAGAAAGTGATGTCAAATAGCTATAAGTATTATGATGAAGCTGGTCCTTTTTTAAGGAGTGGTCAAGGAAAGAGTCTAACTGAAGAGGTAACGTTCGAGTAAAACCTCAACTGAGGTCAGGATTCAGCCAAATAGACACCGTATTGTCCCAACTCTATTTTATTTTTTTGGAAATGAACATGTGCTTTGATCATAATTAACACACAAAGGGAAATATTTTCTTTGATTTTTAGAATAAATGACTCTCTGCTAGATTTTAAAGTGAACAGATGTAAGATATGGAGCAAATGTAGCCACCTCATCTTTGTGAAAATGCTGTCTCTCACAAGGAAGTTCTCTGGAAAGAGAGAAACATGTACTTTTTAGCTACTTGGGCCAAATAACTCCCTTTTTTCTAAGTCAGTTTGATACTTGCTTTCCTATACTTCCCTCTGGAAGAAGTCCTAAATGGTATGAATGCTAGGATTCTCATCAAAGTCCATACCATATATTTTAATATAAGACATGAGAAACAATTAGTAACAAATAAATGTAAAATTTTGTTGTAAGAGACCTATGTGCAATGGCTTGAAAAGTGTCCCTGGAATGATTGGCAAAGAGCTAGAACAGAAAAAATAATTAATTATCTGGTTAACCAAGAACCAGTTATTACAAATACAAGTAATCTTATGTATCTTAGAATAGCCTAAGCAAATCATAATTTGTTAAGTAATTATTACTTTGCTTGGGTTTATACAGTCAATCATTAATGTATTTATTCATTCAAAAATATTGCATGAACTGTGAGCTAAGCACTCTTTTAGGACACTAAGGATGCAACTTTTAATATGACCAGTAAAATTTACATGTCATGGATTTTATACTTATCCAGGAGAGACATATATAAGAAAATATAATAATAGATTATAGCAAATTGTATAAAAACATATGGTGAGGAATAGAGTGTAATAGGAAGAAAGATGGTTATGTTGCTAGGAAGAGATCAAGGAAAAGCCTCTTTGAGGTGGTATTTATGCTGATTGTAAACAGTTTAAAAGGTGAGCCAGCCATCCTATCTAATAAAAGAGTGATATGCAAATTGACTGTGCCTCTGATCAAGCCACGCCCACAGTCATGCCCACCAGCCAATCAGGAGCAAATTATGCAAATGAACTACAATCAAGATGGCTGCTGCCACTGAGAACAGAAGAAAGGCTTGGGTTTCTCTGGCAACAGAGGAAGCCAAGCTTTCCGACTGCTATTGCCAACCTAGGCCTCCACTCAATGCTACAAAGTTTCAATTATAGAAGATACGTAATCCCAACAGAAATGGCAGCAGCCCCGGAGCTGGAAAGAGAAGAGGCTAGAATTGCCCTGGCAATGGAGGAAGCCAAACTTCTGCAGCCCTAGCACTTAGGCCTCCACTCTAGGTTACAAAGTTTCAAACAGAAATGGCTGTTGCCATAAAGCAAACAGAAGGCTTGGCTCTGTTCCAGGCTACAAAGTTTCAATTTTAAATATAGATTAGTAACAGATCCCAGGGCCTCGGCTTGGGTTGCTGGGGGGCATGGTTGGCCTGCAAACCATCATAAGTCCCTCGCCCAGGCTGCCCCACATCCCAAGGGAACCCCACCCTGATCCAGGACACTCTTCAGGGCAAACCAGCCAGTACCCACCCATGCACCAGGCTTCTATCCTATCTAATAAAAGAGTAATATACAGATTGACCATTACTCCAACACACAAGAGGGCTGTCCCCATGTGGACACAAGATGGCCACCACAAGGTGGCCAGCAGGAGAGGACAATGGGAGGTTCCAGGCCTGCAAGGGTGGGCAGTTGTGGGCCATCAGGCCAGCAGGGGTAGGCAGTTGTGAGGAACCAGGCCTGCAAGGGAGGACAGTTGGGAGCAATCAAGCCTACAGGGGAAGGGCAGTTAGGAATGACCAGGCTGACAGAGGAGGAAAGCTGGGGGCAAAGAGGCTGGCAGGGGAGCAGTTAGACATCAATCAGGCTGGCAGGTAGAAGCAGTTAGGGGCAATCAGGGAGGCAGGCAGGTGCGCAGCCAGCAGTCCTGGATTGTGAGAAGGGTGCCTGACTGCCCATTTAAGCCCAATTCTACTGGGATCAGGCCTAAACGGGTAGTCTGACATCCCTCAAAGGGTCCCAGATTGGATAAGGTGCAGGCTAGGCTGAGGGACAACCCCCTACCTGCCCGTGCACAAATTTGGTGCAACAGGCCTCTAGTTCTAAAATAAGGGGTGATAATATTAAGTGTAACAGTTTGAAAAAACAATGCCTGGTGTGATTCAAAAGTAGAAAAGTCATGTGCATGAATGTTGCACAGTAAGTGAAGGAGATGTGATTGATCTAAGATTGGGGGAGTAGGCAGGCTGTAGCTGATAGGGAACTTTCCAGGACATGGCTTGCATGTTTTAATTTTATTCAAAGACAGATTTATTTTATTCAAATGACTGATTATCTCTCAGCAGATATGAAGCTACTTGATGTTTTTAATGAATACTTTTGAAGTAATATTATTTACAACTTAAATAACATCTGTTGTTTGAGAGTGAATAATAGAAGAATGAAAGAGGAAGCAAGGAGACCCAGTAGTATACTTTTTCATAAGTATTTCAAGTGAGAGAGGATGGTGGAATGAGGTATAGTTAAAGTAGAACTCACCTCTATTGATAGATGGGATAGAGGAAAAACACTGGAGAAATGGAAGAAATTTTCAATAATGTTAAGATATTGGACTAGAGAAATGTGACACCACTTGATAAAAAACAAGTGGAAGAACGAAGTATAGGGCAGGCTCAAAGGGCATTATTTCAGGCATATTGTGATTTTTTTCCAACTACATGCCTAAGCGAAGATGTCCAATTTCTAAGTAGTTAATATCATTTAAGAATCAGCAGCTCGGAGTGAACTCAGCCAACTGGAGAGGTAAAGCTGGAAGTTGGCTTCAACTTTCACTTTGGCTGTGCCTCTTATAAGCTGAAGTCAATTAACCTCCTGACCTTAGTTTCCTCTTCCAAAAGTGAGGATCATAAATAACACCAGGTTCATAATGTGCATTCAAACTGTTAGTTATTGGAATTATTATTGGCTAGAGGCCAGATGCACAAATTCATGCATGGAGGTGAAGGTGTTCCTCAGCCCAGCCTGCACTCTCTTCAATCTGGGACCCTTTGAGGAATGTCTGACCACCCGTTTAGGCCTGATCCCAGTAGGATGAGGTCTAAACAGGCAGTTGAACATCCCTGTCACAATCCAGGACTGCTGGCTCTCAACTGTGCACCAGCCTCTGCCTGATTGCCCCTAAATGCTTCTGCGTGCCAGCCTGATCACCCTCTATCCATTCCCCTGCCAGCCTGATCAATGCCTAACTGCTCCCTAGCTGGCCCGATTGCCCCTAATTGCCCCCCCTGCTGGCCTGGTCACCCCTAACTGCCCTCCCCTGCAGCCCTGGTCAACCCTAAGTGACACTCTTGCTGGTCTCATCACCTCTAACAGCCCTCCCCTGAAGGCCTGGTCACGCTAAATGCCCTCCCTTGCCAGCCTGGTTGCCCCTAACTGCCCTTCCTGCTGGACTGATAGACCATAACTGCCATCCCATGCAGGCCTGGTCTCTCCCAACTGCTCTCACCTGCAGGCCTGTCCCCCCAACTCACAACTGCACTTCTCTGCAGGCCTGGTCCCCTGCAACTGCCCTTCCCTGTAGTCTTGGTATCCCAAAACTGCCCTCCCCTATAGGCCTGGTCCCCCTAACTGCCCTCCTCTGCATGCCTGGCTCCCCACAACTGCCCTCCCCTGCAATCCTTGTCTCTCCCAACTGCCCTCCTCTGCCAGCCAGGTCACCCCTAATTGCCCTTGCCTGCTGGCCTGATAGCACACAACTGCCCTCCTTTTGCAGGCCTAGTCCTTCCCAACATCCCTCCCCTGCAGGTCTGTTCTCCCACAACTGCCCTTCCCAGAAGGCCTGGGTTCCCCCAAATGTTCTCCACTGCAGGTCTGGTCCACCTTCCAACTGCCTTCCCCTGTAGGCCTGGCCCCCACAACTGCCCTCCCCTGCAGTCCTGGTACACCCCAACTGCCCTCCCCTGTAGGCCTAGTTCCCCGCAACTGCCCTCCCCTGCAGGCCTGGTCCCCCCCAACTGCCCTCCCCTGCAGGCCTGGTCTCCCCTCAACTGCCCTCCTCTGCAAGCCTGGTCTTTTGTAACTGCCCTCCCCAGTAGGCCTGGTCTCCCCCAAATGCCCTCCCCTACAGGCCTGGTCCCCGCAACTGCTCTCCCCTATAGTCATGGTACTGCCCAACTGCACTCCCTGCTGACCTGTTCTCCCCCAACTGCCCTCCTCTGCTGGACTGGTCACCCCTAATTGCCCTCCCCCTGCTGGCCTGATTGCCCACAACTGTCTTCCCATGCTGGTCATCTTGTGGCGGACACTTTTGTCCACATGGGGGCAGCCATTTTTGACCACATGGGTGTGGCCATCTTGTGTCTTGGAGTGATGGTCAATTTGCATACTACTCTTTTATTAGATAGGATTTTACTATAAGTTTATCATCAAAACAGTTGAAGTCACTGAATAAGAAAGGATACAGAAAGAAAAAAATTAGAATTAAAACTTGAGTCACTTCAGAATTTAGAAGCTGGGTAGAGGAAGAGAAGACTGACAAATGTAGGGAAGGCACAGGCAATGAGGCAGGGAAAAGATCACATTGAACCAAAGATAGACTGCTAGTAAACTATTAAGACAAAGCTATACATAGCCCAAATTACAGTGGAATGTCAAGCAAATGGGAACAGAAAAAAGAGAAAACAGTCAATGTACACCATTAATTTGGGAATATTTTTCTGAAAAGGGTTATGTAGAAATAAGATAGTAAGATGATGAAAATGTGGAGTCCAAAAACTATTATTTTTTGGAGATGAGGCATAGTTTCAAAAGTCAAAATTGGAGGATTTGTAGGTCTTCAGGTACATTTTTGTGCTCTCATGGATACTCTGAAACATCATCTTACTGACTTTCAGTTTACCTATGTTATATAGAATACCTACATGAACTTCTTCTAGAGCATATGTGTTTACACATAGAGTTGACTTAGTAGAGAGATAGATACTGAGAAGGAGGACATTATTAAAGAATCATGGACCTTGAGAAGAGGAAAGGGAATATGACTCTAGGCATCATTTGGGGAACTTAAACTTCTTGAATGGTCACAGAAGTAAAAACAAGACGCATATAAGTGCAGGTGGATTTGATAGTGGAAAGTTAATTGAATGTTTATCTGATGACTTCTACCATCATTCTAAAGACTTTCAGTGATGAGAAGAGGAATATAGGAGGTCTGAAGGCAGAAATGTTATAAAGTAGTCATCTTAGGGTGTTGAGAAGGGAATTGAACTAAGAACTATAGTAGATTTTTTGGCTAGGATTGAAGCTGTTCTTTAAGAAATTAAAGTGACAGCAGTCATCATGGTGTGTGATTTCATTAGTAATACAAAGACTCCTCAAATTCAGGAGAAGAGTGAGTTGGAAGTTTAGTTCAATAAAAGTTGAGGTTTTTCAAGCCATGATAGAAGGAAAAATAGAGCAGAACGTGCTTGAAAGGATGATAATGGTCTATCAAATTAAAAGTTAAGGAGGGATTTGAATATAGGAGATTTAATGAATAGTAAATAAGTGATGGAGTCTATACAATGAAGGTCTTATGAGATAAAAAGAAAAATTATAACAATACCCCACTAGTAGGGTTGTTACACCAGGTCATTACAAGCTAAAGGGTATGATAATAATGGTGGGTGGGTAGGAAGGTGGAAACTTTACATAAAAAATTAAAGTAACTATCAGGTCAGCATGACAGATGGGTCATGTGAATGAAGGTTGGCATCATTGGAAATGATAACTGGGGTATAAGTAAAGGATATGAGTGAGCCAAGAGTAAAAGTTTCCAACAACGAGAGTTAAGCAGTTGATGATAGGGAAGCATTTGTAGATAATTAAGCCAAGAGTTTCAGAATGGATGAAGTTTTTGAAATAGTAAAGAGAAGAAATTATTTTGAAGAGAATATGTAGAGAGAAAAAAAAAGAAGTTCCTCCATCTATGAGTTATGTGAAGGAAGAAGAAAAAAACGGCTACTACATTAAAGAACTTCAGTAGAATACCTTTGTCAGGAGATAGCCCGATTCTTGTAAAGAAAGCAAAGGCAAACTTTCTGAAAGAAACTAAAGAAAAAAGAGTTTTCAGCTGTCAGAGTGAGATTAAAGGATTCTGGAGGAGAAAATTTGATAAAATTAAAAGTACAGACCATATGGTGTATATGGGTTCATGATGTATATTAGCAACGTGGGAATTCTTCATATGAACTAGTTAATCATTTCAGGCAATAGTTTTATTTCTTATAATGATTTGGTTGGGCAATCTATACCCTCCTGCAGCTCTTACAGATGTGAACTTTTGGGGTTTGGGGATAAGGTCAGACAGCAGTGAACTATCAGAGTGACTACTCTTCTACTTACCACTGCTACAGAACAGAGAGAAGACAATCATTAAGATAAGACTATTCTGTTTAAAATTAATTCTGTTTAGACAAACATAATTGCATGTAATTAATTTTGTAAAGAGTGGTAGCCAAAAGGATTTATAAAAGGATTGGGGCTTAAGGAATAAAACCACAGGCCTAATTTACTAGATAATGCAACTGGTCTTAATAACTGATCCCCTGAGGGTATCCGATAACCAAGTTTGCTATCTAAAAAATTATCATAAAACTAGAATATATTTACCAGGGATAAGAAAGGCTGAAACTTGTAATTAATCATTCCTTATTATTCAATAGAGATTAGGTCCTCATGAGATTGTTACAAATTGAGCTCCTACATTTCAAAATATATTTTGAAATTTTGGAGAGGGTCCAAACAAAATAGAAAAAAATGAAGTTTAAAATTGCCCATTGTTATAAAGGAAAATGAAAGGCTTATTTATCTGAAAGAAAACTTAGGAATGATCATTTTCACTTTTAATCCTACAAGACACTGGGTAGGGGGGCAGGTGAGGGCATCTGCTGGGGGATAGGGGAAGCCGAAAGGAGGTCAGTGGGGTGGGGAAAGGAAACATATGTACTACTAATCATAATACTTTAAACAACAAAAAAAATTATATAAAAAATAAAAATAAAGGAAAAAAATAAACTAAAAAAAAAAAGTCACAACACAACTGCATTAGTAGAGAGTGTTCTGAAGCCTAAAGAAGATGTCAGTTACATACCAATAATTCACAGAACAGTGTGAAAGAGTTATTTCTGGATATAGTTTTACAGGTTTAGCCAGAACCCTCCAGAAAGCAAGTGACTAGGTAGATCCACCTCTCTGACAATGTGCAGAGCACTTTGCTAAATTATGCAGGAAGAGGAAGAGATACTGGGTATTTTCACAGATATGTATTCACCTATTTTTATTCTGAAACATCTGAAAGAGACTAAAAACTAGTTACACATAAACAGCCTTAGAATTTAAGAGACTGAGAGACACCACTGTCCCTTTACCTTCACCAACAGCCCCTTAGAGGGGCTCGGTAACATCTGGAAACTTGGCCTGATTTAGTTTCCTCTTTGTGTCACATGTAATTTAACATTTGAGTGTCAGTTTAAATATTGTTGAGAAACTTAACCTATAAAATCAACTATTGCATAGTGGGGACATTGCTGCTAAAGAGACTCAGCAAAGGACCTCAAATTCAGGTCCCTTTTCATAAATGTTCCTGAAAGTGGCCACTATATAATGTGGTCAGATGCCAGGAAGAGGTCCCTGCCTCCAAAATGGCCTCCTCCTACATGAGAAGTCTTGGTAGACTTCATATTTTACCTACTACCACAGCTTCTGTTACAGATTAAATTGGTCCAGAGAAAAAGAATTTGCACTTAAGAACAAATCTTTTGGCAGCAGGTGTGGGTGGTGGGGATAATGACTGAGAATGCCCTGCATTGATGGGTAAAGAAGTTTGGGGGAAGAAGAGATGGGAGGGAAGGAGAAAGGAGAGTGAAAGTTCTCTAGCAGTTTTTCCAGGACCAAGCCTGCTTTCAAAATTTAATACAGTATTCACTGCTGGTCATAGAAGAGATTCTTGATGCACAGGTGAGAACCAGACATCTAGATTTATGGAAAGCATACCAGAATAAAAAACTCAAGTTTCATTCTTCTCTAGAACATTTGCAGTGTGAATGGAAGCGAAGAATAGAAATTTAATACAAACATATTTTATCTTCATACCTGTAATTAAACTTTGTTTCACAAACCATGTCAGGTTCCAAGAACCTAAAATAAATCTCATATTCTGAAAGAAAGCTTTTAATGTAATTTGATTAGTTTGGCTCTAATAGATAAAAGAGAAGAAAAGGAGACTTTTCCCTTCCCCGTCCCCCCCCCCCAAAAAAAAGCCCTCTCATATCATATTTGTGATTATTTCTGAACATTTAAAAACATATCCATGCAAAAAGTTCATTGTTTCATTTCTCTCAAAACATTCTAAGCAATCAAAATAATTTGGGTATATATATATATTTTTTACGTACCCAACTTTAAACAACTTTTGCTGAATTTCAGTTAACATTAATAAAAACTGAAGAAAGCAATTTAAGATATGCAAGGTTTTGGAAAATTATTTCTTATTAGAATATTTCTGAAATATGCATGTATAGTATCACTGCATACATTGACTATTTAACTGGTAAATTTGTTATAGATGAGATATGTCAAAACCAACTTTTTCTATTTAAAATGTTTAAGGTGACATATTGGCAATTATAACTCCTTTAAGATAATTTCAAGAAGTTTACATACTGTGTAATTTAGATTCTACTGCTTCATTGGAGTGACTATAAAGGAGTCTAGGGTTTTTAAAGACTGAGAAGCATTTCTCAAGGTTAGCTTTTTCAAACAGAAAATTGAGTGTTACGAATTCCACCTCCCACAGACCAGAATTCAAAACCATTGGTCAGGGGCAAATACCACTGGCTCTGTGTCCTCAGTCACTTCGTGCCATTTCTCCAACTAGGAGCCAAGGTAAGTGTTTACACTTGCTTTCTTCTTGGGTTAGAGAACATTTTTCCTACTATAACAACCTTTAAAAAAATAATTCAACTTGCTTTAAAATCTCATGGTGAACTTTGACTCAATGGAGTGGGTTTAATTTTTCTATATTTATATTATTCTTGAAAAATCCAAAATTCTGAATTAGCTTAGGAATTAATAACATACAGCAAAATAGTTTATCTTAATAGTCATGACAGATGACAATAAAGTTATAGCAGTTTCCAATACATTTCTTAAATGAAGTGCCTTGACAGACCACATTCTTTGCCAGTATACTCAGATACTATTGATACCTATTGATTGAACTATTAAGCAAAAGAAGAAAACGATGAGATTTCAGATGTTTAAAAAAATGTAATAATTATACTAGAATCATGTATTTATAATGTCTTTTTGAGGAATATATTTTAAAGTTTGATATAAGCATGCATTTTCAAAGTATCATGAAACAGAGTGAAGAAAATAACAATTTCAAAGTTTCAATAGAGATTATGTTAAATACTGATAAAATTACTTGAAGGAAGAAACATATTTTTAACCAAGTACAGATACATGTTCTTCATATTTCTAAAATTCACACTATTGTGTAGTTGCTGGTAGCTTTAGGAGCTGTGCCAAATGCAGGTAAACTCTAATATAGACAGTTATAATCAAATGTAGAGTATAAAGTGAGAAAAAGAACCAGGAAGCACAGATGTCTTTGAACAATGCAAGTTGCCAGAAATGTATAAGAAAATAAATTGTTTTTAGATTAGTGTGGCTCCTGTTAATGTCTCTCATTTGAATATGGGAGAATGGATCCTGGAAGATTTGCAAGTCACTGTTTTATTAAGTAGGACTTTGTTAGTAATTGCATAAAACAGTTCCAAATCTACAATCCTGCAAATATCTCTTCAAAGGCAGTTAAAACAGAGGCTTAGCTTAGCCAGTTTGAATAAAAAAAAATATTTGAAGAAAGCATAAGAAGGAATAAAAAGGAGCTCCTTGTACTGCTTCTGATTCTCAGAGGAATTTCATATCCTTCTGCCTAAACCTGCTTCATAAAGACTTTCTTTCAAGTAACTGAAGGTTAGTGAGTCTGCCAGTGCATTCAAGTTTAAAAGTAATGTTTACCATAAATTCCCTTTTATATGTATGCATAGGTACAAACACCATATATACTGTTTTAAAGTAAACCCAAGAAGTGTATCCAAAACACAAAGCCTTTAAAATTAGACATGTTTGATAAAAAAAAGTTTTACAAATACTTTGCTTCCCCAATAAATAATCATTAGGTAACATTTTTGATAGGCCCAGCTTAAATGGTTAAAATTAAAGTGAGAATTGTTTAAATGAACCAAAATATATTTAAAGGAGTAGATATAGAACTAAACAATCAACATTATAAGATTTTGATTAAATGTACAAACATGATGTTATCATGAAATAAGAATTGTGCTTATTAAAGAATTACAAAAGAAAGGATTTCTTTAGTCCTAGATGTGTACAGATCCTCCTTTAAGGGATCTCTCCAAATAGTGCCTTTTAGACATATACTGAGTGGCCAGATTATTATGATTTCTGAACGCATAATAATCTGGCCACTCAGTGTTTGTGTGTGTGTGTTTGTGTGTGTGTTTGTGTGTGTGTGTGTGTGTGTGTGTGTGTGTGTGTGTGTGTGTTAGCATGAAGGGGATATATATATATTAATATATATATATATTAAAGGACTGTTGCATGAATTCATGTATGGATGCGGTCCGGCCAGCCTGGCCAGGGGGAGGGACATTGGCAGTTTGCCAGCCTGTCTGCTGGTCAAACTCCTTGCAGAGGGAACAATTGCATATTACCTTTTATTATATAGGATATACACCGAGTGGCCAGATTATTATGCGTTCAGAGATCATAATAATCTAGTTACTCAGTGTAATCCCTATTGATTCTGAGTTTAATCCTTAGATACCTTAGTTATTAAAAATTGAGATAAAACACTAAGGAGTAAAGAAAAAATAACTTTCTGTCATGCTCCATTTAGTTAAGAATCAGTTTAGAAAAATATTGCATGAAATATTAACGCATGTACATATTAAATGATCTATATTTTAATAACACCCAGAGCAAAAGGAAGTAAAAAAAAGATCCTTATTATTTTGTCTGAAAAGACTGTAAGCTTGAATGTACAAGAAATTATTAGTACTACTTGTGGTGTTAGCCAACTCTGTCTTGGTTTTCTCATGTGTAAAACAGTGTGACAGTTATACTAATCTTCATCATCCTCATCCTCATCATTCCTACATCCCAGAATTGATAAAACAATCTTAATACTTAGGTAATGTAAAGACTTTTGGAAATAAGTATTTTACAATCTTTCTGCATCCTGTTTGCACCATGTTTCTTTATAAAATAAAATCAATTTCACTGTATTTACAGTATCTACTGTAAAATTATGTATAGGTTTGCATCTTAATTTGAACATCTAATATCACTTGTCATCAGAAAGCATACAAGTAATTGTGTTATGTTTATAAATTACTCATGTAAAGAAAGCTACCAGCTTGAGTTCCTCAGTGTTGACACTGATTTATCTATCATTCCTATTTAATGCAAACTATTCTTAAGTTATTATCAATTAAATATTTATGATGTTAATATTTTATGATTAGGAAAGTTTAAAAAAATGAAAGAATTAGCAAGACTTGTTCTGGGACTTGTCATCTTTGATGCTGCTGTGACTGCTCCAACATTAGAGCCCATCAACTATGACTCAGAAATCTACGATGCTACCTTGGAAGACCTGGATGACTTATACAACTATGAAAACATACCTATTGGCCAAACTGAGGTACTCTTAAAAGCATTGTATTAGGAATTATTGGGGGTTGTTTTCTTCAAGTAGATTTTTGTTTATTTATAAATGAGATGTTCTTAATAATTTCATATGAACTTTTTCTCCAGAACATGTTCAATGCTAGAGATTAACACTGAAACATTCTTTTGTTTTATTACAGTTCACTTTATTTCTTCTATATCTTCTCTCAAAATTGGGCAAAAAAAAAGAGTTATCAAATTAGAACAGAAAAAAAAGTAGGGAAAAAAGCCATAGGCAATTAGGAAAAGTAAAAATAATACATATGCAATGATGAAGAACTTAGGGGTGTTTTCTGTAAAGGAAAGAAAATGATAGGTTGTAGTAAATTTGGAAGTAAAAAGAATATAAAAGACAATAGTTTGGGACAGGACAGTATTCCAAGAGCAAATGTGCTTTCCTAAATGACTGATTATCTCTCAGCAGTAAGGCATTAGCAAGGTTACAGCCCACATTTTATAAATTTGATTTGATATGTTCCTAATTAAATGTTAGGTTTTTTTATGAGCTAAAAAATACAGATTAATTTTTCTGAGTCAAAAACAAACAGACCTTGAAATACTGGAGTGTAATCAATGCACTATATTGACAAAAACTAATTAGACATAAATTCACCAAAAGGAAAATTCTACCATCATTA
Organism: Antrozous pallidus; assembly: GCA_027563665.1. Classification (NCBI taxonomy): domain Eukaryota; kingdom Metazoa; phylum Chordata; class Mammalia; order Chiroptera; family Vespertilionidae; genus Antrozous; species Antrozous pallidus. The sequence continues at coordinate 30,510,826 of CM050513.1, forward strand.
CAGGATTGTAAGATATTGTGGGCAATTGTTCAAATGTAAATCTTTCTTACAATAATGATTTAGAATAACTAAGAAAAATTAAATATTTAGTCAAAAGCATATATTTATATTGTATGACACTTAATTAGATACATTTTGATTAAGATATAAACATTCTCATTATTATTTATGTTGGTTATGAAATACCAGAATCAGAATTTCACCATACAATAGCAATATAATAGTTTTCAAGTCTTCTCCCCTTACTTTATTTTTCTCTCCCTATCATTTTCTCTTTTGTCTTCTTCTTTTCTTTCTTTCTTTCTTTCTTTCTTTCTTTCTTTCTTTCTTTCTTTCTTTCTTTCTTTCTTTTTTTTTTTGTACCACCCCTCCCCCCCCCCGCCCCCTCTCATTTCCCTACTTTTCAGAAAAGTTTTAGGCTTAACAGCAGATTACTTTTTTTTCTGCACATTGGACATGACCCTCTTTTCTAAGTGTTTATCTTTTTAATATGTTTTTATTGATTTCAGAGAGAAAGGGAGAGGGAGAGAGAGAAAAAAATCAATAATGAGAAATAATCATCTATTGGCTGCCTCCTGCATGCCCCCTACCAGGGATTGAGCTGCAACCGGGTCATGGGCTCTGATCTGGAATCAACCTGTGACATCCTGGCTCATGAGTGAAACTCACCCACTGAGCCACACCTTCTAGGCTCTAAGTATTAATATTCACTGTTTGATTCCTTTTTTCTGTATGGCTTTGTTATGTTAAGAAAATTTTCTATTGAGAATTTATGGTCATTGCTATAAGAAAGAATGGCTTACAACTCACTACTTCAAAGAATAATTCTACATAGCTAATTTCTAACATATATCTAAGTTATGGGCAATAGCATAAATGTATATTATTTTATTATACTTACATATTTAATAGCATATATACAGAGTAGGGAAAAAACAGGTTCATATTTGTTCATATGGAAAATAATACAACAATTAATAAATAATAACACAAGGATAAATTCTGTGTTTCATGTACTCACAACTGTAAACCTACTTTTGCTCTAACCTATATATATTAGATATTTGGTGGTCTAGGATCCAAGGAAAATTTTGGTAGTAGCCTTAAGGAGTTCATCAGAAAACTATATATTATAAGATTTAGTGTTCTTTGAATAGTTTAAATTGAGATTGTGTTTTTGACCAAGGTAGGTATTTGGCATTTCCACGTTCATGTATATCTTGGGGGTTATAGATTGTTCATGCCTCTTAAGTGTAAGAAAGACATCTTTCCTGCCCATTAATAATTTATTTTACCCAGAAAAGTTCTCAGTGACTGTGCTGAAGGAATTGAACTTCCATTCCTGCAGTAAAATTTCCTTGGCTCCATTCAGACAATTCGACTTCTGCTCACCTATACTCCTCACATATTCTATATTATTTTAGTCTTCTATAATTACTTTTACTTAATTGTGTCCCTGAATCTTCAAGAAAAATCAATAATGTTATACTGCAGTCCTAGCCAGTTTGACTCACTGGATAGAATTTCAGCCTGCAGACTGAAGGGTCCCTGGTTCAATTCTGATCAAAGGCATGTACCTCAATTGCAGGCTCCAGGCCCTGACTGGGGTCATGCGGGAAGTAACCAATCAATGTGTCTATCTCACATGGGTGTTTCTCTCTGTCTTTCCCTCTCCCTTCCACTTTCTCTAAAAATCAATGGAAAAAATATCCTCAGTTGAGGATTTAGAAAAGAGAGAGAGAGAGAGAGAGAGAGAGAGAGAGAGAGAGAGAGAGAGAGAGAGAGAGAGAGACTCTTCATGGGGATGTGGAGGACAAATTTCTCTCAGGTTTCAGTATAAGAGGAACTTTAAGGAATTTTTCTTTCTTTTCTGTGCTCTACATCTTGTAAATTAGTGTTGTCATTTTGCTCAGAATCCTGGAGCTTAATTTTGGTCTCATTCTTCCCTGACTTCATATTACTTCCCCCCAACTTTCTTCTCCTGTGATTTTTATCTCCACATATAAATTTCTGAAATAGATATGGAATGAGATAGGGTATGCATTCATAAATAAACAAACATAGCTAATAAAACACATTATAATAATTGACCAATTGTTCTCTTTTAGAGAGAATAAGTAGATAGTTTAAAATCATCCTTATAAAGAAACCTTCTGTTGAAATAAATTCAGCTTTAAAATATCATTTATAGATGAAAAGTTTATGCTTCATCAAAAAGAATTAAAAGCAAATTTAATGGAAGAATGAGAGAGAGCTCAGTGAAAGCAGCTGCATCAATTAATAACTGCATTGATTTCTTTCCTCTTGTCACCAAGATAATATGGTACCATACAAAATAATTTCATGATATATGTTGATACCCTGTAATACCAGAAATTACTTAGGTAAACTCAAATTAATTTTGGACTACTTATAAAAATCAATGCCTAGCTTAGTAATGCCATATAAAAAACATCAAGGTAGTTATGATACAAACTCCAGGACACCTACCCACCCAAAGAGCCAAAGAATAGTTCCTGTGACATCTGTTTCCTTCATTTAGTCCCTTTTGGAAATTCACCAGAAAGCTTGGGGACTGCACTTCAACAAAACTGGAAGCATTGTTAGGTTTTCGTGTAAGACTCTTGCTGTAGCGTGGATAGCTGTGATTGGCGAGTGAACCATCTGTGGCTACCAGTTTCACCAAGACTGTAACACCATTTTTACTTTCTGTACAATAAAGGAGCTTTGTAAATAAATCTTAATATTTTGAAAAAAATAAAAATAAAAAGAATTTTATTTTGGATTATTCACACAATATGTTTCTAAGTTTTAAACATGTGGTTTGCATATAAAACATCTCTTACTGGAAGAAGTAACTTGTTAAAGTTTTAATCAACCTGAATTAAATATGATTTTAGGATATGGTGAAAAAAAGCTAATCTTTCTTTTCATCCTTCTTCATGAAAGAGGCTCTGAAGGATAGGAAGGGAGAATTTTACTGATGAGCTTTCAATATGTTGTCTGATTGATTTTCCATATGTTTCTGTTAAAACTATTGATAAACTATTTGATTTTTAGTTTAAGCTATTTGAAAAGCTTTAAAAAAAGAGAGGGGAGGGGGAACTCAGAAAAAGGGAATCACAAAATTTACAATTATGTAAGATCAGAAAAAAAGAACACTTTTAGAATTTGCCAGTGACATGTTTGTGTTTGAACTTGTATAACACATATTTATGAGGCCACAAACCTAAGTTAAATCTTATAACTATCCCTTTAAATAAGACATGATTATTATTATTACTATTATTGTTTTTATGAGCAACCAAGGATCAGAATTTTGCCCAAGGTTATTCAGCTAGTAAGTTTTAGAGCAAATTTAAACCAGATTATTTTAATGCCAGACCAGAGAGACTTTGGCACTAAACACCTCCATTATTTTTCTGCTTCATCTCTTTAATCTTTAATTTTGTTAGCTGTGTCTCATATTGAGGTTTTTTTCTTTGAAATTAAGTAATTTGATTATTAGGAATCAGAGAAACAAGAATTTTCTAGTGATTACAATGAACATAATATCTAAGCAACTCTCTTAGCTGTCAAGTATTAAAGGAGAGAAAGGTAAGATGATTCTTCTGAACTGAAAGCTGCTTTGTCAGAAATATGGGGACTGAGCAATCTTTGCCAAACTCATTTCTTCCTCATCCATTTTCAAGATAAAATAGGAAATAAGATACAACTTTCATTGCCAGTGTTCATGGTCACATTTCTCTAGATAATTAATATGGACCACTTAAATCAATTTGAGCACTGGACTTATATTTAGAGCAAAATCCCATTGGCCTTAACATATCTGCATGCTAGTGTATAAAACCCATAAGGATATTCTCCAGTAAACCAGGATGAACAGTTTGGAGTCCTTTAATATGTTTGGAAAACAATCATTGAGATAATGGTGACAACACAGAATAGCTTCATGATTTATTTTCAACTGGTGGGACAATTTGGGAAAAAGAGGACTTTTAAAATCTGTTTTGTTTAACAAAAATTTTAGTCTATGCTAGAGTAAAAATCCAGATAACATGTTGGATTTAAAATACGAGAGAGAGCGAGGGCGAGCGAGAGAGAGATTTTAATTTAAATATTATCTGTTAAAGAACTGGACTTACTGGTTAGGAATTTATTGGCACAGTGAGGATCCTAAACTAAGTAAATAAATAGATAAGAACAATTTCTTTCCCGGCTGGTTTTGCCTGGGCACTTAAACCATTAATGCACATCCACTACAAAGATAGGGAAAGAAAACACAGGCTTCAGGTTTGCTCATTTATTTACCCATTCTATACTTGGGAGGCAGTTTGTCAGTGTGTGACATGGCTTCTGGAGTCAGACTCCCTTTGTGTGAGTCCTAGGTCCATCACAGCAACTGTGTGGCTTCGGGCAGTCATAGAATCCTCCTGAGCCTCAGCTTCCTATCTATAATATATCTAGTGAACATTAAATAAGAAACTGGTTCACTGTTTAACTTATAGCCTGGCACATAGCGGATATTTAATAATTGTTAATTTTGTCATCACATCACTTATTCAATCAACAGCCACTGAAGCTAACCCACTGGTGCCCAGGAAAGTCTTTATGGAAGGGATGGGATTGGAGCTGGAATGAAGGCTAACTCCATTGGGCATGGAATTAGATCCACTTACCAATATTTGCTGAGAATGAAGAGTAGGGACAGGTAAATAAGAGCAGTTTCCTCTTTGTCCCTTAGCACCTCCCAGTCTAGTTATGAAATGCACTACTTCCATACATTAGAGAAAGTAAAAAAATGTAAACAAGATCTTTAGTTACCTATTAGGACATAAGGTTTCTATGAGTTCTATTACAAAACACATATACATATGCTGAGAAAGAATGTCCTCAAATTTGTCATCAGTCATAGTCCTTACAGCAAATCTAAGATATAATTTACTATGTCCATTTACTCATGTGTTTACCCATCACATTTTTTGAACAATATTTAAGGGTACTTATAGAAATAAATGCTACAATGTGTACAAAAATAGGTATATAAACATATAAAATAAATATAAATCTGAATATAGATAACATACCTATATATAATAATATTGCATTATATAAAATATATAATATAGATTTTATTGTACTATATTCTCATAATAATATGTATCATATTATTTATTAATAATTTCTTATACTAGATTATGATATAAAAATATAAATTAAGAAAATTAGGTAAGTTAAAAATAAGAGTTGGGAATATGCCTTAATATGAAACCAAGAGTCAGTAACATATACTATTTTGTGTTATAACACATATAAATATGTGTGCTATTATAGTTTTTCTAAGAAATAAGTATAAGGTTTTAAGGGACCAGATACATGCTCCTCCTAAACCCTACTTAAATTAAGAATCAGTTGAGAGACAGAAATGGAGCTCAGACAAATGAGTTCAAAGTATCCTTATATTACTGACAAAATCTAGCCTGAAGTATATGACTTAGGTCTGAAGCAAACATGAGATTCCTATTACAAAACTCCAGAAATAGACTTAGGTAACTGGTCACAGAAAAAGTCACTCAATCACAGGCCTGATTCAGTAAATGTTAGTGCATGCCTGGAGGGGCAACACAGAAAGCATGCTCTCAACGGGCAGGTGGCTACCCACAATAGGGAGGGTGAACTGCCTAGGCCTGTTCTTCCACTCACCCACTCTTCCTTTTCTAGGAAGGGTGAGTAAAGGAGCCAACAGAGGATGCACCTACCTCCCAGGAGGGTCTCCTTTCAAGCCTTCAGGCTTAACCATGACATTCAATACAGCGCTCACCTTCAAGAGAGAAAATCAACCTGTTTATTGGACAGTTGTGCTCATACCTTCTTGAGATCTACCCCCATGCCAACTACCACTTTTATATAACCTCTGGCAGTCTGTAGATTTTGATCCCAGAAGTCTGTGATATGGATCTGAGAGGATCAATGAATTTATCTCAAAGACCTCTCGGTTCTTGAGGTTAACCTTTCATTCTCAGTTCTTTGTTCTATCTCAAAATATATGAAGCCACATTATTTAGCAACAAAGCTTATGAGAAGTTCTGCAATGAAATTAAATGCTAAGTAACTATACTCCAGTAATACAATTCCAGAAACATAATGATGACACAAATTTATATAAAACTCCCTTACTTCCATGAAGTCTTTGAGGAAAAAAAGAAGTGTACATATTAATATATCTTGCAAATTAAAGTCAAAACTTGTTCAAATTTAAAGTGATTGCAGTTTGAATTCAGAATTGCTTGCCTTGTGATTTAAAAGTCCAAAGAATATGCAGTCCAAACATCATTTCCCCATTTGCTTTTGCTTCATCTCAGCTAGACAGATCCTTAGTGCTTGGGTCAAACTGGATTTTTTTAATAACTGCAGTCTGAGTGGACTTTTCCAGATAAAAATGTACTTCCTCCCGAGGCACATACATTATTAGTTCATTGCAAAGTCTCCTATGATCTTGATATTTAAAGAGGATGAAGCATTCATTGCACACATATCATTATCCCAATACTGACCCTAACCCCCATCAAATTTAAAGAATAAGTTAATTTGAATCTCTATAATAGTTATTCTAGGCAAAAGCAGAGCCCCAAAATCAATACATAGTGCTGCTAGAGACCCAAAAAGACGTGGTGGAAACTGAAGCTATAGGTTCATCCAGATGTTGGTCAGCATATGTTCATTGTTTCTAGTCTGTAAACTTTGAGCTCAAACACAGTTTGAAGAACTTTCCCATCAGGAGTTTATTTATGGCACTTTTTTACCATTGTTAGAGGAGTCGTTCTCAAAGTGTGATACCTGAACTGGCAGCATCCGCATCACCTAGGACATGATCAGGAATGCAAATTCTCAGATCCCACTCCAGACCTAATGAATCAGAAACTCTAGAGGAGGGGCCAGCATTGGGGGGATTTAAGACATCCACTGCTCGTTCTGATGCACTTAGGATACAAGCAACACCGAATTAAGAAACCACGTGGCTTTCATTGCAGGGTAGCACTGGAGATATTCCTGTTTTCTAGCACCGTCTTGAAACATACAGTGGCAGCAGGCCCAGTCACCAGGTCCACTTGAAGCTTCTTTCTGGTTTTATTTTCTGCATCCCCAAAACCCACTTTGCTGCAGCCCTGGGTTTCTGGCACCTGATGCAGCATGGACTATGTGTCTGTCAAGTGACAGCCTCTCTTGGGACCAAGAATTTTCAGTGTTTGGGGGTGGGGGGTTCTGTCGCCTGAAAGGTATGTGCTCCTCTGGCTTCCACCTTTGCTTCCTGCTATGGAATTCACAGAATTCATATCCCAGGGAGTTTCTACGCTTCCCATGGTATTTTTCAGCTGAAGGATCAACCTCAGCAGATTCCTGAACTGACACTGATGTTGATGTTTCTGAACCCTATGGCCTTTGGGATCTTAATAAAAAACAATCCTTCTACCATATCCCCACCAAGACTTAACATTTCACTGCTCCAAAATTTAATTAGCATCTGTCTCTGACAACCTACCTAGTCTGCAGAATAAATTTCCCCTCTAGTGTGGTGGTTCTCAACCTTGGCCATATATTTGAATAACTTCTAGAGTTTTTAAAAATCCTAATGTCTGCGCCACACCCAGGCTATTGAATTTGGAATCGCTGGGGCTGGGTCCCAGCTTAACTGTTTGACTTTGCTCAGCTATTCTTTCAGTGTGAGTCATTTACTATTTTTGTTTAACCAGTTTAATATGCTTTTCTTTTAAAAAATATTTTTATTGTTGGTAACATAACAGATGGCCACCATTTGTCCAGCTCCTACCCCCCACTCCCAAGCCTTCTCTACGCTATTGTCTGTGCCCTTGGGATTTTCAAAGCAGACCATTTACTTCTCTACTACTGTTAGTTTAATGAGTACCTTTTCTTTTTCTGATGCGGACTTTTGTCTTTCTAACATAGTCCTCTAGATTTTGTCTTGTAGAATGTTTTATGAAGTCAGATTTTTTTAAAGATCAATAAATTATAAATTTGCCCAAGGTAACATTGTTCAAAGACATTTTAGAAAATATTCATTTTTTTCTGAGTTATATAATCTCCTATTATACTAATTTTCAACCCAGGGTTGGATCTGACCTGTCATTATCCTGCCTAGCCCTTCTATAATATGCCTAATTTTCCCTGGATCTTTTTAAATTACACAGATTTCTTATCCTGACACTCCTAAGGCAAGTTATAGAGTTTTCTAGGAACAGAGAGGCTTATACTGTTTTTGTTAAGGTCCACACACACATGCATTAAAATCATTAAAAAGGGAGAGAGAGAACCAAGATGATGGCATAGGTAAACATCTATTATTCTGCCCCGCGCAACGATTCAAAAACTACAACATAACAACAAAACAAACATCACCCAGAATCACCAGAAAGCTGGCTGAGTGAAAACTCCACAAATAAAAGTAAAGGTGGGACACTGAGACTCAGAAGAGCCGTGGGAGCGCAGCCTTGAAGACGGAAACAGGTTAGGAGCCATCCTGGTCGCGCGCGCGGGCTGGGGCTGGAGTAGCAACCCCGGCTGGATTTCGCCAATGGGGAGGGCAGAGACCTCCCACTACCGGATTCCCCAGCGCCAGGCGAGGTCCGAGATCCGGGGTACATGGAGACGTCCCACTGCACAGATTCCCCAGCGCCAGGCGAGGTCCGAGGTCCCGGGGATGCACCCTGGAAGCCGGGCGCGGCAGAGGTCTCCTAGTCTACAGAGAAACTGGGTAGCTGGGAAAAGAAGTTTGCGCAAACGCGTGACTTGGAAACTTGTCTCCTGGTCCTGGAAACCACCTATTTTACAACCCTGGGCGAGACTTTGGGTGTGCAGACTCATTTGGGGAGAGGCAGAGTTGTCTGGCAAGGGGAAGAGACTAGCGGCTTTCTCGTAAAGGTGCCTGCAGCCATCCCCATCCAACAGAGACCCATGCACGCTCACGAGTGCCGCATAGGACAGGACATAGCTGACACTGAAGCTGCCTGCGCAGCTCAGAGACTCCGCCCATCCAACCTGAACACAGTCTCCCTTCACAGCCAACTGGCGTGGAGGTCAAACCCTCCTAGGGCTAACAACAACAAGCTGGGTTTAAATTAAAAAATACTGTACAACCCATAAAGGATTGTAGAAAGAGTACCCACCTCAAGTAACTGGGGAGGCTGTGCCACTGACCCTTAGAGGACATCTACCACATAAAGCAGCCACCATGCAGAGATATGGAAAGAAATCAGGTGTGAAAGAAATGGAGGAGAAAAGACGACTAGACATAGAGTTCAAAACCACAGTTATAAGGCTTTTCAAGAGGCTCCTAGAAAAGGCTGATGAACTTAATGAAAACTACGAGGAAATAAACAAGACCAACCAGAAAACGAATGAGACTTACAAGGAAATGAATGAGACACTCAAGGAAATGAACAAGACCTCTGAGGATATGAATGAGACCCTCACGGATATGAAAAAGGACCAACTAGAAATCAAGCATACACAGACTGAAATAAAAAAATATTACACAAAGTCCTAAAAGCAGTCCAGAGGGCCACAAGAACCAAGTCAAAGATTTTAAATACAATGAAGCAAAATCTACTCGGCTGGAAAAGCAAGAAACAAAAAGAATTCAGATAATTGAAGATAGTGTAAGGAGCCTCTGGGACAACCTCAAGCATGCCAACATCCGAATTATTGGGGTGCCAGAAAAAGAGAGAGAGCAAGTTAATGAAAACCTACTTGAAGAAATAGTGACTGAAAACTTCCCCCACCTGGTGAAAGAAACTGACTTAAAAGCCCAAGAAGTACACAGAACCCTAAAATATAGGAATCTAAAGAGGACCACACCAAAACACATCATAATTAAAATGCCAAGAGCAAAAGATAAAGATAGACTATTAAAAGCAGCAGGAGAAAAACAGTTGGTTACCTACAGGGGAGCACCCATACGATTGTCAGCAGATTTCTCAACAGAAACGATGCAGGCCAGACGCGAGTGGCAAGAAATATTCAAAATAATGAATAGCAAGAATCTACAACCAAGATTACTCTATCCAGCAAAGCTATCATTCAGAATTGAAGATCAGATAAAGTGCTTCACAGATAAGAAAAAGCTAAAGGAGTTCATCACCACCAAACCAATATTATATGAAATGCTGAAAGATATTCTTTAAGAAGAGGAAGAAGAAAAAGGTAAAAATATAAATTATGAACAACAAATACACATCTATCAACAAATGAACATAAAAATCAAGTGAATTGATAGGCTGATGAACAGGATAAACTGGTGAATATAACAGAAACATGGACATAGAGAGGGAATGGACTGACAATTCATGGGGAGAAAAGGGTTGTGGGAAGTACAGAAGAGACTGGACAAAAATCTTGCAACAATGGGAGAGGACAGTGGGGAGGGGGAGGTGAGGGTGGAGGGTGGGATAGGTACAGGGTGGAGGGGAGATATAGGGGGATAAAAAAGGGGAAACAATGTAATTAATAAACTGAACAATAAAGATAAAAAAATAAAATAAAAGTAAAATCATTAAAAAGTCATTGCTTGGTAATGTCGATAACCTTCGGATTGTATCATACAACATACAGATAGGTGGTCCTAAAGGTTAATTACAGTGATGTTATGCCAACCTCACACTCAATGTGGTCTTTAAAGAGGTAAATGATATATAAGCAAATATACATTTTTCACATACAACACATATGAGAAGAACAAAGAAAACATATGTAAAAGATATTGCAGCTAGGTCAAATATTTTTGTGTGTTTTCTTTTTTTGGAGTTATCAAAACTCTGATTAAAGACATACATTTAAAAAAGAAAATCCAGGACGATTAGATAATAATCCTCTATTATAACTTCATGGAATCTAAGACATATATAGAATGGAGATTCAAGGGGATAAATTCCTTTTGGTATTTAAAGAAGAAAGGAAGATCATACATAGAGTCTAATAATTCTTCTGTTGGCAAAACGATTCCTATCATGCTAATGAGTGCAAAAATAGATGATAGGCAACCAATTTGGGTATTTTTTAAAGAATATTGATTTTTAGAGAGAGAAGGTAGAGAGAGAGAGAGAGAGAGAGAGAGAGAGAGAGAGAGAGAGAGAGAGAGAGAGAGACATCAGTGTGAAAGTGCAACATTTATGGGCTGCCTCCTGCATCCCCTCTACTGTGGATTCAGCTCACAACCTTCCCACATGCCTTCATCAGGATTTGAACCCTTCGGTGCTTGGGACAACGCCTAACCAACAGAGCCACACTGGTCAGGGCAAATTAAAGATTTTGATGCTATTATAGAGCTGATTTGCCTAGACTCTCGATTCCAATAATTACAGGCTGTTGTTCCTTTTGATTAAGCCCCTATTCCAGTGGTAGGCAAACTCATTAGTCAACAGAGCGGCAAACCATGGCTCTGCGAGCTGCATGTGGCTCGAGAGCCACAGTTTGCCAACCATTGGCCTAGAGTAATTTTCCCTGGCTCTATGTCATCAATAATATTTTGTTTGTAAATTTATTTTTGACACTAATACAGATGTCCTCTAATCCTCTGTATCTTTACCCACCTATATCAAGCCCCTACTCCCCAGCTATCACTACACTGTTGTCTATGTCTATGGGTTATGCATATGGATTCTTTGGCTAATCTCTTCACCTTCCTTCATCCAGTCCTCCCACCCCCTTCCCTTCTGACATCTGTCTGTCTGTTCCATGCCTCTTGTTCCATTTGTGCATCAGCTTTTTATGTTCGTTAGATTCCATGTATAAATACAATCAAATGGTAATTGTTTTTCTCTGACATAATACTCTCCAGGCCCATCCATGCTGTCACAAAAAGTAAGAGCTCCTTCTTTTAGCTAGGTTCCCAAGAAAATGCAGCGACTATAGAGAATGTATTGGTGGCAATGAGAGGGTTCAGGTAGGCACTCTGGCTTAATGCACTCTTTTGAATTTGTTTTTAAAAAAATCTGCCTCTGAGAGATCAAGTCAGGCTTCTAAAGTTGTAAAATTTTTCAAGGCTTTACAGCTGATACTGAGCAGTAGAAAAAAATTTAATGCTAATGCAATAATTATCTCTTTCAAAGACAATTGGCTATAAATTGATCTTCCTCTATAAATGCACGTTTTTATATGATAATATATACATTATCATCACCATCTTTATCATCAGTGAATGACAGTTTTATGCAGAGAATTTTTGCATATTAAAAGGCATGGTTTATTGTATTTTGTGACTCAATAAATGCTGTGTTAGAGGGAACAATTTAGTTTGTGTTAGGTTAAAAAAGATGAAAACCTTTTTTAAAAAGCAATACTAAATTACACCATCATAAAATAAAGAGCTAGAGCTTGGAAGAATCAAATTTTTTGTTTTTCAGTCCAACTGCTTTGTTTCAATTACTGTGATGGGCTCCACGCCCCTATCCCATTCTCATGAGATTGCTGATTTCAGTCTACACTAAATTGTCCTTCTGGCATCCTTATGTGAGTAACAAGGTCAGTAAGGGTAAAGGGAATATGAACTGACTCAGCTTTTAGATAATGTTGCTATAGCCTTTGCCAAAGCTTCTCACCAAAATTATTTGGGAAATTCAATTAGAACTAGATGATACATTTGTGAAAATTGGATAGTGAAAATCTAGTAAGTTTCTGGCGACTAAGGGGATGATGATGAATGGAGTCCTACATAAACTGGGATAAAACTGACATGGAAAATCTTTTGGAGAACTAAGAATCTTTCTGGCAACAAAAATAGAGAAAATAAATATGTGAACAACAATAAAGAAGTGCTAAGGTTTCAGAAGAAACACAGATTAGGGAGGGTATGACCACATGAAACCTTCAGATTATCAGCTATCGTTACTGCCGCATTGAATTTTTTAAAATATATTTTATATATTTTTTACAGAGTGGAAGGGAGAAGGATAGAAAGTCAGAAACATCGATGAGAGAGAGACATCAATCAGCTGCCTCAAATATTGCATTTAATACAATGAAGCATTACCACTAAAGTTATGAATTCATGAAGAATAACCATACATTAGAATATGTAGTTACAAAAACTAAAAGAGCATTTATATTTTTTCATATATATATATATATATATATGTAATATTCTGTCAAGTCAATATCAAATGTTATTGTTTTATACTATTTAAACAGAAAGTCTCAAATTTTGGTGTTTGGCCTGAGACATTTATTAATTATATAGATTTATTAATTTTGACTTAATTTAATAAAATACTGGTATTCAAAAGTAAAGAAGTTCAAATATGGTGAATTTACTCAAATTTGGTAGTACACTATTTCAGGAAGTAACACACCAAGAAACCAGAGAAGAAATCAGAGAGAATATGAGAGACACACACAAAAAGTACATTTATTTTTCTTTTTAATGTTAATAGCATGTGCTAGGTAAATAGTAAAAATTATTCTCTCAGTATAATTAGAAAATGGATAAGAAAACAAAACTTGAGAAGGTCTATATTAGGGCAAATTACATTAGCAGCTGTAACAAACAACTCCAAAATCCTGATGGCTTGACACAATAAAAAATGACATCTTGCTGACAGGACAGTCCAGTGCTGGTCAATAGGTTTACTGTCCTCTCAGTGGTTATTCAGGAATTCAAACTTCTTTCATGCTACAACTTCCCATCTTCACTTTAGGACTGTAGGTTCACAGTGGTATCTTCTGTTGACAGACTAAGGGAAGGGAAAGAATGTAAGGAAAGTATACTTGCTCCTTTCTGATTAGGACCCTATGTGGCACGTTACTTCCTTTCCTGTTCCATTGGCCAGAACTAACCACATGACCCAATCTATACTCAAAGAAAGTAGAAAATATATGTTAGCCGAATCCCCAGGGGGAAAATGAAACAGTTTGGTAAGTGAATGCATGGAATTGTCTCAGCCATCATTTTTTCAACAGGCTGAAGTTTTATTCTGACAGTATTTCTCACAAAAGCGAGAGAAAATTATAATAAATGCTGTTTAAATTCTACAACCCACCTCTATTAATGTTACGTGACATTTTCATACTTGCCAATTTCAGGGGAAGATTGATTGACTGCCAGGTGCTCCCACGGGGCTATATGACCCTGGTACAGTCCTCAGCCTTTGGATTCAGCAACTGAAGATTCAGCCTTCAGGTGCATCCATGATCAGCTATGGTCAGATCAGACTGTAGGCTGATAAATTACATCTGGCAAAAACCCTATGAGGCTTAAAATATGAAAATATAACCCATTAATGAGTTTATAATGTGAAGTCATTTCCATTAAGGATATTCTCACTTTCCTTATCCAGAGCTTCTTTCTCATAATAAAAAGCTAAATTATTCAGAGGAATTTGGCTGAGTACAGAAGCAAAATTAAGGAAGTGAAGAAGTCCTGTGGCAGGATTGATTAGATTCAAACTGTAATCTTAATTGCTTAGAAAGCTGTGTGACCTCAGGCAATTTCTTTAGTTCTTCCATTTGTCATCTTCCATTTACCAATATACCAAAAGTGCACAGTTTTGGCACCTCTACTTAGAGTTGTTCTGACAGTGACATTAGAATCAATGGAAAGAGCATAGTTTTTCATATACAGTGAGTATTTAATCCATGACAATTATTTTCAGCTAACCTATGATAACAGCAAGTGAAATATCTTTTCTCCATGTCAGATATAACCTCTTTAGTGATTATATTGTTTATATTCAACATATTTAATATTTCTCTCCAGCAATGTTAGCCACAACAACAAAAGCTTTCCCTAAACTGAATTTTCATAGGCTTCCATCTTCTTCAATTTCCTTTTTCTTTCTTTAGCTGCATTATCATCACTAATTGTCAGTCAGGAAGCTTGTCCAAGGGCTTGGAAGTAATGTCTCTTCTCATTGTACATTTTAAAGATCAGTTTTGCATCATTAGAACAATCTAAAATTACTTTAATTTGGAGGGTGAGAACCTTACCATGACTCTCCTTGACCCTGTTTCATATGCTAAAATCTGCATTTTTCCTATTCTAATAAAAGCAATTATGTCTTTATTTTTCAATGAATATCAGTAAGTCAACTAGGATCTTGGTGTATATATGTTTTCACATACTCTTTTCATAAAGACTTGCCAAGCTATCTTTGTTCCAAAATTATATTCAAGCAAAGAAAATATTAATAAAAATTTCCCACCTCTGCTACATTGGCGTATTAAGTCAGACTTATAGGAAGTATAGCTGAGGTAGAGCATAGGAAAAATGATAAGGGTAACCTTAGTATCAGGACTAGCTGATATCTTATAGTTAACAAGTACTCAGCATGATAATTATCCTATATAATAAAAGAGAAACATGCAAATTTGACCGCACCTTTGCTCCTGATTGGCTATCCTACCAGCGGGGGCCAAGTGGCAGGAGCGCTGGCCCCAGGGATGGTGGCGAGCACCGAGCCCCCAGGCCCCATGAGGAGAAGCAGTGGCAGCAGCAGTGGTGGAGGCAGTGGCAGAGAGGCCCTGGCCCCCAGAGCTGGGTGGTTGCAGGCAGCCAGGGCTGAGCTGAGCAAGGCAATGGCTGGGTGCCCAAGGCCTAAAGCCTCTGGCGAGGAATTTGGCTGAGTACAGAAGCAAAATTAAGGAAGGCTTTAGGCCTTGGGCAGGCTGGGGGTGAGCCATCAGTTGGACATTCCCTGAGGGCTCAGAGTATGTGAGAGGGGGCAGATTGGGTTGAGGGACCACCTACCCCCAGTGCATGAATTTCATGCACTGGACCCCTAGTATTCTATAAGTCTAGAAAGCACCAAACACAGAATGCCAAAGGAATTGTGCCTCTCACAATTGTGCAATAGAGTAGCTCTGACTCTAGGTACATAATTTCACCTTTCTCTCAAATATAGACCACACCCAACCAATATTATTGGATTAACAATAGATTGCAAACCAGTTTCACCTAATGAAGTCAAAGTACATCTCCTTTAGTTTCCATTCACAACATGTTTGTACCTACAATGAAGGCCCATTGACAGACATGAAGATGTCTGCGCCATAACTAATCTCTTTTCATGCCTGCTCTCTCATGCAAAGTTAAAATATTTTGTACTCTGATATCCAAAGCACCCTTTAAAGTATCAAAAATTGTCACTGTTTACCTTTACTGAGCCAGCCTACTAATTGTTAGACACACTGGGATAGGAGATGGGAATGTAATGGTAAGATATATATATATATATATATATATATATATATATACACCCTGTATTCCCATATCCAACATCAAAATCTATATCACCACTTATCTTTTGTTATGTAACAAATGAATAAGAAAAATATGAAAAATAAAATAGCAATAAATTTATATCTGTCAACAATTGAATCTAAAAGTCTAAATAAATGAATGAATAAGAATCAAGTAAACAAAATAAACTGATGAATAAAATAGAATCAGAGGCATGGAAACATGGAACATGAACAGAATGACAAATCTTGCAGGGAACAGTGACAAGGTCGAAAAGAGATCAACCAAAGAAATTATATGTATATAGACATTACCCATGTGGGAACCAAGTGGCAGGGGACAATGGGTGTTGGGAGACATATGTAATACTCTCAACAATAAAGATTTAAAATATTTTTAAAAGGGGGGTTTTAAGCATGGGTTGACACTAATTTTGTCTTTTTCAGAGTTTATTCTCACTTCAGTGTGAATGTATACTGAAGGGAATCCCAACTTCCTGTATGGGGTCCATTGCTGCATTCTTAGCAAGAGAGCATAATAACATAGATTATGGTGGTGGTATTAGACAAAGAGAAAGAACTATATCAATTGACAGGTAAAATGGACAGTTGATCATAACTTAAGTGTAACACTTTGCATAGACTTGTTTGATTAAATAATTATAAAGAGAGGCAATCCTTCCATTATTTACAAATTCAGTTTTTCCTTTACTGATCTTTTCCTTCATATATGAAGGTAGAAATTGAATTTGAGTAACTTGAATCCTCTCATAGCATTCTTTCCATCACACACATATTACATTTTTATTAAGTTCTGCATATTAAGTACTAAAATAAAATAAAAATACCCCATAATAAAATATATTAAGTTTTATTAGTTCCAACACAAGGCCTAATGGTAGCAGATGGTTTGTGATCATCTTAAACAGGAGTGGTCAGCATGTTCAACAAGAAGTCTGTCCTGAAGGCCTTCCTTGGCAAATGAGGCAATTGGGAAAAAATGTAACCGCTATTTCTGAACACTATTTTTTCATAGTTTTATTCTGAAATGAAGGCAAATAAATTTAGTAAACTTAATGGTAACAATGTAGTTATATAAATCATTTAGGTGTGGTTTTTGATCATGAACAAATGGATTTGGTTAAGATTGTTTTTAACCAAATGTTTTATCACTTAAAATGGTGCAGGAGGATTCTTCTGTGGAAAACTCTGCTGACTGTGGGAGAATGAAAGTTTCCACTTTTCTGCAGTATTATTAACAAAAATATAAATATTATTATAATAATCCTTTATTTTTCAGGTAGCAGAAACTTTGAGACACTTCAGGGTCATCTCAGTCCTCTTTACCCTAAGAAATATTGAGGTCCTGGCTTGCTTA
This sequence comes from Antrozous pallidus, assembly GCA_027563665.1. NCBI lineage: Eukaryota > Metazoa > Chordata > Mammalia > Chiroptera > Vespertilionidae > Antrozous > Antrozous pallidus. Next base: position 30,528,449 of record CM050513.1, read on the forward strand.
CATAGAGTCAAGGCTGTGCATGGAATGGAGACTGAGGCAGACCTAAGGATGCTTCTTGGCACTATTATCTTTTCAGGCTGACATGGACCTCATTCGAGAGATTAGAGCTCACTCTACCCATGTCACTCTCTGTGGACTAAGCATTTGTCATCTCTAGTATAGGTAGAGTCTTGCATGAACATGAAATGTACTCCTAAGCATAGTCTATGAGAACATAAATTATCTACAGATCTAAGATATACAAGTACGTACATTAATGACTAAGCTCAATGTCATATGTAGGAGTGACCCTTTATATTCTGCTTTTAAACGTTAGGGAAATATAATGAACAAATGTAAAAAGTCAATTCAGTAGGAAGCAAATAAGGGTAAAATAGGAGGTATAAAAATGAGTGGAGAAAATCTAAGGAAAAATGGATACTTATATCAGATGCTCAGTTATAAATGTTTGTATTTGTGTGTGTTACCGATTGTAACTGGAGAAAAAAAAGGCAGGGGTGTATTCTGGCCATTTCTGTTTATTCCCAAATTTAAGACTCTGAAGCATAAGCAGGGAGAGCTCTGCCACAGGGAGAGCTTTTTGTATTAATGCCTCATTTCCTTGCTTCACACTTCATGTCACCTTATGAAAACTGGTGAGAGAAGAAACAAAGAGAGAATGGCTGAATCATTTCTATGCGGTAGTGACATTAATGCTCTCCAGGCACAGTGCTTTGCATTTATAGTTCTGCTACTTTGCTGAACCAAAAAGGCATTCCTTTTCTTTGCTCTTAAAAAGTTGTTCAACATTCCCATTTTTATAGTAAGTAAGCATGAACAAAACACTTTCTGATAAACACAAAAGCTGTTTTGCCTCATGATAGTGGATGACAAGTGAGATCTTACAGCTTCACATCAAATCAGTGGAAAAACAATTATCCATTAAAAATATGTGCAAACATTTTTTCTATAAAGCCAAGGACTCAAGGCAACGTGTCTGGAATGTGTTTCTCCCCTGAGGCTGCCTCCATCCCATGAAACATCTGTCTCAATTTCCGCTCTTCTTGGAGCCTCCTTTTGGTGTCTCTGCATATCCATTCCTTCTGCATCTGCCTCATTCTGGCCCTGCAGATGGAGCCTGTCTGTCTCTCTCCTTAAAGCAATGTACCCAATCTTCTCAAGTGGAGATTTATGGCCATTATATCTTCATGCATGGCTTCCTAATGCACCACATGCAGTAGAATTTGCTTTTGGTTTGATTTCATGCTCTAAATATATTAGAGTAAGCATTAATACAGTCATTGATTCTTCTCAGAAAGATCTCTAGAATTAAACATAGAGCTGTGGATTAAATATACTCTGGACAATAAAACTTTTTATAGTGTATTCAATAAGTACTTGTTGGTGGTGTATTATGTCTTCAGGTATAATAACATATTCCATAACTGAGAATGTACCATCTAGTAAGCTTGGAGAGGCAGAGAAAGAGTGGAGTCACTGCAGCACAATTTAGGAAGGGCTGAAAGGAAGAGTCTCTGCAGAAGCCCACTTCAGAAATGTGCACTGACAAAAGAAAGTCTAGGTGATTGTTTTTAAAAAAATAAATTTATTTTGTGAAGAAGTATATTCAAATTTATCAAAAATAACATTTAATAAGTGTGTATTTAAAATGTTATTGTTGCCCTTGCTTGTGTTTTTGAGTGGTTAGAGCATTGATCCACAAATTGAGGGGTCATAGGTTTGATTCCTTGACAAGCCTACCTTCTCTCTCTCTCTCTCTCTCTCTCTCTCTCTCAAAAAAAAAAAAAAAAAGGAAAAAATATCTGCCCTAATTATGTATATATTTTACAGAGGAAAGGAATAACTTGCATATCATTTTGACATTAAATAAATTAGAAAGTAATTTGTGTGTGTGGTTTTTTTTTTGTTTATTTAATGAAAACAAATAAAGAAGGGTAGAAAGATTCAAGAGGCAATGTCAGCCTGCTAAAGAAAAAATCTACTTTTTTCTGGGGATGCCATGGGAAACGAGGCCCCTGTGGGTGAATCTGACATGTTGCCAAACAACTATTTTCAACAAAATTCCTGCCCAAGGTCACGAGGTCGTAAGGAAGATAGATATTTATTAATACAAATGACATTGAGGCAAGGAAAGGGAGTTGAGAGTAAAGGGTTATTCTGAATGCGAACTGGTCTTACACACAATAACATTACTTATAATATTCATGTAAGAGAGAAAAACAAGTTTAATTTAAAATATAATCCCTGAAAAATTAGTGTTTTTTAAATGTCTTTTATTGTCATAACTCTCAAAAAAGTCAATTTTAACATTCCCAAATCTCATTGATAATGCTTGTTATTCAAAGTCATATTGAAAATATATAAGAAATGGCGTATCATATAATCTCCGTATATTGTGATTTAGTAGGAAGAATACTTTTCAGTAAAATACAATTGGAAGAAGTGTAAGTTATTGCAAAGAAACAGAATATTTGAATCCAGAGACCAAAGATTGAAAGGATGAAATATATGCTGCAATTTTTTATTGGTTATTATCCTCAAGGGAAACAGAATTAGGGTGGCAAGGTGAAGGAGACTTGCACACTTCTGGGTGAATCTGAATCTTGCACAATTATGCATTCTTGCAATGCTATATGTATTTAGAAAACAATAAATTTGGTGGTTTTTTTTAACTTATGGAATAAAAAAATATGTAGATATGGTTAAAAGTGCAGAACCATCCTCCAAAGAAGACAATGGAAACTATTACTAAGATTTAAGAAGCAAAACTAATTAAAAACAATAGCAGTAACTGGAACCACATGTGCTCTCCCAGGGAAGCAGGCCAGTCACAGTGTTGAACTTCAGAACACGAGTCCCCTCTTGTGGCAAACATGAATACATCTGAAATTTGTAATTGAGAGTGTGATCAAATTCTGTTTTTTGTTTTTTGTTTTTTGTTTTTTGTTTTTCAGATTGAAATAGCAACAATGATGCCTTCAGGGAACAGAGAGCTCCTCAATCCGCCCCCAGAGCCAGAGGAGGCTGAAGAGGAAGAGGAGGAGTCCACCCCCAGGCTGATTGATGGTTTTGCCCCACAGGAACCTGAATTCACCAGGGTTCTGGGTCCACACACCAGTGAAGGTCAGGTCCATCAATGCAACTAAGTCTATGTGGTCATCCTTTAAATTTCTGAGCTCCAAGTCCACAGGGAACCCACATCACCCAAGGAGAAAGCTTTGCAATTTATAGACTAGGTTTGAAACAGGAGATGCACATGTATTTTGTATTCAAATATAAAGTAGTTTGAATAATTTAGCTCAGGCATAATGAAAATTTTCAAATAACCAAAGATTTGGAATGAAAGTATTTGTCTTACATCATTACTCAAAACCTTTGTGGTGTATGGAATGCATTTCTAGAACACAGGATACCCTCTTAGCAAATTCAGAATCTGTGTCTGAGAGGCCAGGCCACAGCAGTTCAAAGTGATAAGGCTTTTTATGATAAATAAAATTATGATAGTAGTAGCAATAATATTTATATTGATTGAGCACAAAATATCTGTGGGCAATAATGCTCAACACTTCACCTTGTCTCATTTGTGTATGACAAAATCCCTGTGATGGTGTCAGCATTAATCTTTTCATTATTGCTAAGGTAACTAGCTTTACAAGGGTAGAAACTTGCCAGAGATTGCATAGCCATTAATTTAACAAGCTGGGTTTGAAGCTAGTCTAATCTGGTTTTTATCTGTATAGTTCTCCTAGGAAGCAGCAGAGAGAGGAAAAGAGAGGAAAGTGGTCCATTACACTGAATTCCATCTTGTTTGGTTTAAAGGTGATCTAAACTAGAACATTTTGTTAACAAGAAGAAATGCCTGGTGTTAAATGTGATTCTATCATTTGTCTATGTTTGTTATTAGAATTTATCAGTGTCACCCTTGGGGTTATTTGAGTGGACTCACTCCAAAATACACACACACACACACACACACACACACACACACACACACACACACGAGAGAGAGAGAGAGAGAGAGAGAGAGAGAGAGAGAGAGAGAGAGAGAGAGAGAGAGAGAGAATGGTATAAGGGAATGGGTATAGAAAAGCAAGTAGAATTTCCATTACAAAGGTTTATTTACTATTCAATATCTTTGTACTCTAAGATCTAAAGATGCAAAACTTACCTTAAATGACTACTTTTTCACAGATACTTATGTCTAGAACAGGAATATAGACATGGAAACAAATTTAGAGGCTGTAAGTAAACAAAAGATAAACTCTCTTATTAAAAATAAAATAATGAATATTAACATTTACTATGTTTACTGGTGATATGAGAAAAGTCTGTAAAGAATATACTGAGCAAGCAAAAAGAATAGAGCATTCAAATCAGCTTTGCAACCTGCTGGATGTACTATAATCTTGAGCAAGGCATTCAATGTTTGGTGGTATTTTGGTTCAATTTTCTCTTCTAAAAAGTGGGATAATAAATAACAGATCTTACCTCATAGAGTTTTGTAAGGATTAAATGAATGAATTTAGTACCTGGCCCATAGTAAACATAGTAAATGCTAATACTCATTATTTTATTTTTGATAAAAGAGTTTATCTTTTGTTCGCTTTCAACAAATTTTTCAGGGTACAATAAAGTATCATTAACTACAGGCAGATATCTAGAACTTACTCCCTTTGCATAATGGAAACTTTATGCTGTTCAACAACAAATATCCATTCCCCCTCCCCCCACCCGTAACTACCAATCTACTCTATGATTCTCTGAATTTTTAACTCAAAGTTGTCTTTGTGACATGCTGCCTAGATGCCAGCCACTAAAGTGTTCTATGTACCTTGACTCTTTGAAGAGACATAACAATGCTATACATAGGTATTAATATTTCTGCTTTATAAGTAGGAAAACTAACATCCAACATGCTATTAAAGTTGTCCAATGTATGGAGATGGTACATAGAGGTGCTGGGATGCAAACAGAGATCACAAAACTCTAAGTCTTTAAGGAATACCTCCTATTCTTTCCACATAGTTAGCTATCTATGGAACACAATACTCTTCAAACAGAACCAGGGAAATGCACACACAATGCAAGGAAATGTGAGCACCCAGGAGAAAATTCTCAGAATAGGGGATTTAATAGCCCTAGAATTATACATACTTTTAAGTAATTTCAAAGTTGATGGATCTGGCATCATTACCTATAGTTAGATATTTTAGCTGAGCCAAGAATAGCACAAAAGGATAATGCCCAATTTTTCAGTCAAAATTATGGCTCCAGAATGTCAGCTTTGAGAAAATATTAAAAACAATCTATGACTTTTCAAAAAAAATGTTTTCTCTGAAGTAGTTTGAGTGTAAAAAAATAAAAATTTTAATTCACATTTAATTTCAAGAGAAAAAGCATCACCAAAAATTCTAAATTTAAAATTAAATTTGCATATTATAAGTTCATCACAGTTAAATAGTTTGAAAACATTTATAACATTAAATATAAAATATCATATTTTAATTATTAATACAAATTTCTAAAAATAATATTCTGAAATCATATAAAGTAGGCTTGAGTTATAAATGAAAAAGGTAGAATTAAATTATTAACTCGTGTGAATATATCATTACTCTGAAAATTTATTGTTAGATTAGCATAACCATGAATATATAGAAGAATAAAATTCCTTACTTTAAAAAATATAATAACTGACAAATATTCATTTATATTGATTGGAGAAATTAGAAGTATTAAATATTTGGCAGCTCCATCTTAAATGTTTCTGCTAGATTTCCATTCATAACATAGTTTTTATTTCTGAAGTTGTTATTATAAATTACTAGAGGCCCAAGACATGAAAATTTGTGCATTCAGAGGGTCCCTGAGCCCAGCCTGTGCCCTCTCGAAGTCCAGTACCCCTCAGAGGATGTCCACTTTGGGTCCAACTCCCCTGGGGATCATATTTAAGCTGGCAGTCAGACATCCCTCTGGCAACCTGGGAGCCTTCAGGGGAAGTCCAACTGCAGCTTAGGCCCATGGGGAGGAGGCCTAAGCCATCAGTGAAACATCCTTTGGGCTGCAGAGGAGGCAGGAGAGTCTACTACCACTGACGCTGAACTCACAGGCATCAGCCAGGCTTTTGGCTGAGCAGAGGTCCAGCTGTGGGAGCACACTGACCACTAGGGGACAGCTCCTGCATTAAGCATGTGCCTCCTGGTGGCCAGTGCGCATCTTAGCAACCAGTCATTCCTGGTCATTCAGCCCTTAGGGTCAATTTACATATTACCTTTTTATTACTAGTACTAGAGGCCTGGTGCACAAAATTTGCACACGAGGTGTGCATCCCTCAGCCCAGCCTACACCCTTTCCAATTTGGGACCCCTTGAGAGATGTCCAAATGCTCATTTAGGCCCAATCCCAGCAGGATCAGGCCTAAATGGGCAGTTGGACATCCCTTTCACAATCTAGGACTGCTGGCTCCAACTGCTTGCCTGCCTGCATTCTTGATTTACCCTAATTGCTTCTGCTTGCCAGCCTGATCACCCCTAACCACTCCCCTACCAGCTTTATTGATACCTAACTGTTCCCCTGGCAGCCTGTTTGTCCCTAACTGCCCTCCCCTGAAAGCCTGGTCACCCCTAACTGCACTCCCCTGCAAGCTTGATTACCCCTAACTTCCCCTCTTGCAGGCCTGGTCCCACCCAACTGTCCTCTCCTGCTGGCCATCTTATGGGGGCCATCTTGTGTCCACATGGGCCAGCCATCTTGTGTTGGAGTGATAATCAATTTGCATATTATTCTTTTATTGGATAGGATTAGTTAGGATAGAGGCCTGGTGCACGGATGGGGGGCAGCTGGTTTTCTCTGAAGGGTATCCAGGATCAGGGTGAGGGCTCCCTTGAGGCATGGGGTGGTTTGCAGGCTTGCCACACCCCCCCAGTGACACAAGTGGAAGCCCTGGTATCTGGGATTTATTTATCTTCTATAATTGAAACTTTGTAGTCATAAACAGAGGCCAAGGCAGGCCAGGGCAGGTGGAAAGCTTGGCTTCCTCCATTGCCGAGGAAACTCAAGCCTGCTGCTCTCTCTGTGGCCATAGCCATCATGGTTGGGTTAATTTGCATACTCGCTCCTGATTTGCTGGAGGGTGTGGCTTGTGGAATAGCAGAGGTATGGTCAATTTGCATATTATTCTTTTATTATATAGGATATAGGATTTTTCTATTTAATGATACCAATACCACCTTAGTGAGTGCCTTACTAGTTCTTTTTCTGTGAGGGGAGTTGCAATGTTTAGAATGTTTTATACAAATTATTATAATTAAGCTAAATAGAAAAATCATAATAAATATTTACCAAATCATTTATAATACCACTCAAATCATGCACATGTAAAATGCAGGAAGGTCTTAAAAGGTTTACATGTTGAAAATTATGGAGAAAAATGCATATAAGAGCTCACTGCTGAGTATGGCATCAAATAAAGTATATAAGATCTTTGAATGAATGTTGTCCCAGCTCTTCTGCAATCCAGTGCTCCCTAAAAATTGAGAATCAGAAGCAGCCAGAGGAAGACAAGTCAAGAGTTGAGATAGTCACATAACTTATGGTATAATTTCCTTCATCCTATTGATTGTGTTGTGATTAAACAACCAAAGTGTTTTTCTTTTGACTCGGATGATTTTCTAAAATTTATAAAGAATATGAGAAACTTATAGTTACTTGAACAAAAATTCAAAAAAGGCTGAGCAGAAAATATATTAAATATCTTAGTTGCATTACTAGTTCTTGATCATTGAACTAAGGCAACAAGGTGTCTCTGTGAGTGAGGGGTTTCCAAGACAGGGGACTTCCAGTACTAAAACCAGAAAAGTTCAGCTAAATCAGATGAACTGATAACTGAGAAATCTCTAGGAAATTCTTCCATCACATTTCTTCTTCTGTAATTATCATGGCTTATTTCGCTTTCTTCATTCATCTCACCTCTCACAACCTTCCTCTCCTCCTCCCTTTACTCCTCAAACTCTTTAGGAAGCTTAATCTTCTACTTCACAAAGAAAATGCAATCTCCCAGTCAGCAGTTCTTCAGTCTTTCTGTTTTCATTTGTATAATTACCTACAACTACACCTCTCCCATTACCACAGAGCAACGAGTCCTCCAGCAAGCGGGTTTTCATTCCGCCACTGGGCTTTAAACTTCATCTCCTATTGCCCTATGGGACTCTTTTTATCTTTAAGTTCTGCTCCTTTGGATTCTTGCAAACCTCATAGCTTACTCAGTATCCCTCCTTACACACAACACAATTGATCTTTTTTTAAAAAAGTAATCATCAACTTTTTTTTTTCCTTTTTCACAAATATCTCAATAACATGGTCTATATTAGCTGTCACTATTTCCTCACATCGAACTTTCTCCTTAGTTGACTGTAACCTGGCTTCCAGCCTCATCACTCCACAGCTCTTGCTCATGTCTCCTATCACCATCACAACTAACCCAAGAGACATTCTCAACTCAAGAGATATTTCAATTTGCCTGGCAACTCAGCTGCCTTGATTTTTTCTAATTCTTTTTCTTTCCATCCCTTTCTCCACTTTGTCTCTATAATATTGCCCTATCTTCCTTCCCTCCTTTCCTTGTGATCATTACTTCCATCTCCCTTAGAAGGCTATTGTCCTCTACGTAAGTATTAAACAGGGAATGAAGGAGGGATAGTTGTGTCTGTGTAATTGTGTGTGTGTGTGTATGTGTGTATGATAGATGGAGAAAAATAGATTAACAAAGTGATATATAATTCAGCCTAACAAATATCTTTTGGCTCTGTTGCCTTTTCTGTCATGATTACCCTAGAGACCATCATCTTTTATCTAGACAACAACTCATCTCCACTCTACCCACTAGCCCTCCCTCAGATTTCCACCTCACCTTCAAGCAGAGTGTTATGTTAGCATGCCAATCTGATAATACTTAGGATAAGGAACAAAATCTGTAACATAGCCCATTAAGCCATACATGTTAGGTCCCACACATTCCAATTCTCTCTACGCTATAGCAACATGGACCATCTTTCAGTTCCTCCAAACTGAAGTACCAGGGCACATGCTGCTTCCTCAGTCTGCATGGTCTGCATATGCTTCCCTCACACAAGCATAATCAACTCCTTCTCTTCTCGCAGATTTCAACTCAAGTATTACCTTCTCAGAGAACCACAATTATCAAACAGGGTCAAATTTTTCTATGTTCTTTTCATATTATATTTCATAATATTTACCACAGTCATCATTTAATTTATTTGTGTGTGATTATAATTCTTCTCACATATCTGATCATAAAATAGGTCTCTGTCTCTATGCTCACTACTGTTCACTAACTAGCATAGTGCCATTTACATAGAAAAGATTAAAAAATACATACTGAGTGAATGAATACTAGTAATTATTACTCTATATTTTTCTTGAAGCTGATTTTATTTCAGTGGGGTGTTTAATTACTGAATCAATGACCTAATACAAATTTTGTATGTGATGCTTTAAATTTATAAAAATGGCAATATTAATGCTCACATTTGAAGATAAAATTTCTAAATAAAAAAACAACAACTGTGCAATGTCTACGCAATAATTTCAAATTTTATAACATTACAAAAATATACTAATTATTGGGTCAGCTTTATTTGGTATATTTGACTAGTATTCCATTTATGGAAAACTATATAAGAAAAGATGAAATATATCAGAACTGTCTGCATGAGCCTCTAATCTGATTGAACAAACATTACTAGTCACATTGTTATAAATTGCTTTTGTTACTTAATTTTAATTATTTGCATCTATCTTTCAGATTTTCCAACCTGCCTTCTGTGTACCTGTATAAGCACCACTGTATACTGTGATGACCATGAACTTGATGCTATTCCTCCACTGCCTAAGAATACCGCTTATTTCTATTCCCGTTTTAACAGAATTAAAAAGATCAACAAAAATGACTTCGCCAGCCTAAGTATGAATAACAGCACTAATGGCCTTCTTTTCTTTACACAATTTCTTAAAATTTTTGCACTGTAAAATAGTGGTTCTGGAAATGATAACTGAATATTAAATACCAGAGGCCCAGTGCACAGATTTGTGCATCAGTGGGGTCCCTCGGCCTGGCCTGCAGATATCGGGCAGAAACCAGCAGCCTGGCATCTTCCTGAGGGGTGACGGAGTTTGAAAGGGCACTCTACAAAGTTGCTGTCACTTGGCAGCTCCTGTGTTGAGCATCTGTCCCCTGGTAGACAGTGCACATCATAGCTACCAGTTGATCGGTTGGTCACTTAGGCTTTTATATATATACTAGAGGCACAGCGCACAAAATTCATTCACAGGAGATATAGGGGTGGGGGGAGTCCTAACTGCCCTCCCCTGCAGGCTTGACTACCCACAACTGCCATCCCTTGCAGGCCTAGTCCCTTACAACTGCCCTCTCCTGCTGGCCTTATAGCCCACAACTGCCCTCTCTTGCAGACCTGGAACCTCCCACTGTCCTCCCCTGCTGGCCACCTTGTGGTGGCCATTTTGTGTCCACATGGGAGCAGTATCTTTGACCACATGGGGGCAGCCCTCTTGTGTGTTGGAGTGATGGTCAATCTGCACATTACTTTTTTATTAGATAGGATAGAGGCCTGGTGCCTGATTTGCCGTAAAGGGTGTCCTGAATCAGGGTGGGGGTTCCCTTGGGGTGTGAGGTGGCCTGGGTGAGAGGCCTGTTGTGGTTTTCAGGTGGCCACGCCCCCCAGCAACTCAGTCGGAGGCCCTGGGATCTGGGATTAATTTATGTTCTACAATTGAAACTTTGTAGCATTGAGTGGAGGCCTAGGCCAGCATTGACAGGCAGAAAGCTTGGCTTCCTCTATTGCCAGGGAAACCCAAGCCTCCCTCCTGCTCTCAGTGGCAGCAGCCATCTTGGTTGGGGTTTATTTGCATAATTTGCTCATGATTGGCTGTTGGGTGTGGCTGTGGGTGTGGCTTGATTGGAGGTATGGTCAATTTGCATATTATTCTTTTATTAGATAGGATAGACTAAATGTCCCATGTTCGAAATTCATGCACAGGGGGAAAAGCCCCTCAGCTCAGCATGTACCCTCTCCAATCCAGGACTCTGCAGCAATCGAGTCTAAACCAGCAAACATCCCTCTTGCAATCTGTGACTGCTGGCTTCTAACTGCTCATCTGCCTGCCTACCTGATAGCCTCTACCCACTCTGTCTGCTGGCCTGATGCTCCTAACCTCCTCTGCCTGCCTGCCTGATCTCACCCCTAACTGCTCCCCTGCTGGCTTGATCAGGCCCTTAATTTCTTGCTCCCCTTGCTGGCCTGATTGCCCCTAACCACTTCTGCCTTGGCACCCGCCTCTGTGGCTTTGTATGGAAGGATGTCAGATATCTGGAAGACGTCAGGTCGATCCAGTCTAATTAGCATATTACTCTTTTATTAATATAGATATTTCATAAACCAATTATTTTTTCTCATGTAACCATTTGAAGATTTGTTTTAATTATGATAAAAATGCTGAATAATTAAAAGTCATCAAGAAACTATATAGCTATTTATATTTTCAACAAACAATTTGTAACTAAATAAAAATCATAAGTAACTATTTTATAGCCTAGAATTTATTATCATTTTATGGCAATAAAAGTAAAGTGTCATGATCATTTATTTATAAGGATTTTTTTTGTTTGAAAGGATTTCAATTAAAGCTCAATTATTTTATGATCAAAGAATCTAAGCCTAAATTCTGACATTATAATTGTTGCCAACACAGAAGAGTTTTTGTATTTGTCTTCATAAAGTGTTTTAACTACTAAAAATTTATTTGTAATACCTTTGTGTTTTATACTCATATATGTTTGACCACACTCTGTTATCCCTGTGAAAAATGTTTTAAGTAGTAAAATCTAGATATGGTTTATTTATGCTATTTGGGAAAGACTAGTTATTTTAATTATAATGTTCCAGTTTCTTTCCTAATATTATAATTTTTTACCTACACTAATAAAAGAGTAAGATGCAAATTGATCCTACCTTTGCAACATCCACCAGCCAATAAGGAGTGAGTATGCAAATTAACCCAACAAAGATGGTGGGTTGATTTGCATATGCAGGCACCCAGTGGCAGGGGGGGGGATGCTTGCATTGTTGCCATGGCAATGTTGCAGACGTTCCACACCACTGTAACCACTCCTGACCTCTGGACAGCATGAAAAGGCAGAAAGGCGGTTCTGAGGGGCCGGAGTGAAGGCAGTGCAGCAGCCAAGGGAAGGAAGGCCCATTCTTGCACGAATCTTCATGCATCTGGCCTCTAGTAATTGCATAAACATGAACAGTATTCAGAGGGAACACATTTTCTAAGTTATTTATAAATGATTCTTTAACTGGTATTGCTATTTAAATTCATGCTTATGCTTTTTTGTATATAGAAAATTTATATTCATATTTTTATGTGAACAGAACATTTCAATAATATTAACTACTTCCTCACTTTTTCTTCTAGATGATTTAAGGAAGATTGATCTGACATCAAATTTAATATCTGAAATTGATGAAGATGCATTCAGAAAGCTGCCTGATCTCAGAGAGCTTATCTTACGTGACAACAAAATAAGGCAACTTCCAGATTTGCCAGCCACTTTGACATTCATTGATATTAGCAACAATAGACTTGGAAGGAAAGGAATAAAGCAAGAAGCATTTAAAGTGAGTTTTAAGTTTGGATATAAAAGACTTTCATATTTCCATTCTGTTTGTGGTCAATGACTAGCCTTTTTATTTCTATAAAGGAATTTACTTGGATGAGACTTTTAACTCCAAAAGTAAACTTTACAACACTACTTATCATGCTTTTGGGAAATACTGTGGTCTGGCACATTTTGAGGTTGGTCAAGCACCAATAATAGAAACCAGAAATGGAATAAGAAGTGTGTGGCTATCTGGAAATAGTGTTAAGCAGATAATTTATATTTACCAAAAACACAATTGATGGGGAGCATTTAATGTGGTTAAAAGGTAAACTACTTTTATAGGATGGGGTTGGTGCCTTGGGGATAAAAAGCTTCCATATTACTTTAAAGAAGACTGGATTCAGTTAATCTTATGAATTTTCTTTTCTAAGTAAAGGAAGCAAGCTTGGGTCTAAAGTAACTTGCTTGGAATAACAGTGTAGAGTCTAAGAGTAACCCACTGGCTATCTTACTCATTTTTACCCGTTAAAGCTGCTCCTCTAAATATATGTTGAACAAAATAAACAAAAAATACTGTTTGAAAGGACATCACATTACTTCTTTTGTATCTAGAATGTATCTTGTAGACCCATTAGTACTGGGCAATAGCAAAAGTCCTATCTCTCCACTAGCCATTCTGTTGGGTAAGAGAATTAGGGCACCCCAGTAGATTCTGGCAAGGGTATAATTCTGGTCTCTCCAGTCATCTTTTTTTGGTGTGGATGGTGCTGAGTCACAATTTGCCCTGTGGTATTTGGCTAGAGTAGATCTGTTATTGTCTAAACTTTTTCTGTCTTACTAAGTTGTCTTTTCCCTGAAACTCAGGCTTGGAAGAGAAGTCTTTTGTTGGAGAAAATTCTCATTTCTCCATCCCTATTACATGAAAAAAAATATTGCTATGCCTCACCAAAATCTTCAAAGTTCTATTTCAGAATAGAAAATAATAAGTCAATGCCTTACTAAAAGTCTATTCCTTCCTAGAGACTAAGAAACATGTTTCATTTTCATCAAGAGATATCTACTTGTCCTCATTTCTTCCAAAATTCATTTGAATGGTCTAGTATGTAACTTAGAAAACTAATCTGACAAAACTTTACTAAACAAGATCTGGTCAGGCATGCGTGATTTTACAAATAATTACATGGACAGGGAATCTTAAATATAACTGTGGCACCGCTGATTTCTATTAAGTCCTTACATTTGGAATGTTTCCAGGATATGTATGATCTCCATCACCTCTACCTCACAGATAACAACTTGGATCATATCCCTCTGCCACTCCCAGAAAACTTACGAGCACTTCATCTCCAGGTAAGCTTCTACTGGTAAGGTATGCCCAATAGCTCAATGGAAAACAAAAGCAGAATGGAGGAAGCTAAGACACAGGAAGCTCTTTATAATGGCATGCTGACACACTGTGACAATTTTTCTTTTTCTTTTTTTCTCCTTCCTCTCAGTCATTATCTCAGTTTGATTACAAGGTATTTGCACATTAATGACTCTAACACTGATTTATTTCTAATAATATTATTTTTTATTTTAATTCTTTGCCTAATAATGCATCTTTTGAAAAAAGAATGGAAGATTTTTTTGTTTTGTTTTTCTGCTGAAGAAGTGTGTAAGGATTAGAAAAAGGAAGAGAAATAGTAACAAAAAAAAGTCTAATTTGATTTCTAGTTTTCAGGGAGAAAATGTCAATTTTAGCCTTTTGATTTGTTTTATTTTAATATAATTTTATCTATTTCAGAGGAAGGGAGAGGAATAGAGAAATAGGAACATCGGTGATGAGAGAAAATCACTGATCAGCTGCCTCCTGTACACCCCACAATGGGGATCGAGCCTGCAACTGGGCATATGCCCTGACCGGGCATCGAACTGTGAACTCCTGTTTTATAAGTAATACTCAACTGCTGAGCCACACTGATTTGGCTAGCCTTTTGATTTTAGCTATAGGTTTTATGTATTGAATTAAATTCAATCCTAGGGCATTTTATCTGCAATGAGAGACTTCCATCTTTCTGGATTAAGAAAATGCAGTTTGTCCTAAACCAACATATTTGAAAACCTGCTTTATTTAAAATACCACTAAACAGAGTGAAAACACATTTTCAAAAATGTTATGTCCTAATATTTTCTAAATATATTTCATTTAAATATACCAGAAGTATGCTCAATTAAAATAAACATTTTTGTTGCTAAAGCAAAAAAAGATAAATTATTCTTATTTCAGATATAACTTTTGGTATTCAGCTATAATCAACTATCTGTAATTACTTCATGTTTTTATTACTTCATGGAATAAATATGTAGATAATGCACCCATTGTGCATTCATAGCACAATATCATAGTGTAAAATTATAATATTTTGAGAAGATGATCTTGCTATGTGAAAGCAGGTCTTTGATTTTGATGTTTTTCTCTGTGGATTCTGTAATTATTTACCACAGTATTGTTTTTTTTATTCTATTAATATACATTTTCCATACTTTTGATGTCCTTTTATGTACACCTATCTCTGAGACTTGGACACTTGTCTCTTTTGAGAGTTTTTCGGGTAGTGTTTACTTCCTCAATCCCGTTCTAGTCCCCATCCTGTTTTTGAATGGCTCTGTCTTGTTATCTCTTTTTCTGAGAGTGGTTTTTAATATATATGACTGTATGGAGGATTTTCAAGGACATCCTCAATGAAATTTTATGTTTTCTAATTATGAGTTAAATGTATTACTATTGTCTGTGATGATATTGACTCTAAAAAGTGACCAGGTCTCTAATATTATAGTTAAACACAATGTGCTTGTGTATGCAATCTGAGATTTCTTTCAAAATAATTGCTTGCCCTGGCTGTGTAGCTCAGTTGGTTGGAGTGTGGTCCCAATGTACCAAGGCTGTGAGTTCAATCCCTGGTCAAGGCACATACAAGAATCAACCAATGAGTGGAACAACAAGTTGATGTTTCTTTCTCTCCCCCTTTCTCTCTCTCTTTCAAAATCAATACATTTTTTAATTTAAAAAATGAAATAAAAGTAATTGCCTTTGGAGTTTCCAGTTAAGTTGACTAAGTAGATAAATGCAACACTCTTATTCTCCCATAACTACATCAAAATTACAATTAAAATACAGAACCACTATTATTCAGAACCACCTGAAATCTAGCTGAACAGAAGTCCTATAACTAAGGCTACACAAAGGAAGCCACATCAAGACTGGTAGGAGGGGCAGAGATTCAGAATGAGCGGGTATCACACCCACATGTGCTGGTCAAAAATTGGGAGCAAAGGGTCTCAGTTCCACACCAGGCCTGACAATGTTCCAGTGCCAGGAAGTCCCTGAATCTCCTGGATGTGAAAATCTGTGGAGATTATGAGACAGAGAACTGCTGGAGTCCCAGGCATTCTTTTTAAAAGGTCTATGCACCAACTGGATCACTGACTCATTCACTCACTCTGAACTCCAGCACTGGGACAGCAGCTCCAAAAGGTGCCGGTGACACAGGAGAGCAACTGAATTGTCTGGTTCAGGGTGAGAGCTGGAGTGGCAGCTTTCTCCCATACAGAAGTTGTTCGTTTGCTGAGTCTGCCCCTACAGAGCCAGCAGGCAGATGTGTATCTGAGTCTCCATGAATCTCGCTAGCACTGTTTGTTCCACTTCAGTGATTCATCAATATTCCACCCCATGCAACTTACAGGTCCACCCAGGCTATTTCCAGTGACTTTTCCATACAAATAATCTGTCTTGGCTCATATTGCAGACTTTCTTAAATTCTTTCAAAGAGCATCTGGCCTAGTGTTTTTCATACATCTTGCTAAGTAGCTCCAGGCCTGGCGCTAGTGGCAGCCAGCTTTAATTCACAACTTTGCCTCTTCTGGGCATCTCCAAGTAGCAGCAACTGCTGACAACTTTGTAGGTAATGTTGATGGCCCCAGGCAGGTCACAGGAGTCACCTCCCAGGAGAACTCAGAGCCAGTACCCTGGTGGACAGCTTCAGACCAAGCTGAAGCACGACTCAACTACCTCCACAACAACACACTCAAGGGGCAGGCACCAGAGTCTCCCTGAGTATACCTTGCTCCATGGAGTTGTCTCTTGCACCATAAATCCTCCACTGTTTCTGGCCAATTCTCACAGCCAAGTGACCTTGGGGTAAATCCCTCCCATTGTATGTCAGCAGCAACCAAGTCAAGTCCAAAAGGAGAACTCATACAGTCCCACAGAGGGCACAGCTGGAGCTCAGGCTTGCATGACTAGGGATACTGTTCTAGTGCTGGGAAGTCTCTGAATCTCCTGGATATGAAAATCAGTAGGAACACCTACTACATCAGACTAGTTTACAAGAGCAGAAAGCGTAGCAGCTCTGCCTACCATCTAAAAACAAATACAGGGAGGCAGCATATATGTTTATGCCCCCCCAAAACAAAACAAAACAAAACAAAACAAAAAAAACAGAACTCCAGAAAAAGAGCTAAACAAAATGGAGACAAGCTATGAGATGCAGAGTTCAAAACACTGACTTTAAAAATGCTCACTGATCACACTGCATACTTCACCAAAGAGATAGGAAACATAAAACTGGAGATATAATCCACTAACAAAACAGTCAGAAATAAAAACTGTAATAACTAAAATGAAAAATATATTAGAGGGAATCAATAGTAGATTAGATCAAGCAGAGGATCAAATCAGTGAATTGGAAAGTAAGGTAGCACAAGACACCCAATTACAACAGTAAAAATAATAATGAATCCAGAAAAGTGAGGATAGCTTATGGGGACTCTGGAACAATTTCAAGCATACCAGCATTTACATCATAGGGGTACTGTAAGAAGATGATCAAGGATTTAAAAACCTTTTTGAAGAAATAATAATAGAAAACTTCTCTACCCTGGCAAAGGAATTAGACATACAAGCCTGAGAAGAGTGTCCCCAAAAAGATAAACTCAAAGAGGCCCATTCCAAGACACATCATAAATTGCCAAAGGTGAAAGACAAAGAGAGAGTAGCTAGAGAAAGCATTAGTTATCTACAAGAGATATCCCATAAAACTGTCAGCTGATTTCTCAACAGAAACTTTGCAGGCCAGAAGGTTTTGGCATGAAATATTCAAAGTGATGAAAAGCAAGGACCTTCAACCAAGATTACTCAACCCAGAAAAGCTTTCATTTAGAATTGAAGGTCAGATAAAGAGCTTCACAGATGAGAAAAAGCTAAAGCAGTTCATCACCATCAAACCAGTATTACATGAAATGTTGAAGGGTCTTCCAGAAGAAGGAAGAGAGGGGAAGGAGAAAGAGAAGGAGAAGGAGGAAGAGGAGGAGGAGGAGGAGGAGAAAAGATAAGAATATAAATAACAAAATGGCAATAAATACATATCTATGAACAATTATTTTAAATGCAAATGGATTAAATGCTCTAGTCAAAAGACATATTTTGGCTGAATGAATAACAAAACAAGACCCTAGATATGCTGTCTACATGAGACTCTCTTCATATTGAAAGACATAGACAGACTGAAAATAAAGGGATAGAAAAACAAACCCACAAAAGCTAGAGTAGCACTATTTATATTAGACCAAATAGTCTTGAAAACAAAGGCTATAACAAAAGACAAAGAAGGACTCAGCAATTGTATTTTTGGGTATTTAACCCCCCCCACACACACACACACATAACACTAAATCAAAAAGACACATATACATTCAAATGTTCATTGTAGCATTATTTATAATAGTCAAGATATGGAGGCAATCTTAATGTACGTGATGTAAGAGAGAAACATTGATAAGTTGCTTCCTATAAGCACCTGGATTAGGGATCAAAACCTGAAACCTAAGCATGTGCCCTAGGTTTCAAACCCACAATCTTTTGGTGTATTGGACAATGCTTCAAAACACTGAGCCACCCAAGTTCTGGGCCTGTTTACTTCCTTATGTTTGCTTACTCTCCCTCTCACTTCATTTCAGCCATGCTGACTTTTTCTCACTCTTGAACATTTTATAATTACTCAGAATTTGAAATTGGTATTTTCTCTGTCTGGGTTATTATTACCTTGTCCTTTCAACTCCCATGTTTTCTTGCCATTCTATTCTGAGCTCCAGTGTTATCCCTTAAGATAACTTTTCGCAGTTACCATCCTTTATTCATAAGTCTAATATTTTTTTATATAACTTTTTTCTGTACACTTTTTTAACTTTCTTATTTTATATTCGCATTATCAAAGTATAGTCTCTATAAGAGCAATCACATGTATTTTTTGTTAATTGATTTATTCCTATTGCCTAGAAAGTGTTTAATGTATAATAATTACATAATGTGAATTTTGGATACAGAAGAAACAAAAAATATAAACATAAGACAAAGCAAAATGCACTTTAATCAGTACTAAGAATATGTTACATCTTGTTATATAATTTACTTTCATCTCTTTTAGAATAACAACATTCTGGAGATGCATGAAGATACCTTCTGTGATGTTAAAAATTTGACTTATATTCGTAAGGCACTAGAAGATATCCGATTGGATGGAAACCCTATCAATCTGAGCAAAACTCCTCAAGCTTACATGTGCCTACCTCGTTTGCCTATTGGGAGTCTTGTCTAAATTAGATAATGGTTAGCATTATGATGCCTATTATAACAAAACAACTTTTACTTCTCTCTTCACAAACAAAACTCAGCATGACAACAACTTTTACATTGTATTCTGAAAGGTATCATCATATAATATACAACTCAAAGTATTAAGATATGATAGCAGTTAGATAATCTTAAAAAAGACTGTCAATCAGGAATAAACCAAAAGATGTACAGAAAGTGCAAAACTAAATGACAGAAAATATTTCATAAACATTACACCATATGTAATTTGAAAGTTTTAGGCATCCATAGTTTCTATAATTTCAAATTAAATACATAGGAAATAAAAATTTAAAGTGAACACTGTAGCCTGGACAATATGGCTCAGTGTTTAAGCGTTGACCAATGAACCAGGAGGTCACGGTTTGATTCCCGGTTGGGGCACATGCCCAGGTTGCTGGCTCAAACCCAGATGTGGAGGCATGCACGAGGCTGCTGATCCATGATTCTCTCTCATCATTGATGTTTCTATCTCTCTCAACCTTTTCCTTCTTCTCTGAGGTCAATAATAAAAACGTATTTTTAAAATATGAACGCTTTAGGTTATTACCAAGATTTAGATGTTTTTAATTAAACTTTTCCATTTCTTTTTTTTTTAATAGTGCATGTTTCTATTTCTAAATTTATGGAAGAAAATAATAAAAGTATTTAAAAATTATAATTGTCTTGTTTAAAAATATTCATTATAATTACAACATGCAAATAACCATAATAATAGACAGAGCTTCAGTTTTTGAATAATGATAGTTATCATCTTTCAGACCTGTCAACTCATTTTAGGCCTTTGCTAAATTAACTACTTACTTAGTGTATTTCTGCGCCAGTGAGAAAAATGAAATATAAAAATGGAAAATATAGGTGATGGTATAATAACCATGTTAGGGAAGAAGTTAGGAATATCTTCTGAGAAAAGTTCACCTTTTTGAAATGTATGACCATAATGTGGGTATATGTTTAAAAAAAGAAAGAAAACAAAGAATATACAATGAAAGCTGAATTTACTTCCAGCTAAAAAACCTCAAGTTCCATTTCCTAGAAATAACTAGTCAGTAGTTTCCTGCATACTTTATAGGCTTTCCATAAGAAATACATACTTGTATGTAAATAATTTTCCCTTTTCTACACAAATATACATATTCATGTATTACATGTATGTGCATATCACCATTATGTATGTATCTATCCATGTAAACATGGATTTAAGTATGAAAGATAATCACTATTCTGACCTTGCTTGTTTTACTTAAAAATATTTCTTAGCAATTTCTTTTCTTATCAGCCATTCAGTCGATATGCATATTATCCTTTATTATGTAGGACTAGAGCTCTGGTGCATGAAATTCGTGCACTCAGGGGGGTCCCTCGGCCCAGTCTTTGCCCTCTCGCAGTCCCAGAGCCCTTGGGGGATGAACGACTGCCCTTGGAAGCAGGAACTGCCGCTGCCATGAGCCCAGCTTCTGATTGGGTGGCGCTCCAGTGGGAGCACACTGACTTCCAGGGGCAAGTTCCTGCATTGAGCATCTGACCTCTGGTGGTCAGTATGCATCATAGCAACTACTCATTTTGGCATTTGGTTGATTTGCATATTAGCTCTTTATTACATAGGATTAAGAGCTACAGAACACCATTGTTATGAAGAAAACCCTAAAATTGAAGGAGCTACAAGAGAATATACCTTAGCCAATAATATCAAAAGTCATTTTTAGGCCTAGAGTTTAACTTTGAAGCATACTAAATGTTTTTTTTTTTTTAAGTTAGTTCACAAATATATACACATTGTTATAATAGCAGCCAACATTTGGACTCCAACAGTGTACTAGGTACCTATTAAGGTGTTCTGCATGCATTTATTCACAATATCCTAGGAGTTGGGGGTACAAATGACTATTTCAAGTCACAGATCAGAGAGAGAGCTTAAGTAAGTGGCTCTGCATTAAGGGCTAATGATGAAATCCTGTTTTATTCCACTCCTCAGCTCTGCCTCACATACCACAAATATGACTTTTCCCTGCTTTATTACATAAGAAATGGTGTACAGACTGGACAGAGAAGTTGTTTGTGTCTCCCCAAAGTTCATATTTTGAAACCCTACCCCCCAATGTGATGGTAATTAGAGATGAGGCCTTTGGGAGTTCAATTAAGGTTATATGAGGAGATAATAATGGGTTTTCATGATGAGATTAGTGGACTCAGAAGAAGAAGAAGAAAAATCAGTTGTATATGTGTATGTATGTACGCACATGCATGGGTACACTAAAGAAAGGTCATATGAGGTAATAATAAGTCAGCATCTGCCAGCTGGGAAGAGAGCTTCTAGCAGAAATTAAATCAGCAATGACCTTGATCTCTGAGAAACAAAATAGAACTCTGAGAAATAAAACGCTATCGTTTATTCCACCAGGCTACAAATAGTCATGTATGTGTGTGTGTGTGTGTGTGTGTGTGTGTGTGTGTGTGTGTATATATATATATTTAATAGAGATTGAATATGCTAATTTATGTCACACCCTCAAAAGATGGCAGCACCCTCAGCCAATAAAGTGGGAATATGCTAATTTACTGTCATGCCCTCACAAGATGGCAGCATCCAGACCCTTCAGCCCTGTCTCATCCAGTCAGAGTCCACCAGTCCCCTCAGCCCCACCTCACCCAGTCCTCACAGCATCCAGCCTCATCCAACTAGAGTCCCTCAGCCCCCTCAACCCTGCAGGGGAGGGCAGTTGGGGATGATCATGTTGACAGGGGAGCAGTTAGGTGTCAATCATGCCAACAGGGTAGTGGTTGGGGGCAATCAGGCAGGCAGGCAGGTGAGTGGTTAGGAGGCAGCAGTCCCGAATTGTGAGAAGGATACCTGAATGCTGGACTGCGTGTGGGGTCAGACCTAAACCAGCAGTCGGACATCCCGCAGAGGGTCCCAGATTGGAAAGGATGCAAAGTAGGCTGAGGGATGCCCCCCTAACATGCATGAATTTTGTGCACCAGGTCTCTACTGTGTGTGTGTGTGTGTGTGTGTGTGTGTGTGTATGGTCTTTTTGCATATCACAGTGGCTTCTAAATGAAAATGTCTCTGCCATTAAGAGTAGTCCTGCAGATACCAGGCCTTTTTGAAGACCAGAGGATAAAATGAGGTGCTTAGGATCATGAGGGTAAAGGGAAAATCCCAGCAGGCAGAATACCTTAACCATTAGGCACAGTTAGCACAGTGCTTGGGGCCCATAATAATTTTAGGGCCCTATGCAAATATATTCTCTTTTTAGATGAAAAGGACACAAGACAATAATAATGTACATGCAATAAAAATGTAGGTTGTAATATATTAATCTTTATAACAACAAGACATAGACTATAATTTTGATTGATTGAATGATCAATGGAGGAAAAGGTCTATGAAAATCAGAATGCCCTGCCCACAGGAACATGATTGATTTTCTCAGATTCTCCCAGCAAATAACAAAGAATACCTCTTTGTTCTTACAGCTTTCTCAGTACCCCATTATTATAAAATTATGGGGGGTCAGAAAATTATAGGAAAGAAAAAGAAATTATGAAAAGTCTGGGAGCATTATTATGAAAATGTATAGGTCCAATTGACATTCTCACAGGCATTATGACTGCCTACTAAACAGTCTACTTTGCAGATGTAATTCACCATGAATTCTATAAGGCCAAAGTGGCTATTAAGGCCCTGAAAATGTGATGAAAGAATTTAGCATTCCTTCTAAATGTATCTTATTCAATGGACCATTTCAAATGCCTCACATTCTTAACAGAAATCTGTAATTCTAAAACTAACCTCTTATTAAATGAAGTTGTGTGTGTGTTTTTTTAATAACATAACTGTTTCCTTATTTATTTGTTACAAACATTTATTTTCTCTAAATATTATATTTCCAAGGGTGAGGACACTTCATTCTTACCACAAAATGTTGTGTACTTTAAAACTGTTTATAAGCAAACATTTCCATGCTAAAATCCCTAAGTAATTATTACTGTGAATATATTTTTTTTCAGATGACATGACTACAATATGTTGTGTGAATCCTCTGAAAATCCTGAGTTTGTTGTAGGATTAATTATATTTTCAAAGACAAATAGTAAATAAAATCTACACATCCTGATGGATAAAAATGGCAGCAGAGTAAGTGGATGCTGCATGGACATGATCCTAGGGCCAAAATGGAATTACAACTAAATACAGAAAAAACTTCCTGAATAATCATTGGAGGACTCACTAGAGAGAACCCTGATAACTGAGGATGGAAAGTGGAGACTGCATAAAGACTGGTAGGAAGAGCAGAGGCATAAAAAGGCTGGCTGGGCTCCCATAAACAGCAGCTGAAGTTACAGAGAGATACCTCAGCTGTGAGGGGGTTTTACTGGGAACACTGGGGTCTATCCTCAAGCTGTAACCCAGCAGAGAGCCAGAACTAAAAATGGTACCCACATAACATCTGGCTGTGAAAAGCAGGGGGCTGCTCCTGTGAGGGATAAAGGGCTATAAATACAGACACCCTCTTAAAGGGTCAATGAACAAAATTCCCTGAGAAGCCACTCACTTTGTTCTCCAGCAGAGGGAGGGCAGAGTGGACTGGAATTGTGTGAGCAGAAGCCAGGATTGGGAGTTCAAGGATTACAGCTTGTAAGGCAGACATTCTGGTTTCCTGTGCTGAGTCATCTCCTCATGCTGCACAGGTCATCTTTCTCACACAGACATTTACTACATAGGCAGCTTTTCCTAGAGGGGAAGACAGCTGATCTACCCTATTGAAAAACACCTTGCTCCAGGGTGTGAAGTTTCTGAAGCCCAATTAAGACACTGAGAATAACAATTAGCCTCCAGGCAAAAGCTATCACCCCACCCTTTCAAAAAGAGCTCTCCCACACCTGTGAATGATTGCCTAAAGGCAATTCAAGATGGAATCCTATCAGTCTGTAGGCAGAGGCAGTCTCTGGAAGTTTTGATTCTTTTCTAGATCTAATTAGACAGAAATAGCATATCACCCTGTCCTGTACTAGAGATTGAGAGATGTAGCATATCTGCCTAATATATTGTAACAAACCCAAACAGCCAGCCTAAATGAGAGAGAAAAAAAAACCCTAAATGAAATAACAAGATAATTCACCAGAAGAAGAGATAAATGAAACGGAGGTAAGAAATTTATCTTATATAGAGTTCAGAATAATGATGGTAAAAAGGCTCAAAGCATGATAAAAGATATAGTAACTAAAGAATGACATAACACAAATAAAGAACACATTGAAAGGAATATACAGCAGGTTAGAGGAAGCTGAGGATTGAATCGGTGAATTAGAAGACAGGGTTGAAAAAAAAATCACTCAATCAGAGAACCAAAAAGAAAAAAAAACAACAACTAAAAAACAGATTAAGAGATCTATGGGACAATGTGAAATATAACAATATTTGAATAGCAGGTGTGCCAGAAGAGGCAGAAAGGGAGAACGGAATAGAGAATGTGTTTGAAGAAATAATGGCATAAAACTTCTCTAACCTAGTAAAGGGAAAAGTCATACAAGTTCAGGAAGCACAGAGAACCCCAAGCAAGAAGAACCCAAACAGGACCATACTCAGAAACATTATAATTAAGATGCCAAAAATTAAAGACAAAGAGAGAATCTTAAAGGCAGCAAAAGAAAAGCCAACTGTTACCTACAAAGGAGCTCCCTTAAGACTGACACATGATTATTCATCATAAACTCTACAGGCCAGAAGGAAATGGCGTGAAGTCCTCAAGGTAATGGAAAGCAAGGATCTGAAACCAAGATTACTATATCCACCAAGGATGTCATTCAAAATAGGTAGTGAAATTAAAAGATTCCCAGACCCCCCCTCCCAAAAAAAATGCTAAAGAGTACATCACCACCAAACCAGCATTATATAAATGCTAAAGGAACTGCTATAATGAAAAGAAATAGATAGAGAGAAACCTAGACATAGATCATTAAAATGCCAATAAATAAGTACCTATCAATAATAACCTTAAATGTAAATGGCTTAAATCTTCCAATCAAAAGACATAGAGTAGCTTAATGGAAACAAAAACATCACCCAACTATATGCTGTCTACAAGAAACGCACCTCAGAACAAAAGACACACAGGATGAGAGTAGAGGGGTGAAAACATTTTTTATGCAAATGGAAAAGAAATAAAAACTGGAGTAGCAAATCTCATATCTGACAAAATAGATTTCAAAATGAAGGCCATCACAATAGAAAGCAAAGGTCACTATATAATACAAAAGAGATCGATCCAACAAGAGCATATAATGCTGGTAAATATACATGTACCCAATATAGGAGCATTTAAATATAAAAACAAAACAAAACAAAACAAAAAAAAACTTCTAGATGACTTTCAGGGAGAAATCTACAAAAATACAGCCATGTAGGGGACTTAAATAACCTGCTGATTTCACTGGATAGTGAACAAAAAACAAGAAGTTACATTTATAGAACATTTTACCAGGAAACTGAAGAATATACAATCTTCTCAAGTGTACATGGATCATTCACAAAGACCACAAGTTAGGACACAAAACAAGTCTCTACAGGTTGCAGAAGATGGAAATCATATCAAGCACCTTCTCAGATCACAGTGGAATAAAATTAGAAATCAACTACAGTAAAAGTGCCACAAAACATTCAAACACCATGGAGGCTAAAAAGCATCTTATTAAACAATGAATGGGTTACCAAAAAGATCAAGATAAAAATAAAAAAACTTTCTGGAAACTAATGAAAATGAACACACAACACTTAAAATCTATAGGACACAGCGAAAGCAGTCCTGAGGGGGAAGTTCATAGCTCTACAGGCCTATCTCAAAAACAAGAAAGATCAATAATAAACTATTTAACTCTACAACTTAAGGAACTAGAAAGAGAACAAAAAAGAAAAGCCGGACTAAGTAGAAGGAAGTAAATAATAAAGTTTAGAGCAGAAATAAATGACAAAGAGACTAAAAATATGATACAAAATATCAATGAAATCAAGAGCTGGTTCTTTGAAAGGATAAACAAGATTGATTAACCACTAGCTAGACACATTAAGAAACAAAATAGAAAGGACCCCAATAAATAAAATCAGAAATGAAAAAGAAAAGGTAACCACCTACACCACAGAAAACCTAAAGAATTGTAAGAAAATACTATAAACAACCATATGCCAACAAGCTGGACAATGTGGAGAAAATGGACAAATTTCTAAAATTTCCAAAACTGAATCAGAAAGAATAAAAAAACCTGAATAGGTCAAGAAAAATCGATATGTTAGGAGAAGTAATAAAAAAAAAATCCTAGCAAATAAAAGCTTAGGTCTGGAAGGTTTCACAGGGGAGTTTTACTAAACATTCAAAGAAGTAGCTCCTCAAATGACTCCAAATAGTCCAAGAGAAAGGAACACTTTCAAACTCTTTTTATGAAGCCAGCATTTCCCTAATTCCAAAACTAGATAAAAACATTACAGGCCAATATTCTTGATGAATATAGATGCTAAAATCCCCAACAAAATATTAGCAAATTAAATCCAGCAATATATTAAAAAGATCACACACCATAACCAAGTGGGATTTATTCCAAGGATGCAAAGCTGGAACAATATTCACAAATCAATAAACATGATACATCACATACACAAATTCAAAGACAGAAGTAGATGCAGAAAAAAATTTGACAAAACCCATCACCCATTTTTAATAAAAACTCTCAGCAAAGTGGAAATAGAGGAAGCATACCTCATCATGACAAAGGTCATATGTGACAAACCTACAGCGAATATGATGCTCAGTGGGCAAAAACTAAAACCATTTCCCTTTAGAACAGGAACAAAGCAAGGATGTCTGCTTTCACCACTCTTACTCAACATAGTACTGGTAGTCCTGGCCATAGCAATTAGTCAAGAAGAAATAAAAGGCATCCAAATTGGAAAGGAGGAAGTAAATTCTCATTATTTGCAGATGACATGATATCATTCATAGAAAACCCTAAAGACTCCACTAAAATCTATTATATTTAATAAATGAATTTGGCAATGTAGCTGGATACAAAATCAACACCCAAAAATCAATTGTTTTTTCTACACCAATTATGAATTCTCAGAGAAAGAAACTGAACAAAAAGTCCCATTGCCATTGCAACAAAAAAATTAAGATACTTAGGAATAAACTTAACCAAGGAGGCAAACGATCTATGCTCAGAAAACTATAGGAAGTTGAAAAAAGAGATAGAAGAAGATATATAACAAGTGAAAGAATATACTGTGTTCAAAGATCAGTAAAATCAACATCATTAAAATGTCCATACTACCCAAGGCAATCTATAGATCCAATGCAATCCATATTAAAATACCAATAACATATATTTCACAGATCTAGAACAAATACTTCAACAATTTATATGGTATCAAAAAAGACCCCAAATAGCTGCATTAGGAGGAATCACAATACCAGATTTGAGGTTATACTACAAAGCCATCCTAATCAAAACAGCCTGCTACTGGCATAAGAACAGGCATATACTAGTAGACCAATGAAACAGAAAAGAGACCCCAGAAATAGACTCAAGCCATTACACTCAATTAATATTTGATAAAGGAGGCAAGAACATGGAGTCAATACAATCTTTTCAATAAATGGTGTTGGGCAAATGACACAAATACATGCCAAAAAATAAATAAAATGAAACTAGACCTTCAACTTACACCATACGTAAGAATGAACTCATTCTATCTAATAAAAGAGTAATATGCAAATTTAACCGTACCTTCACCACACCCACAAGCCATGCTCACAGTCATGCCCACCAGCCAATCAGGAGCAGATTATGCAAATAAACCCCAACCAAGATGGCTGCCACAACTGAGAGCAGGAGGAAGGCTTGGGTTTCCCCGGCAACAGAGGAAGCCAAGGCCTAAGCCTCCACTCAATGTTACAAAGTTTCGATTATAAAAGATACAGAAATGGCAGCAGCCACTGAGCTGGAGAGAACAGAGGCTTGGGTTTCCCTAGTAACAGAGGAAGCCAAGCTTTCAGCCTTCCATTGCTGGCCTAGGCCTCCACTCTAGGCTACAAAGTTTCAAACAGAAATGGCTGCTGCCCCAGAGCGAGCAGAAGGCTTGGCTCCACTCAAGGCTACAAAATTTCTATTGTAGACATAGATGAATCCCAGATACCATGGCCTCTGCTTGGGTTGAGGGGGGGAGGGGTGGTGGCTGGGCTGAAAACCTCCACAGGCCCTTCACCCAGGCTGCCCCTCACCCCAAGGGAACCCCCACCCTGATCTGGGACACTCTTCAGCAAACCAGCTGGCCTCCACCCATGCACCAGGTCTCTATCCTATCTAATAAAAGAGTAATTTGCAGATAGCCCATCACTCCAATACACAAGAGGGTTGCCCCCATGTGTTCGAAGATCCTGCCCCCATGTGGACACAAGATGGCCACCACAGATGGCCAGCAGGGCAGGGCCGTTGGGAGATTCCAGGCCCTGCAAGGGAGGGCAGTTGTGGTCAATCAGGCCAGCAGGGGAGGGAAGTTGGGGACAAACAGGCTGGCAGGGGAGCAGTTAGACATCAGTTAGGCTGGCAGGGTAGTGGTTAGCAGGTGATCAGGCTGACAGGCAGAAGAGGTTAGGGGTAATCAGGGAGGCAGGCAGGTGAGAAGTTTGAAGCCAGCAGTCCTGGATTGTGAGAAGGATGTCCGATTTGACATTTAGGCCCGATCAGGATCAGGCCTAAATAGGCAGTAGGACATCCCTCAAGGGGTCCCAAATTGGAGAGGGTGCAGGCTGGGCTAAGGAACATCTCCGCCCCCCTACCCCACGCACGAATTTTGTGCACCGGGACTCTAGTAATGGATAAAAGACTTAAATGTAAGTCATGAAACCATAGAAATCCTAGAAGAAACCATAGGCAGCAAAATCTCAGGCATCTCTTGTAGCAGTATGTGTACACATATGTCTCCTAAGGCAAAGGAAACTAAGGAGAAAATAAACAAATGGGATTACCACAAAATAAAAAAATAAAAAACTTCCACACAGCAAAAGAAACCATCAACAAAATGAAAAGGGAACCCATGTATGGGACAAGATATTGGGCAGTGATACATTTGATAAAGGGTTAATATCCAAAATATATAAGGAATTATACAACTTAACAAAAGGAAGACAAACAACCCAATTTAAAAAAAGGGGGGCAAAGGATCTAACTAGACACTTCTCCAAGGAGGACATACAGATGGCCAAGAGACATATGAAAAAAAATGCTCTCAAAATCACTGATTATCAGAGAGAGATGCAAATTAAAATGACAATGAGGTATCACCTCACACCTGTCGGAATGGCTACCATCAACAATTAACAAATCACAAGTGCTGATGAGGAAGTGGAGAAAAGGGAACCCTAGCACACTGCTGGTGGGAATGCAGACTGGTGCAATCACTATGGAAGACGGTATGGAGTTTCCTCAAAAAATTAAATATGGAACTGCCATTTGATCCAGTGATCCCACTTCTAGGAAAATATCCTAAATAATTTGAAACACCAATCAGAAAGTATGTATGCACCTCTATGTTCATAGCAGCACAATTTACTATAGCTGAAGTCTGGAAATAGCCCAAGTGGCCATCAGTAGATGAGTGGATAAAAAAGCTGTGGTACATTTACACCACGGAACACTATGCAGCAGTAAAAAAGAAGTATTTTTTACCCTTTGAGACAGTGTGAAGGAATCTGGAGAGTGTAATGCTAAAGTGAAATAATTCAGGAAGAGAAAGACAAGTATCACATGATCTCACACATGTGTGTAATCTGGGTAACAAAATGAACTGATGAATGGGGTGGATCCAGAGACATGGAAGCATAGAACAGTGTGCAATCTCAGAGGGAAGGTGGGGGAGGGTTGGTGGATGGAAGGTAATCAACCAAAGTGTATGCATATATGTATGGACACAGAAAATAAGGTGCTAAAGGCCTGGGATAGGAGGCAGGGGTGGGTTGGAGGGGTTCAATGGGGGGAATAAAGGGGACATATGTAATACTTTCAATAATAAATAATTACTTAAAATAAATAAAATTCACATCCTTATTTCTCTTTAAATCTGTAGAAACACTGTCTTTTCAGTTATCTCATAACAAAGTTAACTTTCATAATTTGCTTAAATAATATGAGGACTTATATTCATCAATAAAAAAATACCAAAATGGTACTTACAAATGCACCACACACGTCACTAATGTGGGAACTAACCCCACAACTTCCCAAATTATCAGCAACAACAACAAAAAGAATGAGGAATTTTGAATACCTTTATCTCATGTTTGAAAAGCCTGAAAGGTTAAATACACAGAAATAGTAAGTGTAGGATCCAGGTGTACTATTTTGCAACTCTTTCTGTAAATTTAAAATCATATCCAAATAAAAGGTTTTAAAATGCAATAATAATAATAATAATAAATAAATACATTGTGCCTAGCCTCTCTGACCACTAGATGGCGACAACCTTTTTAGTTTCAATTGCTATAGGTCAGTTACTTTCATGGGTGTGCTGCAAAAGGCACACACTGGCATGACACAAGAATTTTTAAAACATGAAATACCTGACTACTTAGTCAGGGGCAGTAACCTCTTTTCCCTTAAATTGTCAAAACATAAAAATGACAACAGCCAACACAATAGCCATCTTGTGTGAATGAATCAAAATTATACCGAGTTTGCCCTGGCCGGTGTGGTTCAGTTGATTGAACACGATCCCATGCACAGAGAGGTCACCAGTTCCATTCCCAGTCAGGGCACACGCCCATTGCTGGCAGGATCCCCGTTCGGGGGGTGTGCAGGAGGCAAGCTATCAATGGTTTATGGATGTTTCTCTTTCTCCCTCTCCCTTCCACTCTCTTAAATCAATAAAAAAACATTTTAAGGGGGAAAAAAAGTATACGTTTTGTTTGTTTGTTTTGTTTTGTTTTAGGACACAAAGTTTTCTTTATTTTGGGGGGCGGGGAAGGAATGCCACATTTCTACTCAATTAAGAGAAACATTTTTATCAGCACAGAGTTTTTTGTTTTGTTTTGCTTTGTTTCGTTTTTCACTTATCATGCCATGCATTCATAGGGAACGGGTTCCGGCAGCTCATGCTCCTTTCCATGGGCTCCCACACCGTGTACTTCTCTGGGTGGAAGAGGCTGATGCTTCAGGTGAACCCAGGTACCATTCTCTTTGGCTTCCTTCTTCTTCTGATCACTTCCTTTCATATCTCTTAGAGTGCTGAACATGCTCAATCCACACAGTAACTCTCTTGGCAAGAATCTTGCCCCTGACTTGCTCGTTCACAGCAATGCCCACTGCATGCTGGTGTCACTGTAGACTCCCAGTTTTGCCCTGGTGACATTGTGGGCCTTCCTTTTTGTATAGCGCCCATCTACTTGATGTCCACAATATCACCTTCTTGTAGATTTGCATCTGTGTGGTCAAGAGAACAGCTCCGTGTTTTCTCAAAAGTGTAGAGAACACATAGCAGGCCCTCTCCTCTTTCTCTTTGTGTTAGTCATTTCGGCGAATTATTGGAAGATGGAAGTTCTGACCCAGTGGTTGGCAAACTCAGTCAACAGAGCCAACTATCAACAGTACAACAATTGAAATTTCTTTTGAGATCCAAATTTTTTAAACTCAAACTTCTTCTAACACCACTTCTTCAAAACAGAATTGCACAGGCCATGGTATTTTGTGGGAGAGCCACACTCAAGGGGCCAAAGAGCTGCATGTGGCTCATAAGCTGCAGTTTGCCAACCACTGTTCTGGCTGAAAGGAGTATACTTTTTTTGTCAGATTGGCAAAACACATATTTTTGGTGTTCTGCATAATTTTAGCACTTGTGTGTTATGAGATTAAAAAGGTTGAAAATCACTACTGTAAGTAATTAACTCGGTGGGAAGTATTTGAGAGTACATAAAATGAATTCCACTTATTATTTTTTGGATCCTATAGCAGTGCACTGCTTACAAAAATGAGTCTAAAAATGTTTGTTGTACTTCATTTTTCTGACCAATATAATAGGTATATCCAATTTCTCTTTAAATTCTTTTATTTATTTACAAGTTTAATTAGTTGAGGTTTGCTTTCCAAAAGCCAATTGAAAAATATTAAAATCCAATATACCCATTTCTACTGAACCAAAATAATATTGGTAACCTTGGATAGTTTAAATATGGTATGGTTAATAACATAAAATAAAAATTTCTAATTTCTTATAACTTGTTTTGTATAGGGACTCCTGCTGACTGAATTTTGAATGAGTTACTACTGCCATCAAGTGTTAGAATTCACTCAAGTCACACAAATGCACAACATTCTATGGCATTTTCACCTTAATAACACAATGCTCTCCATAACATAACGTATGGCAAAACCATGACATTATATGACACCAGAATTTCAAATGCAACAATGTAAAGTCTGCATATATTTTGGCCATATTTTGCCAAATTTACTCAATACATATGGCAAAGAGACTTCATGTTGAGTTCGATTTCCTGCCTCTCAGTATTCATTCCTTTGTTTAATCCTTGCTTCTAACCAATAGAATATGGAAACGTTGATGGATGTCACAAATGTCAAGCCCATGGTTATGATACATGTGTTTATGTGTGTGTGTGTGTGCACGTGTGCATGCATTTATTATGCTAGAAAGCTCAGGGGGGATCCTCTTTGCTGAATTGATGGGGTAAGTAGCTCTGTTGAGGAGGCTGGTGGCATGGGTCAGTGGGTAGCCTCTAGAAACTACAGTTGTTCCCTAAGACCAGTGGGTGGCCTTTAAACCTGAAAGTATCCTCCAGCCAACAGACAGCTAAAAGGCGGAACCCTCAGTTATTCAGCAACAAGGAAATAAAGTCTGCCAATAAGAAAAATACTCTTGAGTGCAGATTTCCCCAAGTTGAGCCCTAGGATGAGAACACAGAGTGCCAGATGCTTTGATCACAGCCTAGAGAGACCCACGGAAAGGACACAGTAGGCTGTTCCCAGAACCAGGATACTCAGAAAGTCTGAGAGAACAAATGTATGCTGTTTTAAGTAAGCAAGGTTGCGGGAATTTTTTAATGAAATAACAGAAAACTAATACCATATACAAAAACAAGGTAAATGTGTTGCATTTTAATATTGAATCAGAACTTTTCATTTCACAATGTTTGAAGAATAGGGCTCAATTAAAATATGTCTTTAAAACTCCGTAGTTGTATTCCTGAAGGATGTGTGTTACACATTCTGGTGTTAATTTTCTTAGATAATTAACCAATACATGAACAATTTGTATTATAATGCCAATATGTTCAAAAACTAAAAATCATACATTGTCATTTGCTGCTTCTCTTACAAGAGAAGAGAGGGTGAGACAGCAATGTGCTGTTTTTAATAGAAAAATGAAAAAAGTATAGATCTATCATGATACAAAAAGTATACAAAACCAGTATTATTTGTATAAAGTTTACATCAACTGATCAAAAAAGGATGTCTTAGTTATCTGACAGTTAATGATCTATTTTGGATATGTCACATGTCCTTAGAAAAATAAATGTGGGATATCACCAGCCTGCGTTGTGTTACACAGAGCAGGCACATGTTAACCATCAAATGTTTGGTTCCATATCCTGAAAGGGATGCTGGAGGCTAAAGGTGTTAGCACTCTGCACTTGGAGTCAAGTAGGCTCATCTTCAGCAAACCACAGGGCAAATAAAATTGAATGAAGCTTGTGGCATCTACAGGTCCCGGGCAATGGCTACAGTCCTGATCCAGGAACCTCCCAAACTGTCCTTCGTTTTCAACCAGGAATGCATAAATAACCTTTACAAACTTCAGACTTCCCACATTTTGCTTCTTGTCATTTAATGGAAGCATGCATAGACTCAGGTTCCTAGTGGGAAGTGTTCCATTTTGCACGGTTTTACTCACCACAGGAGAGGAATAAAGGGGATACACTCTGGGACAGTTTTCTCTAGGGTCAAGCCCAGTAGCATTTACTTGATATTTCCAAAAAGTGGGTCAAGGGGACACAAGGGTGGAGATGCCTGTTTTTGGCATAACCACAGGGTTATCTTTACACATACTGTATCAACTCCTTTAAAAGCGCTCAAGTATTCAAACATGATAATGGTGCTATTTCATAGTTACTGAGTGCTACTGAGCACCTGCACAGAGTTAATGCAGTATCTTCTTTAGTCCTTACACAAGCCTGTGGAAGAGGTACTATAACTACACTCATGGCACAGGTAAGGAAGGAACTGGAAGCTTAAAGAGGTGAATGATTTGTGAGTTATTTTTTAAACAGCCTTTTATTTTTTAAACAGCCCTTCTTTTTTTGGGGGGGGGGATGAGGGGGGAGCAGTTTTAGGTTCAAGCAAAATTGAGCACAGGGTACAGAGATTTCCTATATGCTGCCTCCCCCCCCCTCCCCACCCATTCATACCTCCCCCATTATAAACATTCCTTCTAGACTGGTACATTTGTTACAATGGATGACCTACACTGATACATCATTGTTGCCCAAATCCCATAGTTAACTTTAGAGTTCACTCTTGATGTGCATTCTATGGAGTTGAAAGAATTCAGGATGACATGTATTCACAAAGTTGTATCATTCAGAGTAAGTTTATGTCTACTTAAATCAAAGCCCAAGGAGTGAGAGGAGGAGAGGAGAGGAGAGGAGAGGAGAGGAGAGGAGAGGAGAGGAGAGGAGAGGAGGGGGGAGGGGAGAGGGGAGGGAGGGAGGGAGGGAGAGAGAGAGAGAGAGAGAGAGAGAGAGAGAGAGAGAGAGAGAGAGATTGGTTCCTCCAGGTACATGCCCCTTGACCAGGAATCGAACCCACGACCCTCCCTGCACAGGCCAACACTCTAACCACAGAGCCACGCAGACCAGGGGCAAAGCCCTTATTCTTTACCCCATCCTTTAACCATAATACCCTAAAGGCTCCCAATGTATGTGCTGTCTGGCCAATAACGGAACCAAAGGAAATACATACTATTTGCATTTTCAAGAACCCCTGGATTACATCAACGAACGTCTGCGTCCTATATTACCATTAGCAAAGTGCTGTCTCACACTGGTCTCGTTTGCTATTCGTAAGAACCCTATTTAAGGTGGGTGTGCAGTACACAGCATGCTGATGTTAAGAATTTAGGCTCTGGGGTCAAAGGAGCGCAAGCTTACATTTCAGCCCTACAGTTCATTAGCCCCACAACCTTGGGCCAATCACCCTCTCGGGCCCCAAACTGCCAGGCGTGGTGACTACGCCCACCACCTCCCAGGCAGGCGTCAGGCTCGTGTGCATGAGCCCCAGCACACAATAAGCCACGCAACAAACGTCTGCCACCCTGGTCCACGCGCATCGGGAGCCCCGGCTCCCAGAGGTTGGAAGCGTAGGCACTGACCATAAAGGTCAGGAGCCGGGGCCCCGCTTTCTGACGCGGAGAGCATTCTCCCTACCCCCCTTTCTCCTTGCAGGGGTTGGATATACGTTTATTCGTTTATGAGTGCACAGTGCCCCCACCCCCCACCCGCACCCCGTGTTGTTCAGCCGCAGGGCCGGCTTCTACATGCCCACGCCCGCAGGGGGGGTGGTACGCAGGGCAAACTGCCTCCAGCGTCTCCTAAGTGGGACAACAGAAACCCAGCCACCAGCCCCCCGCCCCTTAGCACTGCGTCACAAGCCCCCTGCGAACGTTCACGGGGCACCTGGTTCTGGCCCGAACCCAGCCTGCGTGCGCGGGAACGACCTCGACGCCAATTGGCTGTCGCCCTGGGCAACCAAGGACGCGGTGTGCGCGCGGGGTGGGGGGGCGTCCCGCCGGTATTTAAAGGCTGTCGTTGCCCGCGCCACCTCAGTCCGGCCTGGACGCCGGCGGAGACGCACCTGGGTGGAGAGGGAGCCTCGAGGTAACGGGGGAAGCCCCTGCCTCTCCAGCTCGAACCCCCGGAGGTGGTGGGGGCGTGTGTGGGGCGCCTGCCCCTTTCGTGTTGAACCTCAGCATTGGTGTCCCCGCCCTCTTTACACAGCGCCAGCCCCACCTAACCCACCTGGGCGAGACCTCCCGGGGCGAAGGCCCAGAGACTCCCACAGAAGAGCGAGCGAGCGAGAAGAGGGTCTCTCCGGAGGGTAAGGCCGGACCTCAGGCTGGCACTTGGTGCTGTGCGGAGGGACACTGGGTGACGAGGCTGCACAACCTCGGATCTGGCCAAATTTGAGGACAGCTTTTTAGGACGCTTCCACTTTTAGACCTCTCGGAGCTCCCCGAACCATGACCCAGACCCTCAATAAAAGGGAAGCCCCTCTTCACCTGGGCGGCGGCTGGGCCTCCTCTGCCCCGTTTCGCACTGGGTCCTCCTGCCACGGAAGGCGCAGGGGCGCCCCGATTTACAAGCGGCGGCAACACTATGGCCCCAAGTCTGAGTATGAGCCCCAGAGAAAGCAGCCGAAGTCACGGTACGGCCAGGGCCCCTGGTTCCCACCACCCCAAAGTCCTTACTGGAACATGTACTCTAACTGGGGGTGCTGGGGAGGGCCCTGGTGCCCACCTCCAATGGGATGCCGGAAGCCCCCCAGCCCTGGGCTAGTGGCCCGAATGTATGGCCTGCACCCATTCTGCCTTTGCTGCTGCTGCTTCTGCTGGCGTGGGCCCTGGAACCCCGGCTGGGCGAGGGCCCCTGCCCGCAAGAAGCGCTGGGGCCGCAGGGGCCGAGGCCTGCGCCGCCAGCCGAGCCGCCCCGTCCCAAAGAGCCCCTCCGTGGAGGTGAGCCCCCTGCTGCAGCCCGTCAACCTGTACGGATGGCGGGCGCCCGGTTTGCGGGCGCCCCGCAACACCACCCAGTTCATCATGGACCAGATCTACGAGGACATGCGGCAGCAAGAGAAGCTGGAGCGCCAGCAGGGGGCGCTGCGGGCTCAGCAGGCCCAGGAAGGTGGGGACGATGCGCTTCCCAGTGGTGATGAGGAAGACCCAGAGCTGCAGGACGCTTTGTATGGCTTCGGGCAGAATCCCTCTCTGGCCTTAAGTCCTGCCCCAGAGGAAGAGGAAAACCATTCTCCCGCCCCCCCACAGCTGGTGGAGGAAGAGGAAGAGGAGAAATATGATGAGGAGTGCGATGAGGAGGAGTGCGATGAGGAGGAGTGCGATGAGGAGTGCGATGGGAAAGACGATGAGAGCGAGGAAGTGGAGAGCGAGGGCGAGGAGGAGGAAGAGGCAGAGGCCCAAGATGAAGAGGAGGTGGAAGAGGCGGCAGAGAGAGAGGAAGAGGATGAAGCAGAGGAAATAGCAGAAAAGGAGAAAGGGCTAGAGGAGTATGAGCAGAAAGAGTATGAGAATCATTTGCCTCTGGAAATCCCCTTATCGTTCCTTATGGCTGAGGAAGAGAGAGCAAACTTTATAGACTGTTCTTTTTTGAGCCCAGACTAGGTCATTTGGAGCGCGTCACAGGAAGCTCTCCTCCTGTTACAGGACACTAACTGTTAGAAAAGGGATTTGAGAAATGGGATGCATTAGAACATATTAAACACTAATTCAAAAGTGAGTTCCATTAATAAAAATATCCATGTAAACCCTTTCTTTGGCCATTATAAAAATTTAAAAAATTGTGTTTGTGTGTGACTGTGGGTGGGGGAAGGTGAGCTTTCAAACATAATTTTTAATTCAAAATGATTAAAGGCCAAATATTTTATTACTTACTACAGTTTGAATGTTTTCATTTGGTGTTTTCCTTTCTAGACATCCAAGTTTTACTAATTCTGGCACTACTAAAAATGTGTTGTTGCTTTTTTTGCTATATCAGGTATATGATTTTATCTACTTAATGAGCTTGAAATCAATAGCTATTTTAACTATTACATCCATAAGGAGCACGTGCCATTTCTACTGAACATCCGTCAGTGCTCTTAACCTGATAACCGAACTTATTAAAACTATTTATTTAAACTTTTCTTGTAGATTTTTCCACCTTCAGAGTTGATTTTTGAAGGCTGTATTTTGGTAGCCCCATTTTCAGTCTCCGTGGCATCGCTCATTTATAGTTCTTGTTCCACAGTGCCATGGATCTTCCTCAGAAGAACATGAAGTTGCTTCTGTGGAACTGGTTATCTGCCATGGCTTCAACAATCCATACCATGCATGGAGAAGATGGCCCATGGTCAGAAGTCAACTTGCACATCTAGTTAAAACCCAAGGTAACTGCAAGCAATGGAACATAGTTTAGATTTTGAAGCCTTGTTCCTAGATATATGCCTTGTCATAAGTTCACAGGGACCATAAAATAACTTTTTGCAGAGTTGATTTTAAATATTATTGACATTTTGGGGTGGAATACCATTTCTTTTACTTATAAAAGGATAAAGCAAAGATGTGTAAGTGCAAGCTTGCAAAGATGTATAATTTCTAATGTCACTACAAAACTACATTATTCAAAACAATAGCTTTTACTTAGACTTTTTTTTTTAGGAATAATACATTTTTTCTTGAGCATTTAATTATCAACTTAAAAATGTTTACATCCATAGCATATTTCCAGCATAGATGGATTCCATAGATGAAGAATTTAAGCCTACCATTTCAAAAATTGTATCTTGACAAACTGTACTTCTAAGTATAGTTTTAACCAACATTTAGTATTTATTTGGTGAAGACTATCTGGTGATATCTTACCTGGATCTTGAGTTTTATTCAGACAGCTTTTAGAGTGATAACCTTAAGCTGTTGGAAAATAATAGAAATAAAGTATTAAGTGAAATTATATTGCTTCTGACTTCTTATTATTTAAATACTAGAAATATACTTCAGTAGCCAACAGGATGAACAGAAGAAGAAAAACTAATTCAAGCATTGTAAGAATTTTTAAATGACACCAAACACTCCAAACTATAGCAGTGAATAATCAAACATTTATTTATACTCTAAGTAATAATTTCCTGCATGATGCAATTTCTGAGTTCCCTACAAAAGTAGTTTAAAATTGGCTAGTTATATGCATCTTTAATGTATATATGCAGAGGGAAATCAAGAATTCTGCATCTGGTCAATCCCAATACTGGTCAATAAATCTTTACAAGGTATAACTCCATAAAGAAACCCTTTCATTTAGGATTGAGTTTTTTACAATCACATCTGGATAATTCTCAATTTATTTTACAAAATATCCTACTTTTAAAGATTCAACGCAGTGTCTCCACACACGCACAGTGTCCCTCCACTAGTCATTGTAAAAGATGTAAACATGAGCAATGACTCAGTGCTGGGGTCTTTTCCACATCTACTAGGGTTTAGGAATCTAGAGAAGGACTGTGCATAAGTGAATAAAGAGACTAGAGAAGAAATATGAATTTGGAGGCATTTGGGGAGGCCAGGCAGATACTTAGTTGTAGTGACTAAACTCTCTGAATTTCAGGACCCCTGGCTTATTCCCACATTTTGCCCTATAGCAAAGCAGATATACATATCAAAGGTAAGGCTTGGTAAACAATAAAGGATTATCAGGGGAACTGCCATCAGCTGTCTGGCGGCAGGCAATAAAATGCAGATCTTCAGCCTTACTGAAAATGCCCATCAACCTTCTGAAGAACTTCTCCAGTTTATTATGTCCTGCCTCCAGCTGGACTTAGCCTCCAGCAACTCAGAACTTCATCCTAGTTTATGTACCATTAACCAAGAAATAGTTACTGAATTACTGGGCGTTAAGCACTGTGAAGAGTATAAGGGTACAATGATGAATAAGCAAACCCCCTAGTCATGTTGCTTATAGTGCAGTAGAAAATAAAAACATTAAATGAAGAGTTTGAAAAATGCTTGCTGCAACTATTCTAAAGGAAATGCACCACTATGAAAGTATATGAAAACCCAGAGTGAAACTGGGGGTGTTTACTGTGGGCAGAGGAAGCTATGGGTCTAAAGGCCTAGAGCTAGGAGGAGCTTGTGCCTTGGATAAATTGAGGACAGGGAACCAGGGTGTTCTGCAGGAGTGGCCAATGAAAGGCGCGGGAGGTAAGCAAAAGCCATATTACCTGTTCATTTGTGTGCTATCCATACCTTCTGAATAGACACCAACAAAAATTAAAGGAAGAAACATCTGATTTCTTCACATTTTTTTATTAGACAGGTATTGTGATGGTCGTTACTGATCCTGACCACTGACAGGAAATAATTAAATCATGTCAAGGGTAAGGGATTTGGTCATCCAGTATACCTATGATCCTTTTCAGAAACCCCCCTTATATGATCATGTAATGACGGTGCCCTGCTCAGCATGACTGGAGCACCATAATTGTAAACTCCCTTGCAGAACATCTGCATAGCTTGTTCAGTACAATTGGGGATTCAATAATAATAGTCTTAATATGACTTAGAATACACCCAGTCATTCGTTTTAAAGGTAAGTGTACTCTTGAAGAAAACACATTTTTTAAAAAATACATTAAGCTCATTATTAAAGTACTTTCAAGTTTGTTGAGTGAATACAATGGTAATGAAGTGCCACTTAGTTGTTTATTTCAAGAATGGAGGTATTTCCTTTATTATTTGTCAGAAAAATAACACAATATATTTATAAGGTCTGAGCTTGAAAAATCTTTGCTGTCTATTCTTAGATGGTTTTCCAAGTAGATATTCTGATATTTTTCTTTTCTAGTGACTGGCAACAGCATTTGTTGATTTATCTTCATTTCTTGGACTTCACAATAAGTTAAGGAGATTTTTTTTCCTGTGAAAAATTAGCATTTTAAGGATGGCAAATATACTTAACATTTAGAGATCAACTCTGAATTCTGAATACATATGCATATAAAGACAGTAATTCCACCATAGTTTTCATTAAAATAAACACATAAGGTAAAATAACCAGTCCTGTCAGCTACGCAAAACCTACAGCATCTGCAAAGAAAATGATACTCATATCACCCCATTAACCAGTAAGTAGGACAAGAAAGAGGTAGTGCACCATTTCTTGTACAAAAAGTTTGCTGATTTGGTTAGAACCCATGCCCAGTTTGCAGGTTCAACCCCAGATAACAAGCCTGCCTGTATGAGGCAGCCCATTGATGTTTTTCAATCTCTCCCTCTCCCTTTCTCTCTAAGAATTAATAATATACTAGTAGAAATTAATTTTTTAAGAAAATGGCTTATTTATCTTTTAGAGCATAGTTAAATATGTGCAGCTATGTTGTTTATATTTAGGCAGATTCAAATTAATATAGTCACAATTGAAAATTACTCTTAATGCTTCTGAATCACTTTGGCCTAGATATCTGAGGATTTAGAGCAAAATCAGAATGTGGCTGTAAATTGTTTCAGTACTAGCATTGTTCTGCACCAATTTACTTTTAGCCCCTTAATGGAACATAGCCTCCCATCAAGGTCAGCTGATGAAAGAGAAGAGTCTGGGCAGGTGTGTGTTGTCACTCCTGCCTCAGAGACCCATAGCAGTAGCCTCATGTGTCTGTTTCCTGCATCCCGCTCAGGCCTATTGTGAAGAGCAAATAACCAAATATTTAAGAAGAATTGCATTACAGACTTAAATCACTATTAACCCCATGTACACTAAACTACATTTTATAATCAAAATTATCAACTGAAAATCTCAACATGAGATCAGCCTAGATTCGTTAACAAGGCTCAGAAAATCTCATCTCATTGCAATTTTTTGGACTGAGGTAAGCAATTATTTAGCTTTTACCACTGAACTAATAATGAATCTACTTGTTCTTGAAACTTAGCTTTAGCTTCTGTATACAAATAGTGTACAAATGCAATGGTCTGGTGCCTTGATATTGGCACCACCAATATTGGCACCACCTGAGAGACAGTTAGAAAATGCAGATGCCTTAGCTCCAATGCAGATCTACTGAGTTAGAATCTACTTTGTAGCATCTAATTGATATAGATGCACATTAAAGACTCAAATGCTCTGTTGTTTTGGCATTGCAGAGTTCTCATAAGAATTTCATGTTTAAGATTGTGGATTCTAGGTTCAGATTTTCCATTGTTTATTACTTTAGTGTCCTCAGAAATGTTACTGACATTGAGGCTTCTCATTTTCCTTGTCTGTACTATCTCTTGAGATTAAATGAGATTATGAAGATTAAATGAGCCAATACTTAGCCAGTACTCAGCACAGTGATATTCAATACTTACCAGTTGTATTAAGAAGTCTTATGCACAGAGGAGACCATTTACATAGAATGTGATATCTGAATGTCACTTGTTCATAATTAGAATGACCAAAAATGTAAAATCTCACAAGATAAAACATTGATTAATTACTTTGATTTGTTTCTCCTTGGATAACTACAATCACAAAAACTACTTTGAGCTGCACATACCGTGTGAACCAATTAAATCTCCGAGTTGGCTTTGTCCTCAAAATGCATGTCCTGGCCTTTATTTCCTCCTCCTTTTGCTAGTAAATGATGTTTCATTTCTTTCTATGGCTGACATAATATCTTAATGCTAAGAATTACCCATTTGAGTCAGGACCATTCTTCCCTATCTAAGCAATGGATATTAGAACACATTTTTTTCAAACTCAAAATACATGGATCATAACGCTTAAATTTGACAACATTTTATGCTGTACCTAAAGATATTGAAAATTCCAATAAATATTAAATAGCTGCTATAGACACTTAAGTTATACAGAAAATAGATGTAAGATTCCAAAAAAACATTGAACATATGCAAGGTTTTTAGCATTATCAGATTTAAACATAACCACACTATGAATTAATGCTTTACTTTCCTTCTATAGATGAAGAAACTGAAATGCAAAGAAGTAAATTGGGAACTCTAATACTCTATTTTGAGTTCAAAGTTGTAGGTACACATGTTATTGGAACATATCCCTCTGTTGCCTTATTTAAGGCACTCTGTTCAAGAATAAATTTTTTTTCATAAGTCTGACCTGAGTTCCAAGGAGGGTCGGAAAAAGGATATAGATAGTATCTGCAATATGGGATTGATAATAGGGACACCTAAAGACACAATACTGGTATTTCTGTCTCCATAATAATTTCTAGAAGTAGTTTTGCAATAGATATAAATCATATGATGACAATCTGACAACTTGTTTTTCAATGTTTTCTGTATATGTGGGCCAATATGCATATATTAGGTGGGGAGAAAATTAAAGTACAATAAATTAGTCTAAGATGTAGTTGTGTTGCTTCTTAACTATAATTAAGGTGAAATAAAAAGTTTACTTTAAAAATATTCATAAGAATTTTAGGTAATTTTATGTGTGTAAGATAATTGGATATCATTCAAAATGATACCTCATTATTAAAGGTTCTGTCTAGTGCTATACATAAAAATAATATATTTTCAACTTAATGGTTTCACATGGCATTTGAACTTTTTAGAGTGATTTACATTTCTTTTATAAAATATTCAGTAGTCTCTCCTATGAATACATTTTGATTTTTAGCATGCCACTTCTAGTTCTTATTAGTTAAGACTTTTAATGGGTATGAATTAATTACCAGCTCTCACAAAAGCCACTATTAGATTAGACATTTCATATGACATTTGCCAATAAATAGCACTACCAAAAGCAAAATTATAATGTGCTCTATATTAATTGTACCTATAGATTGTAGCATTCTAATGAGCTGAGAGGTTATATGTAAAATGACAAGTTTATGTTAAAAACAAGTGACTATATTTTTTTCCTCTAGCAGATATTCCACAGTCAATGTTCATCTTTTTTTTTCTTAAAAGAGGAATATTTAATGTTTTTTTTCTTAAAAGAGTTTTGTGAATTCCATACTATTCCCTGCAATGAACCCATGATCTCAACTTATATACT
Source organism: Antrozous pallidus (assembly GCA_027563665.1). NCBI lineage: Eukaryota > Metazoa > Chordata > Mammalia > Chiroptera > Vespertilionidae > Antrozous > Antrozous pallidus. Next base: position 30,572,658 of record CM050513.1, read on the forward strand.
GGCACAAATATTTAAGTACAAACAAGATTAATAAAACTATTAACTATTTCTCTCATTTACTTTATATTTTGCCTTTTTATGCAGAACCATGTGCTGTACAACTAATAATGTATAGGTGCCACCTAGTGGCAGAGGTAAAACATTTAAATATGAACTACTGATCCTGGTGTTCCTGTTGTATTTACAGATGCAGTTCTGGGGGACATTTATATGTATAAATTAATATATATAATGGGTACTGTAAGGATGTTGTTACAACCACCATATTAAGATATTTATATTATTTATTTGAATGTGTTGCCATATACCTTGGCTTTTACTATATTTTTTACTTCTGAGACTAAGCCATAAATATAAACTGTCAAAGTTAGTAAAGAAAATAGGGAAAACAGACTAATAAGTGTACTTGGATTTCTATGAATTATTATTTCATGTAATTGTAATAATTTAATACTGTTAATTATAGGTTATCTAAAGGTGTACTTACACTAAATCTATTTTGAATTTTGACATTAAGATCACTAATGTCAGCAATCTGCATAGACAATATATTTGTATGTCCTTTAATAGAGATAGCAGAGAAGACATTTACATTTCTTATATAAAATATTGAGTAGTCTCTCCTATGAATACATTTAGATTTTTAGCATGCCACTTCTAGTTCTTATTGGTTAGACTTTTAATGGGTATGAATTAATTACCAGCTCTCACAAAAGCCACTATTAGATTAGACATTTCATATGACTTAAACTTTATCTTTAAAGCTTAAATTTTAAATCCAAATTGCTAAATGAAATAATGGTTAATACTTTAATCCTGAGAAACAAAAATGAGAATATGTGTTCATTGGCCATTACCTACTCTTAAATGCACTTCCTTTCTGACACTTGAGCATCACTTAATTTATTAATGATAACAGCCACCAATTACAGCACAACTTGTTAAGGAAAGAGACAAACCTGCTTGTTTGTTTGTCTGGCATCCAGAGGATAATTAATATCTTCATTACTGCCCCATTTCCAGCTCTTTTCAGCTGCTTAACCACTTCTATTGGGTGCATAAATCAGTGGTAAGGATTGGCTATGCCTTAGCCTGAAAGACAGTTTCCACATTTACAACTTTGTTAGTAATGCATTCATCAATTGCCCCAGAGCACCTTTGGAAAGGGTAGGTACCCCTGCTTTGTAATTTCTTCACACTCACTTCATTGACAATCTCATTAGCCTTTTGAAATTATAGTTAGTTGTCTATGGTTCTCTTCTACCTAAGAATTCTATAGGGCAAAGAACTAATTTTCCATTGTCCACGCACCTTAGGAGACCTCAATAAACATTTGTAATATTATGAAAAAATAAATGGAACTATGAAATAAATAAAATAAATATATGAAATGAACTATGATTATTAGGTAGTTCAAACAAGGAAGCATAGTGACTTATTCACAATGTGTGACCTAAAACTAGTTTCAGTAGAAAAGCTTAGACAAGGGTGAACAAGAAAGGAACCTAACCACAGCTCTTGCACTCTGGACTCTGTTACACAAGAGACATGTTCTTGTTGATAGATGGATCCTCATAGGAACTGGACAAAAAATTATTTACTGTAACAAGAAAGCTCTTGGCTTCCATTTTCTGGACCATGTATATTAATCAACTTAATAGTGCTCACAACAATGATTCTCCTCCCAAAGTGCCCCTGAACATACATTTTAAGTTCATTATAATTCTACAGTTTAAAGTACCTGAGTTAGCAGTTTATGACAACCAACATTTGTTTTATTCCATATTTAAAGGAGCTTTTGCTGAGACCTATGTCAGGGCCTATGCTAAGCACATATGCTTCGTTTACTAGTGAGAAAGCTGATGCCAGCAGCCCTTGAACACCTTACCACAGTTGCCCAGCTAATGGGTGAAAGGTTGGAAACTACACGGTCTGTTTCCTTAAATCATTGATTCTGCTCAGTGAAATGAAGGGGAGAATAATGAAATTTTAAATTCAGTTCAGATTATTCAAGGACATAACTCTGAGTCAATATCCAAGTCAAACTTTTGTAGCCATACTGCATATGATAATACTGTCCTGGAAAAATGCTGAGTCTCAGTAATTGGTGTCCAAAGGTTTGTGATAAATTATTTATGAGATGAGAAGTTTTAAGGGAGAAAAGAAGCAGAATGGAAAACTGCTAGAATATTCACATCATTAGAGTACTTTCTTGGGCCCTGGCCCCATTCTTCTAAGGTGAAAGTATAAAGCTTATTCTGATTGCAGAATTCTTAATTATCTAAATGAGGAATCAGCTGTCACTAATGGAAGGTGGGTGGAAATGGAAAATTACTCACTACTAGCAGGAGAAGAGCCTGAGGGCTGCCACACGCTGTCAGTTAGAAAAATATTAAATGTTGTATATATATATATATATATATATATATATACATATATATATATATATATATATATATATATATATAAAAGCAGCAGCCAGTATCAAGAGGTCATGGGTATAATAAAGAGTCCACGTGTAAAGCTGAGAAAAGTTCACTATAAGGAAAATACCTGGAATTTACTAAGAACCTAAATTGGAAATAAGAACATGTAATGTATTACAACTCCTATGTCACTAAGATTACTATCAGACCCAGCCATAAGTATGGATAAAAACAGGGAGTTGAATTTCAGTGTACCTTAAAGCCCTACTTTCTTCACAGTACTTTCCACTTGTCAGTGGCATGCATGGTCATGTTCTCTCTAGCTTAAGCCTCTCCAATGTTAAGTCTCACCTCTCCTTTAGTTTAAGACAAAGTTTTGTCCTTATAAAACAATTATTAAATTTTACATATATTAGAAGATATTTGGCAATTGGTAATGCCCAATAAATATTTTAGCATGTATTTTTTATGCTGTTTAGCAAAATTATTGACTTAGAGAAAAAAGTACCCATAAGGAATAGAACAGGAAGAGAGTTGATGGGAATTCAATGTGGTGACACATTGTTGATAGAGGTTAAAAGGAGGAAGGTGATTGGTCCAGGTAACATAAACAAAACAGATCCATAAGCATTTTCTAAAAACCTTAAGTCAAATGTGTTTTAAAATGCATAATTTTTAAGGCTTTAGGGTGTTCATTATTATTATTATCCATTTTTATATGAAACCTATAGGACACTGAAGTTTAGACTCATTACAGCTACTTTACAAACAGAAAATATTCAATGGTTGTTGAATTTACTATAATTTAGTGGCGTTACATGTGGGCTGGCAAGTAATTCAAATAATTTTATTAGACAGTAATCAAATATCAAGTTTAGTTACCCAAGTAAATAAATTCATAATTAATATATCTTAGAGTCTTTTCTATCTTATTACCAAATATATTAATGATTCCTTAAATTATATATGTGTATAAATAAAACATATGTATAAATATACATATATATTTTAATATGTGAAAATAGTTCTCTTTGTTGTACCTCTATCTATTAATTACCAATGGAGAGGTTTGGTCTCATAATCATCTTAAAAGCAATTAGAATAATTTATATTCACCTTTGACTTACAATTATTAACTACTAGCAGCCTGGTACACAAATTCGTGCACAATGAAAGAAATTAATTAGAAAAAAATATTTTAATACCACTATGTGCCCTTTCTCTATAATAAACACAAGACAATAAAACTTGTTCAAATAACCCATAAAGTTGTTTTCTCCCTGTTATGGTCTATTACATAATTCTTGATGCATTAGAAAGTCCTAATCCAGAGGCACCTAATTAACCAATTATTTTTATCTTCATACTGTGTGATTTAATTTTAGATACATTTTAGGAACTTATTAAGAGTAAGCTTTCGAAGTGAATAACTTTTTAATAAAGAATATAAATTTTTCCAGTTGCTCAATTATTCATTTAAACTAACTTAAAGATTTGTTGTTTTCTTTCAAGTTCCCATATTTTTCATATCATATATAAAAGTTACTACATGAATTATATTTTGTTAAATTCGTTTTCAGAAAATGAAGTGATTCTCTAAGGCATTTATCAAATATACTAGAGGCCTAGTGCAAGAAATTCATGCAAGGTTGAGGGGAGTGTTCCTCATCCCAGCCTGCACCTTCTCCAATTTGGAACCCCTTGAGGGCAGTCAGACATCCCTCTTACAATCCAGGACTGCTGGCTCCCATCTGCTCGCCTGCCTAGCTTCCTGATTGCCCCTAACCACTTCTGCCTGCCAGCCTGATCACCTCCTAACCACTCCCCTGCCAATCTTATTGATGCTTAATTGCTCCTCTGCCAGCCTCTTTGTCCCTTACTGCCCTCCCTGCAGGCCTGGGTCCTCCCCAACTGCCCTTCCCTGCAGGCCTGGGTCCTCCACAACTTCCCTGCAAGCCTGGTCACTCCAAACTTCGCTCCTCTGCTGGCCTGGTCACCCTTAACAGCCCTCCCCCATAGGCTTGATCACCCCAACTGTCCTCCCTTGCAGGGCTGGTCCCTCCCAACTGCCCTCCCCTGCTGGCCATCTTATGGTGACCATTTTGTGTCCACATATGGGCAGGATCTTTGACTACATGGGGGCAGCCATCATATGTATTGGAGTGATGGCCAGTTTGCATATTACTCTTATAGTAGATAGGATAGAGGCCTGGTGCTTGGGTAGGGGCCAGCTGGTTTGCCCTGAAGAGCGTCCTGGATCAGGGTGGGGGTTCCCTTGGGATGTGGGATGGCCTGGGCAAGGGGCCTATGGTGTTTAGCAGGCTGGCTGTGCCCCTTTGTGACACAAGTGGAGGCCCTGGTATCTGGGATTTATTTTTTTTCTACAATTGAAACGTTGTAGCCTGAGTGGAGCCAAGCTGTTGGCTCAATTCCCTGGCAGCAGCCATTTCTGTTGAAATTTATTTACCTTCTATAATTAAAACTTTGTAGCCTTAAGTGGAGGCCTGGGCAAGCCAGGGCAGGTGGAAAGCTTGGCTTCCTCCATCTCTGGGTGCAACTCAAGCCTCCCTCCTGCTCTCTATGGCTGGCAGCCATCTTGATTGGGTTTATTTGCATATTTGTTCCTAATTGGCTGGTGGGGCGTGGCTGGTGGGTGTAGTGGAGGTATGGTTAATTTGCATACTATTCTTTTATTAGATAGGATTAGAAATTAAAGAAAAGAAAAATAGCCTGAATAAATCAAATAAATTATTTTTACCTGAATAAATCAAATAAATTATCTCTGACTCTTGCTCTGATGTGAAGACTTGGCAGAAATTCTCAGAGCTAAATCAGTGAGTTTAAGGGGAAATGTTTTTCTACTTATTTCTAAGACTTAAGTGGAAATTCCTTTACATGCTAAGCTCTCAAATACTTTCAGGGTACTAATTAAAGTTACTGACTATATTTTAATTAAATAATTCGTTAAAAATGTAATTTTTATTCCTGTAATAAAATGTCGGGACTTGTATTTTTTCAAAATATTTCTATACATGTAGGAAAAAATTAGAAGTCAAGCCTTAATTCATAAACAGAAGCTATATATGCCTTTCTAATGATACATAGAAATAAAAATAAAATTATGCACAAACACACATTCTAGGCCCAGTAGGTCAGGTGTGTTTCCTAGGTTGCCCACCTCATTTGCTGAACATTTTATGAGGACATTTTACATGTTTTTCTTCTTAAATGTATCATTATGTGTTATATAATGTGTGTGGTGCATTGCAGATGTTGCTTTGACTTGCAATTTCCCCTAGGTGGCAATGTTTTCAAAGAAGATATGCCAGCATCTCCACCAAAGAGAATTGAGCTAGTATGAGTACTGAATATTTATATCCTACTCTAGCTACTATTTTCTTGGAGGCAAAGGGTATTGGAGACAATATGATTTTAAATTCTGTCTCCAAAATATCAGAATTTAAGAGATGGATATCTACTTTAAAAATGTTACTACATGTTTGAGAAAAGACACTTCAAAAACATTGGTTTGAAATAAGCTGGGGTTTTGGTTAATTATAGAGAAACTAAAATATTTTACTCAAATTTCAGCTTCTGGATTGTCAGTACCTCCTTTTCTAAAATCCTGACATTACAATTTAATGAAATGCTTCATTAATCTCTTTAGATTAATGTAACTTTTTTCACATTATGCACAGATGCTCTTATGTATTTACTGGTAAATGTAGGATGAAGCCCACTAACATTTTAGGTTCTTTCATAATACATTTTAAAAGAGAAACAGGCATTTACATAGAAAAAGTTAGACTACTTATTTGTAGGTAAATCATATGGAGTGAAAAATATTCTAACAAATATTCTAACATTCACAAAGATATGACCTTTTTTTTTTTTGCCACATTCTTCTTATCCTAATATCCATCTTTTAAGACTCTCACCCATCCACACCTGACATTTGCATATAGAAACTTAGCTTGTTTCTGCTTTGGAATTGTTTCATTTGTATTTACATTTTCCATTATTTCATCCTAAGTTTTAACCTTCCAGAGAGGTGGAGCTGGCAGTTACAAAGCAGGCCCCCAGTGTTTCTCTCCTAAATGCCATTGCAAATTAATTTGAAGTATCCTCTAATCCTCCAAAGAAAACATATATAGAATGAAAGGACCAATTAATATTTAGTTAGCTATTTGAAGGCAATTTCTTGTATATTGTGTACTTTGATGACCCTGGTCAGTCAGAAAACAGGAATTACATTATACCCAGTTACAGGTAATTCTCAAAGAAATGAAGGTCTTTAATTACAGTAAATTGGTAACTGAAAATCAGGACTCAAAGCCTTTTCTTTTGCCTTTGTAAGCTTGATAGGTCTTGGCTATGTCCAACTCTACAACCCAAATTCTATCTCCAGGGACTCACCCTTGGCTCTCCTTGCCCACACATACCATGAATGTACTGCTGTTTCAAAAAGAGGAGTTGTTTCAAAATTAAAGTGAAGTTCTCCGACTAAATAGCTTCTGGGAAAGGATTTATTGAACCAGCTTATAAAAACCTCTCACTTTCTGTTTGGTACGCTGAGCAGAGGCCATCAGCAATAAAGTTAAGCATTGGAGTCCAGTGCACTCACGCTAAAAAAAACTTGCCGGAATCCATTTGGATCTTTGACAGAGTAATTTCATATCTCTCACAACCTTATCCTTGGCCAATGCTCCAAATGCAAAGCCCATTGGCCCCTGTTATCTCAGATGATCCATCCACCCTCCCCTAAAGTCTCACTAGGGTCCCCTCTCTCTGATCGCTTTTCACACTTACCTCTCCTACAATCCTTCCCCTGGTACTTTGGGAAACCTTCAGTCAAGGCCAGCTGCAGGATTGGGAGGGCCCAGAACAGCAACATGTAAATGTGGGTCCTCTTTTGTGTAGAACACAGGTGTGTGTGTGTGCACACGCGCACGCATGTACGCACAAGGGTGTGCTTTTTCCTTTCTTTTCTGGTCTCTCTCTAAAACAACCACAGTGGTTTTTGAATAATTATTTAATGTCATGCTCCCTCAGGGAAAAGGCAAGTACATTCTCTCACAGGAGCCAGCCTGCCCTGCAAATTTCAGTGTGGGATTTGCAACCCTGACTCTTCACTGTCCCCTCTCCCCCAAGCCTTTGCCTAGTGCCATGCTCGGGGGCAGCAACAGTTTCTGGCAGTGGGGCGGGGGTGTGGGGCAGAGGTGGCCAGTGTCTTGTCCAGGGACAGTGGGAAGGCAGGACAACAGGTGAAGCAACAAGCAAGGTTCTCAGTCCCCATGCTTTCTCCATCATCCCAATAGATTTCACTTATAAAACACAAATTCAAAGATAAACTTAGTAAGAATGTCAAGGTGATTGCACAGAACATAAAGCCCCAATTTCTCGTTTGAGAGTGAGGCCCTCTTTGAGAACAGGAGGAGCACACAAGAGTTCAGGCTTGCCCCACCACGGGGAAATAGCTTTCCCAGCATCCTCCACTTTTCCCCAGACAGAGCCCTCTGGCTTCAGAGAATCTGGTGCTCCTCCGAGGAACTTAGTTTTTGTTTTTGTTTTTTTTTAGCTGCTTATACACGCACTGCTTATTCTCTCATGTTCAGGGGAACTAGGTGGAGCTGGGAAGTAATTCCAGCTTCATAATGTGGCCCATTTATATACCATTATTCTTTCAAACTTATGTAAATGAAATGTACATTTTCATCATGGCCTTAACCCCTCTGCACTTACATTTTTCATCTGCCAGACTGCTATACGTTATCTACCTTTCCCTGATCATTTTATTGCCTCTACAGTACAAACTTCCTTTCCATCCTCAAATCCTGCCATCCTCCCAGTTATGTTGGAAACTCAAAAGACAAATTGCTATATCATAGGCACTTGACTTCAACCTCATTAGCCTTCAATTTTACATTAGTTATTTAATTTTTGACACCGTACCCTTGTTTTTCTCAGAAACCGCTAGAACAATGAAATCTCAAATTTTACCTCTGAGTTCTTTGGCAACTTCCTTCTCTTAATTCTGTTCTCTAGCCTCTTATTCTTATAAAGAGTGACACAGCTATTTAGGAGAGAAGAAAAGATCCTTTGGATGCAGTAGAAATAAGTTTCTCATTTTGTCTTGAGGATTTTAAATTGTCCCATATCAAATTGTCCCATGCCTTATGTTTTACAACTTTAAAGTTGATGTTATGTACTTTTGATAGTACATATCACATTTCTAACCATCGCAAGCACACATGCGCGCGCGCACACACACACATACACACACACACTCTAAAAATGTGAGGAAGGGGAACACACTTTTTTTCCACTTTCCACCCTGCCAACTCTTCATGTAGGCTTACTATACATTTTTCCTTGACCTCTTTGAGACTCTCAGACTCTCCAAGACATATTTCCTTTATATTGTCAAGGTTCTTTCTGGCTTCTTTTAAATCTGTAATAAGTCTAAATTTCATGATCACTTGACTTGCTTTTTGAAACTATTCTCACGCCCTTAGTTTTTCCATTAAACTAGCCCAGAAAATCATGGCCTCTGAGTCAATAACAATGATCAAAATAGTACTGATCGTGGCATGTTTCACATGTTGCCTCTGATGTATTCTTCACAGAGATCATACGATGAGAATATAATTACCTCCAAGTTATAGATAAGGAAACTGAGGATCAGCAAGTTTCGCTAACTTTTTCTGAAGTTAGGAACTGTGGCTTTTAAACTTTAGTATGTGACAATATCCAATTATGCTTTCTGGGTTTCACCTCACATCTTCTGACTTGGGAGCATTTGCAAGTGGGATGGTACTCTGAATGTTTAACAAGCTCCCAAAATGATTCTGACACTCACTGAGGCTTATTTGAGGCTCCCATAACTGTCCCTTCAGTTTGCCTTTATTTGTACTTTCCCTGATAGAGGGAGATTTTCTGGATGGGAAAGGCAGCTGGGAAGCCCTTGTATTCCTTTTAGATTCTTACTGTGCTATTATCATTGCCCTCCTGCAACAAAATAACAATTATCTGTGCCCAAAACAAAGTTGACTTTTAAAAATAAATCATACAATGACTAATATGGAATATCAGTTAATTATATAAAAATAGTTGTATTTAAGTTACACTTGGAAGCTCAAGATTAGTTACTAGCAAGTCTAATCATTTTTTTATTTCTTTATTTTAGTTGATTTTTAAAAAACTTATTTGGACCATTGTGACTTTCAATAAAAATCTCCAACAATACCATAACCTACTGTCATGCCTCCAGTTCTGACCATGAGAAAATAAAACATATGGAGACATTTACTGACTCTCTGTATAATTATCCACACAGTGGCTATGAGTTAGAAGAATGTTATAAAATTTGTTATAATAATATATATTATATATATAATTATAGATAAATATATATATATATATATATATATATATATATATATATAAAATAGGCTGAGTGTCCCTCCAACTGTCCAACCAGTAGCTATGACATGCACTGACCACCAAGGAGCAGATACTTAATGCAGGAGCTGCCATGATGCACACTGGCCAGCACCATGGACCTGGCACTGACAAACCAATATTCACCTTCCCCCAAGTGGGACACAGGCCCCACCACCACCTCTGAGCAACACCCCACCAAATCACAGCCAATGCTGCCAAGACCCTTTGGTGCAAAATGCGGCCCACAGCCCAGCTTAGAAATGGTGTCTGTGGGTGCCAAGTAATGAAATCCCATAACAACTCCCAGCTTCCTCTTCCCTAGCAAGTAATCTCACAATTTCTTCAGCCCAGGAACAAGACTTGCTTTATAGCCAGGTGCAAGCATTTTACACTTTAACCAAATGTTTGTGAAGCATTTTTCCATGCCTCATTTCATTTGATCCTCATAGAAGTCCTGGAATAGGTAGATGAGAGGCTCAGTGGGATCCTATTTTCTTTTCATTAGCCAGAAAAGAGAGATTTAGAAAGTTTAGAAACTTGATCCCATTGAAAAATAAATAAGAAATGGTGGGCCTTGAAAATGACTTCAGGTTTTCTCCCTACATGCAATATAGTCAAACACTGCTGCAGTTAAATATTTTACTCTTTATTCTCCCTGCATGATCTACAATAATCTGCTTCATGTTGATATTTACTGCTGTGTTGCTGACAATTACCTGAAAGAGAAGTTGGGGTGCTTCACTGGGCTGGTAAAAGTTTAGCTAAATCAGAAAGCAGGTTTAATTAAGCAAGTTTATTCTATCCTACCTAATAAAAGAGTGATATGCAAATTGACTATACCTCCACTATGCCCACAAGCCATGCCCACAAGCCACGCCCATCAGCCAATCAGGAGCAAATATGCAAATAAACCTCAACCAAGATGGCTGCAGCCACTGAGAGCAGGAGAGAGTCTTAGGTTTCCTCGGCAATGGAGGAAGCCAAGCTTTTTGCCTGCCATTGCCAGCCACACAATGCTACAAAGTTTCAATTATAGAAGATATATCCCAACAGAAATGGCGGCAGCCATGGAACTGGAGAGAGCAGAGACTAGGGTTGCCCCCGGCAATGGAGGAAGCCAAGCTTCTGCAGCCCTGGCCATCCTAGGCCTCCACTTCAAGCTACAAAGTTTCAATTATTGAAGGTAAATAAACCCAAACAGAAATGGCTGCCACTGCAGAGCGAGCAGAAGGCTTGGCTTCACTCCAGGCTACAAAGTATCAATTGTAGAATACATGTAAATCCCAGATACAGGGACTCTACTTGGGTCGCAGGGGGCCGTGGCCAGCCTGCAAACCACCACAGGCCATTCACTCAGGCTGCCCCACACCCCAAAGGAACCCCCACTCTGATCAGGGACACCCTTCAGAGCAAACCAGCTGGCCCCCACCCATGCACCAGGCCTCTATCCTATCTAATAAAAGAATAATATGCAGATTGACCATCACTCCAACACACAAAAGGGCTGCCCCCATGCGGTAAAAGATCCTGCCCCCATGTGGACACAAGATAGCCACCACAAGATGGCCAGCAATGGAGGGTCGTTGGGGAGGTTCCAGGCCCTGCAAGAAATAGCAGTTGTGGGCAATCAGGCCAGCAGGGGAGGGCAGTTGGGAGGGACCAGACTTGTAAGGGAGGGCAGTTGGGGGTGATCAAGCCTGCAGGGGAGGGCAGTTAGGGGTGACCAGGCTGGCAGCAGAGGGAAGTTGGGGGCAAACAGGCTTGCAGGGGAGCAGTTAGACATTAATCAGGCTGGCAGGGTAGTAGTTAGGGGGTGATCAGGCTGGCAGGCAGAAGCAGTTAAGGGCAATCAGGAAGGTAGGCTGGCAAGTAGTTGGGAGCCAGCAGTCCTAGATTGTGAGAGGGATGTCCACTGCCTGTTTAGGTCCGATGCCTAAATGGGCAGTCGAACATTCCTTGAGGGGACCCAGATTGGAGAGGGTGCAGGCTGAGCTGAGGGACAACAACCCCATGCACAAATTTCATGTACCGAGCCTCTAGTGTGTGTGTATGTATATATATATATATATATATATATATATATATATAGTCTATGTTGACTCACGCATATGCAATACATATAAGGCTCTCTCTGACACCAATTGCAGGCATATGTTTCAGTTTGTCATTGTTGATCATGAATTTGGTTGACACTTTTATTATAAATATTTCTTCTAATTAATTTCCTGTCAATGTGCATGAAATTCATGCAGAGGGCCGGGGTGTCCCTCAGCCCAGCCTGCATCCTCTCCAAACTGGGACCCCTTGAGGGATGTCCAACTGCTGGACATCCCCCTTACAAATCCAGGACTGCTGTCTCCTAACCACTCACCTGCCTGCCTTCTTGATCACCCCTAACTACACGGCCTGCTGACCTGTTTGCCCTCAACTGCAGCCCCCTGCCAGCCTGCTCACCCTCGACTGGTCCCCTCTGCCAGCCTGCTTGATCCCAACTGTCCCCTGGCCAGCCTGATCACCCCCAACTGCCCTCCCCTCCTCATCTGATCACCCTTAACAACCTCTGCCTTAGCCCCATCACCATGGCTTTGTTCAGAAGGTTGTCTGGAAGGTCTCATGGTCTAATTAGCATATTACCCTTTTACTAATATAAATAATATAAGTAAATATGTGACTTTAATTATATCAATAGAAGAAACAGCCAGAATTTTGTTTTTTATTTAATAACCTGTAATTTTTCTGGCTTATTAATAATCAATCTATTATAGAGACTGTTGCCTTTCGTTTTTATTTTCTTTTAGACTATTGCCTTTGAAATTCTGGAAATCTACATTCATTATAGGGAACTTTACTCTTCCACAATTCTTATACTTGCATGTTAACTTGATTTAATTGCATTCATAGTATTCAAAAGTCTTCAGTGTATCTGAAATGTTATATTCCATTCCTTATTTTCTTCTTATGTCAGCGGCTGCTTTGCCCAATGTAGACAGCTGGGATAGCATATGTTTCTTTAACAGAAACCTTTAAAATTTAAAATTTGGAGAGCACATTTTTAAAATTCTTCAGAAAGTAGGGTGCATTTTGCTTCTTATGAGACTTATGAGATATCTGGAAGAATTCAAACATCAACATGCAGGAAGGCTCATTATATACTTGAAGGTACACTGTAACAGTGAAACTATTGTAATAACGTGGTTATCAATAACAGGAAAGAGGTAAAGGGAAGGCCAGATAATATAGGTATGCCATTTGTACCATTTTTCCAGGAAGCTACAGTTTAACATTCTCCAAATCTGTTCCCCACAAATCAATGTGGGAAGGGACTGGACAGAGGCAGTTTAATACATGCTCAGTAAGGTCTGTTTGATGTGGGAAGGTACCTGCCTATCAATCAAACCTGGGAACTAATCATTGTCTGGAATAGGTATGGTCACTGCAAGGAGGTGAAACCTGAGATACATAAGTTCCTAATCAAAGGGAATTATTGCTTTTGGCCCTCTTGTGCTCCTAGCTGTCTTATTGCTGGAGGCATACTCTTCTGAATTCACTCATGTTTCCCACAGTTACATGGACTGCACTCACAATGAATTGATGGACTGGAATCAGCCTGGTGATTGCCAGACTCAACTCCACCAGGGAACTTTGGACACTGGCTTTGCTTCTAATTGTAGTGAACTCCCAGCTCAACATTTCCCAGGACTGGTTTAATGAAAATGGACTTTGCAAACTGAGGGCTATAACTGTACACAAATAATAACCAATCATTCTCCCATACAAATCTTATAAAATTCTTTTTATCAAGATACTAGAGACCCATTGCATGAAATTCATGCATAGAGGGGAATGTGTCCCTCAGCCCAGCCTGCACCCTCTCCAATATGGGACCCCCCAAGGGATGTCCAACTGCCCATTTAGGCCTGATCCAGGTATGATCAGGCCGAAATGGGAAGTCAAACATCTCTCTCAAAATCCAGGACTGCTGACTCCCAACTGCTCACCTGACTGCCTTCCTGATTTCCCCTAACCACTTCTGCCTGCCAACCTGATCACCCCCAACTACTCTCCTGCCAGTTTGATTGATGTCTACCTGCTCTCCTTCCATCCTCTTTTCCCCTAACTGCCCTTCCCTGTTCACCCCTAAATGCCCTCTCCTGGTCACCCCTAAATGCCCTCTCTTGAAGGCATGGTCCCCCCTCAACTGCTCTCCCCTATGGGCCTGGGTCCCCCCAAACTGTCCTTCCCTGCAGGCTTAGTTGCCCCTAACTTCCCTCCTCTGTCAGCCTGGTCACCCCTAACTGTCCCCACCCCCCATAGGCTTGATTGCTTCCAACTGCCCTCCCTTTCATGCCATCTTGTGGTGGCCATCTTGTGTCTACATGGGGTCAGCCATCTTTGAGCATATGGTGGCAGCCATCTTATGTGATGGAGTGACAATTTGCACATTATTTTTTATTAGATAGGATTAGATAGGATACAAGCCTGGTGCATGGGTGGGGGCTAGCTGGTTTGCCCTGAAGGGTGTTCCTGATCAGGGTGGGGGTTTCCTTGAGGCATGGAGAAGCCTGGGTAAGGGACCTGTGGTGGTTTGCAGGCAGGCCACATAACTCTGTGACCCAAGCAAAGGCCCTGGTATCTGGGATTTATTTATCTTCTATAATTGAAACATTGTAGTCTTGAGCAGAGCCAAGCTTGCTTCTCACTCCATGGCCACAGGCATTTTTATTGGGATTTATTTATCTTCTATAATTGAAAATTTGTAGCCTTGAGAGGAGTGGAGGCCAAGGCAAGTCAGGGTAGGCAGAAAGCTTGGATTCCTCGATCACCAGAGGCAACTCAAGCCTCCTGCTCTCTCCAGCTCCATGGCTGCCACCATTTTTGTTGGGATTTATTTATCTTCTATAATTGAACTTTGTAGCCTTGAGTAGAGGCCTGGACCTGTCAGGGTAGGCATAAAGCTTGGCTTCCTCCATTGCCAGAGAAACCCAAGCCTTCTTCTCTCTCCATGGCTGTAGCCATCTTGATTGGGTTAATTTGCATAGCCACTCCTGGTTGGCTGATAGACATGGCTTGTGAGTGTAGCAGAGGTGTGGTCAATTTGCATATTACTCTTTTATTAGATAGGATTATACGAAACCAACTACCACTAGCAATGGGGAAATTCAACCTGTGCAATTCTCTGATAGCAATAGGACTAAGTCCAGAAATGTTTCATTACCTTTTAGTACAATGTTACAGAAATTATTAAAACTGATGGCATTATATGTCTTCCTTTATAAATCAAATTTAATAATGCTTGCCTTAGAGCATATTATTTTAAGATGAAATGAAGTGATGAAAGTAAAAACATTTATGAAGGTGTAAGGCAAGAGAAGGAAGAAGTAATGTTCCTTGGGCATCCGTTGTGTTCTAGTCCCTTTGCCAAGCACATCATATATATATATATATACTGAGTGACCAGATTACTATGATCTCTGAATGCAGAATAATCTGGCCACTCAATGTATATCCTATATAATAAAAGGCTAATATGCAAATTGTCCCTCAACAGAATTTTGACCAGCAAGCAGGCAGCCAACCGCCCATATCCCCTCCCCCTGGCCAGGCTGGCTGGACCCCACCCATGCACGAATTCATGCACCGGGCCTCTAATATATATATATAGAAAATAAAATGATATATATGTGTGTGTGTGTGTATATATATATGTGTGTGTGTGTGTGTGTGTGTGTGCGTGTGTGTGTGTGTGTGTGTGTATCCTATCTAATAAAAAAGTAACATGCAAATGTGACCGTACCTTAGCTCCTGATTGGCTATGCTACCAGCCAAGCAGGAGCAGGGGGCAGGGCCAAGTGGCACAAGCACCCAGTCCTTTGAGCGGAGACAAAGCTGCGGAGGCAGTGGCAGAGAGCACCTGGCCCCCGGGCTCAGAGATCAGGCGGTGGCAGCAAGCACCCACCCTCGGGGATGGAGATGAGGCAGTGGCAGCGTGGCACTCCAGCCAGAGCAGAGAAGACTGAAGGCTCCAGCTGGAGTGAAGTCTCCAGCCGGCTAAAGCAAAAGCGGAAGGCAACAGCCAGAGGGAAGGCCAGGGTCCCAGGTTCCAGAGGAAAACTGGTCCTGGCAGCCTGGGGAAGGAAAGCCTATTGCCTGAATCTTCATGCAATGGGCCTCTAATATGCACACACACACACACACACACACACACTGAGTGCTCAGATTATTATGTGTTCAGAGATCATAGTAATCTGTACATTCAGTATATATATGGAATGTATACCAAGGCTGTAAGTATATGTTATGGAATGTATACTAAGGCTGTAAGTATATGTTATAGAATGTATACTAAGGCTGTAAGAAATTTAATGGTTTGCTTAAAGCCACAGAGTAAGTTGTGGAGCCTTGATAAGCAAATTATTTCATTCCACCTTTCAAATCCAACCAAGTCTTATCAACTCTATTATTATCACCCTGGTGCTAGCGATCACCAGTTCTTCCCAGGACTGTTGCAATAGCTTAAGTCTGCTGTATTTTTGTCTTTGTCTACCTATAGTTTGTTATTCACACATAAAAGGGAAACTTTTAGAATTTATGGCATCATTCACGCCTCTGCTCAAAATCCTCAAATAACATCTTAACTCATTTAAATGCCAATGCCTTAGGTAATCATTGAGCCCCTTGCATTTTCTGGCCTCCTGTCTCTCATTATTTCTTTGTCTTTGATCTCTTAACATTCTGCCCTTTGCAGGCTGCTATCCAGCCACACTGGCCAGTTACATCCCTTCCTCTCACAGTTCCTCAAATATTGCAGTCATGCATTTTCTTGTAAACTTTTGCATGGCATTGTTCACTACAAAAAATATTTCTTTCTCTAGCTGGTGTTGTGCATCTCTTTCTCATCTCTGTCAAATCTTTACTCAAATGTCACCTTCTTAATGAAGCTTTACCTAAATTGCTTCATATACAACCCTCATCTTGGAATTATTTCTGCCTCGATTTATCTTATTTTCCTTATATGTATTACCATTTGCTACAGAAAAATATTATTTTGATAGTTTATCCCATTTCTCACTAGTAGAAAAGCATCTTGAGTATACATACTCCTAATATGTTTTCATGCTATTATATCCCACTTGGGAGAAGCCCCAAGTTGAGTCACTATCCTGTAATTGCCCTTAGTTGAAGGGGATCTTCCTCAACAAGGCAAGTACCATCCCTGGGGAAAGCCCCACTGTAACTGGTAGGTGAGACTATGAAGGCTCAGACCCTTTACCACAATCTGAGACAACTCTGAAAGGCCATGCAGCTTAAGGGCTCCCAGGAGTCATACTGAGAAATTTTTGCAACCATGTTACAATTCATCACTTTCCCTTTGCTCAATTTTGTTTCCTTCACGTCTTTCAAAATGTTGTTCCTGGGAGTATGCCCTATATATCTCTTCATTTCAGACTTTCTTTCTGGGCACCCAATCTAACACCAACAAAAATCATAGCAAATAATAAATAGGCGTTTCAATAAATAAAATATATTTTGAATTGAAAAAATGAATGAAGGAATAGAATAGAGTAGATCAGCATAAGATAGAACAGAATAGGATGATGGTTAAGGATTTGTGATCTAGGACTTGTATGCATGTATATATGTACACAACACTGGGGAGGGGAGATGAGGGCATACGACAGGGTGTATGGGAAACTAGGGGAAGGTCAACGGGGAAAAGGAGATATATTCACTAATATATGTAATACTTTAAACAATAAAAGATATTTAAAAAAAGAAATTGATGGCAGCTGCATTAAAGAAAAATGATGATGTAATTGTTTGGGTTCTCTTTTTATTAAATCACCCTTAAATTGTTTTTTTTTTTAAAAAAGAATTTATGATCTAGTCTCAGAAAGATCTATATTTGAATCATCACTCCAATTTTTAATTCCTGTGACTTAGAATTATAGTTAATAATTGATTTTACTCACCCATGGAAGATAATATAATACTACCTTTCTCAGAGAATGTTGGTTAGGCATAAATGAGATAAGGCATACAAAACCTCATTTTAAGACAAGGAACATTTAAGTCCTTAATATATACTATAAAAATAATTATTACTGTTGCTATTTATGGAAAAAGATGTAGTTAATTTTATAAATCAAGAGTTCTTTCTTTTTGTGACTTCATTCAAATCCATTACTAGGTCAGAATAAAAAGAAGGAAATAAATAATCTCCATGATCTCTAAAAAATATATTTGAGAGTGAAAGTGAGAAATATTAAAATACTAATGATGGACACAGGGGAAATAGATTAATTAAAATTATATTCACAGACTTCTAACCAGAAACAAATGTAATGTACCAGTAAGGATTATAATTCTGTTAAAGTGCTTAAAAGGGCAAGTAGTCCAGCCTCTGCTTCTTGGCTGGATTGGTTAAGTCATTCAAACCAGTGTCATCTAAATTAGTCTAATAAATAGTATGAAGAAATACTTCAAGATCTCTCACTGAGGTTTGTTCCAGTGTTAATTACCTGATACCAACAGACTCCTTCAAATAACCTTTAATCTATTTCTAGAATTTTAATCTATTTCATGCAGTTTTGGCCACTATACTAATGCAGGACAAAAATAAACTCTCTCCTTTGAGCCTCAACATCAGTACTTTAATTAATCGAGTTATGTTTAGAGCCTTGTGCCAAGTATTAGGTTGGGCTTGTTGACAAGTTTTAATTCATGATCCTCCTTATTGTTCTATGACCCTTTTGGAGTCCCTGAGTCCCTTTCATCTTTTCTAATAGTCTTATTATTCATTTTTAATAGTCTTATTTTCATTTTTGTTGATCTTTGAAAGAGATCCAATTTTTCTACAATTCTTACAATACTTTAGGAAAGGCTTGATTATTGCCAAATATGGGAGAAAGATTACTATCCATAAAAAGCTTGTCATACTGCTATTAATATACTCCAGCATAATGTTATCTTTTTAAATAATTGCTTCATGCTGCTGAATCATTCAATTTGTGTTATATGATAAATCTTAACCCATTTCCTCCACTCAGTACTTGAGCACACAGAGTCTTTCTTAAATCAATGGATTTCTTTGTTCCTCTTTGTACAATCTTTCATTTAAACTTATTAAAAGCAGTCCGAGTTTTCTTTTTAACATGGTAAGAAGTATTTATTAGTAGAACTTTGAAGCATCAGACAGAAAATACATGGGAAGAAAATAATTTTATATACAAGACTGAAGTATTGAAACATGGGGTTCAGGTTGCAGACTTCTCTTAGGTCCTTGTCTGATAAAGATGAAGAATAAATTCATGGACTAATAGATTTCTTTAATAAAAATGTAGAAGTTTAGCTGAAGCTGGTTAGGCTCAGTGGATAGAGTGTTGGCCTTTGAACGGAAGGGTCCCAGGTTCAATTCTGGTCAAGGGCATGTACCTCGGCTGCTGTGCTCACATCCTCAGTGGAGGGTGTGCAAGAGGCAGCTGATCCAATGGTTCTCTCTCATTGATGTTCCTGACTTTCTATTCTTCTCCCTTCCTCTCTGTAAAAAATCAATAAAATATATTTTTTAAAAATGTAGAAGTTTATTGGAAGCATATACAAACTCCATCTGTGTAGGGTATTCACAATGGTGACCCCCTTGGGAAGGCACTCCCCCAAAAAATCTCTCTTGTGTCCCTTTGTCTCAGGTTTATATATCTTGTAGCTCTTTGTCTCTTCATGCTCCTTTCTAATTGGACCCCTTCTTCATTTTATGACCCTATGTTCTCCTAATTGGTCACTCTTTTTTTAAAGTCCAAAACCCACATGATGCCTCCCCTGCCCCACTCTCGCTCTCCCCTTATCTTACAACATTCCTCTATCTTCTGTGAAAGTATTTTTTCTTCTCTCTGGTAGTCTGTGAATTTTTTTTTTATCCTTTGTGAATATATGCCTTCTTCCCCCTTAATCTGTGGCATTTTCTTTTTTTTTCTTTTTTTAAGTATTTTATTGATTTTTCACAGAGAGGAAGGGAGAGGGATAGAAAGTTAGAAACATCAATGAGAGAAACACATTGGTCAGCTGCCTCTTGCACGCCCCCTACTGGGGATGTGCCCGCAGCCAAGGTACATGCCCTTGATCGGAATCGAACCTGGGACCTTTCAGTCCGCAGGCTGAAGCTCTATCCATTGAGCCAAACTGGTCTCGGCGTCTGTGGCATTTTCTATTCTCTGTGAATGTATGCCTCTGGTGGCTCAAGACCTCACCTATACATTCCTCCCCATGGACTGTCTTTATTCCCTAAACCTGCTTATTTCATCTCTAGAATTCCTTACAGTATGATAGTCTATTGGTCTGCTCATTCAATCCTGTCTGTGGATTTTAGGCACACAATCATATTCAAGTTAAAGTCTTATATTTTTAAAAATTACCAGTTTTTATACTCTTTCTAATATGGTTCAATTTAACCCAATATTTGCCACCTATTATGTGTCAGGTATTGTGCTAGATATTGACTCTACAAAATGAATAAACATCGGCCTTAAAAACAAGTTATAAACATATAGGTGGCAGAATATTACGAGTGCCAAAATAGAGGAATATATAGTCAGAGAAAGGCCAGTTGATAGACACCCTTCTGGAGATATGCTAGCCTGAGGTGCAATAATTAAATGAGGAATAGAGCATTCCAGGCAGAGGGAACTATATAGTCAAATGTTTAGAGACTTATATCATTAAATATATGTGAGAACTATGAACAGCTTTTCATCATTAGTATAAAATGCAAACTGAAGAATGGTGAGAAATTTAAACTTTATTTCAACCTCACTAAGAAACTACTGACATGTTGCATAACCTTTGACTATCTGGTGTAATTGTCCTTAATACAGTTGATCCTCCTTATTTGCAGATTCCGTATTTGTGCATTTGCCTACATTCTAAAATGTATTGGAAACCCTGAAATCAATACTCAGGTACTTTTGTGGTCACACGTGAAGTTGTGCAGAGTGGTGAAAAATTTAAGTCACTCAAGCAGCAACATTCCCAACTAAAAATCAAACAAGGCGATTCCTCCTTCACCTTATTTCTTATCTCTTATACTACAAAAAGTATCCTTTCAGAGGCCTATTTAGTGCCATACGCTTTGCATTTTTGTGGGGTTTTTTGGGGTAATTTAACTACTTAAAATGATCCCAAGTAGAGCACTGAAGTATTATGTAGGTCCTATGTGCAAAAAGGCTGCATTTTATGGAGAAGCTGTTAGAAGTGAGGTTTATCTCCAAACAGAATCACAGCAGTGCCTAAATTTAAATTTCATCCATGTAAAAGGTAACAACAGCTATCTCATTTTATTATTTAAATGCATTGACAGGATCATCAAGTTATGCTTAACTTTGGCCATTACTGCCAATGAAGTCTTGGAGTGGAAATTAATTGCATTGAATCTGTGCTGGCCACATACAATTCTGCCAAACTAGGCATGCCTTGCACTGTAGACATTTAATGAGTGTTGATAATGAAAATAATGGTGGTGATATTGACAATGAAAGGCTCAAAGGTTTATGAGCAAACGTTGCACCTAAGAGTGAGAAGTTATACTCACACTAAGAAAATACATGCTTTGAGGGTGAGCTCAATACAGTGAAATCAATCTCAGGTTGATTGAATGGCTTCTGGTGCTTGGCTCTGTGTGAGGATCAATTATGAACAACACAGGCTCTGTCCACAGGAAGTTTAAACTCTTGTAAATATTTGATGATAAGAATTATTGTAATGTACACTGAAGAGGCACCAATGGGAGGGATTAAAGTGCTATGGAGTTTTAATGGTGGCAGACTATTTAGTAACAAAGAAAAGAATACCAAAAATTAGCTTCACGAAAGTGATGATGTTCAAACTGAACCTTGGAAAGAACATGTTCAAAATCAGGAAAACTTGAAGTATATTAAGAGAAGACGTACCTACTTTGCTTTGTGTACAGACTATGTGAAGTGAAGAAGCAGGAAATGTGTCTAGAAAAACAGGTTGCAATCTGATATGCAGTAGGAGGTTGTTGAACAGAAGAATGATGTGTGGAGCACTCTCGTGTTGGAAGTTTCATATTGTGGCACAAGCTGGAGCAGCACATGGAACAGTTAAGTGGTTAGGACATTGTTTCTAAGATAGATTTTTGAGGCCTACAAAGGTAGTGGCAGGAGAACGGGAAAGAAGGACAGTCATGTAAAGCTTTGCAGAGTTTGCACAGTTAGGAAGCCAAGCCTTACAGTCTAACTTACTAGAAGAATGGGTGAACCATTCACAGTCATAGGAAATTCAAGAGAAGAAACTGCATAAATTCCATTTCATTCAAGGTGATTTAAAGAACCAACAGACATTTAAGTGGAAATACACATGTGAGTAGTTGGTAAATTGGATATGGATCATGAGAGAAATGGGAATAGGGTTACTCTTTGGGAGTTATGTGCTTGAAAAAAAAAACTTAAATACTATAAAGTGAAAATTATTTCACTATAAGATGGAAGTAATTTTACCTAAAATTAGACAAACATGTAAATTGACTGTACCTCTGCTATGCCCACAGCCATTCAGAGCTAGTATGCAAATTAGAAGACCAAAGATGTAGCCACCCAGCTGCTCCAGGCATTGAGTAGCCAAGGAGGAGCCGGATGCCTGCAATGAGAGGGAGAGCGGGAGGCAAAGGGATCTACAGGAGCGGAGTGCCACAGCAAAGACAAGACTGCAGACTCCAGAGTCTGCAGCAAAGATGAAGATGGGCAGACTCTGGCCTGGGTCTGCAGCAAAGATGAAGACAGTAGACTCTGGCTGGAGTGAAGACCTAGGTCCCGGGTGCCGGAGGAAAACCGATGCTGGAAGCCAAGGGAAGGAAGGCCCATTGCACGAATCTCTTTGTGCAGTGGGCCTCTAGTATGTTATAAATGTAGAAATGTATGTGTTATAGTACATATATGTTGCTATATATGTGTTCAAATGTGCTCAGACCTGGGAATGTATCTTCATATTTGTAAAACTTCTCTGGTGTTGCTATGTCTGCCCACAAACCCACCAAATACTCTTAAAAAAATCTTATTCAGCCTATAAGTTTCAAATCAAATGTAATATCCCAAGATCCTGTTCTGATATTAATACCCCAAGCAAATTTTTAGTCCTATGTTGCCAAAGTGGCCACCTGAGGCTGATTAACAATTTTAGCTTAATTTCTGTGCTCATGGGAGCCTGCCAAGACTGGTTCCTTTGAGAATATTGCATAAAGTTTATCAATCAAAGGAATAAACTGCCAATGTATATTGGTTTGTTTTTAGCAAAATAGTATTAGGACTTGTAAATTTGAAGCCATATTTATGTTAGTATCACCAAAGAATATTTAATTGAAAATTGCTTTGGGTATAGATGAAACTTAACAAAGTTCAACCAATAATTTTTGCATTCTGTACAACATAGACATGCTCAGACAAACTAGGGTATGAGACAATGTCTATTATGGAAAATATTGTTAAGTATGGTCTTTTCATCAGACCCTCTTCATGACATCTACATAGTCAGATTACAAACTTTGTACATATCATTATGTTGACTTTAAATACCAACTTCATGGATATGATCTTATAAAATAACAGTGGTTGGTTTGATTCCTCTGACATGACTTATGCAGTCTCAGAAGCACACATTGAACTTGTAATTATTACTCAATGAGTATGATCTTAAAGCCAACTGGCTGTCGATCAATTGAATTCTCTAACTTGATAAAATAATACTATATTAATGAAGATACAGCAAGGCAAGAGAACTCTTCTGAGGTTCAAGTTATTGAAATTACATTTTATTTTTATTCTTTGAATCATATATATATATATATGTGCATATATATATATATAATCCTATCAAATAAAAGAGTAATATGCAAATTGGCTGTACCTATGATAAAGCCACACCCACCAGCCATTCAAGCCACACCCACAGCCACACCCACCAGCCAATAAGGAGCAAATTATGCAAATAACCCCAACCATGATGGCTGCCACCACTGAGAGCAGAAAGGAGGCTTGGGTTTCCCTGGCAATGGAGGAAGCCAAGCTTTCTGCCTGCTGTTGCTGGCCTAGGCCTCCACTCAATGCTACAAAGTTTCAATTATAGAAGATGCATAATCCCAACAGAAATAGCGGCAGCCACGGAGCTGCAGAGAGAAGAGGCTAGGGTTGCAGGGGCGATGGAGGAAGCCAAACATTTGAAGCCCTAGCCTAGGCCTCTGCTATAGGCTACAAAGTTTCAGAAATGGCTATTGCTACAGAGCAAGCGGAAGGCTTGGCTCTACTCCAGGCTTCAAAGTTTCAATTGTAGAACATAAATTAATCCCAGATCCCAGGGCCTCCCCTTGGGTCGCTGGGGGGTGTGGCTGGCCTGCAAACCACCGTAGGCCCCTCACCCAGGCCGCCCCACACAACAAGGGAACCCCCTCCCTGATCTAGGACACCCTTCAGGGCAAACCAGCCAGTCCCCATCCATGCACCAGGCCTCTATCCTATCTAATGAAGGAGTAATACACAGATTGACCATCATTCCAACACACAAGAGGGCTGCCAAATATGGACATAAGATGGCCACCACAAGATGGCCAGCAGGGGAGGACAGTGGGAGATTCCAGGCCTGCAAGGGAGGGCAGTTGTGAGCCATCAGGCCAGCAGGGGAGGGCAGTTGGGAGGGACCAGGCCTGCAAGGGAGGGCAGTTGGGGGCAATCAAGCCTGCAGGGTAGGGCAGTTAAAGATGACCAGGTCGACAGAGGAGGGAAGTTGGAGTCAAACAGGCTGGCAGGGGAGCAGTTAGACATCAATTAGACTGGCAGGGTAGTGGATAGAGGAAGTGATCAGGCTGGCAGGCAGAAGTGGTTAAGGGCAATCAGGGAGGCAGGCAGGTGAGCAGTTTGGAGCTAGCAGTTCTGGATTGTGAGAAGGATGTCCGACTGCCAATTTAGGGCCAATCCTACTGGGATCAGTCTTAAATGGGCAGTCATACATTCCTTGAGGGGTCCCAGATTTGAAAGGGTGCAGGCTGGGCTGAGGGACATCCTCTCCCATCGCCCCATGCATTAATTTCATGCACCGGGCCTCTAGTATATATCTACACTAATAAAAGAGTAAGATGCAGATTGACCATAACTTCGCGATGCCCACTAGCGAATCAGGATTGAGTATGCAAATTAGCCCAACAAAGATGGCAGGTCAATTTGCATACACAGGCACTGAGGGCCAGGGCCAGGATGGGATACTTGCATTGTAGCCATCACGACAATGCAGGTGTTCCTTTTCGTCCCAGCCCCTCAGGACTCGGGGCAGCCTGGGAAGGCCCAAAGGCAGCTCCTGCCAGAGCGAAGGCGGTACAGGTAGCCAGGGAAAGGAAGGCCCATTCTTGCATGAATCTTCATGCATCAGGCCTCTAGTATAGATATAAAACCTCACATTAGAGTCAACATAGGCTCTACTTCCAACCACACACATTATGCTCTAGGCAAACGTGTATTAAAAATAATTGAACTACTCTGGCTAGTATGGTTTAGTTCATGGGGCATCACCCTGTGCCCTGAAAGGTTGCCAGTCAGATTCCCAATCAGTACACATGCCCAGGTTGCAGGTTTGATCCCCAGCAAGGGGCATATAGGAGGTAGATGATTGATGTTTCACTCTCATATGGATGTTCTCTCCTCTCCCTTCATCTCTTTATAAAAAATCAGTGACAATAATAACAAATTAAGCCACTTAAGACAGTTATACCTTCTAAGAATTTTTCCAAGATAGTCTTTGTTGTTGTTGCAAAACTAGGTGGAATTAAATAAATTTAATTTGAAGACATAAACTTTTCAAAAACCAATTAAAACATTGATGAAGACTGAAGAAAAATTTTAAATGTATTTTTATGAATTTCAGAGAGGAGGGGAGCAGGGGAGAGAGAGAGAAACAGCAATGATGAGGGAGAATCATTGATTGGCTGCCTCCTGAACACCCCACATGGGAATCGAGTTCACAAGCCAGGTGTGTGCCCTGACCAAGAGTCAAACCACAACCTCTTGGTTCATAGGTTGATGCTCAATGTCTGAGTCATGCTGTCTGGACAGCACTGAGTAACTTTTGGTCAGCATTATTCCTGCAATGGGGAACCTCACAACTCCTGACTTTAATAGAAATTCTGTTTCTTTTTTTCTTGCCAATATTCAAACCTCCCATCCTTGGCTCCATGCAAAAGTGTTTCCAGTCAACCATGATAATTGTTGCTATGGTCTTTTACTATGTGTCCAACTGAATTCTTTTGCCATTTCTGTTATATAGATAAGCAGCTCCAAATTAACCTTGCTACTGAAGCAGCCCATTATGCGGTGATTTATCCCACCTTATTCCTTTGTCTTTACTTTTATGTCTAAAAGAAATAAAAGCCACTCACTTCTCCAAAAAGTTTTTTCTTAACCCCTTCTTGTTCTAATTTTATCTAATTGTGAATACACTAATTGCCCTATCTATGATGCCCTTATTTCCTTATTTTATTGTCTAAGGCCAAACCAGAGGTTCTTGTGGGGCCAGCTTTCTCTCATTTCATATTGCCATTTTTTTTAAAGACATTTAAAGTATCATGCTAAAATATATTTTATATTAACACTTCATATATATATATATATATATATATATATATATATTGGCACAATTAATACCCTCTCTTCAATATTAGCATCTTGAAATTATATATATATATCAGATCACTTTTTGGTATAATTCTTTTAGAGTTAATATTGGCATTATCCCCTTACTTGTTTTTCCTTCAGCCTGTTCATTGCATCAATTCGATCTGTTTTAGCACTCAAGTTCTTTAACACTATGTAACCCCCACAGAACTGCCTTTTTCATGCCTCATCATACTGGAAGTAATCATTACAAAGTGTTACATCTTCTCTGAAATCTTCATCTCAGCATCTTCTCTCTTTTACCACAGACTGCTTCCCATTTTATGCCCTCACTCAGCTGCTCTGTCAACTAATAAGCAAGTGTATAATGAAAGCATTTAAAATCATAGAATAACAGAGGTTTCTGAAGCAGTGATCCCTTTCCCTCTTAAATTTTGGTCCCAATTAGTTCAATATTAGCACAATTAATACCCTCTCTTCCTAAAACATTTCAAGCTATCTATGTCAATCTGAATTCTTTCCTGGTAACCACAGCCTATCCTCCCCTAACAAGCCCACGGAGTAATATTTAGAGGAATTACAAAACCTTGTGGCATTGAACAATTACCTATTCCTGCTTCCTATTTTCAGCTGGTCTTTGTCACTGCCTGGTACTGTTTTTACTCATGTCTAATTAATTCTCCAGTGAATTTTCCATACTTGCCCTTCTCTGTCTGCTGAAGGGTCACTGGAAGTTCTCAATAATACCATGATTCCTTCAATTCTTACATTTGACATTTAGGTTAATTTTACAGAGATGAGACTATCAGAAGAAATCAACTTGGGATACTACTATACAAAATTAAAGGAGGATGAGGCTGAAAAGTAATTCACATCAGAAGATTCAAACATGTGATCAGAGTGTAGGCAAACAAGGGTTATAATTAGTGCAGTCAATAAAGACAAAGAGTTTGAGAACTTCCCACTCTAGGAGTAAGAGAAATATTCTCTAGTCTTTCAGTACAAGGAGGGAGGTTTAGGGGAGCAGACAGATCCACCTTTAGAAATTTGTTGAAGATCTGAAAACACATAGCATAGGATCTAAAATGTAGGCTGGGGAACATGGGATAGGGACCAAAGCAAAGCAGCTTAAAGACTCAGTTCCAAAGAAAGGGAGTGCATTATTAAGCAAGCTTCAGTGATAGATACAGGGCCCAGAAGCAAGAATGATCTTGATGCCAGATCATGTCTTTTGAGGATAGGAGCTAGAGCAAAACCTCTCCCAGGAGGCAGGCGGTGAACTAGATTTACAATAGAGTAAAATCCTATGGTGGGAGCAAATAGGATAGATGATAAGCATGAAGAAGTGAACAGATTGGAGCCAAACAGCTTGTTGGCACAGATTGTAACTCCTGCTTTCCCCTATGTCTTTGTACTAACATATACAGTGTGTCCCAAAAAATGTATGTACACTTTGAATAATTATAAAGGTATTGTTTATTAAAATACTAGTGGCCCAATGCACGAATGAAAATTCATGCAAGAATGGGCCCTCATTCTCCTGGCTGCCGGCACCGCCTTCACTCCAGCTGGAGAGGCCGTTCTGCTTTCCCACGCTGCCCAGAGGCCAGGAGCAGCTGGGATGGTGCGGAATGACTGCATCATTGCCATGGCGATGATGCAAGCATCCCACACTACGCTCAGTGCCTGTGTATGCAAATTAACCCGACATCTTTGTTGGGTTAATTTGCATATTCACTCCTAATTGGCTGGTGGGCATCATCGATTTATGGTCAATTAGCATGTTACTCTTTTATTAGGTAGATGTTTCATTTTCAAAATGTAATAGAATCTGCTATTAACATGTGTTTACATATTTGGGACACTGTATTTGTATTTTTAAGAAAACTTAAGATTCACAAGAGAAAATTCCTGTAAACATAACTAGATGTTTTGGCAGAAATAATATTTGGTATTGAAGAATTTCTCAAAACATTTCACTTTTCTCTGCTTAAGATATATGCCTTACATCAGCACAATCTCAGCCACCTATGTATATGGTATTTTAAGGATCATATTGCAAAAAGAAATACCACAGACACTTATTATGATATTGTCATTTTATTGACCTTAGATGAGTGAATGATGGTCTCAATTTGATTTATTGGATAGCTTTTGTCCTGAGAACAGTTGTGGTTTCATATGAGCACTTCTTTTTCTTTGATTTTTTAATCTTTACACCATTCACTTGGATAAAATATTGAAATTACTCTACATTTAAATATTTTAGACTGATTTCAATATTGGCTTGTTGGAAGCTAATTAATAGCAAAATAAAGAATCAAGTTATAGGGTGCTACTGTGTCTCTAGCACCTGTGGCTCCAACAGTCAGTATTTACCTTATTCTTATTTGCAAAGCCCACAATGTTTATTGAGACACGTAAAGGTAACCATTCCACCTGTAAAGGTGAATACTTCTTTCTACTTCCTTGTAGAATATATTTTACAGTGCACTTTCTGGTAGTCTCATACAAATTTCTGAACCTACATCTTCAATTTCCTCCCTACTATGTAGAGGAAAACAATTCCATCCAAAAAATTAAGAAAATTATTTTTTAAACTTGCCTGTGCTTTCATTTTAACTCTCTTCTTTCTCTTTTCTGGCATCTTTTAAGTAAGTACCTGCCATTGTCAGATTAAGCTGAAGAAATCATACTAACTCCTTTGGACCTCTATCTTTAACATAAAAAAGTGAGGCTAATGTTTCTTAAATGTGTTCTTGTGAAAAAGGTCTATACTTCTGAAACTGTAACTTTTTAAAGAGTTATGATTCTACAAAATCTTTAGAGCTAAAAGCTGGGTATTATATAAGTTGAACTCCCTATTTCACACCAAAAAAATATTGTTTAGGATAGTGATTTTTTTTTTTACCATTTTCATCTCATGGCACACATAAATTAATTACTAAAATTCTGCTGCAAACCAAAATTTATGTTATATTTTTTGTTGATCTGACAAAATAGGTATAATTTAGATTCACTCACACTAGATTGCTATTATTGTGTTGGCTATTGTCATTTTTTCTTTTTATTTGATAGTCTAAGGCAGTGGTTCTCAACCTTCTAATGACACGACCCTTTAATACAGTTCCTCATGTTGTGGTGACCCCAACCATAAAAATATTTTCATTGCTACTTCATAACTGTAATTTTGCTACTGTTATGAATCATAATGTAAATATCTGTGTTTCCCAATAGTCTTAGGCTCTACATCAGCAGTTCTCAACCTGTGGGTCGTGACCTCTGACTATGGGTATCGCATGTTTTAATAATTCTTGTGGCACACCATTTAAAAGATCACTGGTTTAAAATATGGCATATGATTCAATAATATAGTTTTATTCTCATTGATTTATACCTTCCTAGTTTATAATATTAATATGAATTAGTAAAAAGAGGTCAGTAGCTGTTTTTTTATAAAAATGAAGTACAGTCCTATAAATATATGTAAAATACCACTCTACCAATATTATACTTTTTTTTCCAGGACATCTGCCCTTTAATATACCTGGTAATTTTTGCACTAACATTTCGGTTTGAAAAACATGGATATCTATGATGCAAATGAATTATGACAGTAGCAGGTGTAAACTATTTTGACCTATTTATTTACTTTACCAGATAAAATTGGGGACTAAAAATGTCATAAAATATTTAACATATATAGAACATTTACACTGTCCTAAGCAATAATTATATATAAATACACACACACACACACATATATATATATGTATATATATATATATAGTTTTTCCTTAATTCCTATTTATATTTCCCAGCCTGTGTGTGTGTGTGTGTGTGTGTGTGTGTGTGTGTGTGTGTGTTGGTATAAAAGTAGATTTATAGCTGTGAATACATGAAACTCCTAGTTAATAAAGTTATTGTAATAATCATAACATACATGACTTTTACCACATGAACAACTGTATACTTACTTTTTCCCCACTGTGTGTGTGTATGTGTGATACGCAGAAGATACACAGTTTAGAGAAGAATGATGTTGAGGCTCAAAGAAGTCAAGTAACTTTCCCAACATCCGTGGAAATTTTGGAATTGAAATACAGGCAGTGTAGCTCACATTTTTGCTTCTAAGACTGCTTCATTCTTCCTCTCATCAAGAATCTCTATTTCTGTCCATAATCTATTTTTGCTTATCTCTTATTTACTTGATTAACATGCTATCTCTTCCATTTCAATAACGTGGACCCTAACTGTCCTGATGAAAAGATGCAAACTTTCCTCTTGCCTCCAGAGGGAAAGTTCCAGGAGAGGAGGTAATCAGTTTAGTCCAATCATTGCAATCAAGGAAAATGTGGTAGGATTGGATAGGATTCGGTCACATGACAACCCTTTATCCAGAGGTGATATCCCATTAAAATCACTTCAAGACAGATTATTAGAGTCATCCCATAATTTTAAATAGATAGTTAAGTTTGGAGAGAGTCAATGTTATAGTGAATTTTTTTTTTTTATTGCACGAGGGATGATTGTCCATAACACATGACCTGCCAACTATATAGCAACTCTTGAATTGGGCAAAATGAGAATTGAGAGTTTAGGCAAAACTCATCCAATTCACTAGGATCTTTTTTGTTCTGATGACTGTAACTCAAACCCATATTATCAGGGGCA
This sequence comes from Antrozous pallidus, assembly GCA_027563665.1. NCBI lineage: Eukaryota > Metazoa > Chordata > Mammalia > Chiroptera > Vespertilionidae > Antrozous > Antrozous pallidus. The sequence goes on from CM050513.1 coordinate 30,603,862, forward strand.
AAGAGAAACTCAGTCATGTTCCTCAGGTTCTCAGTTAATTTGACTGACAAACATTCTTTTGGTCTAATTCCAGGAGTTCCTATAGCCCCGAATCTTTCATAGCCCCAAGGAAGAATCTTCCTATTGTATGTATGCCTCTGAAAGATTCTGAAAGGGAAAGAGCTTGAAAGAAAAGATTGTGGGTATGCCTTATGAATGTTTTTTCACCTTTTGGTGGTGTTTTTTTTTTCTTTTTCTTTCTATCTTGTATAAAGTTTTAATCCCTCCTCCTCAAAAATTATTTTAGATATCAAACTAATGTTTTAAATGAAATATGGTAAAGGAGCCATAGGATACTTGGAATTTAAACACATATTATTTATATATTATTAGGTTACTGAACTATGTTTGTTCCAAAAAAGTTCTTTTTCTTATAAGGTTAGAGATGGTATAGAAAAAAAATCAGTTATCAGCACTCCTTTTTATTTATTTTTGTAACTTTCTAAGTTGTATGTCACTGCCTTAGATTTGTTTCCAAATTATATTCTAAAACATAGTAAGTTTAGGGTGGGATGCTGCAAGACAATGGTTTGCAACATGTGGTTTCCCAGATCAACATCATTGGCATTCTGGGAACTTACAAATGCAAATTCGAGGGCCCCATCACAGACCTACTAAATCAGAAACTCTGGGGGTAGTGTTGCAGCAATCTGTTTTTTAACAAGCCCTACAGATGAGAGTGATGCACAATGACATTAAGAACCACCCATGAAGGCCTGGGGTGGGAAGGGGGGGTGAGGAGAAGGAAATGGAGGAAAAGGGGACATATGTAATACTTTAAATAAAGATGTAAAGAAAGGGACCACCAACACAGGGACTTTCTCACTTTCTTTTTGCAGAATCTCTTTACCTGCCCTAGAAGATAGGGATTTTAATCTTTATTAGGGTAATTAGTACTGAGATAGGCATTTATGTCAGAGATTTAATGACAATCCCATTAGTTTCTCTTCACAAACACAGAATGTATTCCCAGTTCTTCAACACAAAGTTGGGGAAATATTTATTGGCTGAGCTATTTCATGTTTGCCAATGGCACTCTAATTTGACATCAATACTATTTTCCCTGGGTCTTTCTTAGGGTATAAAGTTTTGTCCCTTTGGGGGAATGCTATAGTCTGCTGATCCATAAATTCAATGGCTTCTTTTTTGACAGTTTTATTTCTTATTGGGTGAAGCTCCCAGTGTCTCTCTTTGTACTACTCATGTAAAATATAGACTTTAAAAAAGTGAAGTAGGTTATTGGTAGTCATTTTTTAGTGTCTACTTTGGACAAATTTCAAGAATTCCCTATGAAGGCACTGGTTATCATTCTTTGACAATATGTCTCCAATATAGTAGATGATATAAAGTATCATGAGCTTGTACAAACAAGCTGAATCACCACCAGCAGAAACTAGTTTACACTCTTCCATTTTCACATCGTTCTCTGCTTAGAATCAATATACCACAAAATGCTGTAGTAGACAAGCAGACCTTCTTGGTTTTGGTAGGATTAGCTTGGTTATAGCTGTTGAAGTGATGTATCACTGTGCATTTTTCCCCTGGTTTTAAGAGCAAATCTATATTTACTCGCCTAAGTAACTTAATAGCTTGACAAATTTTAGATAAGTTGTTTAACATGATACACATTTCTGCTCTAAAGGAAAAACATATACCTCATATTTGTACTGGATATTCTAGCACTAGTATATAGCAAGGCCTACCTACATCCAGCTATTTTGGCTGCAAACAATACTCAGTTGACTCAGTGTAAAAAATTGTCTCAAATATAGCATAGGAATAAATGTTTCAATGACTTAGTTAAGAGTCCACAGTATTTTATTGCATTTTTCAAATACTTGTGCAGAGGATTCTTTTAATCATCTACTTAGGGTCTAGATGTCCCTGTTGATGTTACAGTTTGTGAAACCAGATTTGAGCACTTAATTATGTTACAGGCATTGCTTTTAGAGCTGAGGAGAAATTGTGAGGAAGCATTCCATGGGAAAAATATCAGAAGGGGCATTGGTTTGACATTACATCGAACACATAATTGGGTACAAGTGGTTTGAAGTCTGAAATTGTTGAAAATGGGTAATGCTGAGTATAGCATTCACAATAGACAGTCCTAAATGAGGATTTTTGCTCCTACACTGCTCTTGCCATTAAATAACTTTTTAATTCCCTCTACCTGCTGGGTCTCACTTGCACTTGTTTGTTCTCCAGGCATGGGGCTCCTGGCATTAAGGCTTTCCTCCTGGTTCTTCCTTTCTTCCCAGATTTTTTGGAATCCTATACACACTTCCTTTTTATCCCTCCAGACAAAACTATCTTCTTTTCTTTCACAGTGGTTCTTTTTGTACAATATGGTGGATCCTACTTATCCATTCCAAACTTGAACTCAATGACTATTCGTAGCAAATGGCCTCCTCCATTTCCACTAGAGGGCAGTGAAAATTCAATCTTGATATCCTACATTAGAATCCAGGGGTTTCCAGGTGGTTTTAATCAGATGGCATTCTAGAAAGTGTCCCAGAAGAGGTGAGGAGGGTATTTGGGAGTAAGGAACAGACACAATATAATCCTTTTCCTGTTTGGTGAAATACTTAATTCCTAAGATTTGGCCAATGGGGTTTTTCACCTGCAATTCCCAGTGTCTGAACAAAGGAAGCTATAGATGGCCTGGGTTTGCTATCAAAGGGCTCTGAAGACATTATAATGATACCCTTTATCTGCAGGGCATATGTTCCAAGACCCACTGTGGATTCCTGAAACTATCTGTACTCCTGAAACTATTGGTACTATCTGTACCGAACCCAATATATACTATGTTTTTCCAACACATAGATACTGTTAATAAAGTTCACACTATAAATTAGTTTCAAAAATGACTATTAAGAACTTATAAAAAAGTAGAACAATTATAATAATATACTACAAAATAGAACTATTATAACAATGTATATAATAACTGATTAGTAACAATAATTAATAATATAAAAATATAATAATAAGCCCTAATAATAGTTATGTAAATGTGATTTTTCTTTCTTTCTCTCTCAAAATATCTTATTGTACTACACTCACCCTTCTTGTGATGATGTGTTCACTGTGGATAACTGAAACCATAGAAAGCAAAACCATGAATAAGGGGGAATATCTGTATATAAAAACTTCGGCTGGTGTATTATAAAAATACTAGGGGACCAGGGCATGAATTCATGTACCTTGAAAGAAACTGTGGACCTCAGGCTGCAGTAGGTACAGGTAAGGGTCTTGGCCCATCTTCCACATCCCCACCAGGCCCATCCCTCTGTGCCCCAACCCATCCCCTGTCTGCCGGCAGCCCCACTCCTGCTGCCACTCCCACACACTGATGGTTCTGGCCCTGCTTGCACCTGCTGATGATGCCAAGTGATGGCACCAGGCACCAGCAGCAAGTACTGGCAGCAGGTGTGAGCAGGGCTGGCACTGGCAGCAAGTGTGAGCACCAGGTGGGACCACAGTGGACGGGAGCAAAGAATTTTCAGTAACCACCAGAGGCTCACCACAATGACAGTGACCAGTGCCCCACCTTTGTCTGACACACCCGCGCTTACCTGCACCACCATCCTTCCATGGCCAATGCCCAGCATGCACATGTCCCGTGGTGGTCAGCGCACATCATAGAGACCAGTTGTTCATTTGTTTGGTTGTTCCGCCATTGGGTCTATTTGCATATTAGCCTTTTATTATATAGGGTTGATAAACACACCTTCTTGGTTTATACTCATTTCTAAAGAAACTTCCTCTGTAACAATATTAACTGCCTGAATTGTAATGTATGAAACAAACGGTTCCTTGACTGTATGTTGGCCAGACAACAATGACCTCTGTTGCCTGGCTTAAAAAGATGACTTAGGTATGTCCAACTATTGCTTCTATAAACTTAGATTTTGATTAGGACATGTGTAAAATGTTTTCTAGTTAGCAGTGGAAGTTTAAGGTGAAAATTTTATGATATAGATAAAAGGCCCAAGGAATTCATGTGTAAACTGAAGTTATAAGGAAGCACAAAATAATGAGAAAGCTGGTGTGGTGTAGAGAAGCAGATAGACTCTGAGGAAAGAGAAATAGTTTATTTCAATAATGAACTTTTTATGGCTTTCCACTTACAGTATATACATGTCATTATGTAGCAGGATATGTACTCTCAATTTTAATTTTAAAAACCAACTATTTTTTTATATATTTCAAATTGTTATTTGATTCTTTTTAATATTTTTACTAGAGGCCCAGAACACGAAATTCATGCATAGGATTGTGTGTCCCTCAACCCAGCCTGCACCCTCTCCAATCTGAGAACCCTCAAGGGATGTCTGACTGCCAGGTTAGGCCCAATCCCACCAGTTAGATATCCTTCTCACAATCCAGGACTGCTGGCTCCCAACTGCTCGCCTGGCTGCCTTCCTGATTGCCCCTAACTGCTTCTGCCTGCCAGCCTGATTACCCCCTAACCACTCCCCTGCCAGCCTGTTTGCCCCTAACTGCCCTCCCCTGTAGGCTTGGGACTCCCCCTCCCCAACTGCCCTTCCTTGCAGGCCTGATCATCCCAAATTTCCCTCCTCTGCTGGCCTGGTCATCACTAACTGCTTCCCCTACATGCTTGATCACCCCAACTGCCCTCCCTTGCAGGCCTGGTCCCTCTCAACTGCCCTCTCTTACTGGCTATCTTATGGTGGCCATCTTGTGTTCACATGGGGACAGCCATCTTTGACCACATTAGGGCAGCCATTTTGTGAGTTCAAGTGATGGTCAATTTGCATATTACTCTTTTATTAGATAGCATTAATTTCAGAGAGGAATGGAGAGAGAGATAGAAACATCAATGATGAAAATCATTGATTGGCTGCCTCCTGCATGCACCCTACTGAGATTGAGCCCACATCCCTGGAATGTGCCCTTGACCAGAATCAAACCTGGGATCCTTTGCTCCACAGGCTGATGCTCTATAGATTGAGCCAAACCAGCTAGGGCTCATTTGATTCTTTTTGAGCCATTTTCTACTAAGTTACTCTCCTTTTTAACAGTATTCAGAGATTTATCATTGTTCTCATCCTGCCAAGGCCTTCCCTTGATAATTACAGTTTAAGGCCTTTAAAGACTTCTGTCTTCCATCTGGTAGCAGCACCACTGTTCCAGCTCTGATGAATGCTCTTGTCAAATGGTCCTTAATTCAAGTCCAAGGACTCTTCCTACCACCGAGGTAAAGGATTAGGTTGACCAATTTCAAAATGTTCCTCTTAACTGGTGATTCCCAGATGGGGAATCTCATAGTTCTTTTCCCTCTTTGCTTCGAGCTCCTGGAATGATCATTTCCTTAAGACTGGCTTTCTCTGAGGAGAGCATCAGCACTCCAACTCAGTCTTCTCAGATCTTTCATAAACTAGCCAAGAATTATAAACTATCCTTACACCCCACTTATTTCCATAGGAAGACAGATTATCTCACTTGTCCCTGTGGGGTTAAGATTAACAACATATCCCTCCTTTTTAACTTCAAATATACTGGGTAAACTCAGGATGGCTAGTTCTGTTGTTCCTTAAAACCATTTTGTCGTTCACTAGAGAGAAATCATAGACAGTATCCATAAATATATATATCACAATTTCTTTACATCCTTTGTCCCAAAAGGTCAGGTGCATAGAATTCAATCTTCCTCATCAAATAGAGGTCTCAAACTAAAATATTATTGAAGCTCACCATTCAATTATATGCTTCTTGACTTCTGATTGCATAATATCTGATTTATAGGGTTCTTTCCATGGGACACTAGGATAGAGCCATATGTTATGCATTTGGTTCCTTCTATTATCTTTCCAGATTTACCCTGTAGTACCAATTGAGTGAGATGAAGATTCTAAATGCTAGAGTGTGCAATGGTAAGAAAATGAAGAAGCACATATTGAGATAAAGAATAGTTCACTTAGCTCTGGCTGGGTAATTCAGTTAGTTAGAGCATATTCCCATATATACACACACCAAAAGAAAGAAAAAGAAAGAAAGGAAGAGAGAGAGAGAGAGAGAGAGAGAGAGAGAGAGAGAGAGAGAGAGAGAGAGAGAGAGAGAGAAGGAAGGAAGGAAGGAAGGAAGGAAGGAAGGAAGGAAGGAAGGAAGGAAGGAAAAGAAAGAAAGAAAGAAAGAAAGAAAGAAAGAAAGAAAGAAAGAAAGAAAGAAAGAAAGAAGGAAATGTTGTGGATTTGATTTCATGTCAAAGCACATATCTAGGTTGAGGATTCAATCCCTGGACAGGGCACACATGAGAGGCAACTGATCGATGTTTCTTATTCACATTGAGGGGTCTTTCTCTTCCTTTCTTCTCAAAAAAAGTTAATAAACATATCATCAGGTGAATATTTTAAAAATAGTTCACTTAATAAGCAAAATCTCAAGTAAGGGAAAAGTGGAAAGGGGACCAGCAATTTGAAATAAATTAATTTGAGTTTAGAGAAGCAAATCTATTTAATCTTCAAATTTGCAGTATAGGATTTTCTTCTTTAGCAACAACTTACCTAATATGAATTCTACCTGCACTATTTTAATAGCTTTCTAACTGATTTCCCTGCATCCATTTAATTGTCCCATGATCCACTTACCACCAATGTCTTTTTTTTTCTACCAAAACATAGAAGAGATCAAGTCAGTTTCCTCTTAAGATACCTGCTCTGTTTTTTGTTTATTTGTTTTTGTCAAGCAAGGTCATTATGTGCATACAAGGTAATTGTAAGAACTTTGCTTAATCCAATCTGTAAACTGTACTTACTAGGCATATTTAAAATGCAAACCTCACCAACCTCACCATATACTACTACCAGCTAAAATTAACCTTCTAGCTATTGGCAACATCTACTGAGTAGTGAAGTTAATGCCCATGCAAAACTATCCACAATCTGAGCTACCGGATGGTTTCACCATGTCTCTGTTTTTCATGATGACTTTTTTGTCTGGAATATTCTTCCTTTTATTTGTGAATAATTTCTTTTCATTTCTTAACACTTAGCTTGGGTTGATCTCCCATTGGTTGTCTTCTTTACTCATCACTATGATGTGGCAAAACAATGTGCATCTTTCTACCAAAAAGCCTGGAATTTCTTACCCATCCTTGTGTCCCCAGCAAACAGAGCTTTATGCTTCATTGAAGGACTTGTACTGAAGAAAGAGAGAAAGACAGAATTCAGCTACCAGCCCTTTTAGGGATTATCTCAGCAGTGGAAAACCACTTTGGCCAAGTTTCTTCATTCAATCCATCCTATCTAAGAAAAGAATAATATGTAAATTGACCGTACTTCTGCTATGCTCACAGGCCACGCCCACTGGCCACACCCACAAGCCAATCATGAACAAACCCCAACCAAGATGGCTGTTGCCACTGAGAGCCTGTCCTAGGCCGTGCAGAGGCTGTGGTTGAGCTGCCCCAGCAGGCCTGCCCCTGGCCATGCGAAAGCTGCGCTCAAGCCACCCAAGAGGGCCTGCCCAGGGCTGCGTGAAAGCTGTGCTGAAACTGCCCTAGAGGGCCTGCCCCCGGCTGCATGGACGCTGCACTCACTTGCTTGCCCATCCCGGCCAGCAGGGCTGAAGAATACCACCCCTCCTTTGCACCCCACACTCCCCATGCACGAATTTCATGCACTGGGCCCCTAGTAGACAATAAAAAGGCATAAAGGCCTGGACATCTTGCTTCATCTTGGGACAACTTATAAAGGCCTGTTTAGCTGTTGAGGCTTTCTGTGGGATTGGCCAGAGCTATTGTTCAGCTTGAAGTTCTTCTTGATTTTTCCCTTAATTTAACCCAGTAGCTCTCAACCTTTCTAATGCCATGACTCTTCAATACAGTTCCTCATGTTGTGGTGACCCCAACCGTAAAATTATTTTCATTTCTACTTCATAATTTTAATTTTGCTACTGTTAATGAATCATAATGTAAATATCTGTGTTTTCCGATGGTCTTAGGCTCTACAGCAGCAGTTCTCAGGACCCACGGGTTGAGAATCACTAGTAGGGTTACCTAAGACCATCAGAAAACACAGATGCTTACATTACAATGAATAGAACCCCAGTACCGATATTTTGAGGGCACAGAGTGCCACTGGCACAAAGTTGTAATATAGTTGTTAAAACTTCCACCTGTGCCCACCCATACTGTTGCAAATAATAAGAGTTATTTCTTCTTTTTTTCAGTTCTTCTTTTTACAGTATTCTGTTGTATAGATATACCACAGTTTGTTTGTTTGTTTGTTTTTCTTTTTAACCAATCATCTTCTCATGAGCAGCTAGGTTATTTCCAAATCTTAGCTATTGTAAATTGTGCTGCTATGAACATAGGGGTGCATAGACTCTTTCTGATTAGTGTTTCTGATTTCTTAGAATATATTCCTAGAAGTGGAATCACTGGATCAAATGAGAGTTTCATTTTTAAATTTTTTAAGGACATTCTGACAGGTGTGAGGTGGTACCTCATTGTCATTTTGATTTGCATCACTCAAACGATTAATGACTTTGATCATATTTTCATATGCCTCTTGGCCTTATGTATATCCACTTTTGAGAGGTGTCTATTTAGGTCCTTTGCCCATTTTTTTTAAAATTGGTTTGTTTACTTCCTTTTACAAGTTGCATGCACTTTATATAAACTTTTATTTATATGTGGAATCTAATGAATAAACATGAGTCCAGAGACATAAAAGCATTGAACAGACTGTCAAACCTTAGAGGTAAGACAGGGGAGGGTGGGTGGGAGGGAAGAGATCAACCAATGAACTTGTATGGATATATACATAACCCATGAATGCAGACAATAGGGTGGTGAAGGCCTGGGGTGAGTGGGGGCAAAAGTGGGCTGGGAAAGGCCAATAGGAGAAAAAGGGGGCATATGTAATACTTTAAACAATAAAGATTAAAAAATACTTTCACCTGACTGAATTGAAATGGTATACTAATATAGTCATAGAAGAGAATGCACTAGTAGTATGTAGCTGGTTGGAGAAAAAATGGAGAAAATAGTTCATTACATCAATCAAATTGGGTCTCTTGTTAAATTTAATTTACTTTCTGGAAAATAATAATAAAGTAATAATAAACTGAGCATGATTACTAGTAATCACTAATTAAAAGCTAATAAAAAAGTCAGAGAGCCTCTATAGTAGTAAACAAAGAAGTTTTCAATTCCTATATAAGGAGAGCAGAGAACATTGAGGACCGAGCTAGAGAATCAATCAATAGAATAACCATGTTAGAAGAATTTTAAACTCCCACAGGGGGCAGGCCTGCTATAAAAATCAGGGGAAGAGTGAGATCATAACATATGAACCAAGGAAATTTGAGTTGTTGCCCTGACTAAATATTAAAACTTTAGATTCCCATAATATCTCTGAGCCCACAGAAATGACCTACCACTCATCAAAAGTTAGATCTCCTTACTCTCTGGAAGACACTGTAGAGTCTTTTCTACATCTTCCTTCTTAGCCACTAAGCCTATTATCAGTGTTAATATCAGAATATTCCAGCAAGAAAACGTATTGAGTCTGATAACAGAGGAAAGAAACTATATTCTAAAAATGCTTGAAGACCTAGCAATAGCTATAGTGTACATGTGGGACTAGGGTTTTGGTGTGTTTGATCAAGGGGGCTGGAAGATAAAGTTTGATAAGAGAGAGTTTATGATGTGGGATTATTACATATTGACTTTTCATCAGAAAGAAGGAAGCACAATGATATTTAAGCTGCTAGTTTTGAATTGCTACATGCCCAATAGACATTATGGTATTGGAAATGTCAGTGATGGGAAAAAACACTGTGCAGTTTAGGGCAAGCACCAATGGGAGAGTCACAAAACAGACCTCTTGGATTCTGAAGCAAAGTTACGCCATTTACCTGGAGAATTATAGACCACTAGAGGCCCGGTGCATGAAATTGTGCATGGAGGTGGGTGGGGGATGCCCCTTAGCCCAGCCTGCACCCTCTCCAATCTGGGACCCCTCAAGGGATGTCTGACTGCCTGTTTAGGCCTGATCCCAGTAGGATCAGGCCTAAAAGGGCAGTCGGACATTCTTCTCACAATCTAGGACTGCTGGCTCCAAACTGCTCACCTGCCTGCCTCCCTTATTGCCCCTAACTGCTGCTGCCTGCCAGCATGATCACCTGCTAACCACTACCCTGCTAGCCTAATTGATATCTAACTGCTCCCCTGCCAGCCTGTTTGCTTCCACCTTCCCTACTCTGTCTGCCTGGTCACCCCTAACTGTCCTCCCCTGCAGGCTTGATCACTCCCAACTGCCCTCCCTTGCAGGCCTGACCCTCCTAACTGCTCTCCCCTGCTGGCCTGATTGCCCACAACTGCCCTCCCTTGCAGGGCCTGGAACCTCCCAATGGCCATCCCCTGCTGGCCATCTTGTGGTAGCCATCTTGTGTCCACATGGAGACAGGATCTTTGACCACATGGGGAAAGCCCTCTTGTGTGTTGGAGTGATGGTCAATCTGCAAATTACTCTTTTATTAGATAAGATAGAGGCCTGGTGCATGGGTGGGGGCCATTTGGTTTGCCCTGAAGAGTGTCCCAGATCAGGATGGAGGTTCCCTTGGGGTGAGGGGTGGCCTGGGTGAGGGGCCTGTGGAGGTTTTCAGGCCAACCATGACCTCCCAGGGACCCAAGCGGAGGCTCTGGTATCTGAGATTAATCTATGTTTACAACTGAAACTTTGTAGCTTGGAGCAGAACCAAGCCTTCTGCTCGCTCAGTGGCGGCAGCCATTTCTGTTTGAAACATTGTAGCCTAGAGTGGAGGCCTAGGCCAGCAATGGCAGTTGGAAAGTGTGGCTTCCTCTGTTGCCAGGGAAACCCAAGCCAATGTTCTCTCCAGCTCAGTGGTTGCTGCCATTTCTGTATCTTTTATAATTGAAACTTTGTAACATTGAGTAGGGGCTTAGGCAGGCAATGGCAAGCAGAAAGCTTGGCTTCCTCTGTTGCTGGGGAAACCCAAGCCTCCCTTCTGCTCTCAGTGGCAGCAGCCATCTTGGTTGGGATTTATTTGCATAATCTGCTGCTGATTGGCTGGTGGGCTTGGCTGTGGCTTGTGGGTGTGGTGGAGGTACAGTCAAATTTGCATATTACTATTTTATTAGATAGGATATGAAACAGAGTGTCTCTGGAGTGTTACTGAATTGTGATAAAGATGGAAGACTTGACCATAGGATAGCATGTAACCATAAAGCTGTATTGCATCCTAAATTTAGGCAGACCCAGCAGTAGTCCATTCACTGGAAGAACGAAAGTAATATATCCAACATCAAGTATACACAAGAATAGGTCACAAGCACATTACATAAGCAGGTAGCCCAGACCATGATTCCATTCACCTACTTTGTATCAATACTTCTTCCTCAGCTTATAAATATGGTCCAATGAGGGGTCCTTTATTAACAGATGATGGTTATGTAGCTTTATCTATTGGTTGTTTGACTGAGTAGGTGAGTACAAGCTAGAAATGAATGGCAGTCAAAGGCGGCTTTAATAGACAAAAGAATGGGGAAATCGTTCCAGTGGCAGAGTTAGCCATTGCATCTGGTTGTCTACTCTGTGTGGAAAGAAAAGACTTCTGATGTTAGACCAGCAATTTTCAACACTTTTCATCTATGGCACAGAGTAATTTTCAATTTTTTTAATCTCATAGAAAACACTTCATTATTTAAATTCTGCTACATACCAAAAAAATATATTGTTTTGCTGATGTTAAAATAGGTATAATTTTGATGCATTTACAATGATTAGCTATTGTGTTGTCTGTTATCATTATTTTATTTGACAATCTAAAGGGAAAGATATCAGTGCCCCCTAAATAGTCAGATATTGTTTTTTGGTGTGTTTTTTTTTTTAAGTTCTCGTGGCACACTTATGCGCCTCTTGGAACATGCCAGTTGAAAATCTCTAGGTTAGACTATAGTTGGCTTGTCTGTTTAGTCACAATATTGAAGCTACTTGGACAAGGGGGCCAAGGGTAAAAGGCAAGTGAATGGACATATTATAATGGACACAAACTTTAAAGGTTTTTGTATTGTGTTTTAATGCCCTCCAGAGAGCATCCAGTATTGAAATAGCACAACAAAAATACAATAACCTCATCATATCAGGATATCAATTTCTTATATAATTTGTGCCCAAATTCTGGCCATAGTAGCAGTGATAGAGGCCATGCTAGCAAACACTATCACTGAACACTCAACTTGCCAGCAATATAAATTGATGCTGAATGCCTGATGTGAAACCATCCCTTGAGAAGACCAACAAGCCATTTTGAGGAAAATTGATTTTGGCATTCAATCTTTTGTTACTTTACCCCTAAAGGGCTAGGTATTCATTCCGATGCGAATAGACACTTATTTTGGAAATGAGCCTCAGTCAAAAGTTCACAGAACATTTGATAAGCCATCACAAGTTCCCATATACATTAAATCAAACCAGGGTGATGCACTTTATATATATAAAAAAAAAGTGGGAGTGGGCCCATGACCGTGGGAACTACTACTCACATTAAATACCTGGCCATTGAGAACTGCAACCTGATGGAGCATTGGGAAAAGCTGCGAAAGATAAAGCTGAAGCTCCACCTTTCACAGGTAGACAGCCCATGGGATGGATGTTCTAATATCCTATAGCCTAACTACATCAGTAACTGCCTGTCGGACAAGCCAACCTGCTACATGCATACTAGCTATTCAACCAACATTTGTTGAGATGCAGAAAATGAAAGTTCCTTCATAAGCTGATACTAATATACTCTGTAGTAGACATTAGGCTTAACTCCTCCCTGATCAGTTTAAACAATCAGACTTCCATCCACTCTGCAGGCTAGGAGCCAATCCTTTCACTATTCACATTATATTCTCAATCCAACTACTTCTTTTTTTAAAATTTATTGTTGAAAGTATTAAACATGTTACCTCTCCTTCCCTATTGACCCCTTCTACCCTGCTCCTGCTTTCCCACCCCCTCCTCAGGCCTTCGTCATACTATAGACTGTACCCATGGATTGTTACATGGGTTGAAAATTTCTGGACTTTGGTTAAATCTCTTCACTTCTAATCTTAAGCAATATCATCCTGCTCCAAGCCACACTATTTTTTTACCTGTACATTTGCTTTAGTCACATCTCTGCTTCTGCACTTGCCCCCTACAGTGCATTCTGTGTAGTCTTTTTCGAAATGTAAATCAGATCACACCACTCTTCTCTTCAAAATCATTCTATGCCTTCCTAAGCAAAATCCAGCATCCTTACCAAGGCCTGCACAACCTTTGATGATCAGACATCCCTACTAGCTCTCTGACCTCAGCTCCTTACATACTTTCCTTTTCATATTGAGTTCTGGCCACTTTGACTTCCAAAGTGTTTCTTGATCATGCCAAACTCATTCTTGGCTCAGGGCTCCAGACTTGATGATCTCTCTCTATATAGAAGCAGCTCTCCTAAGGTATTTACATGCGCTTTTCCCTAGGTTCACTTGAGTGCCTGCTTAAAAGTCATTTCCTCAGACTTCTTATCTGCCAGACCAACCTAAAATTCCTTCTTTGTGATGCACCTGTTCTTTTTTTCTTTTACTCTATTGTGTTTTTATTCATAGGACTTGGAATAATATGACATTATGTTTTGATAATCTATGTATTTTCAGTTTTCCCAACCAGAATATAAACTCCACAAGGGCACGGTTTTTATTTGCTTTAATGCTGTCACATTTCAAATTGCTAGAATAGTGCTTGGCAACATTGAATGGGATAACTAAGTATTTGTTAAATAAATGTTGATCAGAAATGGGAAAGTGGTCCAACTCTGGTCTGTGACATGTGAGGGGAAGTGTGTTAAGTGTCTCCTGAGAAAGATTCATCATTTCTTTATTTTTTTTTTCAGAGAGAAAGGCAGAGGGAGAAAGAGATAGAAACATCAGTGATGAGAGAGAATCATTGATCAGCTTCCCACCCCCACCCCCACTGGGGATTGAGCCTGCAACCTGGACATGTGCCCTGACCAGGAATTGAACCATGATGTCCTGATATATAGATTGATGCTGAGCCACATGGCCGGGTAATTCATCATTTCTATGACAGACCCACAGGAAGAGATAAGAACATCTCTTCTTCCTCTGAATGTGTTTATGTTGAAAATGAAATTGCAGCAGTTGTCTTTGAATTAGCCTGAGGGCCAGAATTAGCCTATGCAAAGACTGAAAGATGTGGGGGGAGGGAAAAAACCTAGATCTCTGATGATATTTTTGAGCCTTCACTACAAGGGGAATACAATTATGAGAGGCAGTAGATGTCTAAATGATTAGGCCAGAGATTCTAAAGAATATAATTTCATTCACAGTTTCCTTCCTCACAGTCAAAAGCAATCTAGCTAATGCAAGTACCTTTTCTAGCCCTTCCTACTACATAGCTTCATACACCTGATTCTTTAGAGACATCAAAAGTCCAGATGTCCAGCTACCTGTTCATTTGGTGATTTGCTCAAGTGTTCTCTCAATTAATTGCATCTACACTTGAAAATTATATCCCACCCTAACACTTTTCCTTATGTGGTCCAATTCAGAAGTCTCCTTCCCTGAAATGCCTTCCTGACACCTCTTTGCTGCATTGCAATCATTCTTTCCACTACAGCCCCACAGCTTATTATTCATCTTCTTCCTGGCTCCTGTTAGTTCAGGTTTCATGCTACAGTTATATTCCTAGATTTGCACCTACATTCATTCATTTGTTCATTCATTCACTCATCCATTCATTCATTCACTAACAAATGTTTATTGAGCATTTATTGCCAGGCTGTACATAATACTAGTAAAAAAATGAAAATGTAAGATCTATTAATTGTGTTTTTAAAATCTCCACTCATGGATATGTTTTATTGATTTTGGAGAGTGATGAAGGGAGAGGGAGAGAGAGAGAAAAAAATCAACCTGTTGCCTCTAATATGCTCCCCTACCAGGGGCAAACCTGTAACCTGGATATGTGCCCTGACTGGGAATCAAATGACCCTTCAGTGCATGTCATGACATTTTAACCAATTGAGTCACACTGTCCAGAGATAGCTGTATTAATTATTGATGATAGCGGAGGTGTTCATTCAATAAATAATTTAATTAAATAATATATTCAGGAGTAAGTGTTATCAAACTAAATAAAGCATCTGGGGGTGGATAAGGAATACTAGGCTATGTAAGGGAGGACTGTGATTTAACAGGTGATAGTTCAGAAAGGTAATTTCAGCAAGGTAATTCACCACATGCAAAAGATGACACATGAGCAGAGATTTGAATGAGATAAAACATCAAACCATCTATCTGGGGCAAAGTGCTCCAGGTAAAGGCAATAAGCCTGATGAGTTTGAGAAACAGTAAAATGTCTTTTACTCCCAGAGTGAATGAGTGCAGTAGTTTAAAAAAAAAGAAAGAAAAAGAAAAAAGTATCTTTAATACCTTACTCTGCTCCAAGAACCAAATACATTTAACTATTGAACCTTCAATAGTGGTTTTTGAAAGGATTCACTGGGCCAGGTATCAATATGTTGTTAGATTTAAGATTATATACATCATCTGAGTATTAAAGTAATCCTCATTTAATATTTTAGTAGAATACAGTATGGCCCAGATTTGTTTTCTACCATTCAGAGAACTTTTCTAAGCTGATTACAGGTCCACATATTTAGATTCACATACTTCAGTCTTAATTTCTCCCACCTCAACATTAGGTCTAGGTCACAGATTCATCATTCTGAAGCTATCAGATGTCAGGATTATAATTAGAGGTAACATAAACCACAGTTGTAAGATTGATGTCCAAAGATATACTCTATTTGCTGATGCTTTGATTTCTGCTCTTGCTTCTTGACTAATACACTGCTGTTCATATAAAAGATTTAATCCTCATCACTCCAATGTACCTCTTGGAGAAAGACCAATTCAGCTTCTACTAAGTCATTAACTACACCACATTCATTGCCCTTTTCCAGTTGCATCACTCCAGGCATCTGGCCAAAAACTGGGTAATGTTCTGTCACTGCATCAGAGAGAACTATATTATTTCCATTTCCTATTGTGAAGACTAGAGCAGAGTTCCAGGATTACCCATCCACCTAAGACATCATAAATCTAGGCATCTGTGCCTTGGGCATTCTTTCCTGTATGTAGGTCAGGATTACCTCAGTCCTTCAGGAATCTTATCTAATAAAAGAGTAATATGCAAATTGACTGTACCTCCTCTACACCCATAAGCCATGTCCACCAGCCAATTAGGAGAAATATGGAAATAAACCCAACAAAGATGGCTGCTGGCCACAGAGAGTAAGAGGGAGGCTTGGGTTTCCCCAGCAATGGAGGAAGCCAAGCTTTCTGCCTGCCCTTGCTGGCTCAGGCCTCCCCTCAATGCTACAAATTTTCAAATATAGAAGATAATGACAGCAGCCACAGAGCTGGAGAGAGCAGGAGGTTTGAGTTGCACCCAGAGATGAAGCCAAGCTTTCCACCTGCCCTGGCCAGCCCAGGCCTCTACTTAAGGCTACAAAGTTTCAATTATAGAAGGTAAATAAAACTCAAAAGAAATGGCTGCTGCCATGGAGCGAGCAGAAGGCTTGGCTCTGCTCCAGGCTACAAAGTTTCAATTGTAACATAAATTAATCCCAGATACCAAGGCCTCTGCTTGGGTTGCTGGAGGGCATGGCCAGCCTGAAAACCACCACAGACCCCTCACCTAGATGACCCCATACCCCAAGGGACCCCCCATCCTGATCCAGGACACCCTTCAGGGCAAACCAGCTGTCCCCTACCCATGCACCAGGCCTCTATCCTATCTAATAAAAGAGTAATATGCAAATTGACCATCACTCCAACACACAAGATGGCTGCCCCCATGTGGTCAAAGATCCTGCCACCATGTGGACACAAGATGTCCACCACAACATGGCCAGAAGTGGGGGGGGGCAGTTGGGAGGAACCAGGCCTCCAAGGAAGGGCAGTTGGGGGTGATCAAGCCTGCAGAAGAGGGCAGTTAAGGGTGACCAAGCCAGCAGAGGAAGGAAGTTGGGGGGGACCCAAGCCTGCAGGGGAGCAAATAGGCATCAATCAGGTTGTCAGGGGAGTGATTACAGGTTGATCAGGCTGGCAGGCAGAAGCAGTTAGGGGCAATTAGGAAGACAGGCAGGCGAGCAGTTGGGAGCCAGCAGTCCTGGATTGTGAGAGGGATGTTTGACTGGCTATGTAGGCCTGCTACTAAACAGACAGTCGGACATCTCTCAAGGAGTCCCAGATTGGAGAGGGTGCAGAATGGACTGAGGGACACTCCCCCCATGCACAAATTTCATGCCCTGGGTCTCTAAGTAGTCTAATAATTTTCTACCCAAAAATGTTTAGATCCCATGATTTCCAAGGCTACCTGTACACATGTACATGCATTAGCCAAGCACACATTACACTTTCCACAAATCAATCAAGAAAATGTTCTCAAAGTCTGTTTTAAGATGTTTTGCTTTTATTAAGCTAAATAGAGAAGTTTGCCACCTTTATTTATTTTTTATAATATATTTTATTGATTTTTTACAGGGAGGAAGGGAGAGAGATAGAAAGTCATAAACATCGATGAGAGAGAAACATCGATCAGCTGCCTCCTGCACACCCCCTATTGGGGATGTGGCCGCAACCAAGGTACATGCCCTTGACCGGAATCGAACCCGGGACCTTTCAGTCCTCAGGCTGACACTCTATCCACTGAGCCAAACCAATTTCAGCAAGAAGCTAGCCACCTTTAGATAGCAGCTTCTCTATTAAATCATATATACTAAATTGGTTCCCTTTATATAATGCATATATATATTCTAATTAAAATTTTTAAAACTAATTCATAGAAACATCCTATACTAAAGTAGGCAAGCTCATTAAGAAAAATATAAACAAATATTTATAAAAAGTAATACTAATGATTATATCTGTAAGAAATTAAATGGATTATTATAAGGAAAATGCATAAAATCATTCAAAATTGTGATTGTGGGGACCAAGAGTCTAGAATAGCCAATAAATCTTGGCTGGTTTGTTAATGGATAGAGCATCAGCCTGCAGATTGAAGGGTCCTGGGTTAAATTCCAGTCAAGGGTACATGCCTGGGTTGTGGGCTTGATCCTCAATATGGGACATGTCAGGAGGCAGCTGATCAATGATATTCTCTCATCATTGATGTCTTTACCACTCTCAAATCAATTAAAATATGTTTAAAAAAAGAATAACCAGAGAAACATTATATTAAAGTCACCCTGCTTGAACAATTATACTGTTTTTATCATCAGATAAACAGTATAATTGTTAGTTAGTTCAAAGTTTTTATAATTTGTGTTAGTTCAAAGTTTTTCCAGGAGATTTTATTTTAATGAGATCATTATCGTTAACTTTTTAGCAAAACTCTCTAAATATAAATGAGTGATAGATAAATCTAGAAACAAATATAGATGATATGCATAAATATATAGACATATATATATATTTAATTTTATCAAAATTTATTTGTGTACTTAATATTGGCCAGACACTTTTCTAAGTACGAGGGCATGGTGTTGAACATGACAAAACTCATTTCTTCATAGAGCTTCTGTTTCACTCAGAAATAAAAGCGCTGGGCGAGGTCCGGCCGAGGTCCGGGGGACGCACCCTGGAAGCGGGGCGTGGCAGAAGCTCCTGAACTGCGAGTTTCCGGGAAAGGGTCGCGCAAACCCGCGACTTTCCCCCTGGAAACTTGTCTCCTGGGTCTGGAAACCATTTATTTTTACAATCCTGGGCTAGACTTTTGGTGTGCAGGCACATCTGGGGAAAGGCGGAGTGGTCTGGCAAGGGGAAGAGACTAGCGGCTTTCTCTTGGAGGTGTCTGCAGCCATCCCCTCCCCATCCAACAGAGACCCGTGCGCGCGAGAGCGACGCATAGGACGCAGCTAACACTGACGCTACATGCGCAGCTCAGAGACTCCGCCCATCCAACCTGAACACAGTCTCCCTTCACAGCCAATTGACCTGGAGGTCAAACCCTCCTAGGGCTAACAACAAAAAGCTGGGTTTAAATTCAAAAATACTGAATACAACCCATAAAAAATTGCAGTAAGAGCACCCACCTCAGGTAACTGGAGAGGCTGAGCCACTGTCCCTTTGAAGATATCCACCACATAAAGCAGCCACCATGAAGAGACATGGTGTGAAAGAAATGGAGGAGAAAAGACGACAAGACATAGAGTTCAAAACCACGGTTATAAGGCTTTTCAAGAGGCTCCTACAAAAGGCCGATCAACTTAATGAGAATTACCAGGAAATAAACAAGACCAACCAGCAAATGAATGAGAATTACAAGGAAATGAATGAGAACCTCAAGCAAATGAATCAGACCCTCAAGGAAATGAACAAGGCCTCTAAGGATACGAACCAGACCCTCACGGATAAAAAAAAGGACCAACTAGAAATCATGCTTACACAGACTAAAATAAAAAATAATACACAAAGTCCTAAAAGCAGTCCAGAGGGCCACAAGAACCAAGTCAAAAATTTGAAATACAAAGAAGCAAAATCCACTCAGCTGGAATAGCAAGAAACAAAAAGAATTCAGATAATTGAAGATAGCGTAAGGGGCCTCTGGGACAACCTCAAGCATGCCAACATCCGAATTATTGGGGTGCCAGAAAAAGAGAGAGAGCAACTTAATGAAAACCTACTTGAAGAAATAGTGACTGAAAACTTCCCCCACTTGATGAAAGAAACTGACTTAAAAGCCCAAGAAGTACACAGAACCCCAAAATATAGGAATCTAAAGAGGACCACACCAAGACATATCATAATTAAAATGCCAAGAGCAAAAGATAAAGAGAGAATATTAAAAGCAGCAAGAGAAAAACAGTTGATTACCTACAGGGGAGCACCCATACGATTGTCAGCGGATTTCTCAACAGAAACGATGCAGGCCACACGCGAGTGGCAAGAAATATTCAAAATAATGAAGAGCAAGAATCTACAACCAAGATTACTCTATCCAGCAAAGCTATCATGCAGAATTGAGGATCAGATAAAGCGCTTCGCAGATAAGAAAAAGCTAAAGGAGTTCATCACCACCAAACCAGTATTATATGAAATGCTGAAAGATATTCTTTAAGAAGAGGAAGAAGAAAAAGGTAAAAATATAAATTATGAACAACAAATACACATCTATCAACAAATGAACATAAAACTCAAGTGAATTGATAGGCTGATGAACAAGATAAACTGGTGACTATAACAGAAACATGGTCATAGAGAGGGAATGGACTGACAATTCTTGGGGAGAAAAGGGTTGTGGGAAGTACAGCAAGATATTGGACAAAAATCTTGCAACAATGGGAGAGGACATTGGGGAGGGGGAGGTGAAGGTGGAGGGTAGGATAGGTACAGGGTGGAGGGGAGATATAGGGGGATAAAAAAGGGGAAACAATGAAATTAATAAACTGAAAAATAAAGAAAAAAATTTTTAAAAAAGAAATATAGGGTGAAAAAAAAGAGGGAACAATGTAATTAATAAACTGAACAATAAAGATTTAAAAAAAAAGAAAAAAAGAAAGAAAAAAAAAGACTTGGTCCAGGGTCATGATGCTGGAAATCGGAAAAATATTTTAAGGCAAAAATTTAAAGAACTTGATTTTGAAAATGGTTGAAACTACTTAGGAATATGGGACAAGTGAAGGGCTTCTCATAGAAATGCTAGTAATTTTGTTTTTTTTTCAAAAGTAGAATTAAGACCTTAGAGGAAGCTAATTGAGGAAAAGGTGATTCATTTTTATGTGTGGCATATTGAATCTGTGTTAGGTATTCAGGACTATTTCATAGGAAAAGATAGAACTTGAGATACAGAGTTCAGAGCAATTTTTAATTATGATTCATAAAACAATAATGTTCTTGACAGGGTTTATAGCCAAAGGCTTTGAGACACTGTTCAGAGAGAGTTCTTAAAATACCACCATATATGGTAATGTTGTTATTTGGGAACTTGCCTAACAAAAGAGGAAAACTATAAATTAACTTTTCTTCAACCATTCTGCCAAAACTCACTCATATAAGATAAAATAAATATAACAACTTGTTTCCAGTTCCATCTTTATTAGGGAAATGGCCTAACTTCTATCAATTTATTTTTGAGCTATAATTACTTCAGTGCCTATAGTATCTGGTCATATCATCAAAACGTTCTGTGAACACTTTGGGTCATTTTAATCTGTCATCTTGATTAAGGGCAAGCCTGACCCCCCCAAAAATATTTTATTTTTGTTTTCTTTATCAACATAATTACTTTATGTTTCTTGTAGATTGAAAATTTTGATTTGCTATACTAATATGACAGCTGATACAATCTTTAAAACCTCTTACAATATTAATAGCATGGGCATATATTTGCCAGGAGAGTTATACTGCTAATAAAAATATCTACTCTCCTAGCTACTACATTGATGACAAGAGCTGTATCATCAGAGACAAAATATAAGTAGTTATATAATCTATAAAGAGAAAAGGCAAATAATCAATAAAAATAATAAATAATACATTAATAACAAAAGTAATGTCAACAGTTTGTCAAACGGGGAAAGAAAAGTTGGGAAAAGTTTGGGACAGATGCTGAGCAATTTGCATGAAAGACACACACTTCACACTTATCAGCAGATAGACATTCAGAAAGGACTGTTTCCAAGCTAGCATTTCTTAAAGTCAGATCCTTGGGTCACCATTACCAAATTCAACTTATGGGCTTGATAAGAAGACAGAGATTTGGACTTTAATTCTGAGGATTATTAATTTTTTATGTGAGATTCTTATCTGCTCTGCAACTGTGGAAACATTACTCTTCTCAAGCCTGTTGGAAGAAGCCAATGCAGTACAAATCCTGGCTAGCCAATGGCCAGTAATGACCTAAAATAACCAGAGCAGGCGCAGCCTCTCCTCCCGCAGGTCATTCTCCACTGAGGAGAAGCACAGCCTGATGGGAAGCAGGGAGCCCCTTTCAGGCTCCGCACCCTTGAAAACAGTTAAAGAGCTCTACCTGCCAAACTAACCAACTAATCCTTACATGGCTCTCCAATTCCCCACAGCTCACCTGAAGCCAGGAATTTCTTCAGTAAAATTGAATTCTTTAACTTTTTCAGATCACAAGGAGATAGGGAACTGCTTCAAGTTGATATGTCATGTTTCAGGCAACCAACTGTTGTGAAGTCATTTCAGTCTAATTATGAATTTGAAAAAATAGGAAATGAAAAAATGTCAGCTCATATTTTGACTGAGACCCAGAAGGCGATAGGGACTAACATGCTATAGTAGGGAGAAAATGAACATTAGAATGGATTCAACTGGAAACTTTATAATGTAGAAATGACATTGACTTTTCTGTATTCTGTTTCTTAATCTGTGAAATGGAGAGTGTTAGCAGCAGTATCAGGTTGTTATAAAGATTAAATGTGACAATATTATCCTGGCACAGTCAAGGTACTCAGTGAAAAATATTCTTTTTTTCTTCCCTGAATTTGAGAAATGGTTTATTCCTAAAAAGGAACAAACGTCTTAGAAAATAGAGAAGAATAGGATGTAATCACACTTCGAGGTTTTCACATTTTGCTCAGAATGTGCCATACCATAATACTACAACATGGAAAACATGCAGCAGGTAGGGATGATATGATTGATACTTTAAATATAATTTACTTCCATTCATTATTTTTGCATGTCACACAATGGGAAATATGGGATGTCTATTTTAGGAAGAAATGACTTAAGCAATTTTACTAGTAATGGACAGTCTCACCATTTTTTTTTTATTCCTGTCACACTTACTTTTTGATTCATTGACCTTTAAATCATGTACCTCACCTAGGATATCCAAGTAGATAAAATTTTCTGTACCCAGACCTATTGATTTCCTTGAGCTTTCCTGTCAGTTTTTAGTAACTGCTCTTTGCATCTGCCTCGAAGACCACACCCCTCTCCCTAGGTAGAGGAGATACATTGCTATCAAGTAAAATATTTTATAAATCGAATGTCCTACAATTCAGTCAATAAACAAAATCTTGACAATGAATGTGTTGGTTTTCTTCTTAAATTTTTAAAGCCTAAAACATTTTTCTCAGATGCGTTATGCTTAATGCTTAACAAGGCTGATTTTATGGAGATAAATTTGGGATCCAGAAGTATCTGTAAACTGTTGAGATAATCAACTTTTGCTCTTGTCCCCAGTCACATTCAATATTTGAGATCAAATATTTTAACCACTGGAGCCCATTAAATATAATAAAACTTTTAAAAGACTAGGTATTTGTGATTCCACTTTTCAGATTGAGAACCAAGATGGCGGCATAGATAAGCAACTATTTTGCTGCCCATGCAACAATTCCGAAACTACAACTTAACAACAAAACACATATCATCCAGAATCACCGGAAATCTGGCTGAGTGAAAATTTCACAGATCAAAGTAAAGGTGGGACGTGGTGACTCAGGAGGAGCAGCGGTGCACAGCTTTGTTGTTCGGAGCGCGAGCAAGCGGTGAGGGATGGGCGGCAGGCAGCAAGCCTCGCTGGTTTTCTCCAGTGGGGAGGACAGAGGCCTCCCACAGCACTGACCCCCCAGTTCCAGGCGAGCTCTCAGGTCGGGGAAAGGAAGACCCCCGGGTGCGGCTGAGGTCTGTGAGTTTGGGGAGAGTGCACGTGTAAATTGGAACAGCAGTTCCTGGAGTGTGCACCGGGGCAGAGAACGCATGACTTGCTCACTTGCTCGGAGACCACCATACTGCTTTGTTTTACAACCCTGAGTGAGACTTTGGCTGTGCAGACTCATTTGGGGAGAGGCAGAGTTGTCTTGCAACGGGGAGACCAGCGGTGGATTTCCATTAACACCCAACACTGAGACCCGTGAGCCGCATAGCTAAGCTTACCCCGCGAGCCCCATAGACACTGATGCTGTGCGCTGTGTAGAGCGGAGCTAAGGCTGACGCCAAGCGGTGCATAAGGAAGTTGAGCCACTGTCCCTTAGAGGATACCTATCACACACCATTAAGGGACCAACTCAGGAAAGCACCACAATGCAGAGAAAAGGAAAGAACTCAGCTATGAAAGAAATGGAGGAAAAAGATGACTAGACATAGAGTTCAAAACCACAGTAATTAGGTTTATGAAGAGGCTACTAGAAAAGGCTGAGGAACTTAATGAGAACTACAAGGAAATAAACAACACCTACAAGGATATGAAAAAAGACCAGCTAGAAATTAAGCATACACTGACTGAAACAAAAAATATTATACAAAGACCTAAAAGCAGTCCAGATGACCGCAAAAACCAAGTCAAAGATTTGAAATACAAAGAAGCAAAATCCACTCAGCTGGAAAAGCAAGAAACCAAAAGAGTCCAAAAAATTGAAGATAGTATAAGGGGCCTCTGAGGCAATCTTAAGCATACCAACATCAGAATTATTGGGGTGCCAGAAAAAGAGAGAGAGCAAGATAACGAAAACCTATTAGAAGAAATAGTGACTGAAAACTTCTCCCACCTGGCGAAAGAAATTGACTTGAAAACCCAAGAAGTGCACAGAAACCCAAAATATAGGAATCTAAAGAGGACTACACAAAGATACATCATAATTAAAATGCCAAGAGCAAAATATAAAGAGAGAACATTAAAAGCAGCAAGAGAAAAACAGTTAGTTACCTATAAGGGAGCACCCATATGATTGTCAGCGGATTTCTCAACAGACATGATGCAGGCCAGATGGGAGTGGCAAGAAATATTCAAAGTGATGAATAGCAAGAATCTACAACCAAGATTGCTCTATCCAGCAAAGCTGTCATTCAGAATTGAAGATCAGATAAAGTGCTTTGCAGATAAGAAAAAGCTAAAGGTGTTCATCACCGCCAAACCAAATACTATATGAAATGCTAAAAGATATTGTTTAAGAAGAGGAAGAAGAAAAAGATAAAAGTGTAAATTAGGAACAACAAATACACATCTTCAACAAATGAATCTAAAAATCAAGTGAATTAATAAGCTGATGAACAGGATAAAATGGGGAATAGAACAGAATCATGGACATAGAGAGGGAGTGGACTGAGAAAAAGGGTGTGGGAAGTACAGCAAGAGACTGGACAAAAATCATGCAACTATGGGAGAGGACAGTGGGGGGAGAGGTAAGGGCGGAGAGTGGAATAGGTACTGGGTGGAGGGGAGCTTTTGGGGGAAAATATAATTAATAAACTGAACAATAAAGATAAAAAAGTTTTTAAAAAATAAATAAAAATAAAAGACTAGGTATTTGTGAATATAATACACCAAAAATGACTTCTCACGGTTTTTTGTGTTGTTTTTTTTCTTTTTTTATCTTCACTGGAGGATATTTTTTCCATTGATTTTCAGACAGAGTCGAAGGGAAGAAGGGGATAGGGGAAAGAGAAACATAGATGTGAGAGACACACATTGCTTGGTTGCCTCCTGCACGCACCCTTAACAATGCCAAGGATCAAATTCCTATTTCTAGGAATTATATAAGCCTTCTCAAGGCTTGATTGAATGAAAATCTGAAATATGAGCCAACTCAAGATATGGGGTTCGGGGCTTTCAGTGGAATAATAGCAGCATGTACATGGTCCTGAGTTCAGAAAAGGCATGATGTATGCTAATTGACCTGAAAGAAGAAATAATTTGGAAAGAGGAGTAATAACAGTGGTGACACTAGAAATATAGGCAAGAAAAAACAGAAAATGCACCTTTGGAGTCATTTTGCTCCTTAAGAGAAAATGGAAGTCAGAGAAAGTTTTTAAGCAGGAAATTGATATAATCAGATTTGTGTTTTAAATATATTACTTTAAGTTATTTAAAGAGGATTGATTGAAAAAGCAAAAGTCGATAGAGGGAGACCAGCTAGGAAGTCTTTGCAAGGTCCTTGAGCAAGAAGCTGGTATCAAGGGTGGATGTCAGAGTAGTCTTAAATAGAGAGTAAGAGTCGTGTCCTGGATGCAAAGAAGTGAGAGATTTTTAGAAGCATTCATAAATAATGTGACTTGAAAACTATTTACTTTTAGGACTGTGAGAGAGATAAATATTTGAAGGATAACACACAAATTTTGGCTTTTAGTTTGCTCACCTGCTGGATGGATGAATAAGGGTTTTGACCCTAGTATACACATGTGAGGATATACAGATAAACTATAAACAGGTAGATAAGTTTTACATTTTGGGTAATATTACTCTTAACGTGCTCACAGGAAAGAACATAGCATGGTGCATGTTCATGTAGACTTAGGCACCCTGGAATCAAGAATTTTCCCTTCTGGTCATAAGGAGTTAATATTTTTTCAGCAAGTCCCAGAATATGTTAAAATAATAGTATTGTCACATAACATGCTCCTGCCAATGGTGGTGCATATCAACCACAACATATAAGAAGAACTTTTTTTTTCTTATGCAATCCTCTCACCCAAATACACTCAAAGTTCAAACCAACACTCACGTCAGTCAGATAGTATATAAAACAATTTGTTTGTATATTTTGGGGTATATATTATTGATGCAAATTCTTGTTTTGAAGTTAGGACCTTGGACAATTTATATACTTTTTTGTATAGCAGTTTCCCATAAAAATATATAGTCCTATCTAATAAAGAGGGAATATTCTAATTGACACTCACACCATCACAAATATGGCAGCACTCACAGCCAATAAGAAGGGACTATGCTGATTGAGTGCTGCACACTCAAAGATGGCGGCACCTACAGCCAATGAAGAGGGAATATGCTAATTGATTACCTTCCTTCAAAGATGGTAGTGCCCACAAGATGGTGGTGCCCAGTCTCCTGAGCCTCACCAGGATAGCAGGTATGCAGCAAGGCTAGTCTCACCCCCAGGTAAGCCTGGCCAATCCGCATGCCTGCCTCCAAAGTCCCTCAGTCCCCTCAGCCCCAGCTGCCCAGGCCTGGCCTGAGGTGCAGGCAAGCCTCAGATGGTGACTGTCCAGCCGTCCAGAGCCACCCAAGGCTTAGGGAACGAGGGCTCATCTAAGCTTGTGCTGCCAGCAGTGGCAGCAGCAGAGGTGTGATGGGGCATCCCTTTCCCCTGATCACTGGGTTGTCTCCTGCCCATGAAGGCTTCTGGACTGTAAGCAGGAAGAGGCCAAGTGAGGGACCCCCCCATCCAGTGCATGAATTTTCATGCACCAGGCCTCTAGTATTATAATAAAACTTCATAAAGTTGCTGAAAGAAGCACTGAGTTAATATAGATAAAATGCTTAAGAAAATGACTTACATTAGACCTTCTGACTTCTACTCAACTCCTCGGTGTCATAGTGGCCATATTAGGAGACTTGGACATGATACTAAGATCTTGAAAAACTCTGGACTAAAGATATTTTCTTAGAATAGATATCTGCTACACTAAACAGAGCTGAAGGACAAAGTTTCAGAACAGAAATCATGATCTTTATTTTGGCATGTTTATTTTTAGCTGTCTGTAAAGTATCCAAGTGACTGTTTTGAAATATATTGTCTGGTGTTTAGAGAAAGTCTGGTATAAATAGAAATTAATGATTGTCAGCATATAGAAAGACAAGGAAACCATTTATGTAGATGAAATTACCTATGTAGAGAGTATATAATTATGTTGCAAATTGAATTTCATGGCAATCAAACTCTGATATGGGAATTAGTACTTAAGGAGTTTAATAGAGACTGTTCTTAGAATCAAAAATATAAAAGAGATAAAGTTAGGATGGGCAGTGGGAGAAGTTGGACGATGATGAAATATAAAGAGTTCAGGTGACACCATAGGGAAGTTGAAACCAGAATATAAGTTCAGAATTGTCCAAATTTAAGGGATAGTTTTGGGCTTTTATAGTCCAGGATTGACTGAATGAAGAATCTTGCAATAGATATGGGCTTTCTGCCACATACTCATCATCTGGGATATTTGGGTCCTTCCATGTTAAATTTGAGAAGAAAATAAGCATCCACCATAATTGGGGGGAAAAGGTGTTAAGACAAAGTCCTTGAAAACATTAAACTTTTAAAGATCCAGGAGGTGAGAATCAGCCAAAAAAGTAGAATTAGAAAATAAGGGGAGGCCAATTAAATAAAAAAGATAAATAATATGTTGGGTCAAGATGCTACTAAGAAAGAAAATATATTATAAAGGATAAAATATTATACAGTGTCAAAGTTTGTTGCGTATTAAACATAGAAATCTATTGTAAAACAAAACTACACTCAAAGGAAGAAGATTGCTGAATATATCAAATATAAGGGAGAGATAAAGAAAATGCAGAAAAGAAAATTAATAAAACCAAATTTATTTATTTCAAACAAATAAAAATGGCAAATTATAAATAATATTGACCCAATAAAAAACAGAAAAGACTCAAATAACTTAAACCAAGAAGAATAAAGGAGGCATAACTATTGGTCTTATATACCAAAAAAGGCTTATAAGTGAATATTATAAACAACTGAGAAATTAGATATTGTAATTAAAATGATCAAATTTCTAGAAGGACACAAAGTATCATAACTGATTCAGAATACATAGAATGCAGAATGGAACAATAATACATAAAAATATCTAAAAATCTTTCCACAAAAAAAGCCCAGGATCTCATGGTTTTACCAGTGAATTCTATTAAAAATTTAAAGAAGAATTAACATCAATTTTTCTCAAACTATTTTAAACATAAAAGAGAAGGAAACATATCCCAACTCATTCTATAAATTCAGTATTAATTTGACACAAAAATTAGAAAAATATCACAAGAAAATAAAATTATAGACCAATATTCTTTATTATTATAGTTATAAATATCTACAAAAATTAATAGCAAATCAAGTCCACTAACATATCAATGTTTATATATGATGACTAAGTGGGATACAAGGTTGGTTTAAAACCCTAAAGTCAAGCCCTACCTGGTTTGGCTCAATGGAGAGAGCCTTGGTCTGCAGACTGAAGGGTCCTGGGTTTGATTCTAGTCAAGGGCACATGCCTGGGTTGTGGAGGCAGCTGATCAATGATCCTCTCTCATCATTTATGCTTCTCTCTCCTCTCTCTCTCTCTCTCTCTCTCTCTCTCTCTCTCTCTCTCTCTCTCTCTCTCTCTCTCTCTCTCTCTCTCTCATCTATCTCTTCCTTCCTCTCTGAAATCAATAAAAATATAGTTTAAAAAACCCTAAAATCAATCAGTGTTGTAGTATTAATATAGTAAAGAACAAAAACTAATGATTATCTCAATAGAACTAAAAAGAGCATTGTAAAATAATCCATGATAAAACACTCAACAAATTAGGAATATTGAAGATTTCTTAACCAGAACTTCCTTGACTTGATGAAGGACCTTTATGAAGTGTGGTTCACGCTTTTTCCTTTGGAGTATGTTGGTTTTTTTGGGACCATAGCTAGTGTATTAAATTAAGAATATGAAGATTATGACTTACTCAATGATGAGGCACAAGTCATTAACTTAATGTTGGTGTGTATCTCCCTCAGCATTTGAGTTCCCACTTTGGAGAAGTGAAAACCCTAGGATCATTTTGAATGAAGGTATAATTTCAACACAAAGGAGGTAAAGTCACCAGATTTATTATTTACAGAATCCAGAAATGGGTGGAAGGGACTCAATGAGTTGAAAGAAGGGCAGTCATGTGTGCCAGGTCATGAAAGAACAAGAGATATAAAACAGGGTAACAAGCACCTATCATCCTATCTAATAAAATACTAATATGCAAATCAATCAAGCCACACCCACAAGCATCACCCACCAGCCAATCAGTAGCAAATAAACCCCAACCAAGATGGCTGCAGTCACTGAGAGAATGGGCCAGCCGGGGCTGCCCACCTAGCCACGTAGAGGGAGGAGAGAATGGGCCATCCAGAGCTGGAGGGGGCAGATCCAGCCTCCCACTCCACCGCTGCTGTAGTGTCTGGGCCTGTCAGCCCTGCTGGGGTTCATGGGAACCAAGCGGCGGGCTGGATCCACACCCAGATATGGCAGACAGAGTGCAGAAAGCAGTGCTTAGGGGCTTCCTTAGGGCAGTGGCAGTGGGGAAGCCCCAGGCCTAGCACAGAGCCCAGACAGCACAGCTTGGGGGGTTCCTTACAAGATGGCAGTGGGAACAACCCCAGGTCCTGCATGTAGAGCCAGGACAACAGGGCATGGAGCTTCCTTAGTGTGTTGGTGTTGGAGAAGCCCCCAGGCCTAACAGACAGAGCCCATACAGCAGGGCTTGGGGGCTTCCTTAGTGTGTCGGTGTTGGAGAAGCCCCCAGGCCTGGCAGATAGAGCACACTGCAGGTGTTTGGGGCTTCCTTTACATGGCCCATGGCGGCAACAGGCAGAGAGCAGTCAACAGAGCATGGAGGCTTCATCTCCATGGATGCAGTGAAACCCCCAGACCCCACAGAGAACAAAGAACCACAGGAGTGGGCCTAAGCCATCAGTAGGACATCCCCTGAGAGCTCCTGGATGGTAGAGGGTGCAGGTTGGGCTGAGTGACCCCCTGTGCACAAATTTCATGCATGGGCTTCTAGTATATACTAAAGAGCTAATATACTAATTAGACCAAACAGCTAAATGACCTTCTGGATGACCATCTGGACAACCTTCTGGATGAAGCTGGTGCTGTGAAGACCAAGGCGGCACGTGGGATTTGTGAGGGCCAGCCCCTTGTAAGATTTCATGAACCAGGCCTCTAGTCCTATCTAATAAAATAGTAATATGCAAATTTGACTGTGCATTTGCCACACCCACAAGCCACGCCCATCAGCCAATCAGGAGCAGATTATGCAAATAAACCCAAACCAAAATGGCTGCTGCCACTGAGAGCAGAAGGAAGGCTTGGGTTTCTCTGACAACAGAGGAAGCCAAGCTTTCCACCTGCCATTGCCTGCCTAGGCCTCCACTCAATGTTACAAAGTTTCAATCATAAAAGATACAGAAATGGCAGCAGCCACTGAGCTGGAGAGAGCAGAGGCTTGGGTTTCCCTGGCAACAGAGGAAGTCAAGCTTTCAGCCTGCCGTTGCCTGCCTAGGCCTCCACTCTAGGCTAAAAAGTTTCAAACAGAAATGGCTGTCTCCCCAGAGAGAGCAGAAGGCTTGGCTCCGCTCCAGGCTACAAAGTTTCAATTGTAGACATAGATTAATCCCAGATCCCAGGGCCTCCACTTGGGTAGCTGGAGGGCGTGGCTGGCCTGCAAATCTCCACAGGCCCCTTGCCCAGACCACCCCTTACCCCAAGGAAACCCCCACCCTGATTTGGGACACTCTTCAGGGCAAACCAGCTGACCCTCATCCATGTACCAGGCCTCTGTCCTATCTAATAAAAGAGTGATTTGCAGATTGACAATCACTCCAACACACAAGAGGGCTGCCCCCATGTGGTCAAAGATCCTTCCCCCATGTGGACACAAGATGGCCACCACAAGATGGCCAGCAGGGGAGGGCTGTTGGGAGGGACCAGGCAGGAAGAGGAGAGAAGTTGGGGGCAAACAGGCTGGCAGGGGAGCAATTAGACCATCAATTAGATTGCCAAGGTAGTGGTTAATGGGTGATTAGACTGGCAGGCAGAAGTGGTTAGGGGCAATCAAGGAGGCAGGCAGGTGAGCGGTTTGGAGCCAGCAGTCCTGGATTGTGAGAAGGATGTCCAACTGCTCATTTAGGCCCGATCCTGGTAGGAGTACCAGCGGGATCCCAGATTGGAGAGGGTGTAGGCTGGGCTAAGGGACATCCCTGGCCTCCCATGCACAAATTTCATGCACCAGGCCTCTAGTTATTTATAAAATGGTTGGAGAAGAGGTCACTCACTTTTCCAGGGCTCAACTCTAAATGGTTATTTTAAAAGGTGACCTAGGACAAGCAATGCAGTAACTTGTCCTAAGCTTAGGTTCTTATCTAAATGTCCAGATTCTGGGTGTGAGCAAAGTTGTAATTCTATAATATATAGGCAGTGAATCACAATAAGTTTATTCTCTTCACAATTGGTTTAGAGGTATTTGTTGGACATTTATATAAAGATATTGCCTAGCAGGTAAATTACTAGCTTGCATTTAGGAGAAATGGGAAAGATGAAAGTGCACACATGGCAATAAGGGAGTAAAGACATGAGAGGTTGTGTAGGGACTAAGAAGAGGTGGTAAAGGGCAGGGAATGGGAAATTTCTGTAATACTATCCTATCTAATGAACGTGTAATTTGAAAATTAATCATCACTCTGCTACAGCCACAAGCCACACCCAACAGCCAATCAGGAGCAAGTGTGCAAATTAACTCAAACAAGATGGTTGCAGCCACGGAGCAAGCAGAAGGCTTGAATTTCCCTGGCAATGGAGGGAGCCAAGCTTTCTGCCCACCCTGGCTGGCCCAGGCCTCCACTCTGGGCTACGAAGTTTCAATTATAGAAGATAAATAAATCCCAATAAAAATGGGTGTGGCCATAGAGTGGGAGGCTTGCCTCTGCTCAAGGCTACAAAGTTTCAATTATAGAAGATAAGTAGATCCCAGATACCAGGGCCTCTGCTTGGGTCACTGGGGGATCTGGCTGGTTTGCAAACCACTACAGGTCCCTCACTCAGGCCAACTTATCCCCCAAGGGAACCCCCACCATGATCCGGGACACCCTTCAGGGCAAACCAGCCAGCCCCTACCCATGCACCAGGCCTCTATCCTATCTAATAAAAGAGTAATATGCAAATTGACCATCACTCCCAACACAAAAGATGGTGGCCCCCATGTGGTCAAAGATGGCTTTCCCCATGTGGACACAGATGATTGCTACAAGATGGCCAGCAGGGGAAGGCAGTTGGGAGTGACCAGTTCTGCAAGGGAGGACAGTTGGGGGCGATCAAGCCTTCAGGGGAGGGCAGTGAAGGGTAACCAGGCTGGCAGAGGAGGGAAGTTGGGGAAGACTGGATTTGCAAGGAAGGGCAGTTGACGGGAACCCAGTCCTGCAAAGGAGTATAGTTGAGGGGGACCAGGCCTGCAGGGAAGGGCAGTTAGGAGTGACCAGGCCTGTAGGGGATGGCAGTTAGGGGAAATCAGGCTGACAGAGGAGTTGTTAGGGGTTGGTCAGGCTGGAAGGCAGAAATGGTTAGGGACAATCAGGAGGGCAGGCAGGCAAGTAGTTTGGAGCCAGCAGTCCTGGATTGTGAGAGGGGTGTCTGACTGCCTGTTTAGACCCAATCCCTGTAGGATCAGGCCTAAATGGGTAGCAGGCGTGGCACAGCCAGGCCCTGAAGAGAGCTACTGGCACATGGATTCATGCACAGGGCTACTAGTCCTATAGAATAAAATTATAGTATGCAAATTGTCCCCTTGTCCAGGACTTCCTCTGGGAGTTTGGCCAGGAGAGTGGGGCTGGCCAGGGGAAGGGAGGGAGGCCCTGGCCAACAGCTGGCAGCCGCTAGGGACCCTACCAGTGCACGAATTTCATGTATTGATCGTTGATGTTAACGTTGATCACCTGGTTGAGGTAGTGTTTATCAGATTTCTTCACTGTAAAGTCATTCTTTTCCCCCTTAGTTACTCTGCTCATGCCACTTAAGTCCATATCTCACTTAGGACAGAGCATTTATATAAATTATTTTGAATTCTTATGCATGAGGGACTTTCTGTTCTCTCCTATTTTAAGACTTTATTCAATTACTTATTTATATCAGTATGCACTCATGGGTATTTATTTCATACTTTACGGTGTAATCTAATGCTACTTGATTCTGTTTGCACAAATTAGTGTTCCAGCTTTGGACATTGGAATATCTTTGAGTTGTCTTTCATGCTTCTATGATATTTTCCATTAAGGTAGGTTTTCTTAGAGGATTGTTTGTTTTTAGCACGTCCTTACCTTCTGGCATTCTGGCACTATGAGATGCTCTGAGCTCACCTTCCTGTTTCAGGAGATATGTTGTCTTAGGAGATATGTTTGCTGTTATGATGGAATGGCATTAGATACCAAGACCTCTGTTCTAGGTGTGCTCATTGTTTCTAGGGTGTCATTTCTTTTAGATACTCTCAACTGACATAGGAAGAACATGCATATGTTTATATTAACATATACACATATTTATAAGTAATTAACATCAAATCTTTATTTAAACTATTAAACTATTAAAGTACATACCTTAAACTAAATGTGAGCTCTTACTGATGTCTCTCTCCAGTGCTGTTCCATCACCAAGTGAGTCATTCTAGCATTTTCCCCTTCTTACCTATAAAATCTCACTCTGATAGTGAGAAACCTGGCTTCTACCATCCACTATAATTTATTTAGTGTTCAACTCCTGTATGCATGGATGCTTTAGTCAATGACCACATATGCAATGGTGGTCCATAGAAGTTCCTATCATCTAGTGATATGATAGCCATTGAAACATCATAGTGCAACACATTGCTCACATGTTTGTGGTGATGCTGGTGTAAAACAAACCTACTGGGCTAGCAGTCATATAAGAGTATAACATACAATTATGCACAGTAGATAATATTTGACACTGATAAATGACTATGTTATTGGTTTATGTGTTTGCTACACTTTTATCATTATTTTATAGTACTATTTCTATGTATTAAAATAAAGGTTTTGTAAAACAGTATGCCCTGTTAAGCTAGAAGCAATTTAACACTTTTCATGTTTATCGCATCTATTGATTGCATCATTTTCCTTGTGCTTGATTTAACTTCATATTGGTCTGTGCAATAATACGCTGTACAGGCTCATATAGCCTAAGTGTGTGGTTGACTATGCTATCTGCAATGTTCGCACAACCACAGAATTGCCTGAAACATTTCTCAGAACATAAACCCCATCCTAAAGTTTTAGGATTGTTAACCTGTACCCATCCCCTACATTATCTTAGCAAGATTCCTAGTGCTGCTTCTACATATCAAAGTAATATGATGGGTTAGCCACATTAAATAGATAATTACCAAGTCTAATTATATACACATCTTTCTTCCTTTAAAGATTTTAAAAAATCTGTCTTCTTAAAAGGATAACTTTGCATTTTTGTACTTTAAGTATTTAATACTATGTACTCAAATAAATATAGTTTATAGTAACTTTAATTTTGAGACTAAACAGCAAAAAGGGCAGTAAATAGCCATGACAATAATCACAATGATTTTTTCTGCATTTCATCTTTTTGTTAATAACAAGTAATAGATTTCTCATTTTGAATGTAACTAGTTGATAGTGTCTATCTCTGTAGACTCTACTAATTAATAGAAGTAAATGAAATTCATTAAAAAATGTAAAAATGTGAGCAGTTCACTGCCTAATAGAATATTTGAGTTAAACTTTAGGATTTTCTAACAGTGGCCTACATTAACTAGCCTAAGGGGGGGAAAGATGCAGGTGGAATACATTAGGGCTCTCACATAGGAACCTACAGGATGAAGACAGGCAGGTCCCTGGAGTATGCTAAAATGAGAGACTCCATGCCATCTTGACTTTTGTTTTGACATCCCTGCTCTCGGTGTGTCATTTTGTCCTCTCTGGTTCATATTTCTGATTCAAAAATGTATCCTGTACTTCCTGGGCTTCTACTTTACTGGTTTAGCCACTCAAAACAATGATCTTTTCCATGTACACCAGGGTTCTGATTTAGTGACTCTGAGAGGCTTCTGAATTAATCAGCCAAGCCTCTAAACAAAATTAATGCCAAAGGTGATTGTTGTAGAAGACCCAGAGTAAGGAAACAATGGTTATTACTGGACAGAATCTCCAAAAGTGTTCACTGTAAAGCCTTACAAGACATTTAATTTGAAGTTCCAATCACCAAAAAAGTTACACTTCTACTTAGGCTGACTTCTACCTTTTAAAGGTTAGCAGATCTATTGTCTGGACAATTTATTTGAATATTATTTTTCTCAATATCTTTTTGTTTAATTTCTGCAACATTACACTCATTTATTCTTTATCAATCATATCCAGGTTCATGCTCTCTACAATCATTGAATTGCTACTTTATTTTTTTAACTTTTTATTGATTTTCAGAGAGAGAGAAAGAGAGAGAAATATCAATATGAGAGCGAGCGAAGCATTGATTGGTTCCCAACTGGCATAGCCCCACTTGGGATTGAACCTGCAACACAGGCATGTGCCTCAACCAGAATCTCCTCCCCACCATGACACGCAACCAACTGAGCCAAACCATCACAGTTGAACTGCTACTTTCCAACATCTAACTGGGAGTGAGAATTTTTTCTCTCAGAGTTCCAGAGATTACAAAATCATCCAGTGTGATTCCTCTTTATATGCTTTATCTCAAAGGAAAACAAAAACAAAAACATCCCATCCTTCCCATACTTCCCCAAACTTACACTGTTTTCTTTTGGAATATTCACTGATCATGAAATTGGCACTATTTTAATACCTTGGGGTTCCAAAGAGCCCAGCTAAACTCAGTGAATATTAAAAAAAAAAATAAAGGTCATTACCGGCACAGCACTATACCTATGCAAATATTCCTTTAGAATTACTTTTCTCACTCAAGGCAATATTTTATCATTGAATCCTTCAAGTGAGAAAAACCCTATTACCTTGAGTGGTTTATGACTTAAAGTATACATTTCAGTTAATGAAATATGAGGTACATGTACACTGTTCCATAAGATGATGAAAATAAAACTACATTGCTTAGTCTCTTCAAAAGATAATGGAAACATTTTTTTCCTATCTCCCACTTGACTTAAAAAATGGAGTGCTATGGAAGTTACATAATGTGTTTTTATATGCCTAAAAAATGATCTCACTCTTCATCACCTTCCCTTTGTTTAATTTCTAGAGTTTACCGTGTTCCAAGTCAAGTGGCATGTTTACTTCTGGACAATAGAGCTGTACTGTTAAGTCACAAATGTCCTGTTTCTTATTGTGAGTCACACTGTAATACAAAGAGCAGGTCGGCTCTAAGTACATTTATCATTAAGCCTTTTCAACTTGCTAACATTCCTTTTGAGCTCTTGGGTAGCATCAAAATTCATCCAATTTGTGTCATTCATTTATTAATATCACAATTTATTCTGAAGTGCAGGACTCCCAAAAGATGCTGCTCTCTTAGGCTAATACATAAATATATGATCACCAAAATGGGAACAATTTAAAACCAACTGGAAACTTCCTTCAGAGAGAGAGAGAGAGAGAGGTGCAATTTACTTTCTGAAATAACAGGAGATAAAAATCTGTGTAACCAGATTAAGTGGAATATATTACTTGCATCTGTTTTTAAGACTGGATCACAGGGATGGACAGTTTTGCTCACAGCAAATACAGAGAAGCCTTAAGTCAGCAAGTATATGCTATTAAGTCCCAGAGGAACATAGAAATAATTATATATGGGCACTAATCTTACGAATGAACAATGCCACTAAATGCAATGTCAGTTTCTTAAATTAGCACTTGTTATTTGAATGTATCTCACAAACTATTATTTTAATGTGAGCCAAAATATTATGTATTCATTGGTATCAACAACCATGACAAGAGACAATTTTAAAACAAAAATGGTAGAAAAAGGAAATAAAGATAAAAATGTATTTTAACTGTATTTATAGGGTTCTTGAATATTAAATAAATGAAGAGTGATTAAAGTGTGAAATCTCTATTTTAGGTATATATGAATACATTATAAATTTCCTGCAGCACTGAAATTTTAAAATTTGCATACAGTGTCACTTGCCAGAAGCAGATATTTTATGCATAACCACAGATGGGTGCTGAGAGCTAGGATGTTGTCTTTACTTTATCATTATTACATATTTATTGGGATGGGTGGGTACCTACCTGCAGTCTTTCACAAAAAGAAGAAAAGGACAAAGGTAATCAGTTTGCAGATCACAGCTCAACTGAGTATAAGGAAAACAGCACAGATTATGGAAATATTTGGCATATATTTTTAAAATTGAATTTGTTATACTTAATTGCAGAATACTTAAAAATAAAATCTGGTACTCTAAGAAGCCTAAGTCAGGAATGTATAAGTCAGGAGAGTTCACATCATGTTGTACTAGTTCTGAGATAATTCCCCTGAAAACCTACCAAAATGGAGGAAAAAGAGAAAAATGTCCCTGACATTTCAAAAGTAAGATCACTTCCTCTGAATTGTACCAATCTTAGAAATGTATATATTAACAGAATGCATATTATTCATGTTACAGTATATTCTATATATATTCATTTTATTCCCAAAGCAGAGGACATGAAGCTATTTTTAGAAGACTGCTCTGTGTCTCAGTGTTTAGTGTCTCTTATTATTTTACATTTAAACAACCTCAGTGTAATGGAAAGAAGATTTAAGAACAAAAATAAATGAAAAGAAAGAAAAATAAGACACAGCAAGTGGAGAAGGAAGAGGCATAACTATTATATGGCATTTTCTTGTTTGATATTGTTACTTGGAGGAATTTCCTGAATAGGCCTAGTTTCTGACCTCTACTCCATAATGCTTATTCACTCTAATGCTGTTTCCTCATTGTGCACCACTCAGATGCAAAATTCTAAACTCCATATGGGTTCTTTGGAAAATCAAATAAAACCATAAAGTGCCATAGAGTGCATATTAAAAATTATTTCTCAAGCCTTATATGTGGGTGAGGGAAGAGATAGGAGAGAAAGATGCATTTCGAATGAGGAGAACTATTCCAGATTAATTGGTTGGTAGCGGGGAGAAGAGGTGACATAAAAAAATACTCACACACCATTTGTCAACAAACTGCTATTTTCCCCATCTGCTTTCTTCTTTCTTCTTCTGACAGGGTGAGCATTTACTGGTAGTCTAAATTTCACTTATTTATTTCATTGATATTAGATATGAGTAAATGTAATTTTTAAAGAGAGGAGGCAGAGAGTCATGACTGACATATTTAGGAAGTACCTATGATCAATTATGTCTACTGGGAGAAAGAAATGGGAAGTTTGGACAGTTCTACATGCCTCTTAAGTATCAGTTCTTTGGTAAAGCAATAGATTTATTTATTTTATACATTAATCATTTGTAACCATCATTTAGTTGTTTCCCAAGGTTATGTTTTTAAACATTGGATTTATGAAATGAATCAACAAGTATCAAGTGTATTCTTGGTATTACTAGTCAATAAGTGTGAGAGAGAAACTAAAGGATATTAAATACAGCCTTTTTTGAAGAATTTGCAATTAAAAAAAGACAAACTTAAAAAGAGACTTCAAGCTCATCATAATGTGGCTTAAGTTAGAGGCAAAACCAGAACTGGACTTGGAGTTCTCAATATCGTAGGCACCTTATGTTAAACTAAACTTGGACTTGGAAGTGAAGGGTGGACAGGCTTTGGATGACCAGTGGAATAAGTATTTCAGACTATCAGTTGAGTAAACTGTAACACAAAAACTTTTAGGAACTGCTTATATTTTGTTAGATCAATGGATCTATTGTACAAGTAGTTTTGCTGATTTATATGATTTATTATATTAACAAAGAACTTTAATACATTGCAGAGATGCCAAGTAAATATTTGCTGGATTAAAAGCATAAGATAATTTTATAATGCAAAGCAATGTATTTTATAAGTATGTCCTTTTCAACCCTTAATAAGTAGATGACAGAAATATTAGTGCCCTTACAAAAAATATTTTGGGCTGAGAAAAAACGACTGCGAATTATATGTTGAAGATCGAATTTCCAACAATCAATCTACCACAAATTATTTGTACAACCTCAATATTCTCATCTGAAAATTATAACTATATAATCTCCAATTCTCCTTCTCAGTCATCATTCAGACTTTATACATAAATATCTGGCTCATTGAGAAAAATCATTTGTGAACTAATCCTATATAATGAAAGCTTAATATGCAAATCAACAGAATGGAGGAACAACCAGTAGAATGGTCATTATGATGTGCACTGACCACTATGGGGCAGACGCTCAATGAAAAAGTTGCCCCCAGCTGGCAGGCCCCAGGCCAGCCAACGTGGGTGCTAGTGGGAGCCCCCCCTCATCTCCCCATTGGTTACCCAAATGAGGCAACCGGCGGTGGTTCAGGGAGGGGCAGGCCAACGAGTGGGCAGTGCCAGGCTGACCAAGGTGGGTGCCAGAGGAGGCCCCCAATCACCCCACCAGTAACTTCATTTATTGGCCCTGATTGTCATCCAGGCCTAGGGATGCTAACTGTGCACAAATTTCATGCACTGGGCCTCTAGCATTTGAAGAAAAAACAATGTAATAAAATTATTTAATGCCTACTTTGTATCTTCTTTAGTTTTTTTCTTTTATTTCTTATTTTTTTAAATTCTTATTATTTTGATCCCATTTTCATTAATTATCTATTGATTCAAAAATATTTATTTAGCATACACTGAGTCAAACACTGTACAAGGCACTAAAACTATGGATATAAAAGGCAGACTCTTCCTCAAATAAAGAGATAATTAAGGTTCAAAAGATAAGACAACTTTTAGGATCTATTTTACCTAAAGTACTTAAATATTTTACTTGTTTTTTTATTTAATTCTTATAAAATCTGTTATTATCCCATTCAGAGAAGAAAAACTGAAAATGTACTGGGCCTTTAGTATTTGAAGAAAGAGCAATGTAATAAAATGTACCTAGTATAGAGGAAAACCTACAAGAAGAAGTATAGTGACTGCAAGTTGAATTAGAATACAAACATTTAGCTCTGACTGGAAAACTATTAGTCATCCTTAAAGAGCTATCTCAAATGCCCCTGCCCCCATCATCAACACATTTTATTATAAATCATATTGCTCTGTTAGGTGCTGTGAAAAAATGAAAATATAAGGTCCTTGACTTGAAGATGCTACTAATCCGTTATTAAAGAGGCAGATATCAAGGAAATATTAAAATATAATGTAAGGTTTGCTTAAAGTCCATGTATCAGTCAGGGATAAAAAATGGTCACAATCATTCAAATATAAAAATGTAATATAATAAATAAAAACTTAAAAAAATGATTGGGAGGTGTGATAACATTACCCTTCAAAGAACTTCTGTAGATCATCTTTAACTCTCAGCATTTAAAAATTTTATTCATTTATTTATTTATTAATTTTGAGAGAGAGAGAAAGAAACATTGATTTGTTGTTCCACTGACTTATGTATTCATTGTTTGGTTCTTGTATGCACTGTGACCAGGGGTGGAACCCACAATCTTGGTGCATGGGAAAGATGCCCTGCCCAACTGAGCTGTCCCGCCAGGGC
Source organism: Antrozous pallidus (assembly GCA_027563665.1). Lineage (NCBI taxonomy): Eukaryota > Metazoa > Chordata > Mammalia > Chiroptera > Vespertilionidae > Antrozous > Antrozous pallidus. Next base: position 30,645,137 of record CM050513.1, read on the forward strand.
CTCCAGCCCCCAGCTTTATACGGGTTTGTTTAAGTTGCAGAGGCCTCAGTCTGATCCTGCTGGGGCAGCCACATCTGCTGACTGAACCCAGTGATTGTAACACTGGGCCATTTAACCCCATGCAGACCAACTTTAATAATCAATAATACCTGCAGAGCTCCCTTCCCCATTAGTTGAAATCTGTTTGGGGTCTGCATCTGTTTGACTTTTTTCCCCCACCTGTGTTGCTTCTTTCTTCTTCATTTCACAGTGGACACATGATAAATATCTTGCATCCTTAATAGGACCTTAGTATCAGTATCTGGAAAACGCCTATCTGGATAGAAGGCCTCGGGAATTGGAAGTCAGAAAAAATGTCACAGAAGATTTCAATAGGTAACACCCAAGTCAACTTTTCTGTCTTTATATTCACGTTGAAACTGTTCTGACAAATGTTATTAATGGATTTCTTGTTGCTGAAACCAATGAGCTTCTTCCAGTTCTTTTACCTTCAGGAATGATGATGCTGACTTTTCCTTTTCTCAAAGGAAAAGTTGATATTTGAGTGAAGGAATCATAAACTCAGACTCATATCCCAGCATTAGCCCCTGAGTGTGAGATTTGGATCATATTACCTAATCTCTCTGAATCTGTTTCCAGATTATAAAATGGTGATAATCATTGTATCTACTTTCCAAGGCTGTTGTGATAATTAATGTTGAAAATACTGCCTATCCTATATGATAAAATGGTAATATGCAAATTGACCCTAACAGTTGAACAACCAGAAACGACTAGTTGCTATGATGCACACTGACCACCAGGGGGAAGATGCGCAAAGAAGGAGCTGCCCTCTGGTGGTCAGTGTGCTTCCACAAGGGTAGCACTGCTCAGCCAGAAGCCGGCTCATGGCTGGCCACCTTAGCAGCAGTGGCCAGAGCCTCTCCCATCTCCAAGGCATTGCTAAGGATGCCCAACTAATTAATGGCTTAGGCCCTCTCCCCATGGGGACCAGGCCTAAGTCATTAATCAGACATCCCCCAATGGCTCCCAGCCTGCCAGAGGGGTATCTAACTGCCAGCTTTGGCACAATCCCCTGGGGAATGGACCTAAACTGACAGGTGGACATCCCCCAAAGGATCTCAGACTGCTCGGGGGTGCCGGCTGGGTGGAGGGACTACCTCTTCCCCCACTGCAAGTGCACAGATTTTTCTGTACCAGGCCTAATCACATAATAATAACTACACAGTATATGTGTCTAACCATTTTATCCTGTTACACCATTTTATCTATTTCTCCTTCTACCACTCTGACACTTTCTTCTAAGGCAATTCTTTTATTCTGTCTTTGTGTCCCAACCATCACTTTGAATCTTATTGTTATTCTCTTTGGCTCTTTTCTGTAGCCAAAAAGGAAATTCTGAAGTCATAACAATCATCTTCTCAGATCACAATGTTATGAAACTAGAAATCAATTAAAACACCTCCAAACATTCAAACACATGGAGCCTAATTACCAATGGGTGGATAAGGATACATATGTAATATCTTAAGCAATAAAGGAATTTTTAAAAATCCAATATCTATTTTTGATAAAAATTTTCAGCAAAGTGGGAATCACGGGATCATACCTCAACATAATAAAAAGGCCATATGTGACAAACCAACAGCCAGCATCACACTCAATGGGCAAAACCAAAACCATTTTCCTTAAGTACAAGACCAGGACTGGGATGCCCGCTTTCACCATTTTTATTTAATGTAGTATTGGACATTATATGCACAGCATTCAGATAAGAAGAAAAAATAAAAGGCCTCCAAATTGGAAAATAGGATATAAAGCTGTCATTATTCGCAGATGACATAATAATGTACATAGAAAACCCTAAAGACTCTGCAAAAAATGTACTAGTTTTAATAAATGGATTCAGCAATGTAGCAGGGTACAAAATGAATACCCAGGAATTGATGGCATTTTATAAAACAATAATGAACTATCAGAAAAAAAAAACTAAAAAAATCTCATTTACCATCTCAACAACAACAAAAAATTAAGATACTTAGGAATAAATTCAACCAAGGAGGAAAAAGACCTATACTCAGAAAATTACAGATCATTGAAAAACCAGATAGAAAATATAAGCAAGTGGAAGAATATACTATGTTCACGAATTGGTAGAATTAACATCATTAAATGTCCAGACTACCCAAAAAAATCTACAGGTTCAATGCAATCCCTATTAAAGTACCAATGGTATATTTCACATATCTAGAACAAATATTCCAAAAATTTATATGGAACTGAAAAAGACTCCGAATAGCTGAATAGTCGAGAAAGAAGAACAAACCTGGATGGATCACAATACCAGACAGATATCAAGCTATACTACAAAGCGACTGTAATTAAAACAACCCAGTACTGGCACAAGAACAGGCATAATGATCAATGGAACAGAACAGAGAACTGAAAATTAATCCAAGCCATTATGCTCAATGAATACTTGACCAAGGAGTCAAGAGCATACAATGGATTAAAGACAATCTTTTCAATAAATGGTTTTGAGATAATTGTACAGATACATGCACAGAAAGAAAACTAGACCACCAATTTACACCCTACACTGCAATACACTCAAAATGGATAAAAGACTTAAATGTAAGATGTGAAACCATAAAAATCATACAAGAAAACATAGGCAGCAAAATATCAGACATCTCACACAGCAGAATTTTCACTGTCACAATGTCTAGTGCAAGAAAAAATGAATGAAAAAATAAACAAATGGTACTATATCCAATTAAAATCCTTCTGCACAGCAAAATAAATCAGCATCAAAATTAAAATGGAACTCACTATATGGGAGAACATATTTGCCAATAATACATCTAATAAGGATTTAATTTCCAAAATATATAAAGTACTTTACAACCCAACAAAAGAAAGACAATCTAATTTAAAAAATGGCCAGACAACCTAAATAGACACTTCTCCAAAGAGGACATACAAATGGCCAAGAAACATATGAAAAAAATGCATGAAGGCACTGATCATTAAATAAATGCAAATTTAAATGACAATGAGATATCACCTCACACCTGTCAGAATGGCTACCATCAACAAATCAACAAATGACAAGCACTGGCCAGGATGTGGAGAAAAGGGAACACTAGTACACTGATCGTGAGAATGCAGACTGGTGCAGCCACTCTAGAAAACAGAATGGAGTTTCATCAGATAATGAAATGTGGATCTGCCATTTGACCCAGTGATCCGACTTCTAGGAATATATCCTAAGAAACCCAAGAACCAATTGGAAAGAAAGTATACACCCCAGATTCATAGCAGCACAATTTACAATAGTTAAGCTATGGAAACAGCCCAAGTGCCCATCAGTAGATGAGTAGATAGAAAAGCTGTGGTACATTTATACAATAGAATATTATGCAGCTATATAAAAAAAGAAGGATCTCTTAGTCTATGAGACAACACAGAGGGTCCTGGATAGTATTATGCTAAATGAAATAAACCAGTAAAAAAAAAGACAAATGTCACATTATCTCACTTATATGTGGAATCAAATGAACAACGTAAACTGACAAACAAAATAGATCAAGAGACAAAAAAGCATGCAACAGATCAGTGACTCTCAGAAGAACAAAGGGAGGAAGAGATTAGCCCAAGAACTTATCTGCATGTACACATAACCCATGGACACACTATAATGTAATGAAGGCCTGAGAAGGGGCGGGAGTTTGGAGGAGGGGGTCGATAGTAGAAAAAAAGGGACATCTGTAATACTTTCAACAATAAAGATAAATTAAAAATAAATAAATAAAAACAACTTAGTCATGAGAAAGAAAGAAAAGATGAGTACATCGAGTCTTTCATTAGCACCAAGAGGAGTGTGGCAACCTCCTCCTTATGAAACACTCCTTGTCTTGACCAAGAACTAAACAATGTCCTCTAGACAGAGTAAAATGTATTCTTTGTAATGCATTTAATGTTGTGAGGGCTTTTTCGGGAGCAATTATGTTCAGAAAAATCAGGAAGCTTTGGTAGGAAAAGGGTAATGCAGAAGGTGACTGCACTTGGCTTTCACCCTGAAACCTTAGTCATTTCTGTACATTTTAGAAACATGAAAACAAGTTGGCCGAACTTCTGAAGAAAATGCCAGAAGTCCATAAAAGGTGGTTTTCTGAAAGAATTATTAAGGTGCAATAGAGAGATATGTGGCAACTCTTGCAGAACTTTTTTCTCTGACTCATCTGCAACCTTTCAGAAAATTTTATGTGGCAAAAGTACTGTATTATTATGCTGTACCATGTGATATCCAGATTTGTCAGCTCACTTGACATATCTTTTATTGAGGGGTACAAGAAGAAACCCCACACTAGCTGAGGAAAATTTTTCTACTTACATCCCACACGGAGATTTAAAAATATATTCCTAGAATTTGGCATTTACAGGAACATGTTTCACTTTGGTAGTCCAAAAGAAGATAGCTTTTTTATCCTGTGTTAAGAATCTGTAACAGCAACAAATCACCACTAGAGGGCCAATGGAGCTCACCTTAACCTGTAAATGGTGATGGAAGGGGAACAGAATATACATTTGTGTTTACTTTGCAAGCTCTTCTCTTTTACAGTGTTAACTGGTTTGTTATTTAAAACTATTTTATGAATTTTTGCCTTTCCATTTTGTTTATTGTTTTTGCAATTTCATAAATGTAATGTTCATTTTCTAATGCACTGAGTCAGGTCCAAATTAGAATCTTTCCATCTATAGAGATAACATTATTGCATTGGAAGACAATTCCATCCCAACCCTATAATTTTTCCAGATAGTTATTTAAATTATTTTACAATAGTTGTTATAATGGCACTTGATGTGTGAAGTTGAGCAGGAAAAAAATGTAAAAATCTGCTCATTGTAACAGTGATTGGAGAAAGGTATCATATTCTTTTCATTGCGAGGAGTAGAGACATTTCTATGGGATGAAAATGCCTTGTACTGAAGTTCTTGTGGCATGGGCAGAACTTAAACTTTACAGAGATGTACATAAACATCTTAAAACAATCAGTAGTTAATATTCTTATGCATTTGTTACTATGCTAATTCTAGGTAATAATGGTCTACTTTGAAAAACATAAGACAATGGAATTTTTGTTTTCGTAGAATAATTCATATTCATAATATATAGAGATGAGATGAATGTTGGATCATTTTCTAATGTAAACTTTGCAAGTCAAGTCAATTTTTTTAATATTAGGGAATATTCTTCTTCTTTCCTCAGTGTAATAAGTATGTCAGATATAAGCATGAGACACAAGATACAGATTACTTTCCAGATTGTATTCAGTTTTCTTGGTTTGATTTTTTTAACTGAACACCTGGGTAATAGAAAGTAATCATTACTTGACAGTCTAATGGCCTGACTTGAAAGTATGTTTCAAGTGAATAAGTGAATAAGTAAAGAAGTACCTTCTGCTATATATATATTGCTTTATAGTTATTCTTTGTTTTCTGGAAAAAATAGTTATATATTGTCCCACCATCCTTACACCTATTTCAATATAATTGCCACATTGCATAAGGTTATTTGTTTCTATGATGGTTTCGTCTCTGCACCTATGAGCTTCTCAAGAGAGAAGACAGTTTATTATTAATCTCTAAGTCTTCATGACCATTTATGGTGTGGCTCTTAACTTAGTAAAATTCATTAGAATTTGTTTAGTGATGGTAAATTTTATACAAATGTTATCAACTTTATTTTGACCCCAGTCTCCTTGAAGGATGCCTGTTTTCAAGTCACCTAGAAATTCGCCTTCTCAGATGAAGAACAGGCCTTTCAAGATACATCCTTCTTGAAATGACAAAATTACAGAAATGAACATTATCTATCATAGGCTGGTGATGTCAACCCCAGTGATACTGCAGTATGTCAGGGCTGCTCTCTGCTGAGCAGCCAACATGTCCTTTCTGCTGTCTTTCTTCACCCTATTTACTAAAGAAGTTTAAAGGGCATGTACTCAGGCACTTCCACTTGTGCATAGATATTTACTATTCTTAGCAGTACAAAAGGCAAAGCACTGTTTATTTATAATGATCTATGGTGTAGAATGTGCTCTGTGTCTGACAGAACATGTTCTAATCTTTTCTTCGCTACCGAGTAGCAAGCACAATGTTAATAAGAGCTGACACTGAACAGTTGCTGTGTGTCAGGAGCTCCTGGGCACCCTTTATGCATGCTTTAACCCACTTAATGTCTTGCTAATTTGGGGCAAATGCTCATTCCTTATATGTAAACTTGAAAATTTCTATGTCATTTTCCGGAGTTAATGATGTACTGAATATAGAGAACCTGTCACAATTTATAAAGCACGAGTCACAAGATTTCCTACTGAAAACAGCTTTCCTCCTCTCGTTCTGTTAACAAAACTCTTCTTGTTAACATAACCCAATAACGGTCATGATTCCAACACTCACTGCTTCTACCACTGCCTAAGCATGTGCATTGAGCCAGGAGCTGCCAGGTGTTTTATGTAACGTTTGTCATTTCCTTCTTACAATAAACACATGTGGTTGCTGTATTTTCTTCATTTAATAGCTCTTATAAATATGCAAATAGCTTTTATAAGCCATTGCACACAATTTGAATCAAAATGGCCATTTAAATTTAGTTCATAAAAATTAATTTTGTATATGTATTTTAATGTATGATAATGATAATAATTTTTTATGAGATTGAATATTGGCCTTTAATGTGATGTGTAAATTAATTTGTGCTGAAATATGGATAAAAATGCTTAGGGCTTGTTCAATTTTGGTTATCTTAGAATGTTATGAGATTCTTTTGAAAAATGTAATTTGGATAATTAAAGGCCCAGTAGTAACTGTGGGCCACATATACAGCCAGAAAAAAATTAAGGATTCTGTTTTCAAAACCCAGGTAGTTCAAATCTTAGTTCTGCCATGCAATAATCCTCTAGCAATGAGCAAATTCATTAAAAACTCATTCTGTCTCAACTGCCTTATTTTAAAATTAAATTAATAACTATATTTATAATTTTCTTAATTGGACTTTGTTTTGAGATAACTATACATTGACATGAGTTATATGAAATAACACAGAGAGATTCTATATACTCTTTGCTCAATGTCCTCTAATGATAATGTCTTGGAAGACATAGTGCATGCCCTGGCACATTTGGCTCAGTGGATAGAACATCAGCCTGTGGACTGAAGGGTCCCAGTTTCCATTCTAGTCAGGTTGTGGGCTTGATTCCCAGTGTGGGGCGTGCAGGAGGCACCGGATCAATGATTCTCTTTCACATTGATGTTTCTATCTCTGTCTCCTTCTCCCTTCCTCCCTTACACACACACACACACACACACACACACACACACACACACACACACACTGCACTATTACAACCAGGTTATTAATATTGATGAAGTCAAGATGCAAAACATTTTATCAGGATCCCTCATGTTACACATTTATAGCCACATTCATTTCCTTCTTTAATCCCTGTAGATCAATAATTTAATGTTCATTTCTGTAATTTTGTCATTTCAAGAAGGATGTATCAATAAAATTAAACAATACTAGAGGCCCGGTACATGTCATTCATGCACTGGGGGTGGGGGGAGGGTCCCTCAGCCTAGCCTGAGCCCTCTTGTATTCTGGGACCCCTTTGGGGGGGTATGTCTACCAAGGGGTCATGTACTGTCTTGGAAGTGAGAGAGAGAAGCTCCTGCCACCATGGGCGAGCTGGGCTTTTGGCTGAGTGGCACTTCCCCTGTGGGAGCACACTGACCACCAGGGTGCAGCTTCTGCATTGGGCATCTGGCCCCTAGTGGTCAGTGTGCATCATAGAAAAGGTCATTCCACTGTTTGGTTGATTTGGATATTGGGATTTTATTATATTGGATGTAATCTTTTTGGATTGTTTTTTTTTTTTCCCACTCAGAATAATTTTGGGAAAGTTGATTTAGGTAGCTGACTATCAATAGTCATTCCCTTTTGTTGCTTAGTAGTATTCCGTGCTATAGAGACACTGCATTTTAACCATTTGTCCATTGTTTCTAGTTCAGGGCTATTACAAACAAAGCTGCTGTAAATATTTGTAGGCAGATTTTTGTATGAATATAAATTTTCATTTATCTAGGATAAGTGCCTGGAATAAAATTACCAAACTGCTTTCCACAGCAGCCATTATATTTCCACCAGAAATATGTAACTCAGTTTTTTTGTTTGTTTTTGCATCTTCCCCAGCATGCAGTGTTGTCATTGTTGTTTGTTTAATCATTCTGATATGCGTGTGGTAGTATCTCATGGTGGTTTTAATTTGCATTTTCATGATGGTTAATGATGTTGAAAATATTTTTATGTGCTAATTTGCCATTTGTGTATTATTTGATGGACTGTCTTTTCATATCTTTGACTATTTCCTAATTGAATGTCTTTTCACAGTTGATTTTTGAAAGCTCTTTGTATTTTTAGGTACTAGTCTTTTGCCATATATATGTCTGCAAGTATTTTCTCCAACTCTAGCTCATCTTTTCACACTCTTAACAAATGTTTCACAAAGCAAAAGTTTCAAAGTGTGATAAGGTCCAATTTTATACATTACTCTTAGGAATCATGTTTTTGGTGTCAGCTTTAATAACTCTTTGCCTTGTCCTAGATTGCAAAGAACATATTTACAAATTTTTGTAGGTTTACATTTTATATTACTTAATTTCATAATCCATTTTGTGATTCACATGTTTTTTTCTCCTTGACACTTTCTCTTTGACTCATGCACTATTTAGAATGTTTTGTTTACTTTCAAATAATTTAAACATTTTCCCATTTTCTTTGAGTCATTAATTTCTATCTGATGCCATTGTTTGGAGGACACTGTAAGACTTCGTTTTTTCATGTTTATTGGAGACCTTAGGTGACTAAACCACCTTACTGTATATGATAGGTATATTGGAAAGGTGATATGAAATATAATGAAAAGTTATAATCATAAGAGAAAATATATGAGCATAAATATATGTAATTTAATTTAACCTCTGCTTTTCTCATATTTCTTTTCCCACAGTATGTTCTCATAATCTTATCTTGCCTAGGATATATTAGATATATTCATGTCTTTCTCAAGCAGGTTTTCTTGAAATATTCTTTCTTTAAAATTCCAAAAATATTTATCTCAATTTAGAACCTTTGATGTCAAACTGCAAAATATTTCCTTCAAACAGTGAAATAAATTTTTTTAAAATATATTTTATTGATTTTTTACAGAGCAGAAGGGAGAGGGATAGAAAGTCAGAAACATCGATGAGAGAGAGACATCAATCAGCTGCCTCTTGCATGCCCCCTACTGGGGATGTGCCCGCAGCCAAGGTACATGCCCTTGCCGGAATCGAACCCAGGACCCTTCAGTCTGCAGTCCGACGCTCTATCCACTGAGCCAAACCAGTCTCGGCTAAACAGTGAAATAAATTTTAATTTCAACTTCTATGTTTACTTGTTTACAACATTCCAAGAAATTTGTTTAGATTTGAAACTTTACAGCCTTAGTCTTATGAGAGATGTTCTTTTCATTTGTTCCACATTTGTCTCTACCATCCCTCCCCCAGGCCCTCACTTTAGAAAGAGTAAATTAAATTGACTCGGTTATTTTTGAGTTATGAGACAGCAAAAAATATATATCTTTCCCTCCTCTTAAAAATTGCTCCAAACTTTATTTGTCCTGGTTTAGCTCAAAAGCAGATTTAAACTTCACACTTGGCAATATTTTAAGAAGAAAGAAAAATCAAGCCAAAATTTTAAAAACATACAATCTAGGGCTTAAAAGATAATAACTATTTTGCTCTAAAATTATGTTATCTAAATGTGTTATGTCCATATTAATGTAAAAGTATAGGTTCACAGGAAAATATTGTAATTTTGTCTACTTTGATTAAGTGAAGTTGTCACTGACTACCTGCTTTCAAGTGTCCAAAAACTAGAGATAAATCAGAGGCTTGATTTTTGTCCCTGCTATCAAGAGTCTAAAATTGGCATATAGGATTATTGTAGTGCAAGGTAGGAGTATAAACAGAATTTTATGGGAGTTTGGAGGAGAAACAGATCCTAGTCTGTCTGAAATTCCACCCAACTGTCCTTTTCCAAACAGCCATCATTGTTTATATGGACCAAAGCAATAATCTCTGACTCATCACTCAGATTTCACTCCTATTCTCCTTTAATCCAGTCTTTCCAAATGTCCCAAATGATTTGTATTTAAACGTAAGTCCAATCATAGCATTCCTTTGCTTAAAAAATTCTAAGTGCTCCTTTGACCACCATGAATAGTGCTGCAATAAATATAGAGATGCATATATCTTTGCAAACAAATGTTTTCAAAAATTTCAGGTATATTTGCCAGAAGAGGAATTGCTGGGTCTTATGGGTAACAACTGAAATGTCCTTCAATGATGATTGGATAAAGAAGATATGGTACATATATACAATGGAATACTACTCAGTCCTAAGAAAATACCAAAATATGTTATTTGTGACTACATGGATAAATTTTGAGAATATCATGTTAAGTGAAATAAGTCAGAAAAAAAATTAAGAACCACATGATTTTATTCATATGTTGGGAAATAAAATTGAGAGCAACAAATAAATAAGAAAAACAAACATGGAAACTCATAGATTCAGATAATAGTATGATGGTTAGGAGAGGGAAGGGGGTTGGAGGGTAAAAGGGGTTATTTTATTCAAAATAAAAGGTAAAATTGATGTGTAGTTTGATTAACTCAAAGTGTAGCAATTTAAAGTGATTTTTACAAAATATTACTAAGCAGATGTCAGTAAGGGGATAAAATAACATTCAGAGCTTCTATTTGTCAGACTGTGTCAAGGGTGGTATACATAGAACCAGATAATATCTTGGAATGATAATGCTTTGCTTTTTCTTATTGTATTGTATAAAACCTTTTCTTTATTCAGACAGAAATATCCACATAGCCTGGCAGAGAAGTGGAATTATAATAGGAATGAAAACACAAAGAAACAGTCAATATATTTTCATATTTAAAATAGGCTTTTGAAAATCAGAAGGGATGGCTAGATGAAAGAAGAACATCCATTTTACACCATAATAATGCTACTGGAAGAAGATGAGAAGCAGGATGTATTTACTCCTTACTATGGGAGAAGTTGATCTGGGCTATGAATCTGGGGATTGGAATGGGCAGCAGGGATGAGGCATGAATTTAAGAGAAGGTCAGAGCAGAGGATGAGAGGAAGAGTAGCAGAATTAACATCAATGATAGCTTGACACTGTGGTTGGTTGTGCTAGCAAACATGGAGAAGCTAAGCCAGCATCTGCAGATGATTTGTTACCAACTAAGGGATTAGTGTGTTATTCAACAATGTGTAATAAGCCAGATTTTGAATTATATTAAGGATAAATCTTCTGGGCTATTGAGTTCTTCGTGCCTTCTCTCTGGATGTGATTTTCTACTGAAATTTGCCTTGGGGAATGTCCACCACATGGATACCTCATTATTTCTTGAGACTTTTTGAAACCTCTTTTAACTGCACCATAGAGACTACCTACTACTATTTCCATAGCCAAGCACGTTAAAAAACTTCCAGAATGAGTGATTTGGTCCTTGTTGCGGAGGACTGTTGTGGTTGTAGAAAATAATGCCTGTAGCATGTACACTTGACTTGGAGTATATAATGTTAAAGCCCACCTCTAGTATACACCCATTATCTCATATCCAGTTAGAATTCTAGGATTTGTTATTTTTTAATAGCTCTATGATTTTAGACAAGTCACTTTTTTAACCTTCTGAGTCACAGTTTTCATATTTATAAAATGTAGGTAATATCTATCATCAGGTTTATTATTATGAATAAATGAGATGCCTTTTGTAAAATAATGGGCATATTACAGGTTCTTAATAAACTAATATTTCTATCACAAAAAATGAACAACTGGTTCATACTATCTCAAAATGACCCTGTTCAAAGAACAATCAATAGCCAAAACTGGTTTGGCTCAGTGGATAGAGCGTTGCTTGTGGATTGAAGGATCCCAGGTTTGATTCCAGTCAAGGGTATGAACCTTGGTTGTGGGCAAATTCCCAGTAGTGGGTGTGCAAGAGGCAGCTGATTGATGTTTCTGACTTTGTATCCCTCTCCCTTCCACTCTGTAAAAAATCAATAGCTGGTGCCATACTTTTCTACTACTATTGTTAAACCATTTATATTAAATTCATTCATTCTTTTATTCATACGCTATTCATTATCATTGTGTGATAGACATTGTGATAAGTACTTGGGACACAATGGAATAAAATTAAATATGATCCTGATTTTGTGGTCCTTGCAGTATAGCAGGATAATAAAAATTAAAGAGTGAATTAATAGCCATCTAATTATAATTGTAAGAAATGCTGCAAAATAGGTAAGGCTTTCATATTTCTACCTAAATCTCTTGGAGCATTTCCTCTTACAACTTGGGCTTCCCTAGGGGAAGTCTGAGGTTCTGAGATCACATAAAAAGAAAAAAGCAGCCAGCTGAACCCCGGCTCCCACCTGTCTCCAGCAAGGTAGCAGGATTTCTCTAAAGCCATCTCTACCTTGCAGACCAGATCACATTAATTGGACATGTATTCCCAATCAATGTCCTTTGGTATCAACCTACCTAGTCAGGCCTAATGAAACTCCTCAAAATAGTGATATATGATGAAATTGTTGTACTAGCTTTTCCATTGAGAACTGGACTAGTGTGTTATACAACAATATATAAAGGACATATTTCGAATTCTATTAAAAATAAGAAGTGTCCAGCCTGGCTAGTGTAGCTAAGTGGTGTGGCTCAGTGGTTGAGCATCAACTGATGAACCAGGAGGTCACTGTTAGTTTCCAGATCTGGGCACATGCCTGGGTTTTGGGCTCAATCCCTAGTGGGAGGGCATATAGGAGGCATCCAGTAGATGATTATCTCTCATCATTGGTGTTTCTATCTCTCTCTCCCTCTTCTTTCATTTCCTCTCTGAAATACATACATATATATATATATATATATATATATCCTATATAATAAAAGATTAATATGTAAATTGTACCTCTGATCAAGCCACACCCACAGCCATGTCCATCAGCCAATCAAGAGCAAATTATTCAAATAAACCCCAACCAAGATGACTGTTGCCACTAAGAGCAGAAGGGAGGCTTGGGTTTCCCTGGAAATGAAGGAAACCAAGCTTTCTGCCTGCTGTTGCCCACCTAGGCCTCCACTCAATGCTACAAAGTTTCAGTTATAGAAGATAAATCCCAACAGAAATGGCGGCAGCCTCAGAGCTGGAGAGAGGAGGAGGCTAGGGTTTCCTGGGCAATGGAGGAAGCCAAGCTTTCTGAAACCCTGGCCTGCCTTGGTCTCTGCTTAAGGCTACAAAGTTTCAATTATAGAAGGTAAATATCCCAAGAGAAATGGCTGCGGTCAAGGAGTGAACAGGAGGCTTGCCTCCACTCCAGGCTACAAAGTTTCAATTGTAGAACATAAATTAATCCCAGATCCCAGGGCTTCTGCTTGGTTTGCTAAGCGTGTGTGGCCAGCCTGAAAAGCACAACAGGCACCTCACCCCAGCTGCCCCACACCCCAAGGGATCCCCCACCCTAATCCGGGACACTCTTCAGGGCAAACCAGCTGGACCCCACCCATGCACCAGGCCTCTGTCCTGTATAATAAAAGAGTAATTTGCAGATTTCCCATCACTCCAACACACAAGAGGACTGCCTCCATGTGGTCAAAGATCCTGCCCCCATGTGTAGACAAGATGGCCACCACAAGATGGCCAGCAGGGGAGGGCCATTGTGAGGTTCCAGGCCTGCAAGGGAGAGCAGTTGGAGGTGCTCAAGCCTGTAAGGGAGGGCAGTTAGGAGTGACCAGGCAGGCAGAGGAAAGAAGTTGGGGGCAAACAGGCTGGCAGGGGAGCAGTTAGACATCAGTTAGGCTGGCAGGGTAGTGGTTAGGGGATTATTAGGCTGGCAGGCAGAAGTCGTTAGGGGAAACCAGGGAGGCAGGCAGGTGAGCAGTTTGGAGCCAGCAGTCCTGAATTGTGAGAAGGATGTCCATCTGCCCATTTAGGCTTGAGACCAGCAGTCAGACATCCCTCTAAGGGTTCCAGATTGGAGAGGGTTCAGACTGGGTTGAGGGACAACCCCCCCACCCCCACCCCCATGCACGAATTTCATGCACCAGGCCATATATATATATATATATATATATATATATACACACACACACACACACAGTTTTTTTTAATTTTTAATTTATCTTTATTGTTGTTGTTGAAAGTGTTAGTTCTCATGTATAGACACAATAATAAAAATAAATAAGTAGATAGACAATCAAGACAATTTACATGAGTGAGAAATTTGATTTATTGGGAACAGCTGAACAGTCTATGTCAGACCAGGACCACTGTTTTAAGTTTTTTGAGATAAGTGGAACAACCCTGTTAAATGTTGAGTTTCCTCGCATTGAGCAAGGCCTGCTATATTTCTAGAGGTCACTTTTAAGTAAATACTGTCAAACAGAGAGTCTGTGAAGCAGGCATGTTTATACAGGGCAGGTTTCCTTTCACTGGCTCTGTGCAGGGCTTGAACTGCTGACTTCAGATAACACTCTTTCTTGTTGACAGGCCTGAAAAAGAAACATATTGTGACACACAAACATATGTCAGTACCCTCACTCTCTAACATCAGGCAACGAAATACAAATGTTCACAATTTGGTTCACTAGATTCTCTGTTTATCGCAGGGCTTTGTGTTCTGACAGTGACTCATTTTCAGATTATACAGAGGGATGCTCAGCATAGTGACAAAGCAGCAGGGGCCTCAGAAGCCAGGAGGGCTTAACTGGTGATCTAGCTCTGCAACCTATCAGCTGTGTGGCTTTTGAAAAGTTACCACAGTTCTTTTATCTATGCACCTCTCCGTTGTAAAGAGGGGAAAATGGCACTTGCCTCAGAGATGGCGGTCAAGCGGATTATTCCTCATGTACATATATATTGAAAGAAAGTCAGGTAACACTCACTTTTTTTTCAGTATCTCAAAGATCGTTCACTTTTAATCTTGTGCATGTATTAGCAGTGCTTTCAGAAAGTCATTCTAAAATAGAATAAATGATCTATACGGTATATTTAAAAAGCCAGTGTCCATGATGACCATGAAACAACTGGTCACCATAAGGTGCATTGAGCACCTCTCGGTCCCTCCCCACCCACCAGCCGTCAGTGGGGCAGGGCAAGACTGGGGACTGGTGGGCGCGCTGAATGGCTGACCCCTTGGTCCCTGCCCCTGGCCTGCAGGATCCGATGGATCAGCAATTGTGAAAGGGGGAATTGGGGTGGGTGGCAGGAGAACTAGCCTGGCTGATCACCAGTTCACCCCTGCTGCTCGGCTGCTCGGGGAATCAGGCCTGTGGGAAAGCAGGCGCCGGTGACTCCACCTCCATGCATACTGGCCAGCCTCGGATGGAATACGCTGCTTGCTCGGGGCTACTCACACTAGGGCAGGCACATGACGGGCGTCTCCTGCTGCTTCCTTCAGCACCTCAAGCCCCAGCAGCAGGGGCAGCAGCAGTGGCAGTGCCCATGTAAGCAGCCCCGAGAGCGGCCCGGTTCATCAGTGGTCTGCCCAGCACACGTGCACGGAGGTGAAGTTGCTGCTGCCTGCTTTCCTGCGGGCCTGAGCCCCCGAGCAGCCGGGAAGGAGCTGGTGATCCCAATGGCTTGACAGTCCTGGGGTAGAGGCGGCATTTGGCTTGGAGACTGGCAAACTGGCAGAAATGCCCTGGTTGCAGGAGGCTAGATCCTATGGACCCTACCCGGACGATTTCCTGCACTGAGCCTCTAGTATTTAATAAATAGCAATTTTGTAATAACCTCTTTGCTTCTGAATGCTCATCTTGATTGATGGCTTTGCTTGCTTTTGAATTGTATGAGTGTCGAAGTGAGGAAAAGCATTTTGCTTTTGAAAAATAAAGAACCTCAGTTTTTCCAAAGCTATTCAGCAGTTTAAAAATCCATGTCAATATTCACTAATCAAAGTAAGAAGAGTCAAATGCTCATTTCACTTCATTGAGATACTTTCAAATAAAGCTCACAGAATCACAGCTAGTTTGTAGCCATTTGTGCACTAAGGTTTTTAATATAGATTTTGAGTTCTAACGGCAGTAAAATTGAGAGCATGGAGAAGTATTACCTCTAGAAAAACATTTGGCTTATGGCTACCCTTACTGTGTAATAAGACTTAGAAGGGTTGAAGTCACTAGTAGTTATATAGTTTATTTTCTAAACTACTGTACTTATGAAATAAGGTCTATGGTAAAGTTCTCTATAATTTGACTGAAAGATAATGATTTTGCCAGTCCTGGGTAAAGACAACTTTTTAAAAAATAGTAATTCAGTTATTTGTAGGTAATTTTTGTTATTCTTTTAAGATAGTGTCTGGTGTTGATATTGACACTTTTTTTCTTATACCCCAGAAAGAGAAAAATTTGATAGTCATGAAGGATAAAGCTATGTGTTATATTTTAGTAAAGTTTATAAGCAATCAATAACAGAGTGTTATTAAAAATTGAAGGTAAGGATGAATATTGGACGTTATAGTTTAAGTTCTTTTGAGAGGGGGGAAATGATAAGTTAATCATAATATTTTTAATTATACTATTTTAGTATTAAAGAAAATAGAACAAAATTATAGATGTTAAAAATACTACATATTTTCTGATAACGTTTATAAAATGATAAAATCTGTTTTTAAAAGGCTCTTATTAATATTTGCCTCATGGAACAGGGCACTCTAACATTTAATAGTTAAGTCATTCTAGGAATATTTATATTAAGACTCTCATTCATTGTGCTATGTTCATTGAATATGTAAGTTCCTTGTGCAGGAGAGGTTAAAGGGAAAGAGTTCCAAAAGTTTGAGTTAGAAGTAATTCAGGGACTAAAGCTGGAGCAAAAAGTTACTTGGGACATTAGGAAAAGAGTCACGGTTATAAGTAGGTTATTTCTGATCTGGGTATCAAGTTCAATTCTTGTGATGAAACAAATGCTTTTTCCATCTTGCCACATGCTCCTTCCTTCTCATTTCTTTTCAGTTCCAAGAGTGTATTGTATTTGTGAAGAATCTGGTGGCTAAAAAAAATTATACAAAATTGTTTGTAGTACCTGAGTTGCTCAAAAGTCTGATAGAAACCATTTGGCAGAGAAGAAAATAATTTCTAAGTAATATTGGTTTCACTCAAAATTTCCAATTTCTTTGGACTATAAAAATATTCAAAAGAAGCAGAAAAAAAAGACAACTATACATGGCATATACTACGATACACTTTATATTTTATTTCAAGTTAAATGTGTAATCTGATGTAGGTATTTTCTTCTATCCCATATTTCTTCCTGAACATAAAATATTATCACATCAAGATTAAGAACAGAGAATATAAAGCTCCTATCCTAAACTGGTATATACACAGCTAAGTATAAATTTTAAATCAATAATTTAATCTCTTATGGCTCAAGTAATTAAAAAATCAATCAATGAACAATATTAAGCCTCTTGTCTTTGTAAAATATTGTAATTTGGTTAACCAAGTATAACCTTCAAAGAAAGAACCCCCCTCCCAGAAAACATGAATCTATTTACGGAGAAAACCAGACATAAATACATGCAGAATTAAAAAAAATAATATAATAGGCAAAACATAGCATACAGTAGTGCATCATTGAGTCGACAATTACTCTTACCCCAATGAGCAACCCCCAAACTCCCGAGTATTTCTCTGTCAGATCTAAATGTTTAACTCTGTCTAGACATCAAAACTAAATGCCTCTGTCACATTCTCATATGTAATGGCCCTTACAAGAGATCGTGTGCCAGGCTGGCATGGCTTAGTGGTTGAGCATCTACTTATGAACCAGGAGGTCACATTGATTCCGGTGAAATGCCTGAGTTGTGGCTATCCCCAGTGGGGGTGGGGCATCCAGGAGGCAGCCAATCAATGATTCTATCATCATTGATGTTTTATCTCTTTCCTTCTCTAAAATTAATAAAAATATATTTTTGAAATAACAACAAAAAAGAGAGAGATCCTCAATGTCTTAGTCCATTTTACCCCATACCCCAATGTACTTCTAATCTGAACTCACAGCCTCAGAAAGAGCAAGAAAGTCCTTCTCTTAAAACCCTACTATATGTCCTTTTGAACTCTAAATTCATAATCAGTGAACTCCTTTAATTTCTTAGTCTTTCCTCTGTTTGTTCCCTTCATATCTTCGTTTTTTGAAAATGAACTAACTCTTGAGGAAACAGCATGTCTTCCAATAGAATCAAAGCTGTTTTCCTTTTTCTATCTCAGATCCTGTTCCTCAGGGCAAGGAGGGGGAGTGGGCATCCTCCTTGCCCCACATCTAGGTTTTCCGAACACGACCGCCTCTTCCTTCTCCAAGTGCCTTGCTCGTCTGAGGCTTTGTTAGGTTGTTGCACCACTCCTTGACTCACTGCTTTAACCACTCATTTGTCATCAAACCCTCCATTCATTCCAAGTTTCAGTTCTGGCTTATTTGCTCAGAGTCCTCAGATAATTATTTTCAGTTCTCACCAAAACTTATAATCAGTTGCTATGTTTCTTTACTTTCTTCATTGTTCAGTAGAGACTTTGTAATCCATGACAATGTGATAGTGGCAATGCATATTATTTATTGAGTACTTTCTGAGTGCCAGGCTGTTCAACGTGCTTTACCTGCTTTACATTGACTTCACCACAACCTTCTGAGATACAGTCTATTATTCCCATTACACAAATGAAGAAACCCAAGGTTACTTGTTTAAATCACTTTATTTTTCCCTAAAGTGATCCTCAGTTCCTTTACCTGCCTCCTTATCTCCCTCCAGACTTTGGAGTAACCCAGCCCTATGTCTTCCCCTCATTGCATTCAAACAGTGCTGGAATAGATGACACAACTATTCAGACTGGTTTTACTTAAAATTCATGTTATTAAACCCTAGCTGGTTTGGTTCAGTGGATAGAGCTTCAGCCTGCGGACTGAAGGGTTCCAGGTTTGATTCTGGTCAAGGGCACATGTCTGGGTTGTGGACTTAATCCCCAGTAGGGGGTGTGGAGAAGGCAGCTGATCAATGATTCTTTCTCATCCTTGGTGCCCTAACCCGCCTCCCCCCCTCCTCCTTCCCTCACTGCCATGTCACCACTGTGGCAGGCAGATGGTGAGCCAATTGGGGCCTGCCGGCAAGGAGAAAGAATTGGGCATGGGAGGTTGGCTTCTGGTCCCAAAGAGGGAGCTGGCCCTTGAGTCCCCTGGGAAAGGGGCCACATCTGCTGCCACCCACCCCAGTTCCCTGTCCCAGCCTGGGGCCCAAAGGCTATGGTGGGGTAGGGAGAGGAGGTGGTGGTTGTTAGGCTGGGTATAAAAGAAATGGATGCGGACGCTGACACCACCATCATCGGTGCTCCACAACCATGCAGTTCCCCACCTCACCCCCTCCTCTTTCCTCACTGCCATGCCACCATTGTGGTGGGTGGGCGGTGGGCCAATTGGGGCCTGCTGGCCAGAGAGAGAGACAGGGCATGGAAAGTTGGCTGCAGGTCCCAAGAAGGGAGCTGGCCTTCCCCCTTCAACCCCCAGGGAAAGGGGTCACATCTGCTAACACTCACCCCTGCTTCTCGGTCCCAGCCTGGGTCCTGCTGGCCTGCAGGAGGAAATACAGAAGGCTGACTGGTGGCAGGTGGGGGAGGGCGCGTAGGGACTACTGGAGGTTGGCTGGCCAGCCAGAGGAGGTTGGCTGTGGGAACACATTGACCACCAGGAGGCAGCTTCTGCATTGAGCATCTACCCCCTGGTGATCAGTGCGCAACATAGGGACCGGTCATTCTTGTCATTCTGGTCGTTCAGTTGTTCCGGTCGCTTAGGCTTTTAACATATATAGATTGACAGAAGTAATATGCAAATTAACCAGGATGCTGTAACAGTCACGATGGGCTCAGGAGGAGGCTGTGCATGCACATGGGCTGGAGGGGAGGGGACTGTGTGTGTGGTGAAGCAAGTCATGGATGAGTAGGCCTGGAGTGGACATACACAGTGGTCCTGCTCAAGCTGCTGCAGCAGGCCAGCAATCCCACCTCTGCCCATGAGCTGCAGAGGAAACACCTTTCCTGACTGCTCATTGGCTAAACTCCCTGTATGCCACTCACAGTGTTCTTGGTAACTTGGGTAATAAGAATCCAAGAAGGTGATCTAGGATTTTTCCACCTTACTCCTGGAGGGAAAAAACGAAGATCTGCTGCTGGAGGGGATAAGAAATGTCATATTCTGCCATAGCCAGTTTTTCTCAGTGGATAGAGCCTCAGCCTATGGACCACTATGATCAGAATCAAACCTGGACCAGCCTAGGGTCCAGGTTTGATTCTGATCAAGAGCATGCACCTAGGTTGCAGGCTTCTCCCTGGCCAGTGTCCAGGTCAGGGCTCATGCAGGAAGCAACCAACTGAAGTGTCCTTCTCACATTGATGTTTCTGTCTTCCCCTTTCTCTTTCTTGCTCTCTAAAAATTAATGGGAAAATATCCTCAGGTGAAGATAAAGAAAAGAAGAAATGTCATATCCTATGAAAGAGATTTCTTGAAAATGGTGAAGTGACTGGAGTCCGTGCTGATGAAATCACCTTAGTGGCTGCAGTGGCCAGCAGTGGCAGCAGCAGCAGGGTGATAGGGATGGCGCCTTCGCCTGATCAGCTTGGACACCTCCCGCAGAGGGAGGCCAGACTGCAGCTTAGGCCCATTCTCCCTGGGGAGCAGGCCTAAGCCATCAGTAGGACATCCCCTGAGGGCTTCCAGACTGTGGGGGCAAGCTGGGCTGAGGGACCACCCCTCCAATATACAAATTTCATGCATCAGGCCTCTAGTACTAGTATAAAACTGCCACGTGGCATAAAACTATGCATCAGGTTATAAAAATTACACTGATTTGATATAAAAAAAGTCTGGGTTTTGTCTTAGTTCTATCAGTTAGCTATGAGATCATGCGTAAGTAAGTTTCTGATTTTCTCATCTGTTAAATGAAGTTCAGAGTAACCACCTTAAACACTCCTCATAGGTGCTGCAAGAATAAAAATGAAATAATAGATGTGGAAGTCACTCTGAAATACCAAAGTATCATATAGATTGGTTTGTATTACAAATATATAATTAAGTTAATGTGTATTAACTGTAATTTGTTGATGGAGAATGAAAGTATATTAAATAAGCCAAAACAAATCTCTTTCTATCTAGCACACTAATTTTCTGAGCCATATCCTTGGCATGTCTCTCAAGTCCGTAGTCCCTCTGAAATGAAGAAACTACATGTCTATTTGTTCTTTGTACATGTTGATGCCATTATCACCTTCCATCTGCACCTTACATTTTGGCTACACAATATAAGTAAAGAAATGAGAAAAAGAAATAGGTAGGAACCTCTAACTTTCCATTTATTTATATTTTATTGTGTGTGTGTGGGAGGGGAAGCTCCTTCGAAAAAGGTCATTTCTGGGATTATAGAATAAGAAGGAAGGTCCAAGATTGTTTGTGGCACAACAAGCCAGAGAAGGAGACAACAGCAGCAACAACATAGAAAGAAAATAGAAGTAGTGTTTGCTGTCATTCATGGTAACTGATAGGGAGGCAGAACTTTCTGGGATTCACCTTAGGAGTCACATTAGCAGAATCCCAGGCTTTCCGTGCACCTACATTCCAAAGTTCTTTTGAACCTTTTGTGCAAACAAGTTTATGGTTTAGCAAATGTCTACATACATTGCACTGCTTTTGCATGTGGTGAACATGTTTCTGTTTTGAAAGAGTTGCTAGAATATGTTAAAAGATCGCTTGCATAGGGCGAGTAGAAAAGTGGAGTTGGAAGAGATCTCAGTCATAGGTAGGAACCTTGAAAAGCATGAAGAGAAAGTAGGTCAAGTGCAGAGGGCTTGATTATTTACTGGGTTCAGATCCCATCAACAAGAACTCAGATGGAGGTCTTAGAGTAGTCCTTGAAACAAATGCTGTCTGCTTCAGGATGTTGGAAACTTCTGATAAAAAGCAAATGGGTTCCAGGGATCATGGTCCCTGCTATATGATCTTAAGTGAGAAGAGATACAGATGCTGAAAAAAATAGATGAAGAAATCAAGTTGCATCTAAAGAAAAAATAAGCATTATTCTAGCTAGTGACTGTGCTTCACACAAATTCAACAGAGCCAAGGTACGGAGACAAATGAGTTTCAGGGTCCCAGTCTTTTAACCCTCCAAGACAGGCACAAGAAGTTATGGATATATAAATATGGAAGTTTATATTTCTAATTTAGAGACAGATGGATACCATATAGATAAATACCTTTGCCACTGATAATGCTCTAACTTATACACCTCTTGACAATTTTCCCCAATCCCATAGACACTACCCAGGATCCTGACTCCTAAGATTTGTGTTGCTCATATCCATTTCTGATATTTTACTTCACTTATTGACTTGACCCCTCCATTTTCCTATTCATAATTGGGTGCCCTTACTGAATTATACTTATGAGCACTGTATATTGGATAATCCATTTGCCTTCTTTTTAGTCAGCATCTGCTAAACATGTTGCTAGCATCTAAGAATTACCAAACATGATTTTAATAAGTTCCATGAAGGCAAGAATTAGGCCTATCTTGTTAGTCACATTACCCCCACCTGTAACATATGACATACTCTCAATGAATGACTGAGTGCAAGAATCAATGAATGGATCAGACTGACAGCAGACATGATGCATATCTGATTACCTTGTCAACAGACACACTGCTTTAAGTGATGGATTCAATATCATTTGTATACTAAATATGTTAGGGACATTCATGCTTAAATAGGATTGTATGGCCTAACCCGAGAACACAACTGGTAAGTAAAACATTAAGCATCATTTCCAAGGAGAAATGTATTCCTAAAATTGGTGCACAGATGAACCCTAAGAACATAAACCATGTCTATCTTGAGGACTGAAGGTTTTAAAATGTATTTACTGAGTCATTTTTTTCCCATCTCAAAATGTTTGCCTCACAGGATGTGTCTTAACATCTTGCTTTGAGCTTTTTCTTTCCTCCTGTTCCTTTTTTCCCTTTAAAAATGAATCCTCTGAAAGTCTTGGCCACGTGTCAGTGCTGTATCCAGGAGGATTAAGGATCAGCGGGGCTGCTGTGCGGCAATTCAGAAATTGAGTGCATCCTGTGGATTGGCAGCACATAGCCTGCTTTGCGCAGGAAACACCCGTGTTCCAGTAAAGGCATGTTAAATTTAGCTGCTGCCTTATACTGTATTTGTCATTGGGGATGGAGTGGAGGAGGTTGGCTATAAAATATATTCATTTGCAAGTTTTACTTAAAAGTTTTCTTTAAAGGATTCATCTAAAGGGGAAGACCAGTCACATAGCCTTTTTTTTTTCTGTAAATTGTAACAACTTTGTAGTACACACACACACACACACACACACACACACACACATTCACACACACACTCATGCTTGGACTGTATAACTTGTATTCTTTATAGTTAATATTTCATTTGTTGTAAGAATTCTATTAAACTTCATATAAACATTCAGGCTAATCAAAGATAACCTATGGAGGCCACCAGCCTGGTTACTATTATTCATAATATAGCTATGTTTACAAGAAGAAATAATTTTGGAAGAAGTGAAGAGGTACCCAAAGGAATTAACAGTGAAGCATTTGTTGTGATGACACACAGAAGGTTGATTCTTACCTAACAGACGTTCATGAAGGTGGGTGATGACAACTAAACTCATCTATTGTGTATTCTATTCTTATCTCTTTCTATAATCTATGCTAACCATGTTAAAATAAAATAAATGAAACTTTCAGAAAGAATGAGACTTGAAAATTATATCAAGTCCCTATCTTATAGCAAAGAAGAATTGAGGAACAGAGAGAGGATGAACCGGTTATAATAAAACATTAATGGCATGGCATGGCCGGCGTGGCTCTGTGGATGAGAGTCAGCCAATGGAACAAGAGGTCACAGTTTGAGTCCCAATCAGGGCACATGCCCAGGATGCGGGCTTGGTCCCAGTGGGGGGCATGCAGGAGGCAACCAATCCATGATGCTCTCACATCATTTATGTTGTTTCTGTCTCTCCCTTTCCCTTCCTCTCTGAAATCAATAAAAATATATTTTAAAAAAACCACAATGATGACATATATGAGCACAACACACTTGACTGTGAGTTTAGTGCTTATTTAACTGTATTTATTAGTTTTCCACCACGCAGATGTCATATAAAATTCTTCTCCACACCCAGCTCTTAGGCTTAGGTATCCTTATTCTTGAAAATCTGCAGATACAGAAGGAGTATTTCCAGAATTGGAAAATATAATATCCTATTTAATAAAATGATAATATGCAAATTAACCATCACTCTACAACAAACCACGCCCACCAGTCAATCAGGAGTGAGTATGCAAATTAACCCAACCAAGTTGGCTGCATTCATGGAGCAAACAGAAGGCTTGGGTTTCCCTGGCAATGGAGGAAGACAAGCTTTCCCCAGACCCTGGCAGGCCCAGGACTCCAATCAAGGCTGCAAAGTTTCAATTATAGAAGATAAACAAATCCCAACAACAATGGTTGTGGCCTCAGAGAAAGCAGGAGGCTTGGCTCTGCTCAAGGCTACAAAGTTTCAATTACAGAAGGTAAATAAATCCCAGATATCAGGGCCTCTTCTTGGGGGATAAGGCCAGCCTGAAAACCACCATAGGCCTCTCACCCAGTCTTTTCCACACCCCAAGAGTCCCCCACTCTGATCTGGGACACCCTTCAGGGCAAACTAGCTGGCCCCCACTCATGCACCAGGCCTCTATCCTATCTAATAAAAGAATAATATCTAAATTGACCATCATTCCAGCACACAAGAGAGCTGCCCCCATGTGGTCAAAGATGGCTGCCTGTATGTGGACACAAGATGGCCACTACAAGATGGCCAGCAGGGGAGGGCAGCTGGAAGGGACCAGGCCTACACAGGAGTGCAGTTGTGGATGATCAGGCCAGGAAAGGGGGGCAGTTAGAGCAATTAGGCTAGCAGGGGAGCAGTTAGGCATCAATCAGGCTGGCAGGGGAATGGTTATGGAGTGATAAGGCTGGCAGGCAGAAGCAGTTAGGGACAATCAGGAAGGCAGGCAGGTGAGCAGTTAGGAGCCAGCATCCTGGATTATGAGAGGGATGTCTGACTGCCTGTTTAGGCATTATCCCAATAGGGAGTGGTTCTAAGCTATCAGTAGGACATCCCCTGAGGACAAGCTGGGCTGAGGGACCCCTCCCCAGTGCACAAATTTCATGTACCAGGGCCCTAGTATATTAATATTAGAGGAAAATGCAAATTGTCTGGGATGCCATAACATCACAAACACTCAGCATGCCCCAGTAAGGCTGCTGAGGCTTTCATCTGTCCCTTTCTACATCGAATATGATAGGGTTCTAGGAGGAAGGGCTTTAGTTTCATTTTCTTAGCACCCAGCTAGGAGGCCTTCCTGGGGCAGCTCTCCCCTCCGAGCCCTGTGCAGGATAGGTACTCTGGCTCAGGAGCCCTGATGATAGGCAGAGCAAAGTGATTTCCCTCCGGGACCCCACTCTCCCTGGTAGTCTGGTGCAGAGTGAACTCTCCCTGGGAACTTGGAAATCTGCCTCCAAGGGCGACTGTGCAGCAGGCAGGCCAGGTTATCCGTGGAAAGGTTGACCTACCCTTGTGGTAGTGTATACTAGTGTAGGTGACACAGCTGCCATAGTTGAAGTCGCCCTCGATGGAGAAGCCGGGGTATTGGGTATTAGAGTTTGCCATGTGGACAATGGAACCCCTGTGCCCCACCGAATGACTAGAGCATGTGGACCTCAACGGTCCTTGGCCACTTCCTGAGCAGCAATCAGCCCGGACCGGGGATCAAACCTGAAACCTAAGTAGGTGCCCTGACAGAATGGAACCCAAACCTTTGCTGGGGCAAACGAGCTCCGGCCCACAGCAGGGGCCAGGGCGTCAGAGGGGGTTTGTTGAGGGGCCCTGACAGGCAGCTCACACTGCAGTGGGTTAGAACCTCCTCCTGACACAGTAAGGTTGCGGGTTGGACCCCTGGACAAGAAGCAACCAAAGAGGGCATAGTAAGTGGAACAACACACTGGTGTTTCCTTTGCTCCCTTCCTCTCTCTAAAATAATCCACCAATAAAAAATAAAATAAAAAATAAACCCTCTGGCTTGCAGAGTTGCTAAAACAGTTAGAAAGTGAAGTCCCATCCCTCCTGTTTATTCAAAAAATACTTCATAGGATCCTTTAATAATCATACTGGGAAATGGATGTTTGTTTGTTTATTTGTTTTGGTTAATCCTCACCTGAGGACATTTTTCCATTGATTTTTTTTTTTTTTTGAGTGAGAGAGTGTGAAAGGGAGAGAGAAAGACAGAAACTAAAGTGAGAGACATCAATTGGTTGTGTCTTGCTGAATTCCTGACCAGGACCCCGAATTGAACCTGAAACCCAGGTAAGTGTCCTTGTTTGGAATCCACCCGGCTACCCTTCAGTCTGCCTGCAGAAGCACTATCCACTGAACCAAACCGGCATTTTTTTCTTTTTAAGTCCTCTGCTAAAGATAAGTTTGTTGTTGTTTTTTTCATTGATTCTAGAGAGAGAGGAAGGGAGAGGGAAAAAGAAACATCGATCAGTTGCTCAAGCAATCTGACAGGGAGGGAACCCACAACCTGTGTATGTGCCCTCACCTGGAATCAAACCCATGACCCTTTGGTGCGTGGGAGGACACTCTAACTACCAATCCACACCAAATAGGGCCTGGAGGTACACATAATTTTTTTTCAAATCTTCCCTGACCACCAGGGGGCAGTTGCTCAATGCAGGAGCTGCCCCCTGATGGTCTGTGAGCTCCCACAGGGGAAGTGCCACTCAGCCAGAAACTGGGCTCATGGCTGGTGAGTGCAGCGGCAGTGCCAGGAGCCTCTGCAACAATAAGGAGCAGTGAGCCAAGTGGTAGGGAGCAGCAAACAGGTGGATGGTAAGGAACAAGGGATACTGGACTGTGAGAGCGGAAAGTGGACATCCTCTGAGAGGTCCTGGACTGCAGGGCACAGGCTGGCCTGAAGGACCCTCCCCTTCCCCCAGTGCACAAATTTCGTGTACCAGGCTAATAATAATAATAATAATAATAATAATATAATATAATATAATATAATATAATATAAAATAATATAATATAATCCTATCTAATAAAAGAATAATATGTAAATTTGACCATGCCTTTGTCACGCCCACAGTCATGCCCACAGTCACGCCCACCAGCCAATCAAGAGCAAGTTATGCAAATAAACTCCAAACAAGATGGCTGCCGCCACTGAGAGCAGGAGGAAGGCTTGTGTTTCCCAGGCAATGGAGGAAGCCAAGCTTTTCACCTGCCAGGCCTCCACTCAATGTTACAAAGTTTCAATTATAAAAGATACAGAAATGGTGGCAGCCACTGAGCTGGAGAGAACAGAGGCTTGGATTTCCCTGTCAACAAAGGAAGCCAAGTTTTCAGCCTGCTGTTGCAGGCCTAGGCTTCCACTCCAGGATACAAAGTTTCAAACAAAAATGGCTGCTGCCTCTGAGTGAGCAGAAGGCTTGGCTCCACTCCAGGCTACAAAGTTTCAATTGTAGACATAGATTAATCCCAGATACCAGGGCCTCTGCTTGGGTCGGGGGGCGTGGCCGGCCTGCAAACCTCCACAGGCCCCTCACCCAGGCTCCCCCATTCCCCAAGGGAACCCCTACCCTGATCTGGGACACTCTTCAGGGCAAACCAGCTGGCCCCTCCCATGCACCAGGCCTCTATCCTATCTAATAAAAGAGTAATATGCAGATTGACCATCACTCCAACACACAAGAGGGCTGCCCCCATGTGGTCAAAGATCCTGACCCCATGTGGACACAAGATGGCTACCACAAGATGGCCAGCAGGGGAGGGCTGTTGGGAGGTTCCAGGGCCTGCAGGGGAAGGCAGTTGGGCATCCCTCAAGGAGTTCCAGTTTGGAGAGGGTGCAGGCTGGACTAAAGGACATTCCCTGCCCCCTGACCCGTGCACAAATTTCGTGCACCGGGCCTCTAGTATAGTATAGTATAATATAATATAATAAATATAATATAATATAATATAATATAATATAATATAATATAATATAATATAATATAATATAACTAGTGGCCTGGTGCATGAAATTCATGCACATTAAAAGGGAATTAGAGAAAATATTTTAATATTGCTATTTGTCAGGGACACAGGCAGGCAGCTTCACCTCAGCCCTGGGTGGGGACACACACAGGCAGCACCACATTGGAGGTCAGGGACACAGGCAGGCAGTGTCATGTCCCTGGACAGGGATGTGGGCAGGCGGCTTCACCTCAGGGCTGGGGGGGATGCACACAGGCAGCATCACGCAGGCAGGCACACCTGGGGCCACTCCACCTCAGCACAGGGTGGGGATGCTGCAGGCCTGCTCGTGACCCCCAGCTGGGCAGCCTCCAGGCTGCTCAGCACCATGGGCCTGGGCATGCCCCTGCCAGTGGCCACTCCTGCCAGTGGCCAATTCCGCCAGAGGCCGCTCCCAGACCAGTACTGACTGGTCATGACTATTACGTGCCTGACAGGTGGAGACTGTTACAGCATCAGGGCTAATTAGCACATCCCTCTATTATTATATAGAGGGATATAATATAATATAATACAATCCTATCTAATAAAAGAGTAATATGCAAATTGACCATACCTTCACTACACCTAAGAAGCCACACCCACAAGCCATGCCCATGAGCCAATCACAGGGTGATGGCCCTGGGGTAGACCAGCTGGGTTGTGGGCAGGGCCAGCCAGCAATGGCGGGACCCTGATCGCAGGGCCCTGCGATGGCCAGGTGCTGGGCCAGGCTGTAGTCAAAAGAAACATAAAGGAATAAACATAAAGATTACAAAAGATTTCTCATCAGAAACAGTGTAAGGGAAAAGATAGTAGAGCAACATCATTAAAGTACTCCACAAGGGGGAAAATCCTCTCAATTTATAATTCTAGACTGAGTGAAAATATTTTTAAAATAGTTTAAAATAATCAAAATATATTTTAACTATTTTAAACTATTTTAGAAATAGTTAAAAATATTTTTATGTATAAAAGATTGAATTTTTTTACTCACCAGCAGATTTTTAGTGTGAGATATGTTAAAAGAAGTCCTGCAAGCAGAAATAAAATTTTGCCAGATACAAATAATTATCTGTACCAAGAAATAGAAAATACCAAAGACAGTATATGTATAGGAAGAAATATAATAGAAGTTTCTTATTATTTAAATATATTTAAAGATAATTAATTATTTAAACAAATAATGTAATGTCAGTTTTATAACATCTGTATAAGTAAAATACATGACAACAATAGCACAAAGATTGCCTGGGAAAAGTGTTACAGTGAAGTTTCTATACAAGATGTGAAGTCATAAAATATCCACTTGAAGACAGACTGTGACAGGTTAAAATCCTATATAATGAAGAGCTAATATGAAAATAGGCATCACACCTTCATGCCATCATGCCATAATAGCTTAGACACTCAACACGGGGGAGAGAGGAATAGGAACCAGACAGGCTATGGACTGGAAGAGGAACAAGCCACCCACTCCACGGTCCTGGATGCCAACAGCTGTGCCTGCTTCTCTGGCCCAGGAGAGGGACAAGCCGCCTGCCTTGTAGTCCTGGGTGCCAGCAGCTGCACCTGCGCCTGAGGACAGGAGAGGGGCAAGCCACATGCTTTGTGGTCCTGGGTGCCTGTGGCTGCCTGTGGCTGTGGCCAGCAGCCTGAGTGAAGCTGGCCCAAGTCCTAGGTGCCTATGGCTGGCCAGAGGAAGGGAAACCTGGGTCCCATGTGTGGGGCAAGGCAGAGGCAGTTAGGGGCAATCAGGCGAGCAGGAGAGTGCTTAGGAGTGATCAGGCTGGTAGGGGGGCAGTTAGGGGCAATCAGGCAGCAGGAAGAGGTGGTTTGGGGTGATCAGGCAGGCAGAGGTGGTTAGCAGAGATCAGGCAGGCAGACAGAGGCAGTTAGGGATGATCAGGCAGGCAGACCAGTGAGTAGTTAGGAGCTAGTGGTCCTAGATTGCAAGAGGAATGTCCAAATGTCAACAGTCCGACTTCTCTGACTGCCAAGAGTCAGACATCTCCGAAGCAGTCCCTGATTGGAGAGTGTGAAGGCTGGATTGAGGGAACACCCCTCCATGCACGAATTTCATGCACCAGGCCACTAGCATAATATAATATAATATAATATAATATAATATAATATAATATAATATAATGTAATCCTATCAAATAAAAGAGTAATATGCAAATTGACCATACCTTCACTACACCCACAAAGCCATGCCCACAAAAGCCCATCAGAGCACCTATGCAAATTAACCCAACCAATATGGTGGGTAATTTGCATATCTGCACACAGAAGGCAGAGGAGACAAGAGGAAGGGAGGCATTAGAGAAGGAAGTGAGGCAGCTGAGACGGGAGCAAGGCAGCTGTGAGGGGAGCAAGGCAGTGGAGACTGGAGCAAGGCAGCAGAGAATGGAGGGAGAATTGCTGAGGCTGCAGGAAGCTCTATTCTTGCAGGAATCTTCCTGCAATGGGTCTCTAATATAGTATAATATAATAAATATAATATAATATAATAAATATAATATAATATAATATAATATAATATAATATAATATAACAAATATGATAAATATAATATTAATATAATAAATATAAAATAATATAATATAATATAATATAATATAATATAATATAATTCTATCTAATAAAAGTAATATGCAAATTGCTGCACCTCTGCTACACCCACAAGCCAATACCCACTAGCCAATCAGAGCGAGTATGAAAATTAACCCAATTAAGATGGCAGTTAAGTTGCATATCCTGGTGCCGAATGTGCATAGAAGCCAAGCACTGCAGAAAAGACCAAAGGTGCAGAGAAGCAAGCAAGTGGGGCAGGGAAGAAGGATAGGAGTGAGGCAGCAGAGAAGGAAGCGAGGCAGCAGAGATGGAGAGAGCTTTGCTAAGGATGCAGAAAGCCCTATTCTTGCAGGAATCTTCTTGCAAAGGGTCTCTGGTAATAATATAATATAATATAATATAATATAATGTAATATAATATAATATAATATAATATAATAAAGTCTCTTGTCAACCTTTCCAAAGGGATAAATAAAATTGTTAATCTATAACATTTTAGTGTTCAATGCTTGGCATTCAACCCTACATACAGAAAAATAAATGGCAAATGCCAAGGTAAAGAAGAAAGTGCAAACCCATAAACCTAACAAACATCCCAAGTATTAAACCTACATTTCATTTTGTATACAATGTCATTGAAAAGGTACTTAGGAAATATAACTATTTGGAAACTTGCAGTTTAGTCTAATCCTTGGGTCTGTAATAGAGTGAGCAGGCATTCTACAGAGGTGTCATGTGAATGACTGGTGTCTTCAGATGTGCAGAGGGATGTAAGGGTAAAGCTGTGAGTGGGGGGAATAGGTAACACCTTCCACACACTTATAGATCACAAATCTATTTTATCTATATAAAAGCCTAAACAACTGTTATAATGGAATAACCAGAACGACTGATCAACCAGACACTATGACATTCACTGACCACCAGGGGGCATATGATCAATTCAGGAGCTGCCCCTGATGGCCAGTGCGCTCCCATAGCCAACCTCCTATGGTTAGCCAATCTTCCCCAGTCCCTCCCCCAGACTGTCAAACCTCCCACAGTCCCTTCCCTGCCACCCCTCCCCGCCCCCCCCGTCTGGGAGCAAGCAGGCCCCAGCCACCCTGGCCCCAATAGAGCCTGGGTGAGATGGCCCAATACGCCCTGATTGCCAATCAGGCAAAGGGACTCCACCTGTGCACGAATTTTTTTGCAGTGGGCCTCTAGATGACTTATAAAAATCATTGAGAATCATAAGCTCCTCTTTTAAAATACATCTGTTTCTAAAGAATTACTTTCATAAATTGAACATTTCACCCTTTAGGGTAAATTTTAAAAATCATATCATCTTCCTCCAATGAGACAAAATAGTATTTGAAGAAATGCAATAAGCATGTGCTAATTATGAAGCCCAAAGAACAATAGGACACATTTATTGTTCTGATGAGAAATAAGACTTTCCTTTTCCATCTGTGGTATCCATAGTTTTGTTTACTTTGGGTTTTTCTTTGAATCCAATTTAAATCACTTCATTTTCCTTTTTTTAGTTTAATCCTAAGCAATAATGTCTGTCAAGTCATGGTTTTCAAGTATATATTTTATTTTTCTTAATATATATTCAAATACATACACAACTATTGATATAAAGTGGGCTATTTATTAATGTCTCACCTGGAATCACTCATATCCTACCAGTGTTATACATGTAATGGTTTAGGGAAACATGTTCCTAGGGGCACAAATCTATGAACAAATACTATATTGCCTCAATTTCCTAACATCACTGGAAAAAACACAATTGATACAGTAACATCATTTAGAGAAGCAAAACAAAACATTACCAAATCAATTATACATGTCAAATATCTACATATATAAAAGCCTAGGTACCATTGCAACTGAATGGATGACTGAACAGGCTGCGTGAGGCAATTAGGCTGGCATGGGGGTTAGTGAAGGGTGACCAAACAACAGAGCAGCAGGCTGTGTGGGGTTACCAGGCCCACAGTGGGGGAAGTTGGGGGAGACCAGCGGGGGGCAGTGATAGGCAACCAGGCTGGCAGAGGAGGGCAGTGAGGAGTGACCAAGCCAGTGGAGGGGGTATTTAGGAGCAATCAGGCAAGCAGGCAGGTAAGCAATTAGGAGCCAGTGGTCCTGGATTGTGAGAGGGATGTCCGACTGCCAGTTTAGGCCCGAGGGAGCCCAGATTGGAGAGTGTGCAGACTGGGTTGAGGGGACCCTCCCCTCTCCCATGCATGAATTTCATGTACCGGACCTCTAGTAAGACATAAATTCAGAAACCAGTACATGGAAAAAAAGTACATTTTGGAATCAGTGAGATTGAATGATAGAAAATGCCTGGGTGAAGTATAATATTACCACCAAAGACAGAATGGATTATTTATAAAACTAATGTTTTCATTTTAAAGAATAGTAGAGAGGAGGGATAATTTTGAAAAAAAGAAATGTGTAGAGCAGGGACATACTAGGTGATAACTTGTCCTGGGAAGAAAGGCAGGAGAGCAAATAGAGTAATGGGTACATGTAAGAATGTTATAGAATGTTGGGCAGGTGAAAAGGAAGTTTTATCCAGAACCTTAAAGGTCTGTACCCAAGAGCCAACAATGAAAATCATCAGCTGTGTCACTACTGTTACTAGTTCTTTAGAATTGCAGAAGTTATTTGAATAACTAGGGATTTAGAGGGCTCCAATTACATTTTCAGCAAAGGGAAAAAAATATTGTTTTTCTTGTTCTTAATTTTTTAAATTTTGTAGCTAACTTTTTCCTAATGGTTAAAATATTTGCATCAATGATATCAAAGTTAGGTATTCTGTTATGTCTGAATATGACCCCAGATTATAAAATGTATAAGGAAAAAGTCTAGAAATAATCATCATCCTTACGACTTTATACCTGAGTCAAACTCTTGTCTAAATTACATTATTATCTATTTAATAGTATCTCTGGTGATGTTTTATTTTGTTTTTGCTTTTGCATTTTAAGATTTTCCATTTCAAGAGTAATTTGATGATGAAAAACAGAAAAAAAACTAATGTGTTTTCCATAACTGAAAATGTTAGTAGTCCTTAAGCTGGAAAACATTAGAAAAATCAAGCAATTTTCATTTATTATTTGAATAAAAATTGTATACATCTAAATAAAACAAAAATTCAAAATTCATAGCTGAAAGAACAGATTCCTAATGAGCCAAGACATTATTATCATTTCCAAAGGACATTTCTTTAAAACTCTATTTTTTTTTTACAGAATTTACATTTGGAGTTACCTTTACTTTATTTAAAATTTTACTTAGCAATTATTTTGGAAGAAAAATGTGATATCATAAAATTCAGGAATCGTGTGGGCTGTGGTATTAAAATATATATTATAATGGCTTTTAAAGACTGTATGGCCTATTTTTATTCATCTTTCTCTGTCTAGTCAAGTGTTAATTACAGGATTCTTGAAGACAGTTTAAAACATTTGCTCTGATACTTGTCATAGGTGGCAGCGGTAGATTGTCATTCGTTAATTTGGCCCTCCTTTCTATTGTTATAATGCATATTAAATGAGTTGGGGCACGATTTGACTTGGTTCAAGACTCTCAAAGATATACAATTAGAACCTCAAAGAATAAATCTGTAATCAATTTGAAAACTTCTTTATAAAATAAATCAGAATAATTTTAAATTTAATATAACAAACTATTGGCAGGGCATTATTTAAGAGGTTATTTAATGGTGATCATGTTTCATCAGATTTTTTTCCCACTGACTCAAAAAGATAATTTTAAGGTTGAAGTCCTTGAATTATAATGCAGATTATTAAAATAACATTTGAGCTGCAGCCGTCTTGGTATCCGCATTCCCCCCGCACAAAATGCCCATCGAAGCCACAGAAACCGTCCCTGCTACAGAGCGAGTTGCCACAGCCCAGGCTGAGGCAGGGTCCGGAGCAGAATCTGACAGTGATGAATCGGAACCGGAGCTCGAAGAACACACAGACTCCAACTGTACAAGAGGAAAGTGAAGAGGAAGAGGTTGATGAAAGGACATAGAATGGGTCATGTCACAAGCAAATGGGTCAAGAGCAAAGGCAGTCGGAGCCCTGAAGGACAACAGGAATGATATTGTAAATGCTATTATGGAATTAACAATGTAACCATCTAAAAAGGAGGACACTTTTTGTGTTTCAAAAGAGTTACTGCAGCTTGGTTTGAAATTTGTACTGTTTCTATCATTAATAAAGTTATGGCTTCTTGTGGGGAAAAAATAAATAAAAATAATAAAATAAAATACAATAGTTTTTACTTATCCGTTAGTCTGCTTAGTGGCAAAGATATCTTTTGGTTAGTCTTTGAAAACTTGGCCTTCATCTTTATTATGCACCAAAAATTAAAGAATTTGACTAACCTAAGTTTTGGGAAAATGACACTCATTTTGTGCATTTCCCAGATGTACTCATATCTATTGATGCATTTTTTTGATTTGTGACCTCTTGTCTTCTTCACTTATAATGTGGAATAATGGATTATATCTTTAACATGTATTTATAATATTGTAGCTGATTTTCACTCATGCAAATGGAAATATACATGGCGACAAAGAGGGCTGGAAAGTAATAAGATGTGGAAAGCATGTAGTCAAAAGAATTTGTATGCAAGGCTGTTTCATTTATCGTCTTCAATTTTCAGTGCAATTCAGTTAACTGTGCCATGAATATTCATGCTGGATTGCCTGTATTTAGAATCCAGAGAACTATGAGCATATTTTCACATAATGTCACATTAACATATGTTTGTTTATATAATTTTGTTTTGGTTTGAATAAAAATAAATAAGTGAATATATCATAAGATTGGCAACATAGGAAGAGCAATGGGTCCTTTGCAGAATGTATATATTCTCAAACCTGGTTAATAATTAGAGTGACCCTAAAAACCATTAAAAGAAAAAATTTCCACTTGTACCTAGTAGAGAATAACAAAAGTAGAGATTTTTCTTTTCTGCTCCAGCCACCTATCGCTACTATGTGTAAGATCGCCCATAGGCTGTACATAGATAGCTGGTCAAGAGGAGCACATGCAGTAATGAAAAACACTGGTGTCACACAGATTTACAGTGTTAAAGTATGAACATTCTATATATTTCATATTTGAAGAAAATGGCAAAATTTTGGTTTGCATAAATTATATGTATTTTTATACCATCTAAGAATTTCCTTTGCTTTATTTTTTTAATGAAGTATCAATGCTTTAAAAAAAATTATTGAACCCTAACTGGTTTGGCTCAGTGGATAGAGTGTTGGCCTACAGACTCAAGGGTCCTGGGTTCAATTCTAGTCAAGGACACATGCCCAAGTTGTAGGCTTGATCTTCATTAGAGGTGTGCAGGATTCTCTCTAATCATTGATATTTTTATCTCTCTCTCCCTCTCCCTTCTTGTTTGAAATCAATAATTTTTAAAAAATATTATTGAATTTATTGGGGTGACTGCCTAATAAAATTACATAGGCTTCAGGTGTAGAATTCTATAATATATCATCTGTATATTATATTGTGTATTCACCATCCAAAGTCAAGTTTCTTCCTGTCAACATTTTTCCACTATTTACTCTCTTCTACCTCCCCCGACCCTCTACCTCTTTACCTCTGGCAATCACTATACTATTTATTGTCTGTATATGGGTTTATTTGTGTGTTTGTTTGTTTGTTTTTGCTTAATCCCTTCACTTTTTTTCACCCAGACTTCCAAATTTCCTTCTCTCTAACAGCTATCAGTCTTACCACACTATTCACTGTTTGTGGCTGGGTCTACTGGACCTGACTGTGTGTAGGAAGGGCCAAACTGTGTACAAAGGTCAGCTTTCTCTATCTATGAGCTGGGTTTGACCAGTAAAAGGTTCAAGGCCTTCATCTGTCAGCTACTCTGCCACCCCCTGAGGTTAGTTGGTCTTTCTCCAGTGCCTTGTCTAGATACACTGTAGAGTGTAACCAGGCCGGCCATAAGCCACAGTGTCTTTTACAAGATTTGAGTTAGGATAACACATTGTGGGATGACCAGAATTAGGAGTCCTGGGCTAGTGATTCTCCTGCTTGGGGGCAATGTGATTGGGCACTCAATGAGAGAAAAGTGGCCCTACCCTAGAAATATACCAATCTGTCTGCCCACTCTCTAACCCTAAATGCCCCAGAATGTTCACTGCAGGCTCAGGTTGTATGTAGCCATCTGACCCCTCTGCAAGAACAAGCTCAGCAGAGGGCCACCGAAAGTCACACAGGTCAAGTGAGTCTCCTGTCAGGAGGAGTGGTGCTGATTGTGCTCTTAGGGTAGAGATAAGGATAGTTCACCAGCATCACTGCCCCACAACTCAGCACCCATCTGAGGCCCTGACAAGAGGCTCCCAGAGAGAAGTACTCGAAAGGTCCCAGCTATGCACAGCACCTCTTAACCTCCTGGGAGGGTGAGTTCAGCAGGGTGGGACCAATGCACAGCCCATGCCCTTATGAGTTCTGAACAAAGAGTCTCTGAAGGAGACTTGCTCTGAAAGTCTCAGTTCTGAGCAGAACTGTCTTCCTTCTGTGGAACTGAGCTCAGCAGGGCAGGGCCCCTGGGATTTAAGAAGACAGATAAAAACAGTCTTCTGTTGGAGAGCGGACCCATGGGCCTGCAGAAGCGTGGAAAGATTGGTCTCCATTCTAAATCTAAAGAGTTCAGTGCCTCTGAATGTCTTCCTAGAGCCTTTCCAGAAAAACAGTACATCAAAGGTTCATGCTGGGTGCAGCAAATAGACCTTTCTGCGGGACTGGAACTTGACGGGGGTGGAGGGGTGTCACCAGTAACTGATGGTGCCCATGAGAGCTGTAAAATAAGGGCTCAGGGTAGGGACCTTGGTGGCTGACCCTCCAGATCTCTCCTTGGGGCCACACCACCCAGATCTTCTCTTTATATCCTGTATGTTTTGAGTCTCCTACTGTCTACTAGAGTCCCAGTGAGTGTCTGAAAGCAAATGTGCTTTGGCCCTTTAAGAGAGCACCTGAGTTTATAGCAGACTTTTTTCTTATTCCGGGCAAAGTGCCCCCTGTTTTTCATTTCTAGATGCTATGCAAGCTCTTCTTCCTGGCTTTGGTGCCATGGTTTGAGTATCCCAGTGTGGGGTTGAGACCCCATGCTCTTCAGAGAAGACTTTTGCAGCTGAAATATCCCTCCAGATTCTCAACTGCTGCACATGGGTGCAGCCCTCTTGGCATCTCTGCTCTTCTTACCAGTTTCTATATAGCTTCTTCTATAAATCCTTTGTTATAATACTGCTGTTCAGCTGCCTTTCAGTTGACTATTCAGGTTAATTATACCAATTTAGCCATAAATATGATTTAGACGAGGTGAGTACAGCTTCCATCTATTCCACATCCATCTTACAATATCCCCTTTCATTGTCACTACTGGTAGTTTGAGTCTTTTTATGTCAGTTTAATTAAAATATATTTGTAAATATAAATATATTAAATATATTTATTGCAAGAAATATAACTTTTTCTAAATAATTTAAAGATGAGTATATATGTTAATGATATATCCTATCTAATAAAAGAGAAATATTCAAATTAACCATCACTCTGCTACACCCACAAGACAATCAGGAGTGAGTATGCAAATTAAGCCCAAATAAGATGGCTTCAGCCACGGAGCGAGCACTAGAAAGGCTTGGGTTCTTTCGGCGATGGAGGAAGCCAAGACTTCCACACACATTGGCAGGCCTAGGCCTCCATCCAAGGCTACAAAGTTTCAATTATAGAAGATAAATAAATACCAACAAAAATGGCAGTAGCCATGGAGCTGGTAAGAGCAGAAGGCTACGGTTGCCTCCGACAATGGAGGAAGCCAGGCTTCTGTAGCCCTGGCCTGTCTTGGCCTCCACTTAAGGCTACAAAGTTTCAATTGTAGAAGATAAATAAATCCCAACAGAGATGGCTACCTCCATTGAATGAGCAGGAGACTTGTCTCCGCTCCAGGCTAGAAAGTTTCAATTGTAACACATAAATAAATTCCAGATACCAGGGCCTCTAGTTAGGTCACCAGAGGGCATGACCAGCTTGCAAACCACCACAGACACCCTCCCCCAGGATGCCCCACACCCCAAGGGAACCCCCATCCTGATCCAGGACACCTTTCAGGCCAAACCAGGTGACCCCCATCCATGCACTCCAGGCTTCTATCCTATCTAATCCTCCTATCCAATAAAAAAATAATAAGGAAATTGACTGTCACTCCAACACACAAATGGCTGTCCCCATGTGGTCAAAGATCCTGCCCCCATGTGGACACAAGATGGCCACCAGAAGATGACCTGCAAGGGAGGGCAGTTGTGGGTGATCAAGCCAGCAGGGAGGGCAGTTAGGAGGGACCAGGCCAACAGAGGATGGAAGTTGTGGGTGACTAGGCCTGTAGAGGGCAGTTGGAGGGTACCAGGCCTATAGAGGAAAACAGTTAGGGGTGACCAGCATGCAGGAGAGGGCAGTTAAAGAAGGAACGTTGCCTATTTTTAACAAATTTATTCTCAGGGGAGAAGTTAGGCATCAATCAGGCTGGCAGGGGATGGTTAGGGGTTGATCAGGCTGGCAGGCAGAAGTGGTTAGGGCCAATGAGGAAGGCAGGCAGGCAAGCAGTTGGGAGCCAGCAGCCCTGGATTATGAGAGGGATCCCAGATTAGAGAGGGTACAGGCTGGGCTGAGGGACACCACCGCCCCCTCCCTCCCCCCCATGCACAAATTTTGTGTACCGGGCCTCTAGTATGCTTATATAGACAGACAATGGGCACACACACACACACAAACACACACACAGACACATATATAGATTGATTAATTCATATAATTGAGGCAAAACATAAAAAGTTGGTAAATCTAGTCTTTGTACCAATTTCATAACTTTTTTTTTAAATTTGAAAGTATCATCAAAATAAAAAAAAATATGTAGTACTTTCAACAATAACGATTTTAAACATAAAATAAATAAATAACATATATTGAAATAAGTCAACCAGTAGAAACACTAAATATGGAAAAACAAGATGAAGATAATCAGAATACTATGCAATCACCATGGCATTTTAGATATTATGAAGGAGTAGTGAAAGATGGAACTTATTTAGTTGTGCTTTTTGAAGCATTATATACAATGGTAAATATTAATTACCATTAATTAAACTCTACACAGAAAAATTTAAATTAAAAAATTTTAAATTACTAAGTGTATTTTTTAAAAAGAAGAAATAAAAGGTAGAATGTGTGTTTTGTTTATGCAAGACTAATGGAAATTGGCTATTTTTATTTAGTTGAATTAATCTTCTCTCTCTCCACTTGCTATATATTTAGTATATATTATAGCATATATGTAGAATATACATATTTCCCTAGATCAGTTACTTTTGTGATGAAAGTACTCTCTCAATTGCTAAATTGTTTCCAGCGAACTATATATTTAATCCTAACTTAAAGATTCCATGAATTTAAAGTGTCTTTGTATAAATTTAACTTTACACTCAAAAAGAGAAGGAATGTTGTCTATTTTTAACAAATTTATTCGCAGCACTAATAATTTCTACTAGCTTCAAAGCATCCTTTACAATTTTTTTCATAACTAAGGAACTACACCATATCCACCAACTTCCATAGAACATTTAATTTTTTCTGCCTCATGAATATGATTCCTACATAGCACAATGCAATGTATTTAATGATTAGTCTTTTCTGGAACTGAGAAATGATCTGAACTAACATTTTATATTAATTATAAATCTATGTACATTGGCATGAATAAAAGCTTAAGCTCATGATGATTGATTTTAATTACTATATATTGAAGTTCAATTTAGACAATATGAAAAGATACAGGGTTATACACTCAGAATACAATATTAAATTTAGTAAAAAAATAATAATAATATTGGCATCATCCTTATTCTCCATTATGGCTGGAGATTAATTTGTGCATGAGATCAAGGTTGCCGGGATACAGAAAATACAAGAAGAATTCTAAATAATTCCTTTAAAAATCTCATTTGTAGCTTTTATTCAGAATAAATGCATATGTATCTTGTAAAAAAGGAGACTAATTAGTTTTGAAATATTGCTCTAAGCAGACTAGGCATTCTTTCAGGGACAGGAAGAAAGTGATGGGAAAATTTATCTTACATTTCATTATGCAAATACATGTATTATGATTGCTAGAATTAATCATTTCTCATCAGTGAGCTTAGAAAATTATCCATTTCTATCTAGAAAAGAATAAATTGAAATATTTTGGTAAGTTACTCTATATCTTACATGTGTATATACATGTTATTTGTAAAACAAGTGATTCCTTCAAAAACTTATTTTTATGTTTAGAAAGCATTAAAATTTAAAAAAATTACTTGCTTGAAGGTCCATTAAATATCATGACAGTGGCACTTTACAGATCGAAAAATAAAGAAAATATCTCAGCAGATTTTTTTCTTCCTCTGTTGTACAAACAAATTTCTCCGTGTTGAAAGTTTCTTTATTCTCCTCAAGTTTTCTTGTGAGAAACGATAAAAAATAAGAATGGATTTTATACTTTAAATCAGTTCAGTCTTAGGTAAAATATATTTTAAGGCCCACTGTTGCCTTCTTTTCTACTATTAAAGGTTACTGGTAATATGGAGATACATTAAAGCGCCACTTTTATAATATTTAAGAAATTGGGATAAAGAATGCCTAAAGTAGTAATGTATATACTAAGTAGAATTTATAAATCATGGAAGATGTTACTTATTATTTTAGCATAAGTATTAATAAAAAAGTACATCTAAGCTATAAGTAAAATAATTTTGTTTAGATCATCAATAGGGTATTGAATTATAACTGTAATTTCTTTCTCAATATAAGTCTTAACCAAAATTAAATGTTCATCAGGGCCAGGAGGGGAAGTGGGGATCCTCCTTGCCCCACATCCAGGTTTTCAAGCACCACCATGGGCTATGGTGTGCAGCTGGTGTGCAGCGAGGTGCTGGGCCACCCACCTGAGGGGAAGTGAGCCAGGAGGGCAAGGCCCCTCACCAGCCAGAGCCCCCAGCAAGT
Organism: Antrozous pallidus; assembly: GCA_027563665.1. Lineage (NCBI taxonomy): Eukaryota > Metazoa > Chordata > Mammalia > Chiroptera > Vespertilionidae > Antrozous > Antrozous pallidus. The sequence continues at coordinate 30,687,100 of CM050513.1, forward strand.
GGTGTGGGCAGGGTGGGAACTGGAAACCCTGGCATAGTGGGCAGGGCTGAACCCCTGCACCCTTTCAGCCATGGCCTTGGAATTCGGTGGGAAACCAGTGTACTGGGTACCAGCACTTCAGAAGTCAGTCCGCTTCAAGAGAGAGGACATGGCAGAAAGTGGCAAGATCACAGGAAGGATGGGAAATGCTGTGGCCATCTGTGGAAAACACAGCTGCCATGGTCTTCAGTAACTATGAACAAATAATATTTGGTCTCCATTCTACAGAGGTGGAAGCTGAGACTCAAAGAAGGGAGCCTTCCCCAACACCTCACTCACTTTTCAGACATGACTCTATGCAGCATTGTTTTCATTGAAAGTAGAGGATCCAAAATGTTTTCAGATCTTTGTTGTTTTAAGCAGGAAAGAATTTAGCACAGGAAACGGTGATTGGAAAAATCACCAGAAAGCTGAAAGAATGGGTTAGTAGGCTGGGTCCCTAGGAAAGACTTCCTGGCCAGCAGGAGGAACTGCCTCCTCAGCCACAGCTGAATTCTAGGACACTCTGGCACCGCTGTGACCTGGGGATCAGGAAACTGCTGCCCCTGCAAGTGCCCTCCAGCTCCCACAAAACAAGTCACTGGGCCCTGCCTCTGCCACAACTGCCTGTGCACAGCCTCGATTCCGCTGCAGAAAACCTCCACATCTCTGCAAATATGACTACCAGCCGCAAATAGCGCAAACTGCAGGAAGATGCCTCTGCCCCACTTCTGCCTTCAAAATGTTGTGCGAGTGGCCTAATATTGATAAAAATGGCACTTGGCTGGTGGGTCTCAGTGGTTGAGCATTGATCTATGAACCAGGAGGTCACGATATGATTCCCAGTCAGATTTTGGGCTTGATCCTCAATAGGGGGGTGCAGGAGGCAACTGACCAATGATTCTCATCATTGATGTTTCTATCTATCTCCCCCTCTCTTTTCCTCTGAAATCAATAAATATATTTTAATAGGGTCATGCCATATATATATATATATATATATATGTCTTATAACAAGTTTTTCACTTTATAGATCACTAATGTCTTTCCTGTTAAAACCATACTTATAGAACATTATTTATCAATCATTTTAATTAATTTCAGAGAGGAGAAGGCAGAAAGAGACACACATTGTTCCATTGTTTCCTGCACTCATTGGACTAAGTATTAATTCTGCAACCTAGGCATGTGCCCTGACTGGCACTCAATCCACCACTTTCTGGTATACGGGATGATGCTATGCTCATACCCTGGACCCAGATTCCAGCCTCCATAACTGTGAGAAAAGTATTTTTCTTTTGTTTAATCCACACCAATTTATGAGATTTTGTTATGGCTGTCTGAGCTGACTAATCCTATGAAATAAAAGGCTAATATTCAAATCAACCAAGCAGCAGAACAAAAATGGTCACTATGATACACACTGACCACCAGGGGGCAGATGCTTAATGCAGGACCTGTCCCCTCTGGTCAGTGTGCTCCAACAGGGGGAGTGCCACTCAGCCAAAAGCCGGGTTCATGGCTGTAAGCACAGCAGTGGTGGTGGAAGCCTCTCCTACTGACTTAAAATGTCCTATGGGGAGTGGTCTTAAGCCATCAGTTGGACATCCCCTGAGGGCTCTTGGACTGCAAGAAGGTGCAGTCTGGGCTGAGGGACACCCTCCCCCCAACTCTGAGTGCAAAAATTTTCATGCACCAGGCCTCTAGTCCTATATGACAAAAGCCCAGCAAATGGCAGAATGACCAAAACAACCATGGCCCCTAACACTGGCCAGCCCTCCCCTCAATTGGCCCCTATTAGAGTGGCCAGCTGGGCCAACCAGTACACAAATTCATGCACTGTGCCTCTAGTAAGTTAAAAGAATTTCTCTACCAATGGAAAATATAATAAGATATTTAGAAACATCCTATATTAGCAACATTAAAATTTTAATATATATTTAAAAAGACCTTTATTTTGTGGTAATTTGATTATTTTCTCTATTTATAAAATATTTTTAGTAGAATGCAATGCTATTTTACTTTTTATTATTTGTTTAATGTTAATATATTTCTCTAGCATATTTAACATTTTCTTATTAAACCTAAAATAAAATATTGTCTTATGCAGATTTTTTTCCTAAAAATATATTTTACATTTGAATCATAAGTGTTCGTTCTATGAATACATGTTTTCCTAATATTTTACAGACTTTTTAATATTGTCTAGAACTTTAAACCTAAACATCTTATAAATCATGATCGTGATTGGCTTTATAAATATGTAATTTGACCATAAACTGATATGACTCAGCAAACTACCAATTTGACCAGAAAAAGATAATGGTCGCCCTGAGAACTGGATAAACCGTGAAGGCCTCTGAAAAAGGCTGAGTCACTTAGTTCATGGAGCAAATGCTGTATGCTTGCATATGATAGCAAAAGAGAAAGGCAGTTCGTGGAGGGAGTGGAGAAACATATTGGACAGAAGATAGCAACTAATAGAAAAAAAAAGATTCTTAAGGTGACATTTTTTTTCCAGGAAAACCAAAATGTGTTCAAACTATGATATTTAGGTTTCTCTATAATCCGAAAAAGAAATCAACACATAGTTAAAACTACCTATTGATGGCCAAATGGCTTCAACAGCTCAGCCATGATTATTTCATTTTTCTGTTCCCTGGTAAGAGCTTGGAAGTACGTTGAGTGAGGTCAGCCTAATAGTACAAAGAAAGCCAGTGTAGAAAGTATGTTTTACCTACAAGTACAGGTGCTATTGGCAGCAAGAGAATGCATGATATCAAGAGCCAAGCTGGGCAGAGAATGAACACATAATATTCATAAACAACAAGAACAAAAATCTCAGGGAAATTGTAAGAAAATATAAAGTGCTTTATACAGATATAAGAACCTGGAGTGCAAAGCCACAATATTGACTAAATCAAACAGATAAATTGGACACCTTCAGAATATCTAAGAATTTCCATTGTTCTTAATTCCATGAACCATAATGTTGGGCTTGTCAATTAAGTTTAAAGAGCTAGAAAATATATGGATAACACCAAAGTTCTTTAACCTCCCAAGCCTGAGATCTTCATGAGCATAGGAATGTTTTGAAATGGGAACCTTCACCAGCCTTAGTTCTTCCCCAGCGAAGAAAGCACCAACACTGACTATAATATCAGTATGAATCCAGAGCACTTTATAGCTGCCTTCAATCACCTCATTTAAGGTGATGAAGATAGAACACTGGTTTTACCAATGGAGAGTAAAATCAGTTTCCATTGACATAACTTGTTCTGACTTCTGAGAAATTGACTGAAGGGTTAATGGTTTGGGAAAATAAAAAAACCCAGTGGTTGAGAAATCAGGCATCTGGATGCCGGGTTTCAGTTTGTTTTTTATTTTATTTTAAATTCAGCCCTGATCAGGTAGATGAAAAAGTTGTATTGACAATGCAAAGCATAAGAAAAGAGGTACATGTGAACAAATACCATATCAGGTATAGTTTGTATAACTAAGCTGTGAGAGTTTGTAGTCATTCATGTATTCTGATAATTAGCTAAAATAACCCTCTAGTCATCGATCTATGGATGTACAGTGGTAAATTTAGATGTGAAAACCCCAGAATCTTTGAATATTCAAGGATATTTAGAGATTCTTGGAGTTTTTACATTTAAATCAGACAAATATCCTTAAATATTCCGAGATTTTGAGGGTTTTTACATCTAAAAGGGTTTTCTAAATGGGATCATCAGGATTATGCTGATACCTTGGTTAAATAGAAATTTTTCCTATTGACTTTCAGTACATACCAAGACATGTTTCCTGGGCTGGGCTAAAGATTGGGCTGCAGCAATAGTACTTTGCCAGATCAGGGATTAATGAGAGATATAGTAAGTACATTTGAATGAAACTTCCATTCAGGAGATGATATCTGAATGCAATCATTAACTACTTGTAAGTCTGAATTATATGAACAGTTTCCCCGAAGGAGACATTCATAATCTCTCAAAGAAAGCCTTAGGGAATCCTTACACAATGTTAATAATTGAGTTTTAATGTGAAATAAAGTGACTACCTATTGATATAATTAATATATTTTAAACTGTAAAGTCACATTATTAAAATAAAAGGATGTTCTGCTGGAGTGGCTCAGTGTTTGAGCATTGACCCATGAACCAAGAGGTCCCTGGTTCATTTCCCAGTCAGGACTCACGCCCGGGTTATGGGCTCGATTCCCAGTTGGAAGCATTCTGGTGGCAGCTAATTTATGTTTCTCTCTCATTGATGTTTCTATCTGTCTATTCCCTACTCTCTAAAATCAATAAACACATATTTTTCAAAAAGAAATAAAATAACATAAATAATTTTATAGCCCTTTTTAAAATCTCATAATTTATCCCTTTTAATTAAATTTAAAGTCTGCGTGTTTTAATTTTGTAGCAAAAGAAGGGATGTGTGTGGTATTTTGAAAAGTTGGTTGTAAATACAGTATACTGGATTTTATAGGATAATATCCTATATAATAAAAATATAGTATACAAATTGTCCCCTAAACCAGGAGTTCATCCGGGAGTTCGACCAAGGGATGGAGCTGACCAAGGGAAGGGAGGGAGGCCCCGACTGGCAGCTGCCAGCTGCTAGGGACCCTAGCAGTGCATGAATTTCAAGAACTGGGCCTCTAGTCCTATCTAATAAAAGAGCAATTTGCAGATTTACCATCACTCCAACACACAAGAGGGTTGCCCCTATGTGGTCAAAGATTCTGCCTCCATGTGGCAGAATCAAGATGGCCAGCAGGGGTGGGATATTGGGAGGTTCCAGGCCTGCGAGGGAGAGTAGTTGGGGGCAATCAGGCCAGTAGGGCAGGGCAGTTGGGAGGGATGAGGCCTGCAAGGGAGAGCAGTTGGGGGCAATCAAGCATGCAGGAGAGGGCAGTTAGGGGTGACCAGGCTGACAGAGGAGGGAAGTTGGGGGCAAACAGGCTGTCAGGGGAGCAGTTAGATATCAATTAGGCTGGTATGGTAGTGGTTAGGGGGTGATTGGCCTGGCAGGCAGAAGTGGTTAGGGCCAGTCAGGGAGGCAGGCAGGTGAGCAGAATGAAGCCAGCATTTCTGGATTGTGAGAAGGATGTCCCACTGCCCGTTTAGGCCCAATCCTAAACAGGCAGTCGGATATCCCTCAAGGGGTCCAGATTGGAGAGGGTGCAGGCTGGGCTGAGAGACATCCCCTGCTACCCACGCACGAATTTTGTGCACTGAGCATCTGGTAATATATAAAAGGTCTTTGTTAGTGCATGGCCTCCATAGCCCTGCAATTATACATTGAAGTATTTATACATTACGCATTCTTCAAAAACTGTAAGACATCTTGTGGTTTATGCACATATTTTAATACTTAGCTATTTAATGGACTAACATCACCATGGATCTTTCATATTCACTTCACTAAGTGGGAAATCAATACATTTTATCAAAGTGGCGTAGTATGGCTCAGCTAAACTTACTGGTATATTACCTGGTGAAACATCACATGGTGGCAGTTTACACAAATTATAGATAAATACTTAGCTGAAAACAAACAGGCTCTTCATTCTTAAATTTGAAAAGGCAAACTGTAGAATGAAAATTCATTTTATAGAAATGTTCATTTTATAAGGTATTTTAATAAATGACACAGTTGGAAAAGAACTATTAACAGGACTACATAAGTCAAATAAAGTACAGAGGTGTTAAGGTCAAGCCGGACTAGAACATGAGGAGATGTACATATTTTATGGGAATATGGTTAGACATATAAATGAAGTGTGATAATGAGATATATCAAAAGATAGGCAATTAGAGAACTATATGAACTGTAAGCATTATAATGAGATGCCTAAGGCTTAGAAAAGTTAGCTTTTAAGAAAAAACAGCAGTTAGGCATAAGGGAATACATTTTGATCCCTTTTATGTTTTATAAGCACTTAGGGTCAGGCCCTTTCTACCCTCCAAACCCCAGCATGCTCTTTGCTTTGCCCCCAGCAAATACTTAATGATCATCTTAATTTGAAAAATTATTTATATTTCTGTAATAGCACCTCCCAGTAGAGTAAGGTGACTTGGTCAAGAGGTGGCTGATGAAATTGAATTAATTAAAACTGTACTTTAGGTAGTTCTGTAAGAATTTTTTTTTGTACTTAAAGATAAATGGCTCCAAAGTCATAGTCAATAACGGAAAACAAAATAAAAATTGCAAGCTCTTTTTATTGAATCAAATTAAGAATAAGAATTTTATTTAACAAAAACACTTTTTAAAATGACAGTAGCAGATAGACCAATTGTGTCAATAAAATCTAATTTATCAAATTTGAAACTTTATATAACTTTTAATTTCCAAAAAAAGCAAATTTACAGAGTGGACATCACTTGCAATTCTTTCAGCTAGCTTAAATAAATAAAATAACAATTTTGCATGTGTAATATCTGCTTATTACTACAGAAAGGAGGCAAAACTTTATCTCAATCCATCTTAGGTTTTCAGCTGGGAATCTCATACAAAAATACATTAGCAAAAAGAAAACCATGTATTAATGTGTGTAGGGCATATCATGGAGAAACCTAAAACCAAAGCAATTAAAATAGCAGCTTAGAATCTCAGTTTATACAATATCTTCAAAAAAACTTTTATAATGATGCTAGAGGCCCGGTGCACAAAATTCGTGCACTTTGGGGGAGGGAGTTCCTCAGTCCAGTCTGCACCCTCTCACAGTCTGGGAGACCTCAGGGGATGTCCAACTGATGGATTAGGTCCACTGCCCCTAAGCTGGCAGTTGGACATCCTTAGCGCTGCTGCGGTGGTGGAAGAGACTCCCACCACTGCCGCTGTACTTGCCAGCCATGAGCCCGACTTCTGGCTGAGCAAGTGCTCCCCTGTGGGAGCCCACTGACCACCAGGGGACAGCACCTATATTGAGCATCTGCCCCCTGGTGGTCAGTGTGCATGATAGCTACTGGTCATTACACTATTTGGTCAATTTCCATATTGACCTTTTATTATTTAGGACAACAGGATAGAAGAATGTAGTTTTAATCTTCCAAGAGTCACAAACTGTGGGAAGGTAAATATAGGAGGAAACTATTGGAGTAAGGTTTGTTTGCAGAATCCTATAGTCCCATTTTTGGACTGATGAGTTTCTGACTCAAGTTAAAGGAGGATTTATACCCTACCTTTAGGAATGAAAGGGAAAACTTTTTCTGAGTTTTCTGTTTCTTCATTGTCTTGAGCTCAAAGTAATCTTTATGCCAAAGAAGCATATTTTGAGGTGACATAGTCTGGTTTCTTTCAATTAGAAAAAGAGAAAAATATAGATAAGTAAAAAGAAGAAAATAAAAATCACATTCAACTTCAACACATAATGAAAATGGTTTTTAAAACTTTGGCATAGATCTTTAATATGATTCAAGCTCATTTCCTGAATATTTATAATACTAATTTTATTGTATTACTCTATTAAATGAATTATATTATTTGATATGCTAGATGCAAAGCCTTTGGTGTCAGAATAAAATTCAAATTTTAAAGTAGCTATGTAACTCATATTATTACTTGGTTTTGTGATTTTTTTCATTTTCTTGTCAATTTTTTTCTTGTGAAACAGTTCAAAGTGTGTTTTGTTATAAATTTGATTGATATTGTAATTTTCATTCTAAAATTTCTACTTGATACTTATATTGTCTAGTTCTCATGTGAGACTGTTTTAATTCATTATGAGTATATTTTTCAATCTAATCGAACATAGTTATACTGACTAGAGGCTGGTGCATGAATTTATATATGGGTGGGGTCCCTCAGCCTGGCTGGCAATTGGGGTTGATCAGGGCTGATCAGGACTGGCCAGCCAGCAGAGGATGGGGGGCTGCAGGAGGTTCCAGCTGGGGGGAAGGGCTACAAAATTTGGCCAACATGAGAGGTTGGCTATGAAAGTGCACTGAACACCAGGGGGCAGCTGCTGCATTGAGTGATTGAATGTCTGCCCCCTGGTAGTCAGTGCAGGTCATAGTGACTGTCAACTGGTCATTCAAGTCATTCCGGTTGTTCAGTCCTAATAGTTTCTTAGGTTTTTATATATATACTAGAGGCCCAGTGAACGAAATTCATGCATGGAGGGTAGGAGGAGAGGGTCCCTTAGCCCAGCCTGTACCCTCTCCAATCTGAGACCCCTTGAGGGATGTCCAACATCCCGTTTAGGCCCAATCCTACAGTCTAATCCAGGACTGCTAGCTCCCAACTGCTCACCTACCTGCCTTCCTGATTGCCCCTAACAGCTTCTGCCTGCCACCCTGATCACCCCTAGCCACTCCCCTGTCAGCCTGATTGATGCCTAATTGCTCCCCTGTCAGTCAGCCTGTTTGCCTCTATCTGCTCTTCCCTGCAGGCATGGTCCCCTAAACTGGTCTCCGCTGCAAGCCTGGGTCCCCCCTTCCCCCAACTGCCCTTTTCTCCAGGTCTTGTCACCTGTAACTTCCCTCCTCTACCAGCCTAGCCTGGTCACCGCTTACTTCCCTCCCCTGCAGTCCTGGTCCCTTCCAACAGCCCTCTTCTGCTGGCCATCTTGTGGTGATCATAGTGTGTCTACATGGGGCAGGATCTTTGACCACATGGGGCATCCATCTTGTGTGTTGGAGTGATGGTCAATTTACATATTACTCTTTTATTAGATAGGATAGAGGCCTGGTGCATGGGTGGGGGACAGCTGGTTTGCCCTGAAGGGTGTCCTGGATCAGGGTGGGGGATTCCTTGGGAAATGGGGCAACCTGGGCTAAGAGCTTGTGGTGGTTTGCAGGCTGGCCATACCCCCTGGTGACTCAAGCAAAGGCCCTGGTATCTGGGATTTATTTTCTACAATTGAAACTTTGTAGCCTGGAGCAGAGCCATGCCTTCTGCTTGCTCCATGGCGACAGCCATTTCTGTTGGATTTTATTTATCTTCTATAATTGAAACTTTGTAGCCTTAAGCGGAGGCCTGGACCAGCCAGGGCAAGTGGAAAGCTTGGCTTCCTCCATCTCTGGGTGCAACTCAAGCCTCCTGATCTCTCCAGCTCCATGGCTGTCATTATTTTTATTTATCTTCTATCATTGAAACTTTGTAGCAGTGAGTGGAGGCCTAAGCTGGCAAGGGCAGGTGGAAAGCTTGGCTTCCTCTATTGCTAGGGAATCCCAAGCCTCCCTCCTGTCTTCTGTGGCCAGCAGCCAACTTGGTTGGGTTTATTTGCATATTCACTCATGATTGGATGGTGGGTGCGGTTTGGTGGGCATGGCTTGTGGGTGTAGCAGAGGCACTGTCAATTTGCATATTATTCTTTTATTTGATAAGACTAGAGGCCTGGTGCATGAAAATTCATGCACTGGATGAGGGTCCCTGAGCCCAGCCTGCCCCCTTTCACAATCCGGGAGCCCTCAGGGGTGAGAGGCTGTCTGGCAATCAGCGGAAGGTTATGCCCCCATCACACCTCTGTTGTTGCCACTGCTGGCAATGTAAGTTGAACAACTGGTTGCCCTGGTTACCTGAGCCTCAGGCGGCCCTGGGTGGCTGGGCAGCCACCATCTGAGGCTTGCCTGTGCCAGGGGCGGCTAGGAAGTTGTCATTCAAGGCTTGCCTGTGTCTCTGGCTGGCCCTGGGTGGCTAGGAGGCTGAGACTGGAGGACTCTGGAGGAAGGCAAGCAGAGTGGCCAGGCCTGCCCCTGCCACATGCCTACTACCTTGGTGAGGCTGAGGGGACTGGGTACTGCAATCTTGTGGCTGTGGGTGCCATCATGTTTGAGGGTGGGGCAGTCAAATAGCATATTCTCTCCTTATTGGCTATGGGTGCCACCATCTCTGTGACAGTGTGAGGGTCAATTAGCATATTCCCTCTTTATTAGATAGGATATAGATATTTTAAGGTCCTTATCTGATAATTTTGACATCTGTATTTGCTTGGTGTTGTCTCTATCAATTATTTTATATTTTTCAGATTGGGATAAATTTTCCTGGCTGTTCATCTATCAAGTGATTTTGCATTGAATGTTAAACATTTTGAATTGCCATGTTGGGGATATTCTGGATCCTGTTATACTGCTCTGAAGAATGTTGAATTTTTTAAAGTAGGTAATTTCATTTGCTTGGATTCAACTATAAATTTGGGTGGCAGCTTAAATCACAGTGCAGTTCTTGCTATCCTTATCCCATAGCTTTGCTACATCTGCCTCAAGTTTATGTGGTTCAGGATTTAGCCAAAATGTTGGAAAGAACTTATACCCCAAAATTGGGGCACTTCCTCTTTATATATTTGTTTTCTTCTCACTTTCCAATAGATGTGGTTGTCCTAAATCCTTTTGTTCTTCAAAGTAGAAAGACTGGCTTTTCAGTTTTAATCATGTAGGAGGTTCAGAATAAGCCACCCCAAGATGTGCCTTTTATGTAAATTACTATGGGTCCAGTGCACAAATTCATGCACCTTGAAAGGCACTGTGGGCTTGGGGCTGTGGTGGGGATAGGAGTGGGTCTCAGTCCATCCTTTGCACCTCTGCCCAGCCTCTCCTATCCCCCTACCCCCAGTCCCTGTCTGCTGGTAGCCCTGCTCCCACTACCACTGCTCACACCAGCTAATGGCACAGAGCAATTGGGGCTGGTGCCATCAGTGGGTGCAAGTGGGGCTGATGCTGTCAGCAGGTGTGAGTTGCAGCTGCTATCCTGATAGCCCCTGAGGGCTTCTACACCTTCCCCTGCTTCTTAGGAATAATTGGGGCAGCAGCTACCCCTTGATGACATCACTGAGCAATCAAGACCAGCGGGTGCGAGCAGCTGGCAGAGGGAGCAAAGAACTTTCAGTATCCACCAGAGGCTCACCCCAATTACAGCAACTGGTCCCCTGCCTTGCTCTGGTGCTCCTGTTTACCTGCTCTACCATCCTGCTGCTGCTGCCACCTGCCATGTCTTACACTCTGCCAGGTGTTGCCAATGACTGCCATGTTTTGCAATGTGCTTCTGGTGAACAGCACACATCATAGCAACCAGTTGCTCAGTTGTTCTGCCGTTTGGTCTATTTGCATATTAGCCTTTTATTATATGGTATTTTAAGCTAAAGGCAATTTTTGCTTTAGGCTCAAGAGAAGCTTCTTCCCCTTCCTTTAACTACCTAGAACAGTGGTCGGCAAACTCAGTCAACAGAGCCAAATATCAACAGTACAACAACTGAAATTTCTTTTGAGAGCCAAATTTTTTAGACGTAAACTTCTTCTAATGCTTCTTCTTCAAAACAGACTCGCCCAGGCTGTGGTATTTTGTGGAAGAGCCACACTCCAGGGGCCAAAGAGCCGCATGTGGTTCACAAGCTGCAGTTTGCCAACCATAGAACTAGAAGAATTTAAATTAGGGGCCTTGCCTATAATAAAAGATTATTAGTAATAATCTTTTTGTGAACTACATACATGGGAGTGTAAATTTTTACTTACTTGACATCTGTTCTTATCACCCTGCAATGTGCCTTTGAAGTCCTCAAGGTGTGTGACCTCTACCCTAGCTCAGGGTGTATTATATAGCCCAATCTCCCTGTCTATCTCTGAACCTCCCCTGTGTGGGGGGTTCTGTTACTCTCTCGTATATGCAGGTTCACACACATAAATTTGGTTATTTCCTCTTGAAAATATGTCTTATATCTCACTATTAGAACAGCCAAAAGAACCTTCGGAATAGAGAATTGTTTGTTTCTCCCCTACAACCACGTCTGAGGCACCATGACTTCCCTCTCTAAGGGTAAAATTAGGGGGAAATAGCTCAGAAAAGTCACACCTTGTATTCCTTGTGTTGTTTTCTTCCAAGCTTCAACTCTCCTCTAGAATTTGACTGGTTTTATGTAGCATCCAAAGCCTTTCAGTAATTATTTTTTATTATCTTTTTTCAGTTTATAACTGTTATCTGTGCTAGTGCCAGTTAGTTAAGGGCTTGCATAATTACATAAAATAGATAGATATATAGGGATGGGCAAAAGAAGGTTAATAATGATAATATAATAATTAATAAATATAGAACAACATAAGAAAAAAACTTTGTTTTGTGTACTCACAATATAAACCTATATTTTATAGTTTTTTTATTATTTTAGAGAGAGAGGAAGAGAGGGAGATAAACATCAATGTGAGAACACACTGATCAGCTGCCTTCTGCATGCTCCAGACTGGGAATTGAGCCTACAACCTGGGCACCTGCCCTTGACTGGGACCCTTCTGGTATATAGGACAAAAGCTAGTTTTTGTCCATCCCTGCATATATATAATCTAACATCTATCTATTCATTTATCTCTATCTATCTATCTATCTATCTATCTATCTATCTAATATCTATATAATTGATCTATCTATATCTATCTATTAGATCACTATAGAGATAAATAGATATAGATATAGATAGATATAGATATAGATATAGATATAGATATAGATATAGATATAGATATAGATAGATAAGCAGACATATAAATAGAGCAGTGGATGAAATTCGTGCACATTAAAAGGGTATTAATTAGAGAAAATAATTTAATATTGCTATTTGCTCTTTTTCTATAATAGAAGTATCAGAGACTAAAGAAAATTAGTAAAATGTATATGAAAACCTTTCTCCTGTCAGAGTCTGGAGCGCACCATGGGACCCAGAGTCAGTCCCCACTCATTCACATGTGCCTCACAGCTGCCCCCTCCCAATGCATTGGGGTAGATCCAGACCCCACCAGTTCCACCCTTGTCAAGCCTCGCAGGGCAGGAGGCATCCTCAGGTCCCCTGGCCTAGCACCAGGATGGAGGAGCATGGACTGAAGTCCCCCATTAAGTCCCAACAGGTGAGAGACATGACCTGAAATCCCCTGTCAAGCCCCACTGGGTAAGGAGCATGGCCTGAGGTCCCCTGTCAAGCCCCACTAGGCAGAGGAGCACAGCCTCGGGTCTCCTGGCCCAGCTCCGGGAGGGAGGTGCAGCCTCAGGTCCCCCGTCAATCCCCACTGGCACGGGGGCACAGGCTCAGGTTCCCTGTGAAGCCCCACTGGGTGAGAGGCACAACCTGAGGTCCCCTGTCAAGCGCAGCTAGGCAGGAGGGGCACAGCCTCAGGTCCCTTGGCCTGGTGTTGGGGCAGAGGGTATGATTTGAGGTCCCTCAGCCTGGTGCCAGGGTGGGGGTGAGGCTTGAGGTCCCCTGTCAAGCCCTGCTGGGAGGGGGGTGTGGCTTGTGGTCCCCTGTGAAGCTTTGCCTGGCAGGGGGAGCAGCTGGAGGTCAACTAGCCCAGCACCAGGATGGGAAGTACAGTTTGAGGCTCCCCATCAAGTCCCACTGGATGGAGGACATAGCCTCAGGTCCCCTGGCCTGGTGCCAGGGTGGGGGTCGAGGCCTGAGGTCCCCTGTCAAACCCCTCTGGATTGGTGGAGAGTGTAGGCCTCCTGTCCCCCAAGCCAGCCTCCTGTCCCGCTGCCACAACCAGGCTGGGCCAGAATAATAGGAAGGGAGTGATGGGGAGGCAGCATCCTGGGTAAGCTGGGCCTCACAGCCTCTCTGCTTCAACTCCCAGCACCCTGGAACTAAGGAGTAGTGCTTTTAGGGGCCTGGCAGGTGATGTTTTATGGCAATGCCTTAAAAACAGAAGAAGCCCCTTTTAATTCTGGCTGGAAGTGAGTTGGGAACTTATGGTCGGAGGAAGCAGCCCAACATCAGGGCTAAAATAAGACCTTGGATAGCCTCTGGAGGGGGCAAACCAATAGTAAAAGGTATCTTTGAAACAAAGACATTTGAAAGTACAGTGGATATTAAGTGATATTAAGAAATTACCTTAACTTTTCAAGGTGTGACAATGGCTGAATATTTACTTCTTTTTTAAAGATACTCATCAAAGGATATTTAAGTGAGAAACACTGCTTTGAAAGTATGGCGTTGTCCTGGCCCAGCCCTCCCGCACCATGGACGCCTCAAGGACCGAGCCTCTCCCATTCGCTAGGCCCTCGAAAGCGCTGGGCACAGAGGCATGGTCTGTGCTCGCTGCTGCCCACCTGCTCCGCCGACCAAGTGCCTGGCTGCCAGCGTGAAGCGTTCCCCGCTGGCATGAAGCGTTCCCTGCTGGCAACCTGGCGCGCCATGGCATGCCCCCGGCCATGCCCCTACTCCTGATTGGCTGGTAGCATAGTGATAATTTGCATGTTTCTCTTTTATTAGATAGGATATTGAACATATTAGATGATGTAGAATATACATATACTAGAGGCCTGGTGCACAAATTCATGCACTATTGGGATCCTTGGCCTGGCCTGCAGGATTGGGCCAAAATCGGTTCTTTGACATTCCTTGAAAGGTCCCAGGTTGTGAGAGGGTTCAGGCCAGGCCAATGGTGAACAAACTGCAGCTCACGAGCCACAAGCAGCTCTTTGGCCCCTTGAGTATGGCTTTTCCACAAACTATCATGGCCTGGGCAAGTCTATTTTGAAGAAGTGGTGTTAGAAGAAGTTTAAATTTAAAAAATTTGGCTTTCAAAAGAAATTTCAATTATTGTACTGTTGATGTTTGGCTCTGTTTTCTAATAAGTTTGCCGATCACTGGGCCAGACCAAGGGACTCCATTGGTGCATGATCGGGCCAGGGAGGGATGTGAGAGGTTGGCCAGTAGGGAGGAACCCTGAGGTGCATCAAGGCATGTCTGGCCTGTCTCTCTCAGTCTAGATTGGCCAAACCTCAATAGCAAGCTGACCTATCTGCCCCTTGGTGATCATTACACATCATAGAGAGCAATTGAGCCACCTTAATATTCTTTAGCATATTATGCTTTAATTGATTGAACAACCGATCAGATGGCTGTGACCTCTACCCTAGCTGGACATTTAGCATATTAGTATTTTATGATATAGGATATGGAGGGAGAGAGAGAGGGAGAGGGAGAGGGAGAGGGAGAGGGAGAGAGAGAGAGAGAGAGAGAGAGAGAGAGAGAGAGAGAGAGAGAAATATTACTAATTAAGTTGCAATGAGTGAATCTGCTTTGGGCACCTAGACCATGAACTATTCTAGAACATCTTTCCCAAAATGAGTCATGTTACAAATTGTAGAAAACTGTCAAGATAGATATATGGTTGGTGAAGCATTTCTTTAACTGCATTTAGCTTTTGTAGATTTAACAAGTTGTATGTCCTTTCACCATGTTCTTTAGTGCCAGAGACTATAGAAGGGGCCCTCAAACAACACTCTGGTCTAAATTCCATTGATGAACTCTTTAATATGGTGTATTCCTCAGAGGTCACAGGTCCTGCTGGTCTAGGCTCAGTCTGACTAATCCAATGCCTGATGGAGTCAATGAAGCTCTGCTTCTCTTAGGAAATAATCTTAATCTTTTTTTCCCTTTTCTTTTCCCTTTCTTTTTCCCTAGGTAATTTCCTCTATTCTCAGAACTCTAATTACCATCTATATGCTAATGACTACCCAACTTATATTAACAACCCACTTCTATCCCTTGAGAGAACACCCAATTCTCTCCAAAATTAGAACCCCCAACTGCCTAATTTACATATACTTTGAATGTCTCACAGGTAATTCAAATTTAACATGTCAAAAATCAAACTCTTAATTTGGACTTCCCTCATCTTCAAAATGTAATCTTCTTCAAACTTTCTCTAATGACAGTTCAAGCCAAAGACCTGGGCCAGTCTCATTGGAAAACCAGGCATAGAACATAAATGGATAGTTCATTGGACAAAGTTATGAAAATATATCAAATTTACTTATATTAAGTGGGACATCCTTATTCTAAAATATTATTTTTCACATATCAAATAAAAATCATCCCAAATTTAAAAATTACCATATCTGTGAGACCAGCACACACAAAATAAAATGGTCTTTGGAAAGTGGTAAATACCTGGAAATATCTAAGAAAATTATAGTGTTATTTACCCTTTGACCCAGAAATCTCACCTATGTAATCTTATAACAATTATTTAAATATATATATATTCAAAATTGTTAAGTGTGACATTCTTAAGAATAATAAATGATTAAAACAACTTAAGTATCCAGCAATAAGGATCTGGTAAAATAAATTATCTATTATCTTGCAAAGTAAAACAGTCAAAAACAGCCACTGGAATAAAGAGATATAGTTATAAAGGTATTTTTTTTTATTTTTTTTTTATAATATAGGCAAAAAAGTGAGTATTTTATTTTATTTATTTTTTTTAATCTTTATTGTTCAGTTTATTAATTACATTGCTTCCCCTTTTTATCCCCCTATAGCTTCCCTCCACCCTGTACCTATCCCACCCTCCACCCTCACCTCCCCCTCCCCACTGTCCTCTCCCATTGTTGCTAGATTTTTGTCCAGTCTCTTGCTGCAATTCCCACAACCCTTTTCTCCCCAAGAATTGTCAGTCCATTCCCTCTCTATGTCCATGTCTCTGTTATATTCACCAGTCTATCCTGTTCAACAGCCTATCAATTCACTTGATTTTTATGTTCGTTTGTTGATAGATGTGTATTTGTTGTTGCTTGTTTGCACTTTTACCTTTTTCTTCTTCCTCTTCTTAAAGAATATCTTTCAGCATTTCATATAATGTTGGTTTGGTGGTGATGAACTCCTTTAGCTTTTTCTTATCTGCGAAGCACTTCATCTGACCTTCAATTCTGAATGATAGCTTTGCTGGATAGAGTAATCTTGGTTGTAGATTCTTGCTGTTCATCACTTTGAATATTTCTTGCCACTCCCGTCTGGCCTGCATCGTTTCTGTTGAGAAATCCGCTGACAGTCGTATGGGTGCTCCCTTATAGGTAACCAACTGTTTCTCTCTTGCTGCTTTTAATATTCTCTCTTTGTCTTTTGCTCTTGGCATCTTAATTATGATGTGCCTTGGTGTGGTCCTCTTAGGGTTCCTATATATTGGGGTTCGGTGCACTTCTTGGAATCCTAAGTCAATTTCTTTCACCAGGTGTGGGAAGTTTTCAGTCACTATTTCTTCAAATAGGTTTTCATTGTCTTGGCCTCTCGCTTTTTCTGGCACCCCTATAATTCGGATGTTGGTATGCTTGAGGTTGTCCCAGAGGCCCCTTACACTATCTTCAATTTTTTGGATTCTTTTGGTTTCTTGCTTTTTCAGCTGAGTGGATTTTACTTCTTTGTATTTCAAATCTTTAACTTGGTTCTTGGGGTGCTCCAGGGCACTTTCAGGTCTTTGTATAATATTTTTTGTTTCAGTCAGTGTATGCTTAATTTCTGGTTGGTCCTTTTTCATATCCTTGAGAGTCTGCTTTATATCCTTGAGGGTTTCTTTCATTTCCTTGTAGGACTCATTCATTTCCACGTTGATCTTGATCATTTCCACGTTGGTCTTGATCATTTCTTTGCAGCTCTCGTTTATATCCTGGAGGGTGTTGTTCATTTTCTTGTAGGACTCACTCATTTCCTTTGTGGTCTTGCTTATTTCCTTATAGGCCTCGATCTTTTGTTGGAACCTCTTAAAAAACCCTATAACCGTGGTTCTGAATTCCATGTCTAGTCGTTTTTTTTCCTCCATTTCTTTCACATCTGATTTCTTTCCATGTTGCTGCATGGTGGCTGCTTCCCTGAGTTGGTCAATTAGCTTTGTGTGGTAGACGTGCTACAAGGGACAGTGGCTCAGCCTCCCCAGTTACCTGAGGTGGATATGGGCTGCACAGTCTTGCTGAAGTTAAGCTCAGTTAATTGTTGTTAGCACTTGGAGGGTTGACCTCCAGGCCAATTGTCTGTGAAGCTCAGCTGTGCTCAGGTTGGATGGGCGGAGTCTCCGGGCCAAGCAGACAGCGTTAGCTCCGCCCTATGCGGCCCCAGGGACTCTGTGCCGGGGGCAATGGCTGCCAGCACCTCTGAGAGAGAGCCGCTACGGAGCTCCACCGGCTGCCGGTTGCCGGGGAATTCAGACTTTCCCAAAATGAGTCTGCATGCGCAATGTTTCACCCAGGGTCGTAAAACAAAGCAGTCTGACGGTTTTCCGAATGAGAGGCAAGTTGCGGTGCGCTCTCTGCGCCGTCACACAGCCGAGCTGTTCGAGCGAAAGCTGCCTTCTCCACAAGCCGGGAGACCCGGCAGCACCCGAGCTTCGGCGTGCCCTCCCACTGTCCAGTTTTCACCCCCTGTGATAGTGGGTTCTCTGGACTTCGCCCAGAGCTGGAGAATCAGTCAGTGGGACGCCTTTGTCTCCCCGTTCGAGAAAACTGGCCGGTTTTCAGCTGCCTGCCCTCTCCGCGGCGTGTGCTCCAAACCTCTCTCCGGGCGAATCTTTCAACGCCGTCCACCGCCGCTCCTCCAGGTCACAGTGTCTTATCTTCACTTTTATTTGTGGAATTTTCACTCGGCGAGCTTTCTGGTGATTCTGGAAGGTGTTTGTTCTTTCGTTAAGTTGTAGTATTAAAATTGCTGATTATGACGGCAAGATAGGTGTTTTGCCTTTGCCGCCATCTTAGTTCTCCCTAAAGGTATTTTTGTAAAGAGAAAAAAAGTGCATAATCATGCATATTTTAAGCCTCATTTCATAAAATAAGGTGATAAGTATAAGTACATTTGCTTTTATTTACACAAAAACTTAAAGAATGAATGAGAAAGTGATAAATATGGAATGAGGTAGGGGGACAGAGTTGGCAGTGAGGTTTCTCAGTTTATACATATAAATATATTTTAAAAGACTTTTTTATTGAGAAAAGAAAGGTTAGGGGGAGAGAGAGAAAAAACCGAAACACCACATTGATGTGAAAGTGTCTCCCACATGCCCCATACAGGGGATTGAGCCTACAACCTGGGCATGTGCGTACTGGAAATTGAACTGGCAACTTTTCGATGTATAGAAAAGTGCCCAACCAACTGAGCCACACCAGTCAGGGCTGTCAGTTTATATTTTAAATATACTTTTGTCTTTGAATCACATAAATATATTAATCCAAACTTTATGTAAATTGAACTAATAATACTCAAGTAAATATTTTTTAAAGTATAGCAACATATTATAGTAAAGAAGAGTTCATCAAGAAATAATTTAACATTAGAAAAATATATTAATGTAAATTACAACATTAACATTTTAAAGGAGAAAATGTGCTTTAATGTTTAAATTTTCAAAAATAAAGGTGTGTTAGAATTTGATATGTATTTTATAATACACCTTACCATTTTCTTCTTCCTCTATGTTATCTTAAGAATTCACAAACTATGGTTTTCTAACTCTAGTAGATTAATAGCTCAGAATCCAGTGCCTGACTGATAACAGTACCTGTTAATTTAGCAAAGGTAATACTAAAAAATGATAAAAAATTAGTAATTATGTATAAGAACCTCTGAATATACATTTTTAAATCAATGCTTTATTTATTTTAAGAGGTGTAAAAATGGCTGACCATATGTAAGAAATCTTAAAAATCATAGTGATATGCTACAGAAATAGAAGTTCTTACAAAACAGTGAGCATGCATAAGAATAAATAAGGGCTTGTTAAAACACTGATTCTCGGTCCACCCTCAAACAATCTGATTCAGTGGGTCTCAAGTGCAGCCTGAAATTTGTGTTTCTAGCAGGCTACCAAGTGATGCTGAGGGTGCCTGTCAGAAAATGACATTGGGCTGAATTAGACTGGATGAAAGCATGGTACTAAGATAAAGCTATACAAAAAGGGATAATCAGAGTACACTGGAAAAAGAAAAAAATGAATTACTAGTATACTAGTAAGTAATAAAGATAGAGAATTTTATTAATTGGATGAATATGCATCAGACCTCATAGTAATACACAAGAAATTGGAGACCTCTTCAATATCATACTTTATTTTTAACTTTCTACATCTTTGCACATAATATACTTTTTGGTGTGATAGAGCCTCCTCTATCTGTCAAAACTGTGAAAAGTACTATAGATGATGTGACTGTATCTTGGACTTATTCTGTGAGGAATGAGGAATCACTGAAGGATGTTAAGTACGAAAAAGGTGTGTGTACAGAAGGCAAGTCTTCTCTCTACCTTCCTAGTGTCTGTGGTTGATCTAAAAATTAAATCTACATAAAATAGGTCAATAGGAGAAAAACATACACATTTTATTTAATGTTGTTATGGGAGTCTTCAAAGGAAATGGAGACCCAAAGAAGATGGTAGGTCCAAAAACTTACATGCCTTTTTTTTTAAAGAAAAATAAATTATGGGGATGTAATTAGACAAAGGGCTTGCATTAGGGGAAGTAAATTGTGGAATAGTGACTAGGAAAAATATATAAGGAGAAAGGTAATAATAAACGATGAATTATTTTAACACGTTTTCTTACATAGGGCTATTCTGGCATTAACTCCCAGTCTCTGATGGTAAGAATATGCTTTCTTTCTTGGGAAGGTACAGCAACAAGGTCATAAAATTTCCCATGAGAAACTTGAAGATTCTATTTTAGGTAGAAAGAGAGAGGTCAGGTCAGAGAGCCCTTTCTGCAGCTGCTGTCTCTCAAGTACTGCAGCTCAAAATAATCAAAATGCCAAAAAGGTATATTATGGGGTGGCATGTTCTAAAACCTCTTCACATGATAATTCTGTATTTTATTTGGATCAGTATAACAGCATGTTAGAGAATGGATTGTGAAGGTCAAGTTAAAAAAATTACAATAATAGGCCATACCTAAGTGGTCAATTAATTTTTGACAAATGTGCAAAGATAACTCATTAATAAAAATATTATCTTTTCAAAAAATGGGGCTCAAACAATTGGCTATTTCTGTAGAAAATAATGAACATATACTCTATTTACTACCGCACATAAAAAATTAACTTGAGGAGGTAGAGGAGGTCGGGGAGGGGGGGAGAGGTGCCAGTGGTGGAAAAAGGAGACATGTGTACCACTATCTGTAATACTTTAAACGATAAAAATAAATAGATTTTTAAAAATTGACTTGAAATAGATTATATTCTTAATATAAATCTCAAAACTATTATATTTCCAAAAAGAATATGATAGGAAATAACTGTGCTATTGAAAGAAACACAAATGTCTTAAGCAGGACATAAAACATAAAATGTAAAACATTCGATAAGATGGATTTCATTAAATTTAAAACTTATGCTCTTCAAAAGATACAGTTAAGAAAATTAAAATGTACGTCAGATATTATGATAAAATAAGTAATGGAAAATACATATTTGACAGATGGTATGCATGCAGAATATTTTTTTTAAAAAACTCATAAATCAATAATTAAACAAACAGCCCATTTCAAAAGAGAAAACTATTGGAACAGGCACTTTATTACATATATATATATATATATATATACATATATATATATATATTTGAATTGCCAATTAACTTATGAAAAGATACCGACATCACTAATTATCAGAGAAATGCAAAGTGAAACCATGATGAGATCCTCCTTTCTACCCATAAGAATTGCTCCTTAAAGTAAAAACAAGACACCTCATAGTGGCATGTGCTGGAGATTATGTAGAGTACTGAAAATTCTTGTATTTTTGGTGAAATACAAAGCACTCAGACACTTGGGAAACAATATAGTAGTTTTAAAGTTAAACATATACTTTCCATATGACTAAGGTACACTCTTGAAATGAAAACATATGCCCACACGAAGACTTGTATGTAAATGTTAATAACAGGATTGTGAATAATAGCTGAAGTTGTAAATAAATTAAATGTCCATCAACGTATTAGTAAATGAAATGTGCTAATATCTATACCATAGAATATTACTTTGTAATTGTAAGAGATTTGAGGGATTTTAGGATTGATCAAGAGAAAAAAATATGACCTCAGAAGAGAGTAACACACAACAAGTTTTAATGGGTGGCTCTTAGTCAATGAGAAGGAAAGTCCTTCCGCATGATACTGTCCTGGAGTATGCAAAGAGGGGCCTACCACCCAGAAGGGGAGGAGGACAAGGAACTATCAGGAGACCAGGATCAGGTCTAGTGATGTTGCTCAATAACACCATGGGCAGTCTGGATCAATGACCAATGACCCCTGAATGGCAATAGAGGTTGGGTTCTCATATCCTACCATAAGTCTTTGTCTTATTAATGGCCAGCAGATGCTGGGGGTAGTTTTGCACAGTAATCAAGGCATGCAGATCTTACATGGCTAAAAATCTGATTCCTTGGCTATTTTTAAAACAATTGGATATGTAAAAATTTGAATTTGGTGCCATCCTGCTTTTGAGCCAATGGATTACAATGTGCTACACAAAAACAAACAACTCAAGGGTCAATATATAAGGGTCCATCTTTGGCTCATTAACGTAACAGTAATAAAACAGAGAAAACATATCAATACATTCAACATCATGCATAAATCCCCAAAGCATTGTCATAAATACGTTAAATACAATAAAACATATGCTATTTTCATTTATATGAAATAATAGAAAAGACAAAACTGAAACGGTAGAAAACACATTGGTGGTGTCCTAGGCCAGTGATTGAGGGCAGACAGCAAAGACAAGGCTGGAGAGATAAGGAATGCTGGAGAGAGAAAGGTGTTCTATATGTTGACTATGGTAGAAGTTACACAATTGTAACTCATAAAACTGTACCTTTAAATGGAAGAATTGTATTGTTTGTATTTTAAAAAGCTGAAAAATAAATCTCCTATAATGAAGACTTTTTATCTCTAGCAGAAATATGAATTAAAACTAATTTTGATCCATTTCATATTTTGATATTCTAGTGGTAAGAATTGTTTGCCATAAAGACAGAGAGGGAAATATGTTTAGTAATGTCACAAGAGATGGGATACAAGACAGGTAAGTTTCAAAAGGGTAGATAGAAAAATTTGGCTTATTAATAGGAAAGAGTACTTTACTCTGGCAATATAACGGGGCTTTCTGAGCAAATGGTGAGAGCTAATCATTTCTGGGTACACATGTTGGTGCCTTAACTGATGGATTGCCTCAAAAGGACTAGTACAGAATTCCACAGATTATACAATTACTTAAGAGGGAATTTTTATACCATAAAGAAATGTATTACTTTATAACTCCTCAGCTGACCTTTGAGATATTGAAGTTTACTTATTATTCTTCACTTATTTCTTATGATGAAGCTAGAAGAGTAGATGATAGATTACCAATATTCCAAAAAGCCTTTACATTGTCTTTGGAATACAAATTTCAATGCAATTTGTTTATCTAGGAAATTTTATTCTACTAAAATTATGAGGCTAAATTTAAAAAAAAATAGCTCAGCTAGTGTGGCTCAATAATCGGGCATTGACCTATGAACTAGGAAGCCACAGTTCAATTCCTAGTTGGGCACATGCCCTGGTTGTGGGCTTGATTCCTAGTAGGGGGCGTACAGTGGGCAATCAGTGATTCTCTTTCATCATTGATGTTTCTTTCTTTTTCCCTCTCCCTTTCTCTCTGAAATAATTAAAATATATTTTGAAAAACAAGCAAGAGCAACAGCTCTCTCATCTTCCTATGCTGAAACCCGCCCTTTCCCAGCAGCTCAGTCTTTGTACTTAAAGCTCTTATTTACCACCAATTTATCCTGACTTATGAGTTTCAAAAGTCCTTGGGAGCAGGTGCTTAAATTGTGTGGGTTCAAATTTTGCCAGAGCAAGGATTTAAAATTATGTGGATCATGAGAGACAAACAGGATAAGGCTTAATGTAATCTGAGATATGATATAATCTCATAGACTTAATGTATCTCTATTCCATTTTTGAAGCAGTTCTTTCAAAGTAACAGGTAAGTTGTGTAGGATGAAGCAAATATGGAAGCTTAAAAGATTTTCTGAAGGCACATTGCCCACAGATAACAGAGTATTCCAAAAAGTTTGAAATTTATCCTCTTAAAAAAATCACTATTATATTTACAAATTGAGTCATATTATTTTGTATTTCTTTTTTCTCTATGGTGAATTCAAGGTGAATAGTTCTCTTTACCTCATAGTACACATCTTAATTTACCTTTGCCCATATTTGACAGATAATGCCAACTATAAAGTAACTTCAGATTACGTGATTCATGAAGTCAGAAAATCTGGGTACTGGTGTAGTTTTATTTCATCTCAGAATAGTCTCTTTTGCTCTGAAAAACCAATGCCCTCATTTCTAAAATGAGACAAATGATATCAGCTCTGTCTGCCTAAAAGAAGTTATGAATATTAAGTGCTATAGAAACACCTTTAAACACTGTAAACATCTATTAACAAAAGATGTGTTCAGTTCCAAAATGGAACAGAGTAAACATACTGTACAAGGTCATTTTTATTAATTTATGCATTTAATAATTTAATATTTTCTTACTATACAAATACTAAGCATCTTGTACATTCCAGACTTTATCCATATGCTGGAGATGAGGAGCTATACAAAATACAGAGTTTATTTTTCAGGCTCTCAAATTCTCTCTAGGCTGGGAGACAGATATGTAAGCCACTAATTAAAATAGAAAATTATAATTGCCATAATAGATATAATAACAGAATATTGAAGGAAAAGATGACTCCAATAACTCCGCCCAAGAGAAATGCTTTGTAACAGGGGTAATTAGATATGAGTTGTGGCAGATTGGCTTGATTATAAGTTTGATTTGGGGTATGAGACTAGAAGTGAACTGTCAAGACTTAGGTTGGAGTCCGGGGGTACAAGACCTGGTAGATGATTCTTCACATGGAGGTTGTGGATCTTAGTCAATATTGCTACAAAGTATCTAAGTTGGATAAACTAGTACAGTCATCAATAGTAGACCTCTGAATGGTTCAGGATACTTAATTTTATGCTTTTAAATATAATTGACAACCAGGCTAAGAGCCATAGAAAATGGCACTCTGGGGCTATTGGAATGATAAATGCATGCGCTCTCCATCAAGAAGGATTTTTATGCCTACTTGCTCTCTTTAAAAAATTCCAACCCAATCTGACAGGAATTGACAGGGAGGTTTGGCAATAAGGTATAAGACTTCCTGAATCATGGAGGTGGGAAGATTTAGATCATGCCACCCAAAATGTAGCTCTTTAGCATGTTGATTACTTTGAGCTGAACACACTTGAGAAAGAGCAGATGCAGCAAGGGCTAGATCTCTGATTTCCTCCTTTTTATCTAAAGGTAATTTCCCATAAGAAAGGTGTCCTCCTTGTATCAGGAAGAAAAGAATATACTTATCCTCAGAGACTGGGGTCAGAGCGGAATGGACCTGCTCAAACTTACTAAAATAATCTTTATTGTCCATTAATTGCCTCCTTTTATTTATTTCCTAGTCACTGTCCCACAGTTCACTGCCCCTCACTCAGGCTCTTGCCTGGTCACTTCCCTGCAATTTAGCTTTCTTTGTGTAAAAAGATATAAACATATTTAAGCCTATGTTTTCTCTGGGTCTTCATTTTCCCTCTGAAAAGTCCTGGGAACAAATTTAAAAATTAAATTAAATGTGTATATTTGTCACTATGAATCTGTCTCATCTTAATCTAATTCTCATGCCAGTCACAGAAATTAAGAGGGTAGAATGAAAATCTCCTCCCGTACAGAGGAGTAAGTGGAGTAGTCTACAGGCTTCCTTAAGTTGTCCAAATTTTGGTAGACCATGGACATGCTTTGTAGTCTACTCTTTCTTTCAGGTTTAGATCAAATGGGAAGATAAGTTTGTGTGTGTCTTTTCTGGAATATTAGCATCACTGAACCCAAATGCTAATATGTTCTCTAATCTATGAGAAATATTAAGCATGAAAAGTGATCTTAGCATTAATAGTTGATAAAGATCTTGCATTTTATCATGCAGACAATGTGTATAATTAAAGAAAAAAGTAACAGTTAAATTAGTTTTTGCAAATTATTATTCTGGCAGCATCAAAGTCCACAGATGGTGATGGTGCTGAGGCTGCCTTTGACGGAGAAAAGAACAGTTAAGAGTAATTTACTGACTTGGAAGTAAAATCTTCTCTGGAGGGAGTGGTGGTCGTGGTAGTAAAACAGGACAGTGACGAAAGGTCTGTCCTTAGAAATACTTCTAAATAGCACTGACAGTGTGTGATGAGATGGGTGTGCAGAGGAACAAAGAGAGGAGTTCCAGATTCTGGTTTTAAAAATTTTGTAATTAGCATCATTAACGAAGACCTAGCATATAAATGGAATAGGTATGGTAGGGAAGATAATAATATAATTTGGATGTGTTCATTCTCAAGGCACTTATGAGATATACACCTTTAAACACTGACATGACAGTTATAAATATAATTTGGATGCCCAAGAGAAAGAATTGAATATCTGCAAGATTCAACTTGGTTCAAGTCATGAAAGAAGATATAATGATTCAAAAAGACCATTTTAATTGAAAAGTATAAAGCATTAGCAGCTAGACTAAAGATGAGACATTATCAAAGGATTCTGAAGATTAAAAAAATAGTGTTAAAATTAATGAAAAGAGAATTTTAAGGAAAAGAGGGAAACTGGGTGCAGACAAAAGAGTTAAATGTCTCAGTGATATTGGTAGATGAATAAAATGAAGAAGATTTCCAAAGTAGAAAAATAAAAGGAACTGTGATCCTTAACATGTATTTTGGCATTGAGATTGAAGCAAATTCAAGATTTAATGGGTTGAATAGTGAAGAGATACTGAGAAAGAGTACAGACAGATAATGGGTGTCTGTTTCAGAGGGTTTGTTTCAAAATAATACAAAGAAGATTGAAAAGTGTGGACAAAAAAAGAGGCCAAATATCAAACATGACAAGCTCAAGGGAGCCTTATAAACTCAGAGACTTAAAGTAACCACACAGGATGATCTGAACATAAAATTTCCTAACAAAAAGCAAATCACAGAGGGTAGTCATATCTTATGTATGTATTTTCCTTAACAAAGGTTAATCTTTAACTGAGCCTGTTTATTGTCTTTTTGCATCTATGATAACGTATTTTTGGAGCGTTATAGTAATCCTCTTTTTCCAGACCTCTTAGGGAACAATTTCTCATCAGAACCCCTCATTGTTATCCTGTTGTCCACATAGCATTTCTATGTGTTGTAAATACTGTTGACTATCTCATACCCACCAAAATGAAAAACAAGAATGTGTCTATTTGTTTTACTTTTTATTTAATGGAAAAGATTTCCCCAATTTGCTTTCTCCCACTTCCCTAATTATCATAAATAGATTTCAATTAGCTCCTTTATATCCTCCCTAATGATTCTGATGTGTAAAATAGGTGGTAAAACTGCCATTTTTTTTTTCAGAGCATTTTCTCAATCCATCGAAATTTTGCTTCCCAATAATTGTCACCTATTTGGCTCAAATAAATTCATAAAAATTCTTTCTCAAAGATTTGGATGTTTGTTATGTCAATAAAAGAAATTGGAGTAAAAGGAAAGAGATTTTTAAAATTGGTCAATCAATTATAAATTGATTTTATTTTACAGAGAAGATTTATTGCTAATAATATAGACTATTAAGGCTACATTTTGAACCCAGGTTTACTATCATCGAGGAAGGCATTCTATCTAATAAATCAGTAATATGCAAATTGACAGTACCTCTGCTACAGCCACAAGCCATGCCAACCAACCATGCCCACCAGCCAATCAGGAGCAATAAACCCAACCAAGATGGCTGTGGCCATGGAGCAAGCAGGAGAGAGGCTTGGGTTTCCCTGGAGATGGAGGAAGTCAAACTTTCTGCCTGCCCTCACTGGCTCAAGCCTCCACTCAATACTACAAAGTTTCAGTGATAGAAGATAAATAAAAATGATGACAACCACGGACCTGGAGAGAACAGTAGGTTTGAGTTACACCCGGAGATGGAGGAAACCAAGCTTTCCACCTGCCTTGGCCAGCCCAGGCCTCCACTTAAGGCTACAAAGTTTCAATTATAAAAGATAAATAAAACCCAAAAGAAATGGCTACCATCATGGAGCAAGCAGAAGGCTTGGCTCCTGCTCCAGGCTACAAAGTTTCAATAAAAAAATCCCAGATACCAGGGCCTCCACTTGAGTCATCAGTGTGTGTGGCCGGCCTATAAAACCACCACAGGCCCCTCACCCAGGCTGCTCTATGTCCCAAGAGAACCTCCACCCTGATCCGGGACTCCCTTCAGAGCAAACCAGCCAGCCCCACTTGTGCACCAGGCCTCTATATTATCTAATGAAAGAGTAATATGCAGATTGACCATCACTCCAACAAACAAGAGGGCTACCCCCATGTGTTCAAAGATCCTGCCTACATGTGGACACAAGATGGCCACCAGAAGATGACCAGCTGGGGAGGGTATTTGGGAGGAACTGGGTCTGCAAGGAAAGGTAGTTGGAGTGATCAAGCTTGCAGGGGAGAGCGGTTAGGGGTGACCAGGCCGGCAGAGGTGGGAAGTTGGGGGTGACCAGGCCTGAAGGAAAGCGCAGTTTGAGGGGACCCAGGCCTGCAGTGGAGAGCAGCTATGGAGGGGGGGTGGACCAAGCCTGCTGTGGAAGGCAGTTAGAGGCAAACAGGTTGGCAGGGGAGCAGTTAGACATCAATCAGGCTATCAGGGAAGTGGTTAGGGGGTGATCAGGCTGGCAGGCAGAAGTGCTTAGGGGCAATCAGGAAGGCAGGCAGGGGAGCAGTTGGGAGCCAGCAGTCCTGGATTGTGAGACCGATGTCCTAATAGAATCAGGCTTAAACAGGCAGTCAGACATCCCTCTAGGGGTCCCAGATTGGAGAGGGTGCAGGCTGGGCTAAGGAACACTACCCCCCATGCACGAATTTTGTGCACCAGGCCTCTAGTTCTATTATAATGGTCAAAGGTGTGAATTGTGAAATTAGGTACCTTGTGTTTAAATCTAATTTTACCATTTGGTATCTCAATTTATTTACATATGAAGTGAAGGAAGTGACTATTCTTATCTCATAAGTTTGTTCTAACTAATACATAACAAGTACTTACTAGGATTAATTATTTTATTATTAAATTATTATTACAGAATTCATTCTATATAAGCAGAGAGAACTTTTCAATAAATTTTTATTGATTTTAGAGAGGAATGGAGAGGGAGAGAGAAAGAGAGGTAGAAACATCAAAGATGAGAGAGAATCACTGCTTGGCTGCCTCCTGCATCCCCCCTACTCCGGATTGAACCTGCAACCTTGGCATGTGTCTGACCGGGAATCAAATCTTGATCTCCTGGTTCGTAGGTCAATGCTCAACCACTGAGCCATGCCAGCCGAGTTAGAGAACTTTTTAAATAAATACATATGAATTTATTAGCTAAGATTTTGGTTCCAAATCAATCCCTGGTTATGTTAATGCAAATGCTGTTCTCCCCCAATATGAAAGGATTACTTTTTCTAGGGTTAGTGGACACCTGTTAGAGCACAGAATTATCAATCAGGCCTCCATTAACGGCCAAGACAAATCTTATCATGTTAATATCAAAATTCCACTAGCAATAAGGATATTTCTCAGTAGTAAAGACATGCTCTGAGCATAGGGTAAATGTTGTTTCAGTTTAAAATTTCTGCAAATCCAGTTCCTCCTGTGGTAGGCAGTTAGACAGACATGAGCTGAGCAAGAGCAGTGGGCCAGGTACAGAAGGTCATCAAGGTAGAAAACCCAGGGTGCCTAGCAAAGGGTAAAACTGATGAAGTGCCATTGTCAAGAAAAGCAACCTTCATTCCTTATTGGAAAGACTTCCATGAACCATGTGAATAAGTAAGGTACTAGACCATTTTTTTCCCAAGAGGCATTTATAGGCTTCAAAGTCAAACTCAATTCCTTAATTTTTTCTGGTGATATCCAGAGTACTAGTATATCTCTCTTGATCATGATATTCCAGTCAAAAACTTGGTTACTAAAACCACAATTGCAACCTAGATGTGTATTATTATAAAGATAACAGATTCTTATTGGATTTATGCAAATAAGCATATTGTAATGAAAAAAATTCACTTATTGAGAATTGCCAAATTCTGGAGTGATTGGATAGGGAGAAAAATATAAAATGTCTCGATAATCATTTAGAGTTCATAGTTTACCAAATTGTTTTAGAGAAAAAGAAAACAAGTTGCTTTATATCTAGAAAACAAAATTTATTTTTAAAACATAGCATTATTTTTAACAAAGTCATAAGAATAATTATTATTCTCAGTTCACTCAGTCCTGATAATTTGACTGTATTTCCATGAATCCTGCTATTTCTAAGAGTTATATAAATCTGTATCCACTTCAAAGATATGACCTGTTTAGAAATCTGTCTCCAATTTAAGGAATGAAGCAACAGGTGAGCAAAACAACCAGCATTCCTTAGATAGATGTTTTTGAACACATTTTAAACATTCCTTTACTTTTTAAGAAGCACACCTTCAACAAAGCCCAAGACATTACAACAACAATTTCAAATACACTTTACAGACTTTATGCAATAAAAAGTCAAAAGCAAGTGAAATTTAAAACTTGTCTAGCAATTAATGATTCAGTATTTAATATCTATATCTGTTTTGGTAAGACTTACCTTCCAGAGATTCTTATTTTTCAAAAAAATAAATAAAAAAAAAGTGACCCAGATAAGAGTTCATTGTAAAGCCCAGATATTTGCATTTCAAAGTTCCTAGAACTTTGGTTTCATTATCTATAAGCCTCTTAAGATTAGTAGGCAAGGTCTGGTTCAGGTAAAAGGATTTGGTGGGCTTTCAATTGTTTCTGGGGTCATACCTCTGGCCCTGTGAAGACTTCTTTTGTAAAACAAGGACAGTTTTTTAAAAACCCAACAATTGGTATGTCACCCAAATATTGGCAAAGGACTGACAAATTCATCTATCATTTTTAGAATGTTTCTTTCTATTTGGATACGTTTTTCTAGTTTACAGACAGCTCATAGCTTAGGGTCTCCTTTGAGAGCCATAAAGGCTTAGACATATGGAGCGTCTGTCAATTTACCTAGGGAACAGCAGAATAGGTCCTAGCTGCAAGATAGTATTATTCAAAGACATTTCTTAGTTGGAAGGGAACAGGCTCTCATTTAAAGTTAAACATTTTGTCTTTAAAGTTTTCCATTTGAAGTATCACATGATCTCACACATATGTGGAATCTAATGAACAGCATAAACTGACGAACAAAAATAGATCCAGAGACATAGAAGCATGGAGCAGACTGTCAAATCTCAGAGAGAAGGCAGGGGAGGGTGGGTAGGGGAGGTGGAAGAGATCAACCAATGGATTTGTATGCATGCATACAAGCATAACCCATGGACACAGACAATAGAGTGGTAAAGGCCTGGGGTAGAAGATGGGGGCAGGCTGGAAGTGGTCAAAGGGGACATATATAGCACTTTCAACATTAAAGATTTAAAATAAAATAAAGTTAAATATCTCTACCATTCATATAGAAGTTTCACTCTAAAGGAGAAGGCAACTTAAGTTGGGTGTGGTTAGAAGCAGATAAAGTACCCCCAATATCACAAGGTCCTTAGTGATTTTCCTTTTTATGACAATTTTAACTTCTCCTAATCTGTTAAGGTTAAAGGGAAATACCCTTTACATAGAGCTTGCTGCTGCTTTCTTTTCTCTTTAGACGTCCCATTTTGCTTTTCTACGATTCTTTTTAAAGTGATTTGGCTTTCTGTAATAGCAAAAGACTCCTCCACAATTTCCTAGCAGAGCCCATTTAGCAATTCTGTTGCCTTGCTCTCAGAAACCAGTAGCTGTATTAATTGGAATAGGTTGGAATAGCCAGGATTACATGTTCTAACAGTTAAACTTCTTTGCAAACCCACCAGGTCTGGATATAGTCAGGAATAGTCCCTGGTTCCTCTCGGGCTGACACCAGCTTTTCTCTATTGAGAGCTGTTAGAATTCCTATTCTCATTTCCCCTTAAGTCAGTAGAGAGTAGTGGGAGAGTTAGAAGGGGAAGGAAGAAGGGAGGAGAGGGGCAAATCCAGTAAGGAAGGTCAGAAAACAAAGGATATAATAGGGGAGCAATGGAAGGTAGAGCAATGGGATGTAGGCATTTATTAACTTCAGAAGAATTCAGTCTTTGACAAAATTTGTTTCAAGATTACCATTATGTTCTTCCAGGTTAATTCATAGACTCAAGATATAAGTTGGAAGGCATCAACATAGTGATTGGGGTTATCAGAGTAACTTCATAGATCTGCCCTAATTTGTTTTAATTCTACAAGTGAGAAGGGTTTATGGACAAGCAGTGGGCCTTATTCTCCCAGAGCCTCCACCAGGGGGTAGATCCTGGCAAGAGAAGATAGGAGAGCTTTTGGCCTTTGAGGTTCCTGTGAAGGACTATTATTATTTTTCCAGATACAGAGGCAGGGCTGGATAGAGAGAAGATTTAGGTTATGGAGTGGGAGTACAACTGGGGGTATTTTGTGGGCCATTAACGCAGGGTCGCAGTGAGGGTTTTTGACAAGGCAGTCCGTTTAAATTGCCAGAAGAGATCCTCCAGATCCTTCATAATATAAAAATTTCTGGACATAAGGAATTTATGACCATTTTCCCTGTCTCTTGTAGAAAAGATCTAATCGGAGGATGATATTGTGACTAATGCTTGATTTTGAGGCCATAACTCCTCATTAGGGAGTTTATATTGTGGCCAGACTGAATTACGATAGAAAATTAGTCTTTTCCTTTTAAGGGCTGGGGTTCAAATTGGGCACAGTGAGCCAAAATACACGTCGGGGACTCTCATTTGGCATGGAAGGTTGGTTCCCCATCTGAATGTTTGGAATTAGAAAGCTCAGCATTCTGAAGTCCATTTCAGAGACTGGGGTCAAAGTTCTCCAGAGCCAGAGTCTGACATGTCAGGGGTCTAGCCGAGATGAGAGCATGTAACCTCACCATAACCTCAGAGGATGGCAATTCAAACCTTACTGAGTCCCAGGTGTCTCCACAGACCTGGTTGGGGCGGGAGATGCTTAGGAATCTGGGAGCAAGCAAGTGGTTTGTGGAATCCAAGTCATGGCACCAGAGATGTTACTGATTGGGGTTACATGCTGGAATCTTGGTTCTTCTGGTCGACACAGAAAAGATTTTAGAGTCAATGTAAATGAAAGTAAAGCAAAGTAAGATTTATTGAAGATACACTCCAAGTGAGAAGTGGGCCAGTCAGAGATGTTAGACATGAGTGGCTGGGTGAGGCCTGCCCTAGGGTCCTGAACAGGGCCGAACCAACATTGCCTCAACATCGCCTCTCTGTGGGTGGCCCAGCAGCCAGTAGACCACCAGCAGGCATGATAGGAACCAGCTAGTAACCTGTGGTTGGATCCAAGTTCCTCTGCCAGGGAGTTGACTTCTTTGGGTGCCAGCATTGGAAGAAGATATAAGTAGCCACAGAGAGATGAGAGAGACTCTATTAAACTAAGTAGTCACTGTATGTGCAGTAGTCTTCAGTGGACACAGCAGCTACACAAAGCAGTCCTTTGCTAACACAAGTAGCAAATACAGGAGCCAACCATCTGCTGGTCCACAGCACATTGTATACTAACTCGAGGCTTCTTGCCAAATAGTGACATCAGTGTTATATAAGGTTAAGGTGTGCCTGCACAGTGCATATGGTAAAACTGCTATGTCTTTGTCTTTGCATATGTTTATGGAAAATGAGCCTTTAATATTCATCATACTCTAGTCAGGGCCCCCACAGCCCTCATCCCCTATCATGTCACTGATTATGCAGTTTGAATCCCTGACCTTTTTCTCCCTGCAGATAACATCTAGGCCTCACTTATATTTCAGCTCCAGGCCCAGAAAAGCAGCAAAATCAAATAGGTGATGCTGTGTCTGCTTCAGAACCAACCACATTGACTAATAACCCCTTGCCCTGGCACTGACCAATCAGTGGAGACCACAAACTTGAAAGAGCACACCTGGAAAGCTGATGAATATTTTATTAAGAACTTTGCCTAAAATTTCTATCTGCAAAAGAGAGATAATTATGTTTAGGACAAAGGACCCAGTGCACATTCCCCTCCAAGAAACATTCCCCCACTTGCATGTACTCCTACCCCCACCCCAACCTGTAAGGGACCCCATAAGACTTGCAACAAGGAGATCATGGGTAGTGGGAATTCATTCAGTGCTTACTCCCAGAACCTTGTATCCAATATATTTTATTGTGTTTTTTTTACAGAGAGGAAGGGAGAAGGATAGAAAGTCAGAAACAGCCATGAGAGAGAAACAACGATCAGCTGCCTCTTGCACACCCCCTACTGGACATATGCCCGCAGCCAAGGTATATGCCCTTGACCGGAATTGAACCTGGGATCTTTCAGTCCACAGGCTGATGCTCTATCCACTGAGCCAAACTGGTTTCAGCATGGCCTGCTCCTTATTTGGAGTATATCTTCAATAAACCCCACTTTGCTTTATTTTCATTTTTTGTTGACCTTGAAATCTTCCTTCATCAACGAGAAGAATCAAGGTCCCAACCAGTAACCACAATCAGTAATAGAGATACAATGGCCCCAAATTCCTTGGTTATATGATTGAAATGAGGGATTTTCTGGGTGGAGACTTTCATTTGCAATCATCTGTCATCAATGATTGACAGAAAAGGGTTACATAACTACTAGAGGCCCAGTCCACGAAATTCGTGCATGGGGGCCAGAGGGGGTACCCTTCAGGCCAGCCTGCAACCTCTCCAATCTGGGACCCCTCAAGGGATGTCCAACTGCCCATTTAAGCCCAATACTACTGGGCAGTTGGACATCCTAAATGGGCAGCCAGACATCCTAAACGGGCAGTCAGACATCCTTCTCACAATCCAGGAATGCTGATTCCAAACTGCTCACCTGCCTGCCTCCCTGATTGCCCCTAACCACTTTTGCCTGCCAGCCTGGTCATCTCCTAACCACTATCCTGCCAGCCTAATTGATGTCTAACTGCTCCCCTGCCAGCCTGTTTGCCCCCAACTTCCCTCCTCTGCTGACCTGGTCACTCCTAACTGCCCTCTCCTGCAGGCTTGATCACCCCCAACTGCCCTCCCTGCAGTCTTGCTCCCTCCCAACAATTCTCCCCTGTTGGCCTGATTGTCCACAACTGCCTTCCCTTCAGGCCTGGAACCTCTCAACAGTCCTCTCCTGCTGGCCATCTTGTGACCACATGGGGGCAGGATCTTTGAGCATATGGGGCAGCCCTCTTGCATATTACTCTTTTATTATAAAGGATAGAGTCCTGGTGCATAGGTGGTTTGCCCTGAAGAGTGTCCTGGATCAGAGTGGGAGTTCTCTTGGGGTGTGGGGTGGCCTGGGCAAGGGACCTATGGTGGTTTGAAGGCTGGCCACGCCACCCAGGGACCCAAGCGGAGGCCCTGGGATCTGGGATTAATTTATGTTCTACAATTGAAACTTTATAGCCTGGAGCAGATCCAAGATTTTTGCTCACTTTGTAGAGAGAGCCATTTCTGTTTGGGTTTATTTAAATTCTATCATTTATCCATTCTATCAGTGGAGGTCTATGTTCTAGGGCTGCAGAAGCTTGGCTTACTCCATCACCTGGGCAACTGTAGCGTCTGTTCTCTCCAGCTCCATGGAAGCCTCCATTTCTGTTGGATTTATGTATCTTCTATAATTGAAACTTTGTAGCATTGAATGGAGGCCTAGGCTGGCAAAGGCAGGCAGAAAGCTTGGCTTCCTCCATTGCTGAGGGAATCCAAGCCTCCCTCCTGCTCTCATGTCAACAGCCATCTTGGTTGGGATTTACTTGCTCCTGATTTGCTGGTGGGCATGGCTTGCAGGTGTGGCTTGATCAGAGGTAGGGTCAATTTGCATATTACTCTTTTATTAGATAGGATAGTTCTTCTGTGTATGCATACCCTTTCCCATAATGCATACAGAAAACCCTCAGAAGTTGCTACTGAAGTCATGTCATTTTCCTCTGAGTTTTCACCAAGAACCTCCTGCTGGTGGTCTCTTGGCTGTGAGGCCACCCACAGAGATGTGGTCTGAAGGCAATGTCGATATGACCCCAGCCGCTCATCTCTAACTTCCTTCCTGACACTACACTTAAAAAACATATGTCCTAGGGCCATAGCCCAAATTGATGTATCTCATGACTCCAGTCTACTTTTGCCCACATCAGAACTCTTTTTGCCTGGTGGTTGAGTGAGTAGCAACAGAAACCTCTAAGGAAACACTGAAGAAGGGAGACTTCTAACACTTAACATGTGGATTGAAGAGAAGAATGAGGATTGACATAAACATGTACATTGAAAGAGAAGATGGAGTAAAGATCTGCCCTTCCCATGGACTCTGATTCTCTGAAAAGTGTACTCAAGTTAAAGGGCTTGAAAATATTTAAAATTGTTTCCAAAAAAACATGAGAATAAAAAGGTTTGGATGATCTTAAAGGATTGCAGTATAGCATCCAGAAGTGGGCAGAGATTATGAGACTCTTGGTACTAGTACATCTCTCACTAGAACTTGACTTTTTTGGAGGCAGCTTAGTCTAGTATATATCTCGCTAGTACTTGACTTTTTTGGAGGCAGGAAATAGGTCCTATCATCTTTGGAAACTCAGTGCCTAGTACATTTTTGTGATGAAATTAAAATGCATGTGAAAATGTTTTGTAATTTATTATTGTGAACCCAACAAGAAATTCACTTATCAAGACAGACTCTCTGTGGTTAAATGGGCCTAAATTTAAACTGGAGTCCAGTGGTGATTTGCTAACATATGCCTCTCACATATTCTGCATGATCATACCCTGGGAAGAAAAAGACTAAGCTTCTAACCTCCTGATCTATGTCCTGCTTGTTTATGCCCTCTGATTCAACCACTGCAATAAACTATTCTCTATTACATTTCAAAACTCTTCTTACAGGTATAAAGTCCTTTTTATTCAACCACTGCAAGGAAGTTCTGTTTTTTTCTCTATCACCAAACTAGGGTCTGCCTTGACCAATCAGGACTGCACAATTTAGAAACTCCATTTGAATTTATACTGACCAACCTAAACTCTACGATATGAAAATCTCAATTACACAAAATGGGAAATATGGGTGGGTAGTGTCTCTACAACAGAGCACTTTCCAGTTCCATCAGAAGTTGCATTTCCTCTGTTTGCACACTATTCAGTTGATGAAAGTCTCCTATTCTTTTAATATTCTTTTTGGGAACTTTTGTCAACATCATGTATTAGACAGGTATCAATTCAGTTTCCATTATTTTTATCTTTAACAACAGCTGTATGTATAAACTTTCTCTAATTTATAAAATTAGCAATGGAAAAAGCAATGGAAATATTTGTAAAGAGAAATTATTAGTAGTAATGAACTATTCTCTATTATATTTCAAAACTCTTCTTACAGGTAGAAAGTCTTTTTATTGAAACTATGAAAGATGATCTAAATAACTTTATGTGCTTATATTATCCTATGTGATATGCTAAATGATTTATTATAATTTGCATATTAAGTACAAACTTCTTTCTTTTTTAAAATATATTTTTATTGATTTCAGAGAAGGGAGCGGGAGAGAAAAATGGAAACATCAAAGATCAGAGAGAATCAGTGCAACCTGGGCATGTGCCCTTGACCGGAATTGAACCCAACCCAAGACCCTTCAGTCCACCGGCCAAGACTCAATCCACTGAGCAAAAGAGTTAGGGCACAAACTTATTTCCTAAGTAGTTGAACATCTATGCCAAAGAAAATGCCAATATTTTAGCAAGACAAAGACAGTTAATATATAATTTTTTAATGAATTATCTTCTGTAATGACAAGCAGATATCAAAAAACTGATTTCTAGAAAAAAAACCCACAAACCATGAATGATTCAAACTTTGTAAATCTTCATAAAACTTTTTCTAATCAGTCACATTTGGAAATATATATTTCCCTTGGCAGATTTTATACATTACTTTTCTCCACTCCTCAGGGTAACAGAGGGAGAACTGCTTCCATATGCTACAGTTAGTTTCCTCATTTTTTTGAGTGATTGTTAAAGGTGAGGGTGGGAAGTGAGGAAAATGTATGTGTGGCAAGGCATGAAAGTTTAGGTAGGTAAAAAAATATATCCCTCACCACTTAAAATATTAAGTTAAAATAATTTTCATTCTTTTTAGTCTCAGTCCACAGTTACATGGAGTATTGATTTTGCTGGAAAGCATGCAACTAAAAAAATAATTTAATTATTTTGTTATTATTCCCATCACTGAAAAATGTGCCAGTACTGCTGATATTTAGCAATTTAAGTCCTAATCATGGATACTTCTCCTTTTCAATGAAAAGTATATTTGCAGCATCTCTGGAGACATCAAAGCTAAAAGACTGGAAGGAATCAGAATCACAATGATTGCCAATTTAGAAATTCTAGAAGTATTTATGTCCTTGAACTATAGCCACATTTTCTTGTGTGTGTGTGTGTTCTGTTTTGTTTTAAGAAAAGGGACAATGAACACTGAATTCTAATTCTGCTAGAACTAACATGTATGTATATGGCAGCAGCCCCTGTTCTCCACATTCCACTATGTCTATCAAGACACTAGAGGTCTGGTGCATGAAATTTGTGCACAAGGGAGAACTCAGCTCAGCCTGCACCCTCTCCAATCTGGGACTCCTTGAGGGATGTCCAACTGCCCATAAACAGTCAGTTGGACATCCTTCTCACAAGCTAGGACTGCTGACTCCCAACTGCTCGCCTGCCTGTCTTCCTGATTTTCCCTAACCACTTCTGCCCACCAGCCTGATCACCCCCTAACCACTCTCCTGCCAGTCTGATTGCCCCTAACTGCCCTCCCTTGCAGGCCTGGTTACCACTACCTGCCCTACCCTCCAGTCCTGGTCCTCCCCCCTCAATAATTCTCCCCTGCAGGCCTGAATGCCCCCCTCAACTGCCCTTCCCTGCAGGCCTGGTCACCTCCAACATCTTCCTTTGATGGGCTGGTCACCCCTAACTGCCATCCACTGCAGGCTTGATTGGTCCCAACTACCTTCCCCTGCTGGCCATCTTGTGGTGACCATCTTGTGTCCACATGGGGGCAGCCATCTTCTGTGTTGGAGTGATGATCAATTTGCATATTATTTTTTTTATGAGATAGGATAGAGGCCTGGTGCACAAGTGGGTGCCAGCTGGTTTGCCCTGAAATGTGCCCCAGATTGAGTAGGGGTTCCCTTGGGCATGGAGCAGCCTAGGCGAGGGGCCTGAGGTAGTTTGAAGCCCCACCCCCGAGCCATCCAGGCAGAGACACTGGTATATGCAATTTATTTATCCTCTATAATTGAAACTTTGTAGCCTTGAGTAGAGCCAAACCTCCTGCTCGCTCTGAGGCCACAGCCATTTTTTTCGAGATTTATTTAGATTCTATAATTTAAACTTTGTAGCCTTGAGTGGAGATCAAGGCAGGCCAGCGTGTGTGGAAAGCTAGGCTTCCTCCATTGCCAGGGAAACCCAAGCCACTTGCTCGCTCCATGGCCGCAGCAATCTTAGTTGGGTTAATTTGCATACTCGCTCCTGATTGGCTGGTGGGTGTGGCTTGTAGGTTAGCAGAGTGATGGTTAATTTGCTTATTATTCTTTTATTAGACTAGAGACCCATTGCATGAAGATTTGTGCAATAAGCCTTCCTTCCCCTGGCTGCTGGCACCGGTTTTCTTCTGTCATCTAGGTCCAGGCCTTTGCTCTGGCCACTGCCTTCAGTCTTTGCTGCGGCTGGATACTTCAATCTTCACTGAGGCTGGAGCCTTCAGTCTTCACTCCAGCCGGAGCACTGCTCCTGTAGCTCCCTCCGCCCCCTGCATTCCCCCTTATAGCAGACATCTTGCCCAGCTAGCCACTCAGGACTGCATGTGTGCAGCCCAGAGGTCCAGAGTGGCTGGGGGGCAGGGCCACCACCATCTTTGTCAGGTTAATTAGCATTCCCACTCCTGATTGGCTGGTGGGAATCATGAAGTGATGGCCAATTTGCATATTTCTCTTTTATTAGTGTAGATAGGATAGTAAAGAAGAAGGTAATGTGGCCTTTCACTTAAAGCTAAAAACTTAGTTACATTTTAGCAAAGAAGTGTTTGGCATACATCATTTCTTATGAGAACAAAATATTGGCTTCTTCAAATTGTAGTGCAATTTACTCTTGCATCATAGATATGATTTTATGCAGATATTTGCCTATGTTATAAATTTTAGAAAATGTTTTTGTGGTGTCAATATTTAATAGTTTATCTTAAATATTTTATTCATAAAATAATGTA
This sequence comes from Antrozous pallidus, assembly GCA_027563665.1. NCBI lineage: Eukaryota > Metazoa > Chordata > Mammalia > Chiroptera > Vespertilionidae > Antrozous > Antrozous pallidus. The sequence continues at coordinate 30,727,233 of CM050513.1, forward strand.
ACCCTTGTTTCTGTTAGTATTCTTTATACTGAGCTAAAGAATAACTCTGGGTTACTTATAAGCACAAGAGAATGATTTATTGGAAGATCAAATGGTAGCCTGGGTATCCTGAAAAATCTAATTGATGGGAAACCAAGTTTCAAAAGGATATGAAACAGGACAGCTTTAAGCTAGAAATAAGGGAGAGTTTCCTCAAGCTCCCAGCACCACCCAGGTTTTTTTTTTCTTTTTTTCTTTTTAATCAAGCCTTTTTGGGGGGAGTAATTTATTTCAAAATTATATCAATTGGGAGAAAAAGTAATGTTTAATTTGGTCTTTTCAAATCATACAAAAATATAATCTTAGTTTAGTTTAAAATTAAGTTCCAGTTGAAATATATACCTGAAGGGAAGAACAAAAGACACAATAATGCTCAATTGTACTTTATGTAAATAATGAATAGAAATAGTAAACACTTCTAATTTAGCATGAGAACAGAAAACTGTCAAACAGGATTTATTCTGCATAATAAGAAATCAAGCAGAATAACCACCTGTAGGCAGAGCAATTTTTTGAGACAAAAGTTCTGTCTTGCAAAGTGTTCTTCCAAGTTTGATCCATCAGAGACAAATTGAAAAACTTCCTCTGATACTTCTGACTATAAAATATTTGTGCTAGTAACATACATTAAATAAAAATAAGTATATGTTGCTTTATTTTCCATATCCATGCAACATGATTTGAAATATCTTTGGCTCTAAAAATATTTGAAGTCTATTGTAAAGAAAGAAAAGTATATTGGTTTCATTTTTCTGATAAAATACACAAGCTCAAGGAATGTATACTTTGAACTGATTTTATGTTATTATTATTTTTTTGGCTTAGTACATAAGTAGATGTACCTTCTCTTGGGAGATGTTAGTCCTTCCTATTAAAGAAATAAATACAGAAAAGTGAAAAGGGCACACATTTTGATGTTGGGATACTTAGTTTCCAGACCCAACTTTGCTCTGTAACCTTGTGTGATTTATTCATTGAATCTGTTTTTTCCTTCCTCCCTAGGTGATGTTCAAATGTTTTGTAAGATTTTAATCATTACCCTAACTCCCCACAAGATAAGATATACTTTATAATTGGAGCAAATATTTTGATGATCACTCAGTAAAAAAAATAAATAAAATAAAAATTGGTCAATTAAAGAAGCAGTAGCAATTGTAAAGAACATGACCTAATTTTACCTATGAACCTGAACTTGAAGGAAATAAAATATAAGCACCACTTTTCTGTCACTCTGCAAATCTTTAAAGGTAAGCCTGTATCTCATGTTCAAAAAGACACTAGACTACAGGCATTGCCACATCCTATATAATAAAGAGGTAATATGCAAATTGACCATCATTAAACACACAAGATAGCTGCCCCCATGTGGTTAAAGATGGCTACCTTCATGTGGACACAAGATGACCAGCAGGAGAGGGCAGTTGTGGGTGATCAGGCCAGCAGAGAAGGGCAGTTGGGGACAACCAGGCTGGCAAGGAAGGGGAGTTAGGAGTAATTGGGCCAGCAGGACAAGGCAGTTAGGTGCAACCAGACCAGCAGGGGAGTGCAGTTGGGGACAATTGGGCCCACAGGGGAGCAGTTAAGCATCCATCAGGCTGGCAGGGGAGTGGTTAGGGGGTGATCATGCTGGCAGGCAGAAGCAGTTAGGAGCAATCAGGCAGGCAGGTGAGCTGTTGGGAGTCAGAAGTCCTGGATTGTGAGAAGAATGTCCCAGATTGGAGAAGGTACAGGCTGCACTGAGGAACACATATCCGCCCCCCATGCAGTGGGGCTCTAGTTCATATATAATCATGATTGCTCTCCTTATTTAAAGCATTTCTGTTTTGATAAGTATTTTGGGGGAATAAATTCTTAATGTTGTATGACATATGAAACAAATCAAAATAATCATATTACTGATAAGAACTTTCAAGTAAATAGGTTTGCTAAGCAGCTTTTCATTAAGTATTTAATTCAAATAATAAAGTTACATTTGTGCCTATGCATGTGACTAATAAAATAACTTGGAAAAGGAAAATGAACCAAAACATTGGCAGGTACTGGAATTTGTGAATTTTTCTTTTCTTCTTTATGCTCTTCAATATTTTTCCAGGTTTCCTATATGTATCACTTCTATAAGTAGTAAAGACATCTGCTAGGCTGGCAAGTCTGGATGTTTCTGGAATGTTTTGATAAATCAGAAGGCTTGAAAATACTGCTGAGTGTCTCTTTTTTTTCCATTTCTGACTCGGAAAATATGAATTTCCTAAAGTTCTAGAGAGGGAAATTCTTTTATAGATAAAAGTTTTCTGAATATGCAGATATTAAAAATAAAAATTGGGTGATTAGAAAACAAAGTTCTCTTTTATTGTTTTTAGATTATATTTTTGCCTTGGGGAATCTAATATTAGTATGTTCATCTGGTAATGTTTGGTGATTTGGTTTGAAGGTTTTCTTCAATTCAGCTAATTTCTGTGTAATTTCTTTTAAAAATAGAACATGACATTAACATACTTTCAAAATAATGTTACTTTAAAAACACAAATGGACTAACTTTCTAAAGTACACATACACAGTTACTAACTTTTCCATTTTTTGGGATCTAAAACAGTCAAATCTCAGACAATGGGGGGAAAAGCTACATTCATCATGCAAGGATTCATGGCAAACTGATTCTTTATTAATTCTTTTCAGATGGCAAGATGAGGATGTCACACAGCAGAAAAATCAAAGGTGTACAAAGTAACACAAATTAGATTTTAAATCCAAGAGTACCACTAATTTAAAGTTCCAATAAAAATAGTCAATAAAATCTTTAAAAAAAAAGTCTAGACTATTTGTTCTTGCCATGAAGCCAACTTCTTTCTTTTTTTAAATTTCAAAATCAAGCACACAACATGCAAAGCAGCTGGAATTTCATTTATAAGAGGGAACTGGAGTTACTTGGGTTGAAATGGAAGGCTGCCTGTCTCTGAGTTTCTGCTCATCCTAAACACACTAGAAATAGGATTCTTAAGCACCCTTAAAATTTCTCAAAGTCAAATAAGAAAATGTATCGGATAGTCCAAGATTTATGACAATGTCCTAACTTTAGACACATAGTTTTGGTTGTTTATTCATTTATTTTGGAGGGGCAGGGTATTGAGAGGCAGCAACTGAAAAAAAGGAAGTAAACGACTATTTGATCTGTACCATCCACATTTGCCCTCCATTCTTCGCTATTCTCAATTTTCATTTCATTCTAATAAACCTCCAAAGTGTTACTTTATCAGTTACCAGTATTTGATAGAATGGGATCAATCAACTAAACCTCATCCTGTCACTTTCTCAGCAACTGAGTAAACTCATAAACAAATTAGTTATTTTAAGTTTCCATTTCAGGGACAGGCTTTTGTTGGAGCTCTCAGTTAACCAGGCAACTAAGAAATGGGGCAAACTATTACTTGGCTGAAATTAACAGACATTTAAGTATATTTTTTAAGAATGCAAAAGATAATGGAACTAGTTTTCACCCTGAGGAAGAGATCTGAGAATAAGGGTGGGATGTACTCAACTATCACTGAATTAAATATTGTCAAAATTAAGAATTTGATCCTAAATTAGAATTTTTTTTGAGACTGCCGCAGTGGTTACTCAACAAAAATGCAACAATAATCACCACCACAGTAATAACAAAAATAATAACAAAACTTTTTTTTAACTAAAATCTATGAGACTACTTTTCACTGGGTCCTATTTTCATTCTTTACTGAATACTGAATCAGTGGGATTAAGCGTAATATTCAGAATGGTCATGGACTTCATTTAGAATAAAGCCTTTTATGGCACTGTGAAATTTAAAATATTGAAATGACATATAGAGCCTGTAAAAGGTCCTTTTCTGGGGGAGTCTCTGTGGTCTGTAGCATTTGTGAAAATGACAATACTTCTTAACAACCACCCATCATCACTATTCTACCCTAGAAAATAGATAATGGCAGCACATTATAATTTCTGAGACAACAAATGCATATTTGTTTCTGGATGTTTTCTAAGATTGGAGTGGTTGAAGGACATTTTTCTTGCTCAAAAGGATGACACTGAGAAGAAGCTGTATTAAAAGTGACATTGGTGTGAGTAGAAAAGACTACTTGGGGGGAAAAATGTACTGATGTACGTGTTTTACATCATGTACATCACCACCAGTTTTACAAATGAGGGAGAAAAATTCCACTTAATGGCTTTGTTATGTATCAGCTTTATTAGTTAAGCTCCCAAACTCCAAATACAAGCCTAATATTCTAGTAAGTAGTAGGTCAAGTATATTCAAAGAGGAAAATAAATACATTTACTTTATTTTTACTTAAAAATGTTCATTTCATGTTTTATAGCTAATAATTCAGAGAATATTGCAGTAAATGATAAATGTCCATCTTACATTCATGAATTTTTTTTCAATGACTTGATCTTCTGTCTGGTGTTGACTGGTTTTATGGGCTTTGTCAGTTTTTAAATTGACAATAGACTTTTACTGTTAAAAATCATAAATAAGATTTTATTCACATGCAGTATTATTTGTTTATTAAAGCTAATATTAACATTATTTAGCAACATCTTCAACATTTTCCACATGAAAAAATGAGTTTATTACATAACATCCATAACTTTATCATTAATTTTTTAAATATATTTTTATTGATTTCAGAGGTGGAAGAAGATGAAGAGAGACAAAAACATCAGTAAGGAGAGAGAATCATTGATTGCTGCTTCCTGCACACCCTATTGGGTGTCTAGCCCACCTACCTGGGCATGTGCCCTGACCAGAACCAAACTGTGATAGGCTCACAGGCTGCTGCTCAGCCACTGAGCCTCATCTGTTGGGCAATTGCCCTTCCCATTTACAAAAATGATCTCAGCAATTCATCTTGATGTTTTATTCCCTGAAAAGGGCTTTTTAAAAGCTCTGGAGTTTGAGGCAAAACAATGAACATTGTCTATTACACCTGGACAAATGTTTGTGCTTTAGAGCAGTTTCCTAGCATTCTCTTTTTAAACAATGCTTACTCTCAGAATCAACATTGCGCTCAGTGATGCTGCTATTTTTGTTTTCCTTGGTCTGTACCAGGGGAGGAAGAACATAACGGCCCTTCAGAAAGCCTGTTCAGGGTGCCATGGAACTCAAGGGAAAACTAATCATCGAATGACTTCAAGGCAGTTTAAATTCTTGCAATTCAGTTAATTTCTGTAAATGATCGGTGCCTGATGAGTGGCCACAGGGCTAAAACATTACACATTTTTGCTGCATTGACAAGAATAAAGCAGTACACGTGTACAAAGCATGTGAGACAAGAGCTACCCGATGCTTTTTACAGAGCTCGGCTCAAAAAACAAGACCAAATAAAACAGAATGTAAAACAGGTTATAGATATGAGTGAGTATATGTGTTAGCTTAATTTTTTAAATATGAGCTATCCAAAAGAATTATATGCAATTGTGTTGAATACAAATATATTTTGAAATTCAAATATAAGGAAAACAGAATGAGGATTTGGAATTGCTTAACATGTATTTAACTTGAAGGAAATATAAATTAAAATAACTCAATTCTTATGAAACCAAGTTTGTACAAAAAATAATCCAAAGATTGAATAGGAAAGCATTTGGAAATAAAATGCATTTTTATCCGAAAGCATGAAAACTTGGAGGCTGAAGACTCTTTAAATAAGAAGTTATTAATGCAAATAAATAAGAAGTTATCTAAAATTTTTATGGTCTAAAGCATGCATTTGTTACTCTTTCAGTGATCCAGCATTTCAAATGAGAATTACCACCAGTTTCATAGTTTCCTTTTCCTTGAACCAACATGAAACCCTTTAACAAAAGCCTTTTGGTAGTGAATCACTAGCAATTATAGCTCCAGGCCTTGCTTAAAGAATCTCAGTAACACCAAAAAGCAAAGAGGACATGAAAAGAAAGAAAATCTGGCCTAAGTATGGTCTAAAAATTAATTTAAGACATTCCTTTCCTCCTTGCTTCTTCCAACAAAGTAATAACAGTTGGGAGTCTTTCACATAGACTTGGCCTCGAAGAGTCCATGAATAAAGAGATGTAGAGACAGAGAATTGAAGCTTAAATTGTTTCAGACAACTCAAACTGTTACATATCCTAAAATACTCAAATAGGAAAAGAAAAGTCTGGTTGTTGAGGGAGAGAAATGGAATTATATGTTAATACTCAGACTTGGTAATGAAAACATACTTTAGATTATGAGATTAAAAACACCTAACATATCAAACATATAATTGTGGTAAAAATCAGATATCATTAATGGAACCTTATTGAAGAAAATAATAAATTTATTTTGAAAAACATTACAATTTCTAAATTTATCATTTATTTGCACAAAGGAATTACATAAAAAGATTGCACTATAGCCCTGGCTGGTATGGATCAGTTGGTTGAATGTTGCCCCATGCACCAATAGGTTGAGGGCACCAAGTAGGGGCCATGCAGGAGGCAGCCGATAGATGTTTCTCTCTATCCCTCTCCCTTCTTCTCTCTCTAAAACATCAATAAAAACATATTTTTAAAAAGATGGTACTATATGTACTACTAAAAGCTGCATACTTTACATATAAATACATAAATATGGGTTATAAATAACTGTAAACATACAATATAGTTATACAGCAAATCATGTTCTCTCACACCACACACACACTCTATATGCATATATACATTTAAATGTACATAAATTAAAACATGTATATGTAACTTTGCTATATATGTGTAGATTATATAAATGTATAAAACATATATATGTTTGCTAACAGATGTCAACTTCTTTCAGTTTAAGATACAAAAACAATTTCTTCATCTGATGGCATGAAATATGAGGCAGAAAGAACTAAGACAGTGTGGGAAACTTAATCGAATTATGCTGGATGTTCAAGGATAGTTGGAGTATGGGGGCCCTGTCCAGAGCGGATGTTCAAGGCCAATCTGAACAAGGACACTGCAATTATACTTTAAATACTGCACAGGTGTGTCTTTCTGTATCACAAATATTAATGTCATTGTTTGGCAAGAAGCCTTTTTTGTATAAGTTGCTATAAAGATTGTTGCTGACCAGCCAGTGAGCAGCTGCTTTTGTGGCTCCTAGGTTTGCAACCACCTTGTGAGGATACTTTGAAGAGCTGTTTTGTCTAATGGTTCCTTGTTAGCAATGGCTACTTGGTCTACAATATAGATTATCTTCTATGCCTATGACTTCTCACATCTTCTCCATCAAATACCCAGTGCCTATGAAGGTCCAGTTCCTGGCAGAGGATCTATACACTCCACAAACAGTCAAAAATTAATTAATATTCTATCTAATAAAAGAGAAACATGCAAATTGACCATACCTCTGCTAGGCCCACAAGCCACACCCACCAGCCGATCAGGAGTGAGTATGCAAATTAACCTAAAAATATGGCAGTGGCCACGGAGAGGGAGCAAGGAGGAGGCTTGGGTTGACCCCATTGATGGAGGAAGCCAAGCTTCCTACATGCCCTGGCCTGCCCTGGTCTCTACTCAAGGCTATGAAGTTTTAAATGTAGAAGATAAATAAATCCCAAATACCAGGGCCTCTGCTTGGGTCACCAAGGGTGTGGCCAGCTGAAAACCACCTCAGACCTCTCACCAGGCTGCCCTATGCCCCAAGAGAACCCCTATCCTGATCTGGGACACCCTCCAGGGCAAACCAGCCGGCCCCCACCCATATACCAGGCTTCTATCCTATCTAATGAAAGAGTGATATGCAAATTGACCATCACTCCAACACACAAGATGGCTGCCCCCATGTGGTCAAAGATGGCTGTCCCCATGTGAACACAAGATGGCCATGACAAGATGGCCAGCAGGGAAGGCAGTTGGGAGGAAGCAGGCCTGCAGGGGAAGGCAGTTGCGGGGATCAGGCCTATAGGAAAGGGCAGATAGGGGCAATCCGACTGGCAGGGGAGCAGTTAGGCATCAATCAGACTGGCAGGAGAGTGGTTAGGGGGTCATGAAGGCAATCAGGCAAACAGTAGGGAGCCAGCAGTCCTGGATTATGAGAAGGATATCTGACTGCCTGTTTAGGCCTGATTCTACCTGGATCGGGCCTAAATGGGCAGTGGGACATCCTTTGAGGGGTCCCAGATTGGAGAGGGTGCAGGCTGGGCTGAGGGACACACTCTCCATGCTCCAGGCCTCTAGTAAATAAATATAAATTAAGATCAAAATTAAGATATCAAAAATCCCCAAATTAGAAATTAAATATGTTATTTTTTAAAAATATGTTTTAGTTGATTTTAGAAATAGAGAGGAAGGGAAAAGGAGAGAGAAATATGGATTGCTGCCTCCTGCATGCCCCCTCCTGGGGAATTGAGCCCACAACTTGGTATGTGCCTTGACTAGGAATCAAAATGGCCACCACTGAGTGCACAGGGTTATATTTAAGCAATGGAACCATACCGGCCAGGGCACATATTGCAGTTTTGTAAAGTGAGTTCAGAATCTCATACCCCCCCAGTCAAGTTCCAGGATCTAATAATTTTACTTTGCTTATATGTGAATATGACATAAAACCTAATAAGTAAACATTTAGTAAAATGTTTAGGGGCTATAACTTTGCTATTAAACGATTAAATGTAAAATAATTTTTATAGTCTTTCAAAATACCCACTATTATTTAAAGTTCTCAGTAATAACATAGCTAGAAACATGTGACATTTGTTATGTTTTAGGCAATGTTTTAAAAAGCTATATTGATTTATAACTCATAATGACCTGTGAGATTTTACAGTTGGCGTCAATAATAGTTTTGTCTCCTTTCAACTTTGAGCAGGTCTACTGGAAGACATAGCATGGTGCAGAGTCTGTCCTGTTCTCTTCTCAGGGAAAATAATTCTCAGACACAACTTATTATATTGACTTAACTTTTAAAAATTATAATTTTAAATAAATATAGTCAAACATGCTCTTATAAAGTCTTTATATTTACAAATAGAGTGATACTATTAAACTCAGTAGGTTTTCAAATTAAAAATGAACAAATCTATAAAATTGTCAAAGTTTTAATGTTCCTTTTATATGATGGATAATTTTTAAATCTAATAATTGCTATTTTGACAGGTCCATCAGCCTAATAGTGTGCCCCAAAATGTATCTCTGGAAAATGTAATAGTTATTACTTAATAAAAATACTTCCTTGAAGCAAATAAAAATACAACACACAAAATATTTTTGTGATAACAAATCACATTTTTATTTTATTAAATATATTCCGAAATGAATATTATACCATTTAAATATCTTCTATCAAGCTTGGAAGCTATCCCTGGACTAAAATTGCTTTATTTATTTTCTAATTACCCCTAAATTGTACATACAATAATCAATTAGTTCTGATCATATTTAGCAAGTAGCAGCATCTGATACTGTTGGCTTTTAATATACTATACTTTTGTTACTATAGTATATACTTTAGTATACTAAAATTTTGTTACCTAGCTTTTAGTATACTATACTTTTCTGTGTTTTTTTTCCACCTCCCTTGCTGCTCCTTTAAAAATTCTCACCTTGATTTCTACTCATTTCCCTGATCTTCAAAATTAGAGCTCTAAGACTCAGTTCCATCTGTACTTCTTATTTATATCAACTAATATACAGCTTAACTAGAATTTTCTTCCATATTTATGCCATCATACGTGCCCAACAGTCTCTCATAGTTGGATTGTTGCAATTGCCTAACTTATTCATTGCTTCCTATCTTGGGCCCTTTTTATCTTATGTTTATTTGTTAATCCTCACCTGAGGATATGCTTATAGAGAGGAAGGGAGAGAGAAAGAGAGGAGAGAGAGAGAGACAGAGACACACACAGAGAGAGAGAGAGAGAGAGAGAGAGAGAGAGAGAGAGAGAGAGAGAGAGAGCCTGATCCGGGATGGAACCTGAAATCTGAAATGTGGGCTTGTGCCCTAACCCCTGAAACTAACTGACCATGTTTTGCTGTGTAGGTGATGCTCAACCACCAGAGCCACTATGACAGGACAATTTTAAAATCTACTTTTGATGATGCAACCAGAGTGATTTTTCTCCCCCTAAAATGCCACATCACTTTAATCCTCTGCTCAGATCCCTAACATCCATTATACTCAGAATAAAGTAAATCATTGTGGGGGGCTCAAGGTCCTTACCTAATCAGATTCCACTCGCCCTCTGGTCTATTGCTTTCACCTTGCTTATTTAGTCCAACATGTTGATTTCCTTGCTATTCCTTGGATACAGCAGGGACCCTGAAGTGCAAGCTTTACTTAGAATGCCCCTACCTAGATGGCTTTTTTTTTTTGGAATAATCTAAAGGCATTCTCTGTTCTATTTCTTTATCAGGCCTTGGATTTAATATCACATTTGTTGTGAGGTCTTTATTGATCATTTTCTTTTAAGTTGTAAACTATAACCTCATAGATCTCATTTTACCCTTTTCCCTGCTTTATTTTTTTTCATTATTGCTTATCACCATTTTGCATTCTATGCATTTTTATTTATTCATTATTTACTAGAGGCCCAGTGCACAAAATTTGTGCATGGGGGGAGGGTCCCTTTCAGCCCAGCCTGCACCTCTCCAATCTGGGACCCCTTGATGGATGCCTAAATGGGTAATAGGACATCCGTCTCATAATCCTGGACTGCTGGCTCCTAATCATTCACCTGCCTGCCTAGTTGCCCCTAATTGCCCCCTCCTGTTGGGCTGATAATCCCTCCCCACCCCCACCAACCTAATTGTCTACAGCTACCCCCTTGCTGGCCTGATCACCCCCAACTACACACCCTCCCACCAACCTGTTACCCTTAACTGCCCCCTCTGATGGCCTAGTTGTCTCTTACTGCTCCCCCTACTGGCCTAGTTGCCCCTAACTGCAGCCCTCTGCCAACCTGATTACCCCTAACTGCCCCCTCCCACCAGCCTGGTAGTCTCTTACTGCCTCCCTGCTGGTCTTTTGTCCCCAATCCCCCCCCCTCCCCAGCTGGCCGGATAACTCCCAGCTGCCCCCCTCCCCCATCAGCCTAGTCACCCCACACAGCTTGCTGTTGGGTTGTTTGGTCATTCCTTACTAACCCCCCTGGTCGTAAGCAGCCATTATATTACCTCTTTATTATATATGATAACAAAGTTTGTACCCTTTGATGGAGGAGGTCACCAAGAGGACATGATCACCAGTTAACTCTTCAGCTGCATTTTAATGCTTCTCAGCCCCTCCTATCCTATCCTTGGAATGCACATTCTGCCCACCATCCCCAAGGGAGCTATCTGCAAGGATGCAGCAATGGGACAGTAAAGTGATACTGAGCCATCTGAAGGTATATGTGACTAAACCCAACCATAGTAGCTATATAAATTTTAAGATTCAGGAGGGCAAATATAAAGATTTTATCATACAGTTCCAAGACAAAAATTGCCAAATACCACTCTGTAGTGGATTCCACTTTTTTTTTTTGTATCTCCTTGCCTTCAGCATATGCGGGTTAGTTTCAGATTTCCCCCCAAAATCCAGAGTTTGCAAACCAACACTTTTTCTAGTCTCTCCTTATCTCATCCCCAACCCATGGCAACAACAATACTACTCTGCTTCTATGAGTTCAACTTTTTTCTTTTTATTCCACATACAAGTGACATCATACAGGTAGGTATTTGTCTTTATCTAGTTTGTTGCACTTAGCTTAATGTCTTTGAGGTACATCATTGTCTCAAATGAAAAATTTCCTTTTTTTAATTTTCTCTCTGTCTTTAAATATTATAGCTTTTCTAGATATTGCAGTCAAAACAATGAAAAATTATTTTAGTTAATTGTCTTGATCAAAAAATAAAATTTAATATATCTACCTTTCCTAAATACAGTTTTGATCTTTGATAACTACTAGACATTTGAGAGTTATGGTTTATTTTCAGGATAAATGTCTGGAAGGTTAATATTCTTTATTTTTGTGTGTGTGGATGATCTTTCTGTTTAATTTAATTTTTTTATTGCTTAATGTAATATATAATATGTCTCCTTTTCCCCCAATTGACCTCTCCCTGGCCACTCCCAACCCCCAGCACATGCCCTCCCCCCTTCCCCATTTTGTGTCTATTGGTTATGCTAATATGCATTCATACAAGTCCTTTGGTTCATCTCTTAGCCCTTCATCCCCTGTCTTCCCTCATAGATTAGACAGTCTGTTCAATGCTTCTATGACTCTGGTTCTATTTTGTTCATCAGTTTATGTTGTTCATCATATTCCATAAATGAGTGATATCATGTAATATTTATCTTTCTCTGACTGGCTTATTTAACTTAGCATAATGCTCTCCAGTTCCATCCATGCTATTGCAAATGGTAAGAATTCCTTCTTTCTTACTGCAGTGTAGTATTCCATTGTATAAATGTACCACAGTTTTCTAATCCACTCATCTGCTGATGGGCACTTACAGGCTGTTTCGAAATCTTAGCTATGGTAAATTGTGCTGTGATGAACATAGGGGTGCATATATCCTTTCTGATTGGTGTTTCTGGTTTCTGGGGTTATATTCCTAGAAGTGGGATTACTGGGTCAAATGGGAGTTCCATTTTTAACTTTTTGAGGAAACTCCATACTGTTTTCCACAGTGGCTGCACCAGTCTGCATTCCCACCACCAGTGCACAAGGGTTCCTTTTTCTCTGCATCCTCACCAGCACTTGTTGTTTTTGATTTGTTGATGATGCCATTCTGACAAGTGTGAGATGGTTGCATTGCATTGTTGTTTTGATTTGCATCTCTCAGATGATTAGTGACTTTGAGTATGTTTTCGTGTCTCTTGGCATTTGTATGTCCTCTTTAGAAAGGTATCTCTTTAGGTCCATTGCCCATTTTTTTCATTGGGTTGTTTATCTTCCTTTTATTAAGTTGTATGAGTTCCCTATAAATGTTGGAGATTAAACCCTTATTGGAGGTAACATTGGCAAATATGTTTTACCATGTGGGCTTTCTTGTTGTTTTGTTGATGGCTTCTTTTGCTGTGAAGAAGCTTTTTATTTTGACGTAGTGTCATCCGTTTATTTGCTCCTTAGTTTCCATTGTCTTAGGAGCTGTATTGGTAAAGATATTGCTACGACAAACATCTGCTATTTTGCTGCTGATAGTTTCTTTTAATATTTTTAGGCTTTCTTGCCTTACATTTAAGTCATTTTTCTATTATGAGTGTATTTTTGTGTATGATATAACTTAGTGGTTGAGTTTCATTTTTGTGCATGTATCTGTCCAATTTTCTCAACACTATTTTTTGAAGAGACTGTCTTAACTCCATTGTAAGCTTCTGCCTCCTTTGTCAAATATTAATGGAGAGTAATGACTTGGGTTGATTTCTCGGTTCTCTGTTCTATTCCATTGGTCTATATGTCTGTTCTTGTGCCAGTACCAAACAGTTTTGAGAACAGTGGCTTTGTAACACAGCTTGATATCTAATATTGTGTTCCCTTCAACTTTGTTCTTTATTAAGATTGCTGCAGCTATTTGGGGTCTTTTTTTTTTATTCCAAATCAATTTTCGGAGTTTGTTCTAGATCTTTGAAGTGTACCATTGGTATTTTAATGGGAATTGCATTTAATCTATAATTTTCTATGGACATTTTAATTATATTAATTCTACCAATCCATGAACAAGATATATTGTGCCATTTGTTTGTCTTCCCCTATCTCTTTTTTCAGCATCCTGTAATTTTATGAGTACAGATGCTTTACCTCCTTGGTTAAATTTATTCCTAGGTAGCTTAATTTTTGTAGTGCAGTGGTAAATGTGATTATTTTTTAGTTTGTCTTTCTGTGAGTTCATTATTGGTATATAAAAATGCCATAGATTTCTGGGTGTTTGTTTTGTATCCTGCTACATTGTCAAATTCCTTTATTAAGTCTAGTAGTTTCTTTTTTATGGAGTCTTTAGGGTTCTCTAAATACTAGTACAATGACATGTCAACTGCAAGTAATGACATTTCACTTCTTTACCAATTCGGATGCCTTTTATTTCTTCTTGTCTGATCACTATGGCTAGCACTTCTAATACTGTGTCAAACAAGAGTGGCAAAAATTGGTATCCCTGTTTCATTCTTGTCTTAGAGGAAATGGTTTTAGTTTTTGCCCATTGAGTATGATGTTTGCTGTAGGTTTGTCATATAAGGCTTTTATTATGTTTATTTACAACCCCTCTATTCCTACTTTGCTGAGAGTTTTTATCAGGAAAGTATGTGGGATTTTTTCAATGCCTTTCCTTCATCAGTTGATATGATTGTGTGTTTTTTTGTCTCTCAATTTGTTTATGTAATGTATCACATTGATTGATTTGCAGATATTGCACCAGCCTTGTATCCCTGGGATACATCCTACTTGGTCATGGTGTATGATATTTCTAATGTAATGCTAAATCTGATTTGCTCGGATTTCCTTGAGGATTTTTTCATCTATGGTCATCAGGGATATTGGCCTGTAATTCTCTTTCTTTGTAGTGTCTTTATCTAGTTTTGGAATTAGGGTAATGCTGAATTCATACAAGGAGATAGGAAGTATGCATTCCTCTTGCATTTTTGTGAATAGTCTGAGAAAAACAGGTCTTTAGTTTTTCTTGATAAAAGTTCCCTGTGAAGCTGTCTGGCCCTATGCTTGGAAGATGTTTTATGACTGCTTCAATTTCCTCCTTAGTGATTGGCCTGTTGACATTTGTTTTATTCTCTTGATTTAGTTTGGAAGGTCACATTTTTCTAGGAATATGTCCATTTCCTCTAGGTTGTTTATTTTGTTGAAATAGAGTTGTTCATAGTATTTTTTTATAATCCTTTGTATTTCTGTAGGGTCTGTTGTTATTTCACCACTTTAATTTCTGATTTTGTTTATTTGGGTCCTCTTTCTTTGTTTATTGGTGAGCCTGGGTACAGGTTCAGCAATCTTATTTCTCCTTTCAAAGAACCAGCTCTTGGTTTCATTGATCTTTTTTATTATTTTTTTAGTCTCTATGTCATTTATTTCTGCTCTGATTTCTATTTTCTCCTTCCTTCTGCTCACTCTGGACCTTTCTTGTTCCTTTCTTTCTAATTCTTTAACCTGTAGAGTTAGATAATTTATTACCATTTTTTCTTGTTTATTGAGGTAGGCCTGTAGCACTATAAACTTCCCTCTCAGGACTGCTTTCACTGTGTCCCATATATTTTGGATTGTTGTGTTTTCATTGTCATTCATTTCCAGGATGTTTTTAATTTCTTCTTTGATTTCTTTGTTAACACAATAGTTGTCTGGCGCCTGGTGGTCATTCTTCATCATAGCAAGTGGTTGAGCATCTTTAGCATATCATTAGTATATTTTGCTTTGATTGATTGTTCGGTTGTTCTGCCATTTGGTCTATTTGCATATTACCCTTTTATTATACAGGATAAGTACTTATTTGTAGCCATTTTTATTTTGTGTGCCTGTGTTTCTTTTGTCCCCTCTCCCTTGCTTTTTCTTTTTTTTCTTTTTACAACAGTCTCTTTAGTATTTCTTGCATTTATGGCTTGGTAGTGATAAAATCCTTTAGCCTTTTTTTGTCTGTGAAGCTCCTGATTTTCCCTTCAATTTTGAATGATAGCCTTGTTGGATAGAGTATCCTTGGAATCAATACACTGTTTTGCATTATTTTGTATACTCCCTTCCATTCCTTTCTGGCTTATCATTTGGTAATCTAATGGGAGATCTCTTGTACATAACTTTCTGTCTCTCTCTTACAGCCAGTAAGATTCTCTCTTTGTCATTAACCTTTGCCATTGTAATTACATGAGTTGGTGTGGGTCTTTGGGGGTTCGTGTTATTTGTGACTCTCTGTGCTATGTGACTTTTTTTTTCTTCCCAAATCAGGGAAGTTTTCTGACATTATTTCTTCAAATAGATTTTCTAACCCTTGCTCTTCTTTTTGTCCTTCTGGCACCCCTATTATACGTATGTTAGCTCATTTCATATTGTCCCACATGAAATGGGCTCTCCTCCTGTCTTTTGACTTTTTTCTCCAATTGCAGTTCAAATTCTATGTGTTTTGCTTCCCTGTCTTCTAATTTGTTAATTCAGTCCTCCACTTTTCCTAGACTACTGTTGAGAGCTCCCATATTGTTTTTTTATTGGAGCTATATCAGTCTTCATTTCTTCTTGGTTCTTATATAGGTTGTTGATTTTCTCATCTATCCAGTTTATGAACTAAATGACCCTTAGTCTGAATGCCTTTTCTGACATATTGCTTGCCTTTGTTTCATTTTATTTCTTTTCTGTTGCTTCCTCTTTTCCCTTTGGGGGTTGTTCTTCTGTCTCCCCATTTTTGCTCTTACTGAAGGATCTATGTATTGAATGTCATGGGACCTGTGGCTGCAGTGGAGGACCTGGTGGCAGGTCATGCTGTTGCAGGCTCGCAGCTGCTCCCCAGGGCTTACAGGATGACTGCTGGCTCCCTGCATGGTTGCAGGCTGTAGCTTTCCATGTGGTCACCAGGTGCTCCCAGGGGGTCATTGGCAGCTGCTGGCTCTCCTTATGTGCATTGTCACAGGTGGCTGCTAGCTGAGGCTTTGTCATGGGCAGTGGCTGCTGGGTCTCTGTTTTGTCCCAGGCAGCATCTGTTCACATGTGTGATTATGGTGCCCAGTGCAAAAGCATCTGGCTGGTGGGAGTGAAGCACCCTTTAGAACTCAGAGTAGCCTTCAGCTGGGGAGGCTAGAATCTGGTGTTCATGGGTTGACAGCCAAGGCAGCAGCTCCCTGACTGGAGCGGCTATAGGTTCCCAGGTGGTGTCTGAGAGCCCCCTGGGTAGAAGTGAGGTTGGGCTTCCAGACACAACAGCTCTCCCCTTCAATATAGCATGACCTCTGTGGCAGAGCCCACTGTCTGGGAAAGAATTCAGCAGTAGCAGAGGCTGCCCAGTTATGCAGGCTTGGTTCACCAGCCCCCAAAGGTCCTGTGAAATCTAGTTGTCCCTCCCTCCCTCACACACACACACACACACACACACACACACACACACACACATCCACATACTTCCTTTTAATTCCCTCACTTATACCCTCTCCTTCACTGCCATCTTCCTGGCCGTCATTTTGGAATTTCATTGAAGGTTAATATTCTGTGATTCTACTTAAAAACAATCCATGAACTTTAACATTTGCTCAACCCATAGGTTAGATTTTGGATGGTTTATAAAATGAAGACATGATTGGTGGAATCATTCACACTTTTATGGAGGAAGGGCTGTGAAGATAAGCAGACCCACAGTGAAATAGGAGAATAATATAATTCAATACAATAATAGTTCAAAAAAACCATACCTGAAAAGAATACCTAATTTTTATCTATTAAGCAACCATCATTGAAAGATTTTTTATGTACCAGGCACAGAGAATTAATGATAGAATAGTTCCCCTCCATCTAAGAAGCACAGTGTTATACTCCATCTTGAAAACCTCTTCTCCCAGGAAGAAGGAAGCAAAGAAATAGCTCCTAATGACTTGCACAGGAAGCAATTTTACTCCTTCAACTTTCACAAGGAAAACCAAAATTAAGGATCACATGGACTGTCTTTTTTCTCATTTAATAATAATAAAAAAGCAAGCAAATATTTTAGAACATTGTTGTTTGTCTGCAATAACAGTTATGTGATATACATAGATCTCCTAATCATTTAAGTACATTGCTGGCTCATGCAATCTGCGATGTAATGAACAAATGGAAACTTGGCAGTTCAATTCTAAAAGGCTGATTTAATTGTTGGATGCTAAAAGTAGTGTGTGCCAAATATGAAGTGAAAAAAAATAGATAAGATCTGGAGCCAATACTTTCATAAATTAATTATTTCTTTATTCTTATGAACAAAGAATGCTTTCCTCTGTAAAAAAAAATCTCATTAGTATTTCAAAGACAGTCAACTGGTTTCTTGATCAAACTGTCTCTGGAGAATAAATTGTCAAATATATAAATGTTCTTCATCTGTGAACACCTTTGTTTTCTCCCCTTGAGAAACAGAGATTCTCATCATTTTCTAAGATAATTATTAATCTCATAGGATTATGAATAGGACACTGTGAAAATTACCATTACCTTAGTGATGTTTTCCTTATTGGACACCCCAGGGCCTCAGAGTTCTGCTGACGTTAGTGCCTTCTGATTTTCCTGGTGCAGCTTGTTCTGACAGAGAACTCAATTTTTATTTGCCTATTTAGTATTCGGATCACAATAAGAGTTAAGTCAAAAATCCCCTAAACTGCTTGCCAAAATCTTCTTTTCATGGCTATAATTCAAATTCTTTAATTCACTGAAAATTTTATTTAACATCTTTTAAATCACACATTCATAACATGGCAACCAAAAGCATGCTGTTATAAAACATACTATTTATAACATGCAATGTTATAAATAATCTTTGTGTGTATATATATATATATACACACATTTTATAATATAAAATTAGCTTAAGGTAAAATAATTTCTAATAGATTGTTCACCTTCTTACACAGGATCAACTGAGGAATCATAAAAGGCAAAAATAGCTTAGTCTTTTAAAGTAATTTGTAATGCAAGGTATATTTAATTCAGTATATTCAGGGACCCTGCTGGATGCCACTTTGTCTAGGGTTTTCATTTTTTTTCTTTCTACCCTCTTCTCCCCACACACATTAATATTGTTCCTGGATCAGATCCAAGACATCTGCTCAGCTGTGCGCAAGTCTTTATACAGGATGATGCTATAATGAATGAGATAGACGCTTGGTTTTGAGGCTGGGTTGTATAAGACAACCCCCCATTACTTACTTTGTTCCTTCTACACATTTGATGCACCAATGGTCAGGGTTAAGAGCGCATCAGCCCCAACTGGCCTAATAGGGAATGAACTCCTGATCCTCTCACTTTGTTTGGTCCTTAGTCTAACTAACCTATCAAGATAAGCAGTCTAGGTGCTTCATCTATAAACTAAGGAAACACTCATTTATGCCCAAGGATAAATAAATCAAGTTCAGGATGGTATTTTGTTGTGGCAACATTTATTCAGGCCACTATCACAGAAAGGACAAAACTAAAGGTTTCAAAAGTAAAGGACAAAAGACAAGTCAGGTCGCACAAAAAATACATAATGAAGAAGAGTTGAAATTCTTTAGGCAGTTAAGATGAAATGGCAAAAAGAGAAGGAGTGACAGGATTTGGAAGTCAAGAAGCAGCTGCACACTGAAATATAAACACTACTTATTTACCATGGCCAGGAAGCTGACCATTATGCTAAGCGCCTTATTACACACATTCCTTAACTTCATTATCACACCATGCCTCCAAAGTAAGTAAGTCTCTACCGTATTTTACAGGCTAAAGAATCTGGGATTCGGGCACCTTAAATGACTCTCATAAGATAACAAATATTTCCTAAGGTCAACAATATTAAAAATGAAAAGAGAATAAAATAGATAAAGTCAGCAATTAAAAAAGGATAGTATTACTAAAGTGTTCATATAAATATCACACCTAGTTTTATTGTTTAAATATGTCTGTATTGACTTTAGAGAGAGGAAGGGAGAGGAATGGAGACAGAAACATTGATCAGAGAGAAACATGGATTGCTGCCTCCTGTATGCTACCTTCTGGGGTCAAGCCAGCAACCCTGGAATGTGCCATGACTGGGAATTGAAGCAGTGACTTCTTGCTTCATGGATCGATGCTCAACACCGAACTACACCAGCCAGTATAAAGTGTCTATATTTTAAAAAAATAAAGGGCAGGTATGTATTAGAATATATTATAAAATAAGTAACTTGGAGAAATATGAGGTGATATGCAACCGGTCGACCTGTTCTGTCAAACATTTACATTTATTGATAAATCTGCATGCAAACTGACAGCAGTGTTGATGTCTGTGTTTGAAAACATGCAGGGGGCCTTCTAAAGGTAGGCAACATATGCTGAAACAATGGGTTCTAAAATATACAATAAGGCGAGCAATTTAGTGGATTACTAATGATAAAAGGGATGCAAAGAGATGTCTTGAAATCTTGCATAGGAATATCTTGATTAAGAAACAGATTATTGTTGAGGTCTGGGTGCTAAATATTTCAATTTGGGTAAAAGATAGAACTGAGGTTTTACACCAGAAGACATTCATAAGCAGGTAAAGCTAAATGTCCTAATAAATTTCACAATTTAGACTAAATTAACATTATATGAATATATACTTTATGTATGTATTTTATTTCACACAAACATGTAATACAGACAAATAGGACATTATTTATTATATTGATTATATAATGCATACATATAGCTATATATAATTTATCTTGTAAATGTAATAAATATTCATAGAAATTAATTTAGCTACCATATCATCCTGTCTAATAAAAGAGTGATATGCAAATTGACCATACCTTCCCTACACTCATAAGCCACACCCACCAGCCAATCAGAGTGAGTATGCAAATTAATCCAAACAATATGGCTGCCAGGCACAGAGAGCAGGTGGGAGGCTTGGGTTTCCCCAGAGATGGAGGAAGTAAAGCTTTCCATCTTCTCTTGTCCGCTCAAGCCTCAGCTTAAGGCTACAAAGTTTCACTTATCCTATCTAATAAAAAAGCAATACCCAAATTAACCATCACTCTGCTACAAAATGGTGATGCCCATAGCCACAAGATGGCAGCCCCACAGGAGTCACCCAGTCTGCCCAGTCATGGCCAGGGGGTGTCCGGCTTGGAGTTGCCCTCCTCACCTCATCCCTAGCGATCCTTGCCCAGCAATGGCAGCCTGGGGTGTCCAGTTGGGCAGCACCAGTGCCCAGCACAATCCCTGGCCAGCAGCGGCAGCCTAGGCTGGGGTCTCAGGCCTACTGGGCCAAGCACCCCCACCACACAATCTCCCAGCCAGTGTTGGCAGCCTGGTCTGGGGTTGCGTATCCCACCACATGATCACCTGACCAGGCAGCCTGGGCTGGGGTCTCATGCAGCACAATCCTCGGCCAGCTGGGGTCTCAGCCTGGCGGGGGCACACACCCTCTGTGGTGCCCTCCCTGGCCAGCGATGGCAGCTTGGGCTGGGGTCTCAGCCTGGCCTGAGTGCGCACTTCTGGCTTGCAATCTCTGGCCAAGTTGAGATGGAAGCCTGGCTGGGATACGATACTCTTTCAGGGGTGGCAGCCTGAGGTCTCAACCACTGAGTCACACCAGCCAGGCAGATATGGAGGAATCTTAAATGTTCCTTTTATAAAAATATATATTTTATTGATTTTTTTACAGAGAGTAAGGGAAAGGTATAGAGAGCTAGAAACATCTATGAGAAAGAAACATTGAACAGGTGCCTCCTGCACACTCCCCACTGGATATGTACCCCCAATCAAGGTATATGCCCTTGATGGGAATAGAACTTGGGGCCCTTGAGTCTGCAGGCCAATGCTCCATGCACTGAGCCAAACAGTTAGGGCTGTCCAATATGCTAAAGAAAAAACCCTATCTAATAAAGAAGGAATATGCAGGGGAGTGCATTTGGGGGTGACTTGGTTGTCAGGGGAGGGCAATTGGGGACGATCAGACTGGCAGGGGAGCAGTTAGGCGTCTGTCAGGTTGGCAGGGGAATGGTTAAGGGATAATCAGGCTGGCAGGCAGAAGCAGTTAGGAGCAATGAGGCAGGCAGGCTAGCAATTGGGAGCCAGCAGTCCTAGATTGTGAAAGGGATGTCCAACTGCCTAAACAGTTGGACATCCCCTGAGGGGTCCCAGATTGGAGAGGGTGCAGGTTGGGCTGAGGGACACGAATTTCATGCACCAGGCCTCTCGTTTATATATAACTACTAGTGTCCAAGTGCACAAAATTGGTGCATGGAGGGGTGTTATTCCTCAGCCTGGCCTGCACCTTCTCCAATCTGGGACCACTTGAAGGATGTCCTACTGCCAGTTTACAGGGATCAGACCAAAACCAGCAGTCAGACATCCCTCTCACAATCCAAGACTGCTAGCTTCAGCTGCTCACCTGCCTGCCTGCCTGATTGCCTTAACCACTTTGCCTGCTGGCTTGCTCACCCCCATCTGTCCCCCCCCACCAGCCTGGTGACCCCCAAAAGCCCCCCCTGCCAGCCTGATCACTCCCAATTGCCCCCTGTGCCAGGCTACTTACTCCCAGCTACTCCCCCTGCTGGCCTGTTTGCCCCCATCTTACCTCCCCACTGGCCTGCTTATCCCAACTGCCCCCCTGCTGGCCTGCTCACTCCAAATTGTCCCTGCCCCTGCTGTCCTGATCACCTCCAACTGACCCCCACTGATGGCCTGCTCACTCCCAACTAGCTCCCCTGCTGGTCTTGTTATCCCCAACAGCCCCTGCCATCCATCCTGGACTGATCACCCCCTGGTGACCCAAGGTCCCAGGCTCTCCTTTTTTTCTTTCTTTCTTTTTTTTTTTTCAAGTGCTTCCTTGAGTGAAGACCAGAGCCAGCTGGAAGCAAGTATCTGGGATTTATTTATCTGCTATAATTGAAACTTTGTAACCTTGATCAGAGGCCAGGGCTGGCCAAAGTAGGCAGGAAGCTTGGCTTCCTCCCTCACTGGGAGCAACCCAAGCCTCCTGTTCACTTCAGCTCCATGGCCACTGCCATCTTGGTTGGATTAATTTGCATACTTGCTCCTGATTGGCTGG
This sequence comes from Antrozous pallidus, assembly GCA_027563665.1. NCBI lineage: Eukaryota > Metazoa > Chordata > Mammalia > Chiroptera > Vespertilionidae > Antrozous > Antrozous pallidus. The sequence goes on from CM050513.1 coordinate 30,749,922, forward strand.
TGGGCATGACTTATGGGTATAGTGGAGGTATGGTCAATTTACATGTTTCTCTTTTATTAATGTAGACCATATAGCTATTTACATATATACATTATTTTAAATATTACATATCATATGTGTTATTTATATTGTAGTTAACAGTTTGTATGTTTTCCTTATCACCTTTTTAGGACATTAAAGAGAAAATGTTTGATATTTATTTTCTTTAATTATTCAATATAAATAGGATTGTATTATTATGCTATAGTATCTGTCTCTCCTACTAGACAAGTCTATGAGGTCTAAGACATAATTTTCATGTGCTGTTGATTTCCTGCACCTATCACTGAAGCACAAATATTATTGAATCTAAAAAAAAAAAAGGCTAAACCATGAAGTATCTAAAACTAAAATATTAGAGAAGAATGGTAACAAAATAGTGCCATTTTGGCTTATTAAGTGTTATTAAGAGGTAACACAGCAAGAATTTGTTGTAAGAGACCTTATGTCCATTAATGAAAAAATAATTGAGGACTTGGAATGGAATAGCAAGTTGAAACTTTAAAATACAATTTCAAATAGCAGAGACCTTTTGACTAACATCCCATCACTTTATAGATGCTGAACTTCTTTGTAAGAAAAAACTCATAATAAGTTCTTTTTAAAATAAATATCTAAAACTATTTATATCTTATAGTTTTGTCAGTTTGATGACTGGGAATATTTTAACAGTCTTTTTTAGAAAAAATTGATTCATTGAGAATTCCCAGATAGCAACAATTTCATATTTGAAAGTCTGTAGTTCATAAATAAACTACATGTGAAAAGCTTAATAAACATTAATACAGATAGACATCAACATGGAAACTTTAGGTACTAGATATTTAAGAACAATTTAGATGAGTGCAAGAGGGCATTTAATAGCTTAATTTAACATGGCTAACACAAATATGATGTGTTACTTTTGTCTGGGTTAAATAGACAATGTAAATAGTGAAGCTTCAGTCTGTTGGCCCTTCAGAGGAGTTTTAATAAAATTATCATACGTTAATTATTTGTGTCTATGAAATATTTGCATAAAATAAAATGTACAGATTTTAAGTGTAAAATTCAATGAATGTAACATATTTAGTCAGCACCCCAATTAAGATTTAGAACATTTTCACCTTGCCAGGTTTTCTAGGAGGTCAGAGTATTGTCCATGGTCAAAGTGTCTTTCTCTGTCTCCCCTTTCCTTGCCTTCCCTTCCAATCTCTCTAAAAAAAATCAATGGAAAAAATATCCTTGGGTGAGGATTAAGAAAAAAAAAGGTATAGAAGTTCAATACACTAGCAACTTTTCCTGAGTCCTTTCCAGTCAATACCCGACTCCTCAGTGGCAACCCTTTCATATAAATAAAATTTACAGTATATATTATTTTATATTTAGCTTCTTTTTCTCAACTTAAAAAAAAGATTCATTCATGTAGCTACATATTTCAGTAATTCATTATTTTGTATTGTTGAAAAATACTTACTTCATTTCTCTATATTTCCCTCTCAATGGATATTATGGCTTCTAGATTATGGCTGTTATGAATACAGGTTCTATGAACACTAATATTCAAGTCAATGTCCATGTTAGTGTTTTCATTTCACCAGAATAAATATTTTCGCAGTGGGATTTCTGGACAGAAGGGTGGTTATACACTTAATTTTATATGAAAATATAAAAAAAAACATTCCAAAAATGGTTGTACCATTATATGTTTCTATAAGCAATATATGTGGCTTCAAGTTGCTCCATGTTTTGGCATATAGCTAATGTATGAAGCTATTTGGTGGTTTTAAAGTACCTTGAACTGAAATATTTTAAGAACCTGAAGTGTAGACATATTTTGGCATTAATGGTATATGTTCTTAGGACCCAGAGCATATACCCCAGCAATAGTTACATTGAAATTTAGTAAATTACTGAAATTACATTGGAAGAAATGAGGTGAGTCAGCTTTAAAAGTGAGCCATTAAAATAATGGTAAGTAGAAAGCATATTTTTATAGAAAAGCATAGGAAAAATAAGCAATTTCCTTTTAAATAAAATAAGAGAAAATATAATTTTGAAATGTATCTTAACAAAACAAATTTTAGAAGTTTTTTTATGATTCTATGATTTAGGAAAAGAAGCTGGGAGACATATGGCCATTAGTTTAGTAACTTTTTATTTTATTTACAATAAACAAGTATGCTGCTTTCTCATTTAGCCTTACTTTGTACAATAGCACCTTTGTGAAATAGTGTCCAGTGGTCTGAAGAGCTTAAAAAGATCAATACTCTAAATGATAATCTGATAAAGACAAAGACAAAATGTGTTGGAAATGACTACACTAACTAAAATTACATATACTTTACAATCGTTATACTTATAACTATATATATATATATATATATGTTACAATGTTACACATAATTTTATAATAACAAGGTGTCTTTCAAAACAATCCCCAAGTTGGGTTCATTTTAAAGGCTTGCATTGTCGCAAACTAGAAAGATGCAAAACACTGCAGCTCTAGTCCCCTACATATACATGCTATGAAATAACTTCTATCTCATCAATTTAATGGAGGGAAAACTTTTAATTGTTATTTTGAAGTTTATTTATGAATATCCCACAAGAACAACTTTTCTCTGTCATCTTCAATTTTGTCATTCTCCTTTGACCTGTCTTTCATTAGAATACATGATATGTTACTTCCAGATATAAGTTGTCTGACATGAATTCAGCATTTATCCGTATCATCAGTTTGACTGGTTTTTTCTCTGTACTAATCCCTGCACTTTCCTCATTAGTTCTAGGAAAAAGAAAGTTCTATCTAGATGGAGTGCTTTGTTTTATTTTTGTATTTCACTTCCTCCTCATTTTTTGTATGTCTGAGTACCATTCATAAATACTCCTGCCAGCACATTTTTTCCCAACTAAATCCAAATTTTGTTTGTTTTGTTTTCTCTTTGAACCCAATTTCCCAAGATGTATACCACCTTCTGTTCTTATTTTTTAAATCTCTAAGTCTTGTCTATCCCTGTGTAGGAATTTTCACCAGTACAAGAAAAACATATATGTAATTTACTAAATGAAGAAGGCTGGCATAATACATGTTTTGAGGCCCTCTACCTGTTGATCAGATTCTTGCTGGAAGCTTATCTTACATTATCTTTAACCTCAATCTCTGAGACTTCTTGTAGCAAAACTCTGATCTATCACCACTTGGCTCAAGGTCCCAAATCTGTGTCAACAATGACTCTTACTATGGCCCTTACCCACTGTGTTACCTAATGTTTTACTGCATTCCTAAATTTTAACCAACTTCTTGTATTGAACTCTCATAATCAAATTCAATTTATTTCAACAGATGCTTTCGGTATTCCCACTAAATGCCAGGAACTGTGATAGGCTCTAAGAATCCAAACTTGAAAAATTATTCACATTTCTCCAAGAATTCATGCCTTTCTTTTCTCTCCACTTCCCTATTGCCTTAACCTCTGCCAGCTGGCTTCCATCACTACAGCTCCACTAAACCTCTTTTCTCAAAGGTTGCCAATAGTTGGCTTGTTCCAAATTTAAATAGTTTTTTTTTTAATTAATATTCTCTTTCTTCTTTACTTTTCTCCTAGTTTGGCTCTGTTCAGCACTGACTTGCAATTGCATTGCCTCATCTTGTCTACTAAAATATATTAGCTATAATCCAACCATCACAAGTGCTTCATTTTATTTTCCTTGATATTATTTTACTGACTCATCCAACTAAGTTTGCCTAATATTGGGTCTTGATTATCTGTTCTCACTTTGCACTGTCTTCCTAAAACAAAACACACAACAATGGTGATGATGATTATGAAGATGATGATGATAAAAACATTGAACTTTCACTACCGAGTTAAACTACTGAGGAACTATCTTGTTTTTTTCATCTAGAAAACATGTTTTATTTATCCCTAAGTCTACTGTATACCTAAACCTTGTACCTGTAAAGTGGGGAGCTAGATTCAATCTTTATGTAATGCTCAACTTTACATTTTTATGGCAGTGAAATAGAACATCCAACTTATCTTTGAAGTCTTTCATTTCAATTTATAGTTTCTTGCTTGACTTAAACATTTCTATTCTACTGAAACGTTCTAAGTACAAAGTGTTCTTAATTTTAAACATCAAGATTTTAATGAATGGTCTCATATAATATAACCTATCTACATTTTTATTAGTACTACCTTGAACTTGAGACTTGCATGCAAAAGTAGGCAAAGCCTATTTGGCAAATAGGTGAAAAGTCCTGTCTTTCTTTGACATATTATCGCTATTTCACTCATCCAGAGATGGAATTGCGAAATAATATTTGTTACTATTTTTTTTAACTTTCAGATAAAAGTTGGGAAATCCTCTGTATTTACCTTCATCAATAAAAGTAATAACTAATTCCCGATATTAAAATATAACTTGGAAGTTTATAACACTTCCTCCCACATATTTTTTTCACTAAATGATGAGAAGGTAGATATCCATAAATATCAATTTTAACTCACTATAATCCTGTGAGCTTGATGTAATTGTCCCATTTAACAGATGGGTATATTGAGGTTAAGTAATTTATAATATAATATTTATGCTAGCTCTATTATGCCATATGATACTGCTTCATGATATACAGTGACTCTCAAACTTGTTTTTTCCTTTCCAGATCTACTACTTACATAATTTAGGTATAATTCTCTCTAAACTAAATAGCAATATCTTTGCAATTTTTCCACACTATATATTATAGTCATTGACGTCATTCTCTCTTGTATTACATTCTATTTAAAAGTGTTTTTTTCTAATTATAAAATGGACAAAGAGATTCCCAAATGCGAAAAGATGTTTTACATGCTGTGTTTTGGTGTTTATTACTATGAAATAATATCCAAGGTCCTGTTACATTTGGTTTTGTTTGAAGGTATCTTTTCTTAATTGTATATTTGTTAGAAATTCATCTACATTTATATGAGTTTATATCTAATCATTGAAATGTTTTTGTCTGTTTTCAGTTACTTGTGTTTGTTTATATTTCACTTCTCTCCTTCCAAAACTCATATAACAAGTTTATTTTAACGTCTGCATTTGCTTCTATTTTGCTAGTATTTCTCATTTTAATTTATGAAAAGTGGCAAAAGGAGGGAATGAGGTAACGTAAAGTTAATAAAGCAAGAATTTATCTTAAGAAATGAGAAAAAAATCACAATAAACATAAAGTAAAAGAAAAAATAATAAGATTTTGAATATAACTCAATGAAGTAGAAAGCAGAAGTACAATAGAGGGCTTTAACAAAGCCAAGAGTTGGCTTGCTGAAAAAACAATATCAATAAACCTTTGGCAAGAGTAATAAAAACAAAATCAACCTAAATTTTAGGAAACATTCAAATAATGCACTGGTCTTTACTAGCTAATGTTTGACTTCTTTCAATGTTCCCCTTAAGATGGAAACATTTAACAACTATTTCTGCTCAATAAAATGTAACTATACTATGAGGTCTAAACTTATTCCTAATTTAAACATATAATTGGGACTAACAATATGGAAGCTAAACATTGTAGAATAAAATTTGTCAAATAAAGAAGTAAAAAAAATGCCTTTTAGTTTCTGCTTTAAAACGATCTGGAGGAAAATGCATTTATTTAGGAGATACAAAATTTCAGAGCAATAAACCTTTGTTGAGTGTATCAGAAATAGTGAAACACCTGAAAACCTTATCTCTCAAGTTTCTAAAGAGAAGTTTCTGTTCAAGATTCAGGAAAGATTAAAACCATTTATTTGTTTATTAAGTAAGAGTCATATTACAGTTTTATGAATCAAAACATCTAAGAACTACATCAAGAAAAGATTTTATGGATGAAGATGTTGTTCTGCATATGTACGTAGCTGTGTGTGTGTTTGGGTATGAGTATAGAGCAACAAGGCAAAACAAACACTATGCCATGCCATGCATGAGTACAAGCAAACGATGCTGGTATTTGTGAATTCTCTATTTTCAGATTTTAAAAAAGTAATGTGTGTATAAGAATTTTTAGGATATATTCCTAGTAGTGGGTTCACTAGCAATTCCATTTTTAATTTTTTTGATGAAACTTCATACTGTTTTCCACAGTGACTGCACCAATCTATATTCCCAACAACAGTGCATTAGGGTTCCCTTTTCTCCACATGCTCACCTGCACTTGTCATTTGTTGATTTGTAGATAGTAATCATTCTGACACATGTAAGGTGGAACCTCATTGTCATTTTAATTTGAATCTATCTGATGATTAGTGACTTCAAGCATTTTTTTCATATGTCTCTTGGCCATCTGTATGTCCTCTTTGGAAAAGTATCTATATAGTAGGTCCTTTTCCCATTTTTAAATTGGATTGTTTGTCTTCCTTTTATTAAGTTGTATGAGTTTTTTACATAGTTTGGAAATTAACCCTTTATCAAATGTATCATTGGAAAACTTGTTCTCCCATACAGAGGGCTTCCTTTTCATTTTTTTTCAATTTAATAAATATTTATTGTTTAGATTATTACAATTGTTCCTCTTTTTTCCCCCCATAGTTCCCATCCAACCCTTTGCCCTTATTTCCCCCCCTCCACTGTCCTCATCCATAGGTATAGGATTTTTTCCAGTCTCTTTCTGCACCCTTACACACACCTTTCCCCCTAAGAATTATCAATACACTTTCTTTCTATGCCCCAGATTCTATTATATTCACCAGTCTATTCTGTTCATCATATTTTTTATTTACTTGATTTTTAGATTCACTTGTTGATAGATATGTATTTGTTGTTCATAATTTTTATCTTTACCTTTTTCTTCTTCCTCTTCTTAAAGAATACCTTTCAGTATTTCATATAATACTGGTTTGGAGATGATGGACTCCTTTTTTTTTTTTTTTTTTTAAATCTGTGAAGCTCTTTATCTGCCCTTCAATTCTGAATGATAGCTTTGCAGGGTAGAGTAATGTTGGTTGTAGGTTCTTGCTATTCATCATTTTGAATATTTCTTGCCACTCCTGTCTGGCCTGCATCGTTTCTGTTGAGAAATCAGCTGACAATTGTATGGGTGATATCGTGTAGGCAATTAATGGTTTTTCTCTTGCTGCTTTTAATATTCTCTCTTTGTCTTTTGCTCTTGACATTTTAATTATGATGTGTCTTGGTGTGGTCCTCTTTGGATTCCTTTTGTTATGGATTCTGTGCACTTCCTGGACTTGTAAGTCTATTTCTTTCACCAGGTTGTGGAAGTTTTCAGTCATTATTTTTTTCAAATAGGTTTTCAGTATTTTGCTCTCTTTTTCTGGTACCCCCATAATTCTGATGTTGGTACACTTGAAGTTGTCTCAGAGGCTTTTTACACTATCTTCAAATTTTTGGATTCTTTTTTCTTTTTGCTTTTCTGGTTGAGTGTTTTTTGCTTCTTTGTATTTCAAATCTTTGACTTGATTCTAGTGTTCCTCTAGTCAGATGTTGGGCCTCTGTATTATATTTTTTTCAGTCAGTGTACATTTAATTTCTAGTTGGTCCTTTTTCATATCCTCAAGGGTCTCATTAAATTTATTGGGCTTTTCTAGGAAATTCTTGAAAAACCTTATAACCATGGTTTTAAACTCTATATCCAGTCATTTGTTTTCTTCCATTTCTTTCATTTGTGATATGTTTCTTTTTCTCTCCATTTTCCCTGCTTTCCTGAGTTGGTAGGGTAGCTTTGTATGATAAGTGTCCTATATGGCTCAGTGGGTCAGCCTCCCTAGTTACCTGAGGTGGACACTCTTGGTGAACCCCTTTGTGGACTGTTTACAGCCTTGTAGTTAAACCTTGATTGTATCAGAAATAGTGATGTTGTTGGTATCACTGGGTGGAATTGACATCCAGGCCAGTTGGCTGGGAGGATTAGCTAGGAGAACTTCTGTGCTGGAGACAGCCTTATGAGACAAGACTTGCAAAATTGCAAAAGCCTCTGTGCTCAGCTTGGATGGGGCAGAGTCTCAGGGCTGAACAGTCTTGACTTCCCATAAGCCCTGCCCTATGAGGCCCCTGGGTCTCATTGTCCCTTTGTAATCACTGTAAGCACCTCTGAGAGAAAGCCGCTCTTGAGTTTAGTCCAGTTTCTCTCCAATGAATCTGGATTCTCAGATTCTCACCCAGAACTGGAGTTCAGCGTAGTCGGGAGCTTCTGGTTCCCTCCAGCTCAGCCTTTTGCAGCTCCTCTGATTCCCTGTGAGCTTTTCTCTTTCTTTCTAGTTGTAGAATTTCCACTCAGCCAGCTTTCCTGTGGTTCTGGATGACGTCTGTTTTGTCTTTTAGCTGCATTTTTAAAATTGTTGTGCGAGGCAGCAGTTTAGTGTTTACCTATGCCACCATCTTGGTTTCTCCTCTGAATAAAGCACTTTTTCTCATTTTTGATGGTTTCTTTTATTTGCAGAAGGTTTTTATTTTGATGTAGTCCAATTTGTTCATTTTACCTTACTTTTCCTTACCCAATGAGATGTATGAGCAAAGAGTGCTATGAAAGATATCTGAAATTTCACTGCCTATGATTTCTTTAGGGATGTTTCTAGTTCCACAACTTATATTTAAGTTTTTTTATACATTTTCTGTTTATTCTTATGTATGGTGTAAGTTGGTGGTCCATTTCACTTTTTTTATGTACCTGTCCAATTTTGCCAGCACCATTTATTAAAGAGACTGTCTTTACTCCATTGTATGCTCTTGCTTCCTTTGTCAAATATTAATTGAATATAATGGTTTGGGTTGATTTCTGGATTCTCTGTTTTGTTTCATTGATCTATATGTCAGTATCAGGTTGTTTGGTTAGAGTGGCTTTTTAGTATAAATTGATATCTGGTACTGTGATCCCTCCAACTTTGTTCTTTCTCAAGATTATTGTGGCTATTCAGGGTATATATATTTTGTGTGCCACATAAGTTTTTGGAGTATTTGTTGTAAATCTGTAAAATATATTGTTGTATTTTAATAGTGATTGCATTGAATCTATATATTGCTTTGCATGGACATTTTAATGATGTTAATTCTAACAATCAATAAACACGGTATATTCTTCTACTTATTTATACCTTTCTGTATCTCTTTTTCCAATATTCTTTAGTTTTCCAAGAAAAGGATTGTAGAATCTAAGAGGAAAAGTAGGGTTGGGATAGGAAAATATTAACCAAATAATTTATATGCATATATGTATAACCCATGGACACAGATAACAGTGTGGTAAAGGCCTGGGGGAGTAGGACAGGGTTGCAGGGGGTCAACGAGGAAAAAGGGAGACATATATAATACTTTCAACAATAAAATAAATTAAAAAACAAGACTGTTATGAACATCCATGTACAAAAAGAGTAATGTGTGTATATAATTCTTTCTTTACCTCACCAACAATATAATCAATAGTTACCTCTTTCCTCCATGATGTCTTTGGCACAACATCCATTTACCTAAAATGAACAATTTCATTTAATTCCATTTGGAATGTTCATGGAGAAAACTTTGTAATAACTTGCTTAATTTCACCTTTGACAGTGGTGAACATAACCATTTTCATGCTTACTACTCATTATTACACATAGTTTAGCATTTGCATGCACCATTAAAGAAGGAAGGTGAAAAATGTCTCATATTTTATGGGCACCAAAGTAATGATTTTCAGTAGTTCTTGAACCAAAGAAATCTGTGTTGTTTAAGCAATACAACCTTCTGTACTGGGGGAATCTTGTTTATATGAAGACTTCTGCCCTATAAAGACAACAGTGCATGCTTATTTTACTGAGGTTTTCTCCTATGCCATCTAAAGGTGAAGAACATATTAGACTGACTTTTGTTAAAGGTGATATTTATGTTTTGTGTGTATGTACATATGCATGCATGTGTATATGTGTTTGTGTGTATGTCTGTGTGTGTGTGTGTGTGTGTGTGTGTGTGTGTGTGAGAGAGAGAGAGAGAGAGAGAGAGAGAGAGAGAGAGAGAGAGAGAGAAAGAGAGAGAGAGAGAGTGATTAACAGAGAGATTAATATAAAATGTGTCACCCCCCTAGCACATTTATATTCCAGAGCATGGGTGATGAATTCAAAATGACATTTCGATGGTATAGAAACATTACTTCCTTTACTCTTTTTTCTGTTACTTTTTTTTCCCCACACTGAATCCGAAAGAGCTAGATTCTACAAAGAGGGAAAAAAAGAAAAACCAAAAAGTTTTGGGGGCGGTATATGCAATGTATCCTAAAAATACAATGATTCAGCATTCCCTTCACTTTATGAATCATGTATTTTGCTGTTCTGTTTAGGGGATATATAACACAATTACATCTGGAAGGCTTTTCCTGACCTTTATTTTTTAAATACATAACTTAAATAAAACTGAAGTATTAGCAGAAGTTTAGCGGAAGTGAGCATATAAATTTATGTACTTTTTAAATATATAAACATTTACTTTATATTTCATATGGAATTTACTCAGCATAAGGGAGTTTTGGAGCCTGGGCATTAAACAGAACTCAATTAAATATGCTTGCAAAAGTAGACATTCATTTCTTCTGTAAAAAATAAAATAAAATAAAATAAAATAAAGGGGAAAACTCATTAATTCCCCTAATCAGAGTGAAATTCAAAATAGAAATTTGGAAAAATAAAAATGTACTTGATAACTAAATTTGTCATAAATCTTGCTTACTTGTTTAATGAACATGGTTATTTCAATTACAAAGCATACTGGATATCATGATGTAACCATGACCCAAATATGTGAGGCTGATTTTTAAATGCCTCCAGCTGTCTCTAATTAATCCACATTCTTCACCTTGAAATCTGAAAATAAGTGTAGCAACAAGGGTGTCAGTTTTATGAGTATAAATATAGCTTGTCTAAATGTCACTTACCTTAAAAAGTTTTTAAAAATAAAATAATTACATGTATATAATCTCATCAAATAATATAAAATGCAATATATGAGGATTATAAAAGTTTTTACAATAAATGTGCCATACCATAAATCAAGATTCTTATGTCAGCTTCTTCTATAAATGAAAGATTTTGATATAGGTAATTAATGCTCTAACATCCATTTTATAATTAATGTCAAATTATAAGAACTTACATTCAAAATTTGCTTTAAGTATTGTTGGAAGTTTTTTCCACTTTAAAAGTTATATTCTATTTCATACTTAATATGGGTCATCGAGTAGTAAATAGAATGTGCTTTTGCCTAGGAGTATGTAGAATAGTTACAGCTTCTAAGACTTGTGCTACATCAGTAGCCACTAACCACAGGTGGATATTTATATTTCAATTAATTAAAAATCTCATTCCCGCTGAGTCTGGTTTGGCTCAGTGGATAGAGCGTCGGCCTGAGGACTGAAAGGTCCTGGGTTCTATTCTGGTCAAGGGCATGTACCTGGGCTGCAGGCACATCCCAGTGTGGGGTGTGCAGGAGGCAGCTGATTGATGTTTCTCTCTCATCGATGTTTCTGACTTTCTATCCTTTCCTTTCCTCTCTGTAAAAAATCAATAAAATATGTTTTAAAAAATAATAAAAAACTTACTCCCTAGTTCCTCACTTTCAAGTGCTTATTTTGCACATATGATTATTGTATTGGACAGGACAAATAAAGAACATTTCCATGTGGCTGATAGTTCTAACAGACAATGCTGCCTAGAGTCCTGCTGAGGATTTCAGAGGTAGGCATTCAGAATCTCAGGATGTATTAAAATGGCACAATTATTTATTCCGGAAAGAAGAAAGAGGTCTGGCTTCATGATGATCTTTGAATGACAGAAAGGCCACAAAGAGAGGAATCCAACTGTTTTTCATATACTAGGAAGAGAAAGGAAAAACTCATTTAAAATACAGTGGAGGGATTTAGGTTAAACAAAAAAAGTCAGGGTTATAAAAAAATAAATGACTTATAGAAACGTTTTTTTTTCATGGCTTTCTCTAAGAAAGCCATATACCTAGTGAAATCTGTGAATATTTATCACTGATAATTAAAGCAACTTCTTAGGTATTCTTTCCAAACTCAGAGAGATTAAGTTTTCAATTAATTAACATTTATTGCGTGGGTACTTTTTTCCTGTTTAGGGTGGATATAACACAATTACATCTGGAAGGCACTACATGAGAGAGATTATATATAGCAGGAACACTGAACACTATTTACCCAATTCCTCCACTTGTAATATTATATTCCAGGAATTAGAGAAATAATGACTGAATAATAAATAAATAAATAAATAAATAAATAAATAAATAAATAAGTTCCAGGTAATAAAAAAGGAGTCATGAGAAACATGAAATAGCAAAATATGGGGGAAGTGACTATGGGCAGTACTAGTAGATGAATTTGGGCTCCTCTGAGGAGTTCATATTTGTGCTGAGATTTTCATAGGGGGGAAGAACCCAATCAAAACAAATTTTGGTAATCTAGGGGAAAATGCTCCATATAGTAAAATGAGGTAGTACCAAACCCTGAAAGTTCAAATATTAAGGGAAAACAAAAATTACTATGTCTAGAGAATGATGAAGGAGAGCAAGAATGGTTTGACGTGAACTGGAGAAATATGCAGGGCCCAGTTCATCTAGGGCTCTCTGGAGTTCAATGTAATGTGTTCTGGTTGCAATAGGAAGATGAGTAGGATTTAACAAGACATCTGGCTCTTCTTTGGCAGCTGGATGTGAAGCCTGAGGGAAGGGTGCGGCCCTGAAGGCAGTCAGTGGAAAGTATCATGTCCAGCTTCAGATTTATCAGTAGAGATGTTAGTGACTTGTCAGACTCAATGTGTTTGGATGGGTTGGCAGTAAGCTCTAAGATAGAAAAGGATTATTCTTAGTGGCTGATGTGAGCAAAGGGATAAATGGTGGGGCAACATGGTGAAATAGTGAAGTCTTGGTGGGTGCCAGTTTAGGTAGAGTTCCTGTTAAGTCTGAAATATATTTCAGACATTGAAGTTAATATGTATAGCATACATTTTGATATAAGAGTCTGTGAATCAGGAGGATGTCCACTAAAAAGAAAATTAAGCAAGAATTTAGATAATTTATACATGACTGTCAAACATCTTGATCTAATTGACATTATTGGGATACTACCATCAGGGCAGAATTAAGCTTTCCATGTACATTTAAAAGTTCCCCCAAGATCACCCAGGTAGTGTGTTCAGTGGGTGACTTATGAACCACCTTTGACTTATGAGTCACCTTTCAATTCCTCATCAGGGCACATTCCCAGGTTGCAGTCTTGATCCCCAGCAGGGACGGTGCAGGAGGCAGCCATGTTTCTCTCTCTCCAATGTTTCTAGCTCTCTTTTCCTCCCTCTTTCTCTAAAATTAATTTTTTAAAAAAGAAAGATTGCCTAAGATTAACCATCTGTTGAGTCTTAAAATAAGTCAAATTCAAAGATTAAAATCACATAAATTCTGACTGAAAAATAACATAAGATTCAAACTAGAACTCAATAATCAAATATGCAAATATTTGGAAATTAAGTAATACACTTGTAAGTAAACCATGGATTTTTAAAAATAAGGAAAAGCCCTGGTCTGATGGCTCAGTTGGTTGGAGTGTCATCCCATTTCCCTAAAGGTTACAGGTTTGAGTCCTGGTCAAGGCATATATTCAGGTTTCAACAGGAGGCAACAGATCAATGTGTCTCTCTGACATATACGTTTATTCCCCCCCACCCCATCACTTTCTCTTTCTCTAAAATAAATAAAAACGTATCTTGGGTGAGGACTAAAAAATGTTTTAAAAATCACCAAAAGTAGGAGAATATTTTCATTGTAAAATAACTAAACACATTAAAATTTAGTGAATACAGCTAAAGAATTTCTTAGGATTCTATACTTTTAAATGTCTCTATTGAACAAACATCTTCTTTAGTCATTTGGTAGGAAACCAGATACCAATCACACACACACACACACACACACACACACACCACAAAAGAAAATAAACACACCAAAAAAACTAAAAAGCATACAAAGACATGGAGGCTTAATAACATGCTACTATAAATGAATGTGTTAACAATGAGAACAAGGAAGAAATCAAGCACACCTTGAAATAAATGAGAATGATATACAAAAAAACTACGCTGCGGTAAAAAAGAAGAAGGCGTTCCTACCATTTGCAACAACATTGATGGAGATGGAAAGTATGTTAAGTGAAATAAGCCAGGCATAAAAAGATAAATATGTGTAGAATATAATGAATGGCATAGACTGATGAACAGGAACAGATCCAGAGACTAAGAAATGTTGATCAAAACATCATACCTCAGGGAAGGTAGGGGAGGGTGGTGGTAAGGTGGAGAGATCAACCAAGGGACTTGTGTGCATGCATATGAGCCTAATCAATGGACACAGACAACAGAAGGGTGGGAAAAAGTGGGGGGTTGGGAGTAATGGGGGAGTAAGAACACAAATAAAAAATAAAAAGTATAAGAAAAAAAATAAAATATTAAATGTAATCCATACTAGTGGTCACCATAACCTTAAGATAAATTGTTTCATGTGGCAAATACTTTTAAATGAAACTCTCTGTAGCCTGAAAATTATTTTAGAAGAAAACAAAGGGAAATTTTCTTCAAAAGTTGTAAGGATAGTAATTAAAGTCAATATATTTGGCCTCTTGAACTAAAGTAAGAAATTTGTGTTTTTGCCTCCCTGACAAACTTTATATAAAGTTACAAAAAGAAATTGAGAGCCAGTTTGAAATTGAATTGCCATGGCCTAGAGCAAAGAATATCCTTACATGATATTATTCTACAGTGTCATTTAATTTTTGACTTTTTACACCAGCATATTGTACAATTATGTCAAACAAATTTACAAACTAATTATTTGAATGTTTGGCAGCAATTTAAAAAAGGACATGAAAAGATTTAATCCCTTTCAGAAGGAATTAAGGCACTGGGAAGGTAGTTGAGCATTCTATATTGGCCCTTCTTGCCCTTTTTGCCAAGAGGGATCCTCTTCTCACAATCCAATTACCTGTTGCCTGAACTTTCTGTTCATACTGAGGTTGAAGTCTCGTGGTGGCTGTTACCATGGATCTGTCTCTCACCCAGTGTGTGAGCTGGGCCCTCCCTGGAGAAGAAACCTGAGTTTCCTAAGATATGTGATCAGTGCTAGGGCCTCGCCAGCAGGCGAGGGGATCCCAAGACAGGTGCTGGGCATGGAAGCCATGGGGGCATACGTACCAAATAGACAGAAGTGAACCTCACATCACCCAGCTTGGCCCCAGAGGATGATTGGTTAGCCAGAGATGGGTAAGATTCCTCAAGGAAGGAACAACCTAAGACAGGCACAGTTGCAGAGGGGCCATCAGGAGAGAACTTTTGAGGGTCAACTGAGGTGGTTCACAGATCTTCACCTGAACCTTCACCTTTCTGAGGAAAGTCTCCTGTCCCCATGGCTGGTTCACTTCCCACACCCAACTCAGATCGGGACCCAGGTAATAGACAGAGAATTGGCCCTACTGAGATTGGGATCCAAGTAACAGACAGAGACTTGGCCAGCAACAGATGCCATATATCTAAATCCAGTCCAGCACCAGGAATGCTCAGGGCCTACTCAAGAATGCAAATAATTCTTTCCACTAATATTTACAGGGTAAACTAAGATTGTTGGTAGACTATTAAATTTGACAGTAAAATAGTAATCAAGTTTTCAGATTAATTTAAATTGGCTAATTGAAATAAGTAAATATTCAAGAAAAATTATTTGTACTGGACAAAAAGCTCTTTTTAAAGTATTAACTAAAATTTCTATTGGTAGTTCATCTCATTGTAAAATTGCTTAACATGCTATGAACCTAAAGCAGTCATATTTTTGTGCAAAAAAATTAAATTTAAATTTATCAAGACTGTATTATAAAATTTACAAAATCCTCCATTAATCAAAAAAGGGGTGATATTAAGTTAATATCATGTAAAGAAAATATTCTCTAAGTACATTACATATAGAAAATTATTACTTTATAAAATTAATTTTCATTTGTAATGCTAGTAGCAAGATACCCATGAAAAACACACATGGTGTCAAAATAAGCCAAAAGAAAATAGTTTGGGTAAATATAAAAAGGATCCCAAGTCAATTTTATAGAAAAGATTCCTTTATTAACTTTTGGTCAAAAATATGTTTATATATTTTCAGAAAACAACTCCAAGACCATGTGGATTCCTGCAACAGAGAGGAATTAACAGGTCTGCTCCAACCATAAAGACAAGAGGAAAATCAGTCCAGAGACAGAAGATGCTAATGACACCTTATCATGCTAGCAGTCAGCAGCTGTGCATCACTGCAGGTTGCCTAGGACCAAGCCAGAGAGGGTCAGACCTGCATTACCACCATGTGTCCACCATCTATGTACACATAAGGAACTGTTTGACATTGAAACTGGGACTCAGAACTGTTGGACATTGAAAATAGGACTCAAGCTGAAACTGGTTTGGTTCTGTGGATAAATTATCAGCTTGTGGACTGAAAGATTGCAGGTTCGATTCTGGTCAAGGGAACCTTGATTGTGGGCACATCCCCAGTGGGGGGTGTGTAGGAGACAGCCGATAGATATTTCTCTCTCATCGATGTTTCTAACTCTCTGTCCCTCTTCCTTCCTCTCTGTAAAAAAAAAACAATAAAGTATATTTAATTTTTTTCTAAATATATTAAAAAATAAATTATACTGTCTTTAAAAAAAAGAAAAGAAATTGGGACTCAAACATTTTTTGTTATTACATGTTTATTTCTAGTCTGCAGAGGCAAGATTTTTTTAAAGAAAAGAAATAGGGGGGAAAATAGATACAGAGGCAAAGAAACATTGAACAAACTGTCAAACTACAGTGAGAAAACAGGGGAGGTTGGGGGGTGGCAGTAAGAGATCAACCAAAGGACTTGTATGCATGTGTATAAGCATAACCAATTAATACAAGACACTGTGGGTGGGGGCAAGTTAGGGCATGTACTGGGGAGTAGGGTTGGCAGGGGGGTGTCAATGGGGGGGGAGGGAGACATATGTACTACTATTTGTAATATTTAAAAAAATTAAAAAAAATGATTGTTAAAAAAATCTGTGGGACACAGCAAAAGCAGTTTTAAAAGGGAAATTCATAACATTACAGTCCTACCTCAAGACACAAGAAAAACCTCAAACAACCTACCTTTACACTTAAATAATCAAGAAAAAGAACATAAATTAAAAAAAATAACACAATAACAAAATATAAATGATCAATGAAACCAAGAGCTGGTTCTTTGAAAAGATAAACAAGATTGACAAACAATAAACTAAACTCATTAAGAAAAAAATAGAGAGGTCACAAACAAATAAAATCAGAAATAAAAGAAGAGAAGAAACAATTGACACCAAAGAAATAGAAAGGATTATAAGAAAATATTATAACAACCATATGTCAACAAATTGGACAACCTGGAAGAAATGGATAAATTCCTGAATCAAATAATCAGACAATCTAAAAAGACCAATTACAACTAATGAAATGGAAGCAGTGTTCAAAAAGCTTCCAGCAAACACGTCCAGAAACAGATGGCTTCACAGACAAGTTTTAGCAAACATTCAAAAAACTAAAACTTATTTTTCTCAAACTATTTCAAAAGGTGGAGTGACTCCTAATCTCATTTTATGAGGTCAGCATTATTCTAATCTCAAAACCAGTTAAAGATACTATAAAGGAAAAAAATTATAGGCCAATATCCTGGATGAACATAGGTGCTAAAATCCTCAACAAAATTTTAGCAAAAGAGATCCAGCAATACATTAGAAAGATCATAAACCATGATGAAGTGAAATTTATTATGGAGATGCAAGGTTGGTACAATACCTTCAAATCAATAAATGTTATATATCACATAAACAAAATGAAGACTAAAAATCACATGATCATATTAACAGATGCAGAAAAAGAATTTGATACAATCCAGCACCCATTTATGATAAAAACTCTTAGCAAAGTGAGAAGAGATGGAGCATACCTCAACATAATAATGTCAATGTATGACAAACCCAACATTATACTCAATGGGCAAAAACTGAAAAGTGTTTCCCTTAAGATCAGGAACAAGACAGAGTTGTCTTCTTTCACCACTCTTATTCAATACTAGTGCATCAGTGCCCAGATTCATGCACATTGGAAGAAAATTAATTAGAAGGTGGGTGGTAGGGTGGAACTGGGCAAGGTGTTGGAGCTCAAAGGGCATCTGCCAATGACTCGGCCTTGACTGAGGCTGAAACTGGCTCTCCAAGATTCCCAAAGCTCCCAGATTGTGAGAGGGCAGTTCTCGGGTGACACACTGCAGAATCAGGCTCCGTCCTCTGTGGTTCCAGAGTGCATCACCCGAGAACCACCGCAGCCAAGTCTCCGCAACTCAGTAGCTCCTGTATTGAACGTCTGCTCCTAATGGTCATTGCACATCATAGCTATTGGCTGGATGGTCAGACGGTTGCTTAGCCTTTTATATATATAAAGATAGTACTGGAATTCCTAGTCACCCCAATCAGACAAGAAGAAATAAAAAGCATTCAAATTAAAAGGAAGAAAGAAAAAAAAAACTATATATTTTTCCAGATAACATGATACTATATGTATAGATCCCTATAGATTCCACACAAAAACAAACAAACAAACAAAAAAACAAAAAAAAACCACCAAAAACAAAAAAAACAAAAACACTATTGGAACTGATAAATGAATTCAGAAAAGTAGGGGTATACAAAATAAGTATCCAGAAATCATTTGCATTTTTATACACCAATATTAATCTATCAGAAAGGGAAACTAAAATAAAAAATCATTCTACAATTGCATAAAAAATAAAGTACCTAGGAATAAATTGAACCAATGATATATAAGGACTGTACTTGGAAAATTATAAGATAATGAAGAAGGAAATAGAATAAATACAAATACATGGAATCATATATCATGTTCATGGATAGGAAGAATTAAAATGTCCATACAACCTTAAGGAATCTTTAGATTCTACATAATTTCTATCAAGAAATTGATAGCATATTTCACAAAACTAGACTAAATATTGCAAAAATGTATATGGAACCACAAAAAGCTACAGCAATATTGAGAAAAAAAGAACAAAGTTGGAAGAATCACTTCACTTGATAAACTATACTGCAAGACCACGGTGATCAAAATACCATGGTACTGGCGTAAAAACAAACTTATAGATCAAAGGAACAGAGTCCAGCAATAAATTAATATTTGATAAAGGAGGCAAGAACATACAATGGGCTAAAGATAGTCTACCTAATAAATGGTGTTGGAAAAAATGGACATATACATGCAAAAAATGAAATTAGACCACCTCCTTACACCAATAAATTATAAGAATAAACTCTAAATTGATTAAATATTTAAATGTTAGACTTAAAACCATAAAAATACTAGAAGAAAACATAGGCAATAAAATCTCAGACATTTCTTGTAGCAATATATTTTGTGATAGAACTCCTCAGGAGAAGGAAACAAAAGAAAAATAAGAAAATGGGACTACATTAAACTAAAAAGTTCTTGCACAGCAAAGGGAATTATCAACAAAATGAAAAATGAGCCAACTGATTGGAAGATACATTTGATAAAGATTAATATCTAAAATTTATAATAAAATTTCAAAACTCAATACCAAAAAAATCAATTTAAAAATGGGCAAAGGACTTGAATAGACATTTCTTCAAACAGGACACACAGATGGCCAATAAACACACTGTTATTGGACAAAATAAGATTCTTTTATGGTTTTGCAGGAAATGCATTTCCAAGATATCCACATAGGAGGATGAAGTATAGTGGAAAGATTTAATGACGGGAAAACAAAGGAATGACCCCAGGTGCCAGATGTATCATCCATGACCAGGTGGCTCAGCTCCCTCTTGCTGTGGTAGAAGCCCAGCCTCTGGGGTCACAGGTCTACTCACTCATGTTATCACACCCAGGAGGGCCAGGACCCAGAGATGCAGAACTTCTCTGTATCTCATTTTCACATCTGCTGACTCTCAACGCTCAATGGCTCCAGGCCACGACCATTGCTACACTTTGTCCTACATGGCTGCCATAGTCAGGCCCACAAAGCTGCTACAGAGAGAGAGGCATTAAGCAAATTCAGACATTTGTTAAGCTTGATTATATTACCTTGAGCTCAGGAGAATAAGCTTTCTTTCAAACTACCCAATCTCTTTCTTGATTCTTCCCAGGGCTGTGCTGTGCCCTCTCCCTATCCAATCCCTTTTCCAGATGTCTGGGTTCTCTGCCTTTATCTTTTCTGATCTTTTTCCCAAGCTAGACTACTCCTCTTTATGGTTGCCATTTTGGTTCCTACTGTCCATCTGTCAATGTTTTGCTTCATCACTTGGCTTCTAATGCAAGTGCACTTAGTAAGAAGGACCTTCCTCTGTGCCATCATGGTTTTTATTGCACATGGGCCCAGCAAAGGAGTTTTCCCCTTGCTGGTTCTTCCTCCTACTGGTAGTCGGTGGGAACTGGAACAGAGTGGTTACTCCCTGGGGAGGTTGGAAAGCCATATTTTCCTGCCCAATTGTGGATTACCATTCCTTTTATGGAAGATATGGCTGTCTCCTGGGGTATCTGTGAAGCTGTAGTTTCCTAGTTAATCAGGCTTAATTAGATGACTGGCTCCCTTTTCTTTCATTAATGTCTAACTTTCTACACTAACAATATGAAAATATGATCCTCATCACTAATCAGAGAAATGCAAATTAAAACAACAATGAGATATCAACTCACATTTGTCAGAATGGCTATCATCAATAAATCAGCAAATGACAATTGTTGCTGAAGATGTGGAAAAAAGAGAACTCTCATGCACTGTCAGTGGGAATGCAGATTGGTGCAGCCACTGTAGAAAGCAGTATGGAGTCAATTCAAACAAAAATTGAACTGCCTTTATGACAGTTCTATTCCACTTCTGAGAATATATCTAAAGAAACTTTAAACACGAATTTAAAAAAATATATGCACCCTTATATTCATTGCAGTGTGATTACAATAGTCAAGTTTTGGAAGCAACTCAAGTGTCCATCAGTAGATAAGTAGATAAAAAAGCTGTGATACATTTACAGAATGGAATACTACTTAGCCACAAAAAAGTAGAAAAATCTTACCTTTTGCAGCAGTATAGATGAACTTGGAGTGCACTATGCTAAGTGAAATAATTCAGTCAGAAAAAGATAAGTACTATATGATTTCACTAATATGTGGAATCTAAGGAACAAAATAAACTAACAAACAAAACAGAAACAGACTCATAAATACAGAGAACAGATTGAAAGCTGTCACAGGAGAGAAGGGTTAGAGTACTGGGTTAAAAGGTGAGGGTATTAGCAAAAAAACAAATAAACAAACAAAAAAAAACCTCACAGATAGAGGCAACAGTATGGTGATTACCAGAGGAAAATAGGAATGAGGAGAGGGAGAAGAAGGAAAAGAGAGCATAAATAGTGATGGAAGGAGACTTGACTTGTCATTATATAGATAATGCATTTTAGAATTGTATATCTGAAATCTATATAATTTTATTAACTAATATCACCCCAATAAATTCAATTAAAATAATTAAACTAAAAATATATGTCCACAAAAAGTTTTATTAGATATTATTTATAACTTTATTAATAAGAGCCAAACATAGGAAAGAATCCAAATCTCTAACAATAGGAAAATATATATACAAAATATATTAAAGTCAAAATATCAGATGCTTCAGAACATGAAAGGGATAGAGTACTGATACACACAACAGAGTAGATAAATTTCAATCTCTCTGGTCTGATAAAAAGAAATACTAGACCCAAAAGAATATATACTGCATGAGTCCCTTTACATGAAGTTGGATAAAGGGTACTACTAATCTAATATAATCTACACTAATATCAGAGAAAGATGCTAATTGATCGTACCTCTGTCATACCAACCAGCCAATCAGGAGTGAATATGCAAATTAATCTAACAAAGATGACAGGTTAATTTGCATATGCAGTTGCCAAATGGCTGGGGGTGGGGTGGCGCCAAGCGGTCTGGGTCCTAGATGGGCACCAGGCCCTGCCTGCAGGGTCCCAGGTTTGTCAGGGGTTGGAGGAGGTGGGGCAGGCAGCACCAGGCCCTACCTGAAGGGTCCCGAGTCCAAGAGTGGCTAAGGGGGCCCCCTTGCAGTCAGCACACAGTAGGGTCCACTTTGCCTTGGCCAGAGGCAACCAGGGAGAGCTGAGTGGAGCCAGGGCTGCAGGGAGCTACAGAGGGGCAGGGCTACTGGAGCCAAGTTTCAGCGAACTGCAGGAGGCAGGCGGTACAAGAGGCGCAGAGCTGCACCAAGGTGGCATGCACCCGAGGGGGCTCGAGCCAGGGCATGGGGAAGGCAGGTAAGGATCTGCCTCACCTGAGAAGAGCGAGGTTCTGCGGTGGCCCCAAGATGCAGAAAATAAGAGGTGATGACTGCCAGTGTGGAAGGACAGGGACCTACAGCTCTGAGGTGGGAGTTAAGGGGCGGTGCCACCTCAGTGGATGGGCACCGCACTACCAGATACCCCGCTGCGATGGTTTGGTGAAGCTCCCAGCGCTAATAGCTTTGCTGCAGCCTGTGCACTTGAGATGTTGTGACTCCTGCTCCCACCTTGGTCCAAAAGCAAGCCCGTGCCCACCTTGCCCCACTGTGGTGCATGCCTGCACAGTGAGTGTGAAGCCTACCACCTGTCCCTCACAAGGGGAGGGGGGGCAGTAAAGAATGGGAGTGGGGTGGGGAAAGGAAAAAATGTGGAGTCTCCATGATGAAGAGGTGCTTGAGCATGAGGCTCAGAAGGCTCACAGGGAGGTTTGTTCTGTTTGCCCTGTGGCTGTCCTCAGGAAAGGCAGAGAACGCAGTTGTGAGGGCTCCCTGTGTGCTGAGTCCAGTTCCACAGCCACTGGAATTGGCCTCAGTTTCCTGGTCTGTAAAATGGATTAAGTGTGTCCCAGTGCCTTCTCTGAGCTTTGAGAGCCAATTCAGATACTATATAAGGAAAATGAGGGAAGAAGTGAGAAAGAAAAGGAAGGGCAAGCAGCACAAAAGATTGGAAGGAACC
Source organism: Antrozous pallidus (assembly GCA_027563665.1). NCBI lineage: Eukaryota > Metazoa > Chordata > Mammalia > Chiroptera > Vespertilionidae > Antrozous > Antrozous pallidus. The sequence goes on from CM050513.1 coordinate 30,773,050, forward strand.
TGTAAACCTATTGTCACTTAAGTAGGGAATATGGTCAATAGTGTTGTACTGACGGTATGATGCCAGGTGGGGACTGGAAACATCGGGGAACACTCTGTAAAGTATATGATTGTCTAACCAACCATTATTCTGTAACTAATATAAAACCTGAAACCAATACAAAATAATATTGAATGTAAAGAAATGAAAATAAGAAATTTTTATAAATTTCATCAAAGTTTAAATACAGGCTGTAAATGCAGGAAGGGGGAGAATAAAAATATTGTTTTTCATTTTACCACTTTATTCTCTTTCCAGTACATGAAAAAGACAGTTGTCTTTATATGATGCTTTTATACTTTTTAAAGTCATTATCTCATTTGATGTTTAGAGCGACTTAAAGACAAGATAATTATTCCCTCCACTATTCATAGAAAGGAAATCTTGGTGTCTGGCCCCAATGATTCAACTGCCAAGACCTTATTGTAAAGCAGGGTTAGTGAAAATTTCTGTAAATGATTATATCTATACTAATAAAAGCCTTGGGGGTGATCAGGCCATTAGGGGAGGGCAGTTGAGGGCAATCAGGCTGGCAGGCAGGTGAGCAGTTAGGAGCCAATGGTCCCAGATTCTGAGTGGGATGTCCAACTGCCAGTTTAGGCCCAATCCTTCAGGCCTAACAGACAGACATCCCCTGAAGGGTCTGAGATTGGAGATGGTGCAGTCTGGGCTAAGGGACTCCCCCCAACCCCCATGCATGAATTTCGTGCACCAAGTCACTATTAATATAATAATAGTGGAAATGATGCTTATGGGGTTTTGAGATTGACTGAAAGAACACACAGTTATGAGTTTTTATTGGTGACTGAGGCTAATATGACTGTGAGACAATGGTAAGACTCATTATAGAAATCTTTTTACTTGGTGCTTATATTCTTGCAAACAGCTACTCTATCCTGTGATGCAGAGGCTGACACCTGAGCAAGCCTTAGCTATTAACGACCTTAGTGAGCTGATCCTGAAATTTAAAGCACTGATTTTACACAGGTGGTGGAACAGCCTGGGTAACCTGGAGAAAGTACAAACAGAAGAGTTTGATGCAAGAGATCTTGGGAAACAGTGGATGAATCTTAAGTTTTCATTTCTTATTCACATGGAAAATTCATTTCTCTACTAAGCATTTGGTGTTGAATTCTAAGTTCTTACATAAGGCATTCTCATTTTTTCACTTTCCTAACTTTGAACCTGTTTTCACTTTTAATATTGTTAGCACATACTTACAAGTCTTGGGTATGTATAAATTAATCCCCTAGGACCATACAAAAGGAGTTAACTATACATTTAAACAAAAGTGGTCTTGTGCTAAGTGCTAATGTAATTGTAGTTTTGTTACACAATGAAAGCTATATTATATTAAAAACAATTCAAAATAGTAAAAATTCAAACAATATGATATATTACTGTGTAGCTATAAAATAGGGAATGGTTTCTTGGCTACTCATTCTCTGTTTATTTCATCTTCAGAGCTTCAGGGTTCCTATTAATCCTTAGGTAGAAATAGTCCAGAAATTATTTCCAAGTGAATCAAGAAACTGGAGCTTTATAGTATAGTGGACAGGACACATTGTCTCAAGGAATATTGAATCATCTGTCAACGAATAATTTAATTTCTGTATTTTGCAGGGACAATGGGGGATGAGACTCATTATAAGCAGCACATTATATGTGCTAATACTTGTCCTAGATAATTTAACATTATTATGTAATAAAATCATCACAACAATTCCAGATTTTATAGTCCTGTTTTCATAGTTAACTGAGATTTGGGCATTTTGAAGGTTGTCCAATTTCAACTAGCTTCTGCAAATCCTAGTCTAATTCTTGCACTTTTTATTTGTGCACATTTAGAATAATTCTGAAGACCTGTTAGAATATTACAAACAGAAATGATTACAACACTTTAATGTGTATTTTACTTTAAAGTTTGTAAAATGTGTTTTTATATATATATTATCTCATGTTATCCTAAAATGATTCTTTTTTTTTGTATGCAATTTGATAAAGCTTTTTGGGAAGAATGATGCACTGGAAGAATCTTTCTGATGTCTCCTCAATAGGGTTAGATTACTGTAATTAGGTTTATTTGAGAGACAGAAAATAAAAGCAGGGTTTTAGAGCTTAGTTAAGGAAACACACTCCAAAATATTTGAGTAATATGTCCTGAACACCTGGTTGTTTTCTATAGCTACACAGAATCAGAGATAACTCAATAATTCAATTTCCAGGCACATCATTTCACTCCTACTTCTAGCTCAGTTAATTACAGTATTGATGGGGAACTCTGGCTGTTCCAAAGAGACAGACGTATGTGTTAAAAATCACAAATATTACAGTGAGTCATGACCTGATTTCTAATGTGGATTAAGTCATCGTAGGGGTAAACTATTGAATTTCAAGTATACTACCTTTCTACCACATTAATGTTGAAAACAAAGCATTTTTATTCTGAAATATTAAACTCTCCATGGAAGTTGATAAACTAATAGAGAGCCCTATATACTTTTGATCTATCTTTCCTTAATATTACCATTTTACAGCACTATGATATAATTCTCAAAATCAGGATATTTGTACAATACTACTAACTATGACTTATACTCATATTTCACCTGTTTAATTTTAAATTGTATTTATATTAATTTATATTTCTAGTCGTTTATATATTCTTGATGCTTTCTTAGAAGTTTTAACTTATGCTCTTGCTGATGTTTTAAGAGGGGTAAATCTTTATTTTGACATTCACAGATTTAGAGTGAAACAGAAAACATCCTTCTAGGAGTAAGAGAAAATTATATGAAATATCATAAGGGGAAAAAAATATATCTTGTCTTCCCTTTTATAAACATAGCTAATACACAAGCATTTTTCTTTAGTCTGGATCACTCTATTAAAAATAATAAGAAAAATAAAATCTACATTGAATATAATATAGTTTACAAGCAATGAAATATATTAAACATAAAATATATACCTATAGTATAATGTAAAAATTCATTAATAATCAAGCAAGAATTTTTTATTGAAATTGAAATACCTAAAAGCTGCTGATAAAGGCACAGGCAATTAGGCAATGAGGCCTGCTTATTTATTATAAGAGAACTTAAGGACAGACATTTGGGAAGGCCAGGTTTTCTTGGCAGTTCTCTGGTTGGAATACATGGGGCAGAAAACACTTAACTGGTGCCAGGAACTTGTGCTATTGCAATTTAAATGCCCAGAATGAACTGTAAAACAACCTTTAGATCATGTTTGTTTTCAAAACTCCTTTTTCTATATTTTGAACTTTTATTTTATTTTTGATTATTATTCTTTTATATTTTTCATTACTATAAACTATTTAATCTGCATAAAGTATAGTATTATAAAATAGTCATTCTTATTGAAGCCATTCAGTTCCCCTCAATATATCTAATAAAATGTAGACCTTTCTGTATACTAAAATATTTTCTTCATTCTGGTACATAGACAAACAATGATTTATTTTTATAAAAATAAGATCCATCAAATCCACATCAAAGTCCTTAGGTCAAGTAACAATAATTTTTAGTAGAAACCATTTACATATACTTTATTCATCTACAAAACTACTTTATTCATCAATAAACTAAATGACTTTTTAGTTTTATCCACTCAGTATTACTTTACATTTTATTCTAACTTGAAGAAAGTTCTTTTTCTAAACTAGAAAAAAATAATTCTTATAAAGTGTACACTACATGATAGAAATTATTCTAAGTATTTTGCATAAATTTAATCACTGTAAAATTGCTTATGTATTATGTTCTCATTTTTTAATATGAAGAAACTTAGGCAATAGAGATTAAAGAAAGAATGTTCGTGTTGCTTAAAAGATTGGATGGTGACTTTTATGAAGTTTTCATCTCTAAAATTCTGCAATGTTGATAAAAAATTAACAACTATAAATAAAGGCTCTAAGGGTTACTAAATGGCACTAAACTCTTATCTTGTTAGAAACATATCATCAATTACACTTACTAATTTACTTGCAAGAATTTGGAATTAGTTCTAGTCCAGCAGTTACCAACCTTTCGGACCTCATGGACCACCAAGTGGTCTGCGGACCACTGGTTGGTGACCACTGCTTCAGAGGTTTCCTTAAGGTCTACTTTTGGGGAATGTGATTTTTGGTAAAAGTAGTGTTTATAATAACATCTTATAGAATTACGGAAAGGGATCTGGTATCTTAAACTATTAAGATCATAGAGTAGAAAAAGTAGACTTTAAATGTCCACACACTGAAAGTATTTATAGATTCAATGCAATCCTTATCAAAATTCCCAGTGACATTTTTAACAGAAAAAAAAGCTAAAATTTGCATGGAACCATAGAAGAACTCAAATAGCCAAAGCTCTCTTGAGAAAGAACAAAGTTAGAGGCATCACACATTGTGATTTCAAACTATGCCACAAAGCTATCAAACCTTGGTTCTTGAACATTACTCAGCTCAAACAATTCTGATCTTGATTAAGTTGTTCATGGAAAAATGTCTTGGATGTCAATTGTTGAACAAAATTTTGGTTATTGCCCACATGAATTCGTGTTGATATATGTATAATCAGTCAGCAGTCTCTCAGGTGACAAACAAAGGAAATAATGCCCTAGTATGAGTCAGTTTACCACAAAATCTCATGTTGTAAATATCTCAGGAAATTGTGCTGTGAACATTTTTGTGTTCTTATATACTGTATATAAGAACAATTAAAACAAGGAATCATTTGACAATCTGGAGTGGATTAATTCAATTTACATTATTTTTAATGGGAAAAAATGATCAGAAGCAAAAATTGCTTCTCAAACAAGCTTCTAAAATGAATTATTTTCAAGAACTGAGGTTCCACTGTAATTAAAACTGTATGATACTGGCAAAAATAAATAAACATATAGACCAAGGAATTAAAACTGACAATCCAGAAAGAAACCTCCATATTATAGTCAAAAGGCAAAAGGAACCAGGAATATACAATCAGGAAATGAAATTCTCTTTAAGAAATAGTGTTGGGAAAACTGGGTAACCACATGCAGAAAAAATGAATTCAGAACTTTATTTTATACAACTTAGGAAAACTAATTCAAAATGATTTAAAAGAATTAAACATAAAGTCTGACACTGTAAACTGAAAAGAAAACATAGGGGAAATGCTCCTTAACATTGGTCTTGACAGAAAATTTTTTTTATTGTTTAAAGTATTACAAATAGCAGTACATACATTACTTTTTTCCCTCCATGGACCTCCCCTTGGCCTTCCATAACCTCCCCCCCCCCCCCGGCACATGCCCTCAGCTGTCTCCCCCACAATGTCTTGTATCCTTTGGTTATGCTTATACCCATGCATAGAAGTCCTTCAGTTGACCTCTTACAGCCCCTGCCCCACAACCTCACCTTCCTTCCCACTGTAGTTTGGCAGTCTGTTTAATGCTTCTTTGCCTCTGTATCTATTTCCCCCCCATTTCTTTTCTTTAAAAAATCTTGCATCTGCATACTAGAAATAAACATATAAGAACAAAAAATGTTGGAGTCTCAATTTCAATGTTCAACAATTCTGAGTCCCAGTTTCAATGTCAAATAGTTCCTTGTGTGTACTTGTCAGCAATGATATCTGGATGGTGGACAAATGGTGGCAATGCAGGTCCCACCCTCTCTGGTTTGGTCCTGGGCAGCCTGCAGCGATGCACAGCTGCTGACTGCTATCAGGGCAAGGTGTAATCTGGACTGCTTCTCCTCTTGTCTTCCTGGTTGGAGCAGATCTATTAATTTCTCTTTGTTGCAGAAATCCATGTGGTCTATATACAAACATATTCTTGACCAAAAGTTAATAAAGGAATCTTTTCTATAAATTTAACTTGGGATCCTTTTTATTTTTGCCCAAATGATTTTCCTTTGGCTTATTTTGACATCATGTGTGTTTTTCATGGGTGTCTTGCTATTAATATTACAAACGGAAATTAATTTAACAGAAAATTTTTTAAGGTTATGACACCAAAGGTACAGGCAATAAGAGCAAAAATAAACAAGTGGTACTACATTACACTAAAAATTCTGCACAATAAAAGAATCAACCATATAAACAAGGCAACATGGATGTTGGAAAATACTTGAAAAACATATATCTGATAAGGGATTGTAGTACCCTGTTAATAGGATAAGGGATTGCAGGACCCTGTTAAGTGTACACTGTATGCTCAAGGCTAATTAGAGTGTGAAGACCCTATTCAGAGGACACAAGATGGCCAAGGCCACTATGAGTGTGGGAAACTTAATCAGAATGTTCAAAGTTAAGATGCTATATGCAGGTGCCAGGATGTAGCAATCTATACTGAGCAAATGTGTCATTTTATAACCTAAAAGACAGAGGTGACTGTCAAAAAACTTCTTTTGTGTAAGTAATATAAAATATGATACTGACCAGCAAGTAGCTAACTCAGATGATGGTTGGTTCAGCTGTTTGGTGGGGCTGTACATCTAAGGATGGCATTTGTATAACTAGCTCTTATGTAGGAGGCTACTGCTACATAAGATGTGTGGGAAAGATGTATTGTTACCTAGCTGATGTGAAACTGCCTTTATAGGACTTCACTTTATTTTTTTTATTTTTTTATTTTTTTTAATCTTTATTGTTCAGTTTATTAATTACATTGTTTCCCCTTTTTATCACCCTATAGCTCCCCTTCCACCCTGTACCTATCCCACCCTCCACCCTCACCTCCCCCTCCCCACTGTCCTCTCCCATTGTTGCTAGATTTTTGTCCAGTCTCTTGCTGCACTTCCACAACCCTTTTCTCCCCAAGAATTGTCAGTCCATTCCCTCTCTATTTCCATGTCTCTGTTATATTCACCAGTCTATGAAGTTCAACAGCCTATCAATTCACTTGATTTTTATGTTCATTTGCTGATAGATGTGTATTTGTTGTTCATAATTTTCATCTTTACCTTTTTCTTCTTACTCTTCTTAAAGAATATCTTACAGCATTTCATATAATGCTGGTTTGGTGGTGATGAACTCCTTTAGCTTTTTCTTATCTGCGAAGCACTTCATCTGACCTTCAATTCTGAATGATATCTTTGCTGGATAGAGTAATCTTGGTTGTAGATTCTTGCTGTTCATCACTTTGAATATTTCTTGCCACTCCCGTCTGGCCTGCATCGTTTCTGTTGAGAAATCCGCTGACAGTCGTATGGGTGCTCCCTTATAGGTAACCAACTGTTTCTCTCTTGCTGCTTTTAATATTCTCTCTTTGTCTTTTGCTCTTGGCATTTTAACTATGATGTGCCTCGGTGTGGTCCTCTTAGGGATCCGATATATTGGGGTTCGGTGCACTTCTTGGACTCCTAAGTCAATTTCTTTCACCAGGTGTGGGAAGTTTTCAGTCACTATTTCTTCAAATAGGTTTTCATTGTCTTGGCCTCTAGCTTTTTCTGGCACCCCTATAATTCGGATGTTGGTATGCTTGAGGTTGTCCCAGAGGCCCCTTACACTATCTTCAATTTTTTGGATTCTTTTGGTTTCTTGCTTTTTCAGCTGAGTGGATTTTACCTCTTTGTATTTCAAATCTTTAACTTGGTTCTTGGGGTGCTCCAGGACACTTTTAGGTCTTTGTATAATATTTTTTGTTTTAGTCAGTGTATGCTTAATTTCTGGTTGGTCCTTTTTCATATCCTTGAGAGTCTGCTTTATATCCTTGAGGATTTCTTTCATTTCCTTGTAGGACTCATTCATTTCCACGTTGGTCTGATCATTTCCACGTTGGTCTTGATTATTTCTTTGCAGCTCTCATTTATATCATTGAGGGTGTGGTTCATTTTCTTGTAGGACTCATTCATTTCCTTTGTGGTCTTGCTTATTTCCTTATAGGCCTCGATCTTTTGTTGGAGCCTCTTGAAAAACCCTATAACCGTGGTTCTGAATTCCATGTCCAGTCGGTTTTTTTCCTCCATTTCTTTCACATCTGATTTCTTTCCATGTTGCTGCATGGTGGCTGCTTCCCTGAGTTGGTCCATTAGCTTTGTGTGGTAGACTTCCTACTAGGGATAGTGGCTCAGCCTCCCCGGTTACCTGAGGTGGATATGGGCTGCACAGTCAGGCTGAAGTTAAGCTCAGTTAATCGTTGTTAGCACTTGGAGGGTTGACCTCCAGGCCTATTGTCTGTGAAGCTCATCTGTGCTCAGGTTGGGTGGGCGGAGTCTCCGGGCCAAGCAGACAGTGTTAGCTCTGCCCTCTGCGGCCCTGGGGACTCTGTGCCGGGGGCAATGGCCGCCAGCACCTCTGAGAGAGAGCCGCTGCGGAGCTCCACTGGCTGCCGGCTGTCCAGGAATTCAGACTTTCCCAAAATGAGTCTGCATGCACAATGTCTCACCCAGGATCGTAAAACAAAGCGGTCTGACGGTTTTCTGAATGAGAGGCAAGTCGCGGTGTGCTCTCTGCGCCGTCACACAGCCGAGCTGTTCGCGCGAGCTGCCTTCTCCACAAGCCGGGAGACCCCTGCAGCACCCGAGCTTCGGCGTGCCCTCCCACTGTCCAGTTTTCACCCCGTGTGATAGTGGGTTCTCTGGACTTCGCCCAGAGCTGGAGACTCAGTCCAGTGGGACGCCTTTGTCTCCCCATATGAGAAAACTGGCTGGTTTTCAGCCGCCCGCCCTCTCCGCGGCGCGCACTCCAAACCTCTCTCCACGCGAATCTTTCAACGCTGTTCGCCGCCGCTCCTCCGAGTCACAGTGTCTTATTTTCACTTTTATTTGTGGAATTTTCACTCGGCGAGCTTTCTGGTGATTCTGGAAGGTGTTTGTTCTTTCGTTAAGTTGTAGTATTAAAATTGCTGATTATGACGGCAAGATAGGTGTTCTACCTTTGCCGCCATCTTAGTTCTCCAGGACTTCACTTTAAATAACTATCTTATCTAGTGGATCCTTGTTAGTAATGGCTCCTTGGCCACTGGCTCCTACAATAAAGATTCTCTCATATACCCACAATTTTTCATGGCTTCACTGTCTATTGCCCAGCATCCAAGAAGGTCCAGCCCTTGGCAGAGGGCTTGGACCCAACAGCTGGTGTGGTGAATCAGGATAAAGGAACTGAGTTCACATACTTGGCACTGTGAGTAGGATTCAGGTTGGAAGGTGAGGGTGGGCCCCTTGCAAAGGTGCCCACAGCAATCATTGTTCACTGTGTGGGGGCACGAGGCACAGAGGACTTGAAAACACAGAGATGTAGAAGCAGCTGAGTGGCAGCCATGGCTGTTTGCCATGCCCTAGCCTAGGTACTCCCTGAGATCCTGCCACACACAATCTGCAAACCCGCCTGAGCTGTGTGCAGAAACATTTGCATATAAATGGCCTGTACTACTGCAGCTTAACCTAAACTGTAGCTCTGGTCAGACCAGAAGAAATTTGCAGACCTCACTATAACTCCTTCTGGGTCACCTCAGACAGTGGCTGACCTGCACCCCATTGGAGATCCAGAAGCTAGTGTATCTAGAGGTCAGTGTGAGGTGACACCAGAATTCAACTACTCACATCCATAAGTGACACATTCAAGAGGCAGACTCGGTGAGCACCAAAGCCTCACTCAAGCAAGTCCTGCTCCATAGGCATGTCTCCAGTACAGCAGTTCTTCCACTCCATCAACACAGGGAAGCAGCAAAATGCAGAGACAAAGAAGCATGTCATGAATGAAAGAAATGGAGGAAAGCAGACTATCAGACATAAAGTTCAGGACCACATTTATAAGGTTACTCAAGAATCTTCTAAAAACCACTGAGAAACTTGATGAAACCTCCAAGGAGCTTAGTGAGAACTTCAAAGACCTTAATGAGAATGCCAAAAAAAAAAAAAATGGGAAAGGACCAGACAGAAATTAAGTATTCATTGTCTGAAATAAATAATATACAGAAATTCAATGGTAGATGAAAGGACTCCAAGAATCAAACCAAAGATCTGAAATGTGAGGATACAAAAAATACCCAACCAGAAAAACAAAAAGAAAAAAGAATCCAAAAATATGAAGATAGTGTAAGGAGCCTCTGGGACAACTTTAAGCATACCAACATCCGAATTATTGGGGTGCCAGAAGAAGAGAGAGAGCAAAATATTGAAAACCTATTAGAAAAAATAATGACAGAAATTTCCCCTACCTGGTGAAAGAAATAGACTTACAAGTCCAGGAAGTGCACAGAACCCCAAACAAGAGGAATCCAAAGAGGACTACACCAAGAGACATCATAATTAAAATGCCAAGGGCAAAAGACAAAGAGAGAATCTTGAAAGCAGCAAGAGAAAAACAATTGGTTATTTACAAGGGAGTACCCATACGACTGTCAGCTGATTTCTCAACATAAACTATGCAGGCCAGATGGAAGTGGAGAGAAAAATTCAAAGTGATGAATAGCAAGAACCTACAAGAAAGATTACTCTACCCAGCAAGGCTATCATTCAGGATTGAAGGACAGATAAAGAGCTTCACAGAAAAGAAAAACTAAAGGAGTTCATCAGGACCAAACCAGGATTATATGAAATGCAGAAGGGTATTCTCTAAGAGGAAGAAGACGAAAAAGGTAAAGATAAAAACTATGAACAACAAAATGACAACAAATACATACCTACCAAAAAGTGAATCTAAAAATCAAGTGAATAAAAAATCTGATGAACAGAATGGACTGATGAATATAACAGAATCAGAGATATAGAAAAGGAGTGGACTGACAATTCTCAGGGGGAAGAGGGTGTCAGGGTTGTGGGAAGAGATTGGACAAAAATCTTACACCTATGGATCTTTGAAGACAGTGGCAGGGGGTAAGGGCATAGGGTGAGGTGGAGGATTGGGTGGAGGGGAGTTATGGGGGTGGGGGGAAAAAGAGGAACACCTGTAATAATTTGAACAATAAAGATTTATTTAAAAAAATAAAGAACTGTGTGCAGGTTCAAGGAGCCAGTGCTCCCACACTTGGCTTAGTTGGCAGGATGGAGCAGTGGAAGTTCCTGAGAGCATTAATATTCAAAATATATAAAGAACTTATACATTTCAATAACAAAGAAGCAATCATAAAAATGCATAAATCAATTAGATATTTTTCTAAAGAAGACATACAAATGGCCACCAGGTACATGAAAAGGTGTTCAATATTATTAATCATCAAGGAAATGCAAATGAAAACCTCCATGAGGCATTACCTCACACCTGTTAGAATGGCTTTCATCAAGAGGACAGGAGATAACAAGTATTGGTCAGAATGTATGGAAAAGAAAGCCCTGGAATACTGTTGGTGGGAATGCAATTGGTACAGCTAGCATGGACTATAGTATGGAGGTTCCTCAAAAATTTGCAAATAGAACTATCATATTATCTAGCAGCCCCACTTCTTGCTTTATATCCAAAGAAAATGGAAACAGCACATGGAAGAGATAATGAGGAGAAAGAGTGGGGGCTACCTGTGGGGGGGCAAGAGAGGCTAGCAATCTGAATCTGTGTCAGGGACTGGTGTCCTAGTGCACATTCTTATTAGCCTAGAATTAAGTCACTGCTCCTTCCTTAGCCAAGAATCTGTTTTCCTAAATATTCCCAGTTTACAAGGGCCACAAACCAAGAATTTAACAGCTTAGCCAGAGGGGAGGTCACTAGTACCAACCAGGCCAGGTCTTTAGCTGTAATCTTACTTCCTCATTCTAATGAACTTTAATAGGGCTTCAAAGGCCCAGAAGTAAGGAAGCAAAGAATTCAGAACTATATATAAGGAGTAATGTCATTGTATAAGTTTGTCAGGCTTTGGGTCGTTGAATCCCCTGAGCCAGCAGCACTGCTTTAAATAAGGTTGTTTTTCCTGAATCTCTGAGTACTCTTTGAGTATTTTCCATTCGCCTGGTAAATTCTGCAACAATATCTGCACACCTATGTTCATTGCAGCCTTATTCGCAATAGTAAAGATATAGAAACAACCTAAAAGTTCACCAGTGGATGAAAGGATAAGGATCATGTAATTCTCTCCCCCCCCCCTCTCTCTCACACACACACACACACACACACACACACATACACACACATATATATATACACACGAGAATATTATTAAACCATGAGAAAGAAGTTTCTCATGGTTTAATCCTGCTGTTTGAAATAACATGAATGGGCCTTGAGGGCATTACATTAAGTAAAATAAGTCAGACAGAGAAAGACAAATACTGTATGATTCCACTTTTACATGAAATCTAAAAAATTCAAACTCATACAAGTGGAGAATAAAATAGAAATTACCAGGGGCTGTGGCATGAGGAAATGAAAAAGTATTGGTAAAGGGAACAAACTTCCAGTTAGAAGATTAATAAGTTCTGGGGATCAAGTATATAGCATCGTAAACACAGTTAACAAAACTGTATTGTATACTTGGAAGCTGTTAAAGAGTATATCTCTAAAGTTCTCACCACAAAAATAGACATAGGATTAGGTGTTATCTAAAGCTATGTTGATAATTATATTAAAACTAGTGGCTCGATGCATAAAATTTGTGTACATTAAAAGGGGATTAATTCGGGGGAAGTAATTTAATATTGCTATTTGCCCTTTCTCTATAATAGAAGTGTCAGAGATGAAAGAAAATTAGTAAAATGTGTATGAACACCTTCCTCCAGTCAGAGTCTGGGGCACACCATGGGATCCAGTCAAGTCCCCGCCCACCCACATGTGCCTCAAAATCACATGAGACCCAGTCCCAGGTGCCTCCCCTTCCATTGGGCTAGATCCACATCTGGCTAGTCCCACCCTTGTCAAGCCCCCTAAGCAGGGGAGCTCGGCCTGAGTTCCCCTAATGCAGCACTGGGGGTGCACCTTGATATTCCCCATCAAGCCCTGCTGGGTGAGAAGCATGTCCTGAGGTCCCCTGTCAAGCCCTGCCAGGCAGAGGGGTGCAGCGTCAGGTCCCCAGGCCCAGTGCTGGGGCGGGGTGTGTGGCCTGAGTTCCCCCGACCTGGTGCTGGGGTCAGATGTGCGGCTTGAAGTAGCTTGTCAAGCCCAGCCATACAGGAGCATTCAGCCTGAGGTAGCCTGTCAAGCCCCTCAGAGGTGGGGGAGGGTGTAGCCTCAGGTCCCTGATGATTGCTCCTTAAGGCTCCTTTTGAGAACTTGGCCTCAGCTGTGGGTGCAGCCATCTTTGTGATGGATGAGGTCAATTAGCATATTCCCTCTTTATTAGATAGGATATGGAAGTGCATTAAATTAACAAATTATACCTAAAACGTACACAATTTTGGATACATTTTTGGATACTTGGATAGTGTTGCCAACCCCTCAATCATATCTCAGTAAAACTAGAATAAAAAAGAAAATACACATCTTATAAATACTAGATGATTTGTTTTTACTATACTAAAACAATCAAATAAAAGTTATAAAATTAATATGTTCATAATAATTAAATATTAAGTAAAGCACATACCTGCGGAAAGAAGGAATGCTCAAAGGAGAGTACAAATTGGCATCATTTCTCTTAAGGGTTTTTATCTGTTTTCTAAAGGTGGAAGTTTTAGGAGTTCTCAGGGAAGCATTTCAATAGAATGCTCAACAGCTTTCCAGGTGTGTTCTTTTATATGCTGATGCATCAATGTGAGTGTATGGGGGGATTTGGGATCATTCTCTGATTAACTTCAGTGTTTTACTTTTATCTTGGATTTTTCCATCTCTTATTTTTTTTTTTCCTATTATTTATTTCTGTTCTGCAGATTGGTTGGCATTAATGGCATTTACTGGGTCTCTGTTACCTCCTTGGCTAGGGTGATTTAAGCTACTTGCAGTCTAGTTGGGGAGGACAGGCATAAAAAATTTGCTCCTTGGTTAGTGAAAATAAGATCTTGGGATTTATTAGCAGACTGTTGATTGCTCTGTCTTATTTAGCTATCTGTATCAGTTTCCCTCATTCCACTTGCAGAGGAATTTCTTAGCTTGTTATTTTCCTGCCTTAGATTCAAATTGGCATTTAGTCACCATGAAAAAAAGCATATATTTATAATTCATCTTAAAATCTAGAAACTTAGAAAAGTGGAGGAAATTCTCTGCTTTGTGATATTCCCTTCAGTCTTACCTATTATGATTGACTGTATAATCCTCTTTAGAGTTTAAATATTTTAACTTGGTTTATAATTTTTACTTTTACAGAAATGTTGTGGAGAGAGGTACATTTCAAGAAAATACTGTTTTGCTTGTGGAAGGAGTTTCTACATAAGAAACTCAGGTGATCTTGTACAAAGGAATGCCTCAAGAAACATTATCCTGTGTTATAATGACTTGAGCAAGATACTTTTTTTAGAATTTTTTTTTAAATTTAGGGAAAGGCTTTATCGAATAGACTATATAAATCAGCCTGAATAGAATTTAACTTATCTCTAACTGGGATAAAAAAAGCAACAATTGCCTTCTCTATCTTCCCATGTAATATCCAATATTCTAATAAGCAGTTCCAGAGTAATATTTCAAACCAGGATTTTGGAAACAAGAGGTGCTGTGATGCCTTTAGAATTAAAAAAAAAAAAAGTTTGTAAATTGGTTGCATAATATTCCCTATTTTACTCTTTGCTTTCTCATCTAAAACAATTTCCTATTTTTATTCACTGACATTTTGCAGTTTTAATCTTGAAGATTATTTATTCTCCAACATTTTTTCAATCATTACCATGTTGCAAATGTATGTAATGCATAGCTCTAGAACACAAATCTTCAGGAATCATTGTAATAGCCAGCATTTTTATTGCTATGTTACAAAAGTAATGGTCATTTATAATTTTGACTGAAATTTAGTTGCTGGAAAAACCCATGTGAGGACTAAACATAAAAATTCAAGAAGCATTTCCAAGACAGTGTTATTTGGTGGGGAGTTGTGTGCAATAATTTTACAAAGACAGTGTAACTTCTGTAGAAGGTGGAACCGGGAAAAACATTGGACTGTAAATTTAGAGAAACAAGTTTTGTTTTTGGTAACATTACGGGAAAGGGGACCTGGCCCTTGATGGGTCTACCTAGGGCCAGCAGTAGTGTGTGGGTTTTTGTTTCATGCAGGAAAAAATTCACAATATGAGTCCAGGTGAATTTTAGAAGACATTTTATTAAATAAAGCCAGGGACAAGAAAAAGCTGGCGAGTGAGCCTAGGCTGGTCTGCTTTGGCTCAGTAGGAAGTCAGAGAAAAGGCAGCCTTTGTAAAGGCAGGACAGGACTGCAAAGACCATTTTGGACTGTGTGACTTGGCAGCCACCATGTTGGCCGCGTGAAACTTACCTGGGGGCTGCCATCTTAAAATCACAAAGACCAACCCATAAACGCGGATGATGAGGGGGGACAGCAGGAATCAAGGATTTGATTCCACGATAAGACCAGTAGGGAATGTGATAGCCAGACTCAGAGGAGGGAGGAGGATAGGAGAGAAGGAGGTGGTTCTCATGCTCAGACCAGACATCACCACCAAAATCCCCTTTAGCTGTTTGATATTTACTCAGCCCTCCCTTGCCTGAGGACATCCTGCTGCCAGAACACCACACAGCCAGATACCCAGTCAACAAGAGTCACCAGCCTGGGAAGAAAATTTAAAATTTCCTGCTTCCCTGTACTGTAATTGACCTTATGCTACCTTTCTTTGTGTGAAACCAGCCAATCACAAATTGCCAAATCTCCCTGCGTTGGAGATAAAAAGTGCTCGCTGCCGAGGTTCGGGGCTCGCATTGCTCACTGCTGTGACAGTGAAGATGTGGGCCCAGGCTCGAGTTCATTATTAAAGGCTTCTTAAAATTTTGATCTGGCTCCTTGGTGGTTGTCACTTGCTGTTGGTCCATAACACCTTGGGGACAGGTTCAGGGGTTTTGCCCAGGATGAGCTGCTACTGGCCACTGTTGCCCTGGTTTCAAGACTCCTGGGGTCCCATGGCGTTCTGGAGGTGCAGGCCTGTGGGGGAAGGAAGTGGGAAGTGTGGTGATGCTCCAAATCACCTTTTGTTTTGAGGGATTTTAAAGGCAGGGAATTTAGGGGAGGTCCTAGGGGAGAATTTCATAGGATATTCATCAGCTTTATGCTGATACACCAAAATGAGATTTATTCTTTTAACTTCATCTGTCCTTGGGTATGGTTGGCACTATTTGGATTTTTGCTGTCTCTCTTAGTGACTTAAACTATTTATTCTCTGGTTGGAGAGGAGAAATGCTCACCACTTACTCTTGGTTTAGGAAAGGTAGGATTGACTAGATTGCTACAAACTGCTGTTTAACTATCTGTTGCAGTTTCCCTATTTCACTTGTCCGGGCTTACTGGCCTGTTTCGGTTACACTACCGGTGACACTGGACACATTACTACACTATCATATATGTCACATATGACAGGATGTGTTTAGACTCAGAACCTCAAAAACATTTACACTAAAACTTATAATGTCTTTGTTTAATGCTTCATTATTGGACATTTAAAGTATACAATGCTTTTGCACATGAAAGGGAAGAAAGGAAATTCAATCCTGATTTTTGCTATATATTGGTTGATTTGTTTTATCCTCATTGCCAGGTAATTTTTAGAGATGATCATCTTATAACTTTTTCAAGATCACACAGCTAGTAAATTAAGAAAAACTGTCGGTAAGAAATTGGTTCCCAGTTCCATTCTCTTTCTGCTATTTGGCAGTTACTTTGTTTCCCAGCAGAAATTAAAATATGCTTCACTGTTTTTATCCCTGTTAGAGGGATGTGTTTACATATTCAGGAACTAAAAGTCTTTAGTTATTCTTTGCATAATACATTTCTTAAATATTAAGAAAGTATGTGCTTACCAATTAATACTGTTAAATGGTTTGACCTTGGTAAGCATTAACAATTTTACTACATATTGCACTTAAAGTAGTACTTTTGTCATTTTAAGAAAGTAATAGAAATTGCATGAGGGTCTAGTTATAGCCCAGTTGCACAGAAATAATTTCCTAGAATTATTTGATACCAAGTTCTTCTATATTCAGATAATAGCTCAAAAACTAGATATATTTTATAAAAATGTAAGCTTTTTCAAGTTTTAAATAATTATATAGTTGATTTGAGCCTGAAAAAGTTAATGTAGATTAGATATAGCTTCTAAGAAGAATATTATTTTAATTTAGGGAAAAATTTATTATAATTCTAGATGTGAGATTTTTACATCATGCAAGGGAAGATTTGTCCACGAATGTTTCTGATTAAGGTTACTTTATTTGCAGTATGCCATCCTTGTTTCTGTTCTCTGAATCTTGTTAGGAAATTCTTTGGGGGCATGCATCATGTCCTGAAGCATTTAACATTTGTCACCTATTTTCTTAGAACTTGCTTTTCATTTCCTGTGCTGAACAAGCTAGTGAGTTTGCTTTTTGATATATTAAAAATGCACTTCAAGAAAAATGGAGCAAAGAGAGAATTATGGTGCCTGTCAACTTTTATACATTGAAAAAGAAGATTTAAAAAAAAAAAACGTGAGCATGCATACAATTGAACAAAATATATGTTTAATTTCACAACACATCTTTCCAGCAGATATATTTATAGATTTATAGTTCATGACAAATACATTTTTGTGTTGACTACAATGAAGAATGTAATTATTTTGCATTCTTATTGTTTAATATTTTCTTTTAGTCATCTTAATTATTATTCTAAGGCAAGAACAATTAAACAAGTGACATCGTTGTTATATACTTCTAATATATTTAGTTTATTCTTTAGACTGAATATATAAATTTTGCATGTATGCATTTAAATCTCCTAATTCAAGAGAACTCCAAGTCATTTTAATAATAAATTGTTGTTGTTGTTTTTTGGTAAAATCTCGTACTCTCTTAATCTACCCAAATCTAGCAAAATGTTTGGTCATCTATCATCTTTTTTCATACATATTCAATACCCAAAAAAATGAAGAGCTACATAATGAAGTAGTAATATTTACTAGTTTTATTTTGCTGAATAAGAGTAAAATTCAAATTTTGCATTTGGTGCAAAATTAGTTGAATTGCACTGGATATGTTTTCTAAAATAGAACTTTTATAAACTGCTTTTACAAATACATACTTAAATATTTCATTCATTCAACACATTTATTGTGTATTTATTAATGCTGAACCTATTATGCTAGACTTTGGAGATATAATCGATACAATGTATAAGTAAACAGGCAATTAATTGACTGATAATTTATGTGATGGAAGAGAGTACAAGATGCTATAGGAGCCCCTAAAAGCACTCTAATTTTACTTGGGAGTGATCGAGAAGTCAAAGGTGAAGAAATGGTATTTTAGCTAAGACCTGGAGGTTGAAAAAGAAGGAGCAGACAAAGAAGACTTTTATTAGGTGGAATAAACACTCTAAGGGTTTCAGAGTTTCTTGAGATATACTAGTATATCAATGCCTCTATTGATAAATGTCAAATGGGAATTTAACTTGCATAGTGTCGCCAATCCCTCATTTTATGGTTGAGACTCATGGTCTTGGTTACATTTACCTCAAATTCTAGGATAATCTGAATTTTGACCTAAAGCTTTTATGAACATCTATTCTCCTGAAATTTCCCAGTAAATCTTGCTGCATGACTCCTTCAGAAATTTCTCAAAAAACTTTAACAATTTAGATAGTAAGACTACCTATATCTTTAAGAATACATGATACTTAATATAGTAATTTTAAAAAATATATGTGTCCTAGTCAGTATTCTAGCTGGAAAAAAAAAGTGATTAACTGAGTTTGTGAATTATTTTTGTCATCTTAGTAGCTATGTTGCATTAAATAACTTATTATGTGCTCATCAGCCAATATTATTGCTGTTGTTACAATACAAAATACTCAATTATTCACAGTTCAATTTGGTCATGTCACAATGATAGCCATGAAAATAAAATTAGAAAAATAAAGAAAGATGCAAAATATTTTTTGGTTTAATTGCTTAAATTAATTTCAGTAGGGAACATAATGGAGAGGACCAGCATAAGGAAATGAGAGCAATAACCAATGATTGTCTGAAATGTGAAATTTTTCTTATAATTTGAACTTGTTTATTTTGGGAATTAGGTTTGTTTTTCCTAAAGATGAAAATATAAGATTTTTTTAAAATTTGTAATATTTTAGGATATTATAGGGGCATTTTTATGGGGTCCTGAAATATAATAATTTATTCTCACTTTTAAGAAAAAGGCTTTTATTATTGATAAATTTTGTTGAGATCACAAGGGGAAAATCATAATTGATGGTTGAGTCATTTTACTAGAATACAATTATTTCTTTCCACATGCCTACTTTACTGAATACACATTCAGATTTATTAAGATGTCAGAGGGTTGTTGGCTATAATGACCCCACAAATCAGATACTGGGGATATATTCAGGGTATCATACTCTAGAATTTTCCTAGACAACATGTCTGTGAAATTGAACACCAAATATCAAATTAATAGAAAAGCTTCCAGCTCCAAGTGGAGACTAAAGAATAATTGAATTACCACCCATAAAAGCAGTCTTATGAACTATTTAAAAACAGTGAAGGATATTAATTTGTTGTCAATTTTAATAACATAAAGCAATGTGGTATTTATTAGCCCAATGGAAAAAAGTAATAGAAGTTCTAGCCTTTCAATTGCCCTACCACCCACAGAGACTTAGCCAACTGGAAAACTGCTGCTCTTGTTTCTTCAGGCACTGCTTTTTGTCTTCTGCAAGTGCGTTTAATTTTCTTTTACTTCCATATTGAACAGCACTGTGAAAAAATAACAACTTACCAGACTATCTAAAAATGAAAATTCCAGGGATGATGAGAAACATTTTAGTCTGTAACTTCTATTTTTTTTTTAAATCTGGAAAGCTTTATTCTTTCAAAAATAATAATGTGTATTCCAACATAGAAATTTTCAAGTTTTTAACTTGACATCTGGTGACCCAGGATATCATGCACTTTAGCACATATCTCTGAGTTTTTATTTTTCGGTGAAATATCATCATTACCTGTATTAAAATAAGAGAAGAATGTGTAGTGCAGGCCGGCAATTTATACTTCCAGCTTTGGCTATGGTCTGATCTAGAGGCCTGAGGTACATGTGCAGTGAGCAGAGTTCTTATTTTAGCTAGGTAAATCTAAAAGATCACCAGAGAAATTTTTCTAAATTAGAGAAAAATAAGGTCATTAACATCTTCTTTTTAAAACAGTGTTCAGGATGTTAGCTGGTAAGTGCTCTCAGAATTAAGTGGCTAGATACAATTAACTCCTTCCAGTCTAGGTGGGATTAGAAATCTTTGGACCTATTTTACCTGCCATGTATCAACTTATGTTGCTGTGGTCTATATTGTACTTTAAGGGATGCACTAAATCACTTGACCATTAGTGAGTAGAGCCAGTGAAAAGTGGAGAAAATTATACTTTTGAATTGTATACAAAATATATGTGGAGATTAGAGTTTGAGAAATCCTGTCCCAAATTATATGGATATCCTCACTACAGTGATTTTACTCGATTTTTCTTAATTTACAAATATTTATTTTTGGTTTTGCAACACAATCTTTATTTTATAATAAACTTGGCAACAATAAATGCAAAGTAAACAAAAGTCAACGTCCTATGAAATGTCTGCTGCATTTCACTTTTCCTAGAAAGTTCATGATAAACATGTAACCACAAAATGCTGATATTTATTGTGAGATCTGCAGTGATATTACTGAAAACATGAAGACCTAAGACTGCTATAAAATCTTAACAGCTATTTCAAAAGTTAGGAGTTATTTTAAGAATCCAGACTTTAGCAAGTATGTGTAAAATTAACTTTGTGAATATTGTGTTTGCATGTAGTTCAAACTGCTTGCTTTCTTTTCAATTTCTTGTGCAGATACAGAAAGCATCTTATTATTCTAGATCCATTAACAGAAGAATTTCACAAACAGTTAAATAACACAAATTTTATGTGTCATTAGATACTTCAAATTGAATACCAAAAAGGTAATTGTGCCTGGCTAGTGGGGTTCACTTGAACATCGGCCTATGAACCAGGAGGAAAGGGTTTGATTCCCGGCCAGGGTACATGGTTGGGTTACAAGATTGATTCCTAGTTGGGGATATACAGGAGGCAGCCAATCAATGATTCTCTCTCATCATTGATGTTTCTCTCTCTCTCTCTCTCTCTCTCTCTCTCTCTCTCTCTCTCTCTCTCTCTCTCTCTCTTTCTCTGTGAAATCAATAAAAATATATTAAAAAAAATTAATTCTGAGAAATGTGACTTAGTTTCATCCAACTCATGTAATCTAAATTTTTAGTAAACTCATTAGATAAAAAATAAAACATCTGACCATCATTTTGAATGCTAGTATAAACTCAATTAATGTTCAAATTAAAACTTTCTTTCGGGTGACAGTGTGAATGCAAATTTTGGGGAAACACTTCCTGGAGGCAAAACCAGGTTCTTACTAAGAAAATCTAATAAGTATAAATGCAATTGATTGTGATAAACACTTAATGTATAATTGTGTAGAAAACAGCTGTAATATTATACTAATCCAAATAGAAATTGAAGTGTCAGAATACATACAACTATTTTTATACATGCAGAGTGAAAATAACTTCTTTAAAGTGATAGTGGTGTTGAATACCACAACACTTCAGCTACGAAGTAAAGGCTTTCTGAGATATTCCTTTTATCAACTTGATTTTAAACATATATGAGCTTTTGAAATTTAATTTAATTTGTAAATCAAGCTACACATACTGCAATAATTTTTAATTTTTCGTATATCATGCCTTTGCATTTTGTTCACATTATGTTTGAATTTCTTTGAAATCTTTAATCAAAGTATTTAACAAATAGGGCATAAAATAACTTTGGCTTTTAAATTTTTTATTCAATCAAAGTTAATTAAAATAAAATATGCAACCAAAAAACATTAAAATTTATCTTCATAGAAGCAAGAGAGGAATTGAACAAATCAATGATTAGAGCTTACAAAGTGTTTCAGATTTACTTTATTTTTATAAATTTTTGTTAATCCTCACCAGAGGATATTTTTTCCATGGCTTTTTCAAAGAGTAGAAAGGAGGGAGAGAGAGAAAGAAACACTGAAGTGGGAGTCACATGGACCGGTTGCCTCCCGCATGTGCATACTCGTATCAAGGCAGGGAACGAACCAACAACCCAGGTATGTATGTGCCTTTGACAGGAATCAACCCCATGACCCTTTGGTCTCTGGGGAGCCACTCTGCCTACCTGGAAACACTGGCCAGGGGTTGATTTACTTTAATAATTGTGCTATAGAATAGTTCTACTTATATAAGGCTCTTTTAGTTATATTCCCATTTTTAATTTGGCAAGTTTATATTCTGTAAAGAAGGAAATTGAAATGAATCAGCCTTACAATTCCACAGCACCTACAATTAGAAAAACCAATATAAAACATAAATAGAGATACTATTTTATAAACTTTATCTTGGAACAATATTTGTCTAAGAAAGGCATTTAGTGGGCAAAAGTACGGTAACCATAAAAACTGTGGTAAAATGTTGACATGATTTTTTTTAAAGTAATTTAAAGTAAGAAATTTCATTTCTTAGAATTTGCTCTGATTTTGTTAGCTAGCTCAGTACCTATAGAAAAAATGTTTTGTCAATTAAAATATAATCTTCAGAGAGGAGTCAATTAAAGATGTCAATATTTTAAGATGTCAACTCATCCCAATGTGGATTATAAAATGTACAACCATACTATTCTGAACATGTGAAATCCAGGACATTCCAGGATTTCTAAAGGCAATAATGCATATTATACTGTTTTAGTGAGAAGCATTGAAAAACCTATACGTTACCTTTTTATTTTGGAGTATTTTTTATTATAGAGAAAAAGTGCACAACTGATATGGTTACAGCTAAGGGAATTTTCAAAATGTGAATATCCTATGGGTACCAACACCAGATTATAAAGAGAGCATACCAAAAACCCTGGACGCTTCTTCCTGTTCCCTCCCGCTTACTGCACTCTCACCCTCAGGGTAACCTGTACACATTTTTAATGCACAGTATTATGTGCAGGTTTTTTAACTTTATGTAAATGGAATAACTTCCTTAGGCCTTTTCTATTTGATTGATTTAATAAATATCATTCACATTGTTTTGAATATTGGTAAATTTTAATATTTTTGTTCCTGGAGGATACAACATTGTACAACTAAACTGCAATTTACTATTTTGTTTTTAAATTCTCACTTTAGATTATCCTATCTAATAAAAGAGTAATATGCAAGTCCACCATCACTCTGTTAAACCCACAAGCCATGTCCACCAGCCAATCAGCAGTGAGTATGCAAATTAAGTCAACCAAATGGCTGCAGCCATAGAGAGCAGGAGGCTTGTATTTCTTCAGCAATGGAGGAAGTCAAGCTTTCCAAACACCCTGGATGGTCCAAGCCTCCACTCAAGGCTACAAAGTTTCAATTATAGAAGATAAATAAATCCCAACAAAAATGGCTGTGGCCATGGAGCAAGCAGGAGGCTTTGCTCCATTTAAGGCTACAAAGTTTCATTTGTAGAAGATAAATAAATCTCAGATACCAGGGCCTCCGCTTGGGTCACCAGAGGGCATAGCCAGCCTGCAAACCACCACAGGCTCCTCACCCAGGCTGCCCTACACCCCAGTGGAACCTCTAACCTGATCCAAGACACTCTTCAGGGCAAACCAGCTGGCCCCCACCCGTGCACCAGGCCTCTATCCTATCTAATAAAGGAATAATATGCAAATTGACCATCACTCCAACACATAAGATGGCTGCCCCATGTGAACAAAAGGTGGCCGCCACAAGATAGCCAACAGGGGAGGGCATTTGGGAGGGACCAGGCCTGCAGGAGAGGGCAGTTAGGGGTAATCAGGCTGGCAGGGGAGCAGTTAGATATCAATCAGGCTGTTAGGGGAGTGGTGGGGGGTGATCAGGCTGGCAGGAAGAAGCTGTTAGGGGCAATCAGGAAGACAGGCCGAAGAGCAGTTGGGAGCCAGCAGTTCTGGATTGTGAGAAGGATGTCTGGGTGGGATCGGGCCTAAACAGCCAGTTAGACATCCCTCAAAAGGTCCTAGATTGCATAGGGTGCAGGCTGAGCTGAGGGGCGCACCCTCCCTATGCATGAATTTTGTGCACCTGGCCTGTAGTATTTTTATAAAGAGGAAGGGAGAGAGGGAGAGAAACATAGATGTGAGAGAGAAGCTTTGATTGGTTGCCTGCACCACCAGGGATCAAATCCACAGATTTTTGGTGTATAGAACGACACTCTAACCAACTGAGGCATCTGGCAAGATCTATAATTTATTACTCTTGGTGAACATTTAGGCTGTTTCTAATGTGGGGTCATCATGTATAATGTTATGAACATTCTTGTACATATGTTTTAGGAGTTATATGTTTTCCTAATATAGACTTTTAAAACTTCATTTTACTTTTAAAGTTTATTTTTAATAACTTAATTTCTTTTTTGAAACAACTTCTTTTTACTTCCAGATGAATAACAATGCAGTTTAATTTTTGAGTAAATCAATAAACATTTGATATATTTTACTGTTTTCATACACATCCATATATTCACACATTTTATTTTATTTTCAAATGTGGCATCCATACAGTGACAGTCATCTTTACAGATGAGAGGCCACTATAGGCACATCATTGTATTACTCTTATTCTTTACTGACTACTTTCATAATCTTGCAAAAAGGACATATCTATCAGTGCAAAGCTCAGCAACAGTAATTTAGTTGCTATTTATAACAATGTAAATTATAAGTAAATTAATTAATCGTGCAAGTAGACTGTCTTAAAAATCTTGATTATATTTTTTTCTGCAAATGCTAAAAATAGTTTACTAGTAGGTAGACTATAGACTTCCTTTTAAAGAATCTTCAGGAAAGAGTAGTCATTCTTACATACAATATATGCCAGTATAGATTGGATATTGAACACCTAGTGTGGGATTAATTTGTGTTTGGAGATTTTTTTTTCTTTCATATGTGAGCAGCAAGAAATTTGGTTCAAATGAGATCACTTGGTTGATGTGACACTTTAGCATTATATACTTTAGTATATTTATCTCAATTACTTGTTTGAAATCACACGAACTCCTTGGGAAAATCAAGACCTGGAAGAGAAGTTGATTTTCTCTAAATATTTGTGTTCAAGAGTCATGTTAAGGCACATATAGAGATTAAAGACAAACTATCAGCAACTGATTAAGTTTAGGGAGAATTCAGCCAATTTGATGTTGCTTACCCATCATTTTATATGCCTTAGTTGCTGTATACTTTGTGATATTGTTCCTACATTCTTAGTGAATTCATTTACTCACCAAGAGTAATATGAAATTTCAAATTTCATATTATTGAATAACTTTCAGCTAAATTCAGACATGTTTAGCCATTTTAATATAAGTATAGTTTATGAAATAAAATAGGGTTACACAAAATATTGGTTCCTAATATTTGAACAAAAATGATGGAGTTTCTCCAAGAATTTTTCTAGAATATAGTTGAAAAACTTCAAATCAAATCAAATAGATTTGGACTTGGCATTTAATATTAAAAACAAGAGCAACAGCAGTAACAAAACAATAATAATATTAATGTTTGTTTGGGGCTTCTTATCTATGTGCTGGATGTGGTGCGAAGTCCTGTTTTCACATTGACTCATTTTATCCCAGAAGGAACTGGAAATAAGGAGGTTAATTATTTGAACCATATTTAGTAGCTGCCAAGTGGGAGACCTAGAACTGAGGCCAAGACTATAATTTCAATGTCTACTCTTTGGACCAAACTAATGATTCTCATTAGAATCAAGAGGGATATTTGATGAGAAATAATAAAGAGAATACAGTTTTTTTCAATAGCATGATGCTTCACCTTCCTTAAATAATTTTGCATTTCATAAATTGCCCATAATACAAAAACTAATGGCCCTAAATTACAACAGCAGACAAATTCTCCATGACCACTTGGAGGTGAGCAGGTGTACGGAAGCTCTCACTAAGCTAGGAACAAGGCCACTGCTCTTTCAATGTGCATTTGGCTTCCTCGGCTCTACAGTAAAATATATTTTAAAACTCAGTTTTCTCCTAAGTACCTCTTATTATCATCACTCTGACACATTATTCATGGTTTTCTCCTCACCACCCACCTCAAGGTCAAATATCTGTCTTTTCCACTGTGATGCTTGTGCTCCTGCCTACAGCATTTCACTCATTCCTCCTACCTGCTTTCCTAATGACTCCTTTCATTTTAAACATGTGCATCGTCCACCCACTTGCATGAATATCTGAAGATTCCCTTAGATTCTAGCTACTGGTATTTAAGTAAATATATTTTTCCAAGGTGAAGTTATTATGAAAAAAATTATGTTTGCTTTTCCATTTAACTGTATGCCTAAGATTCTATATATATTCTTCTAAATGCAAGTATTAAATGAATACACTTCCTTGATGAGTCTTTTCTTTTTAATATATTTTTTAATTGATTTTTTACAGAGTGGAAGGGAGAGGGAAAGTCAGAAACATCGATGAGAGAGACATCGATCAGCTGCCTCTTGCACGCCCCCTACTGGGGATGTGCCTGCAGCCAAGGTACATGCCCTTGCCGGAATCGAACCTGGGACCCTTCAGTTCGCAGTCCGAAGCTCTCGGCCTTGATGAGTCTTAAGTAATGAAACTTGTCTTTGTAATATTTTATATAATCATGATTTGAAAGTTCATTCTTCATTATTTGTAATTGAGAATAACAATTCTATATGATAATTTGTGAGATTTACATTAGCAAATATTGTTCAGTAGCAATTTAAAAATTGTGAAATTTACTCATAGATATGTCATTCTATATTATTTTTAAATTAAAAAAAATTAATGCAAATAAATAAAAAGTAGAGTATGACTGTGGTGGGACAGGTAGAAGTGATTGATGCTTAATTTAGTATATAATTCTTAGAATTTTAGATTATTTTAAGAACTCAACAAAACACTGCTACATGGGACAGTGTCAACCAGCATTTCAATGCACATTCACCCCTACACTAGCTGTTACTTATTTCAGAGATTGTGTTTTGGGCCTTTCAGCACTGGAATTAGAGTGGGAAGTGTAGGCTTTCTTTCCCATAATGTCCCATACATGGCCAAATTCTTAGGATGGAAACTGTTTCTTATTCATAACATGAGGAATCTGGACAAGGGTTTGTTTTTTTTATTTGTATGTTTGTTTTGTTTTGTTTTTCAACAGGGATTCATAGACTCCTAAGAAATTTTTTGAGTAAAATTATTGAAAAGTATAAAATTAATTGAGAAAAAAATATCTTAAATTTTAACACCCTCTAATTGAAATTTAGAATGTCCTTCAACTATGAGTAAAATGTAATTGTATCAGTACTACCTGTGAGTTTTTCACCAAGAGAATTCACAGATATTTTTGTATATTCTACAGTTGTTATATCTCAAGTTGCCATTTAATTCCATCACTATTGAGAAATTATGATAATTATTATATCCACAGTAAAATCATGCCATTCGATGCATTAATAAGTACACACATTACTATTACAAATTTTCATTTAAATACCATAATGAAATCATTTTAATGTAATTTTTTTCCTTTATAATTCTGTGCATTTTATTTCGTGATATAAAAGAACAGAGAGGATGAAAGAGAAGGAATAGAATATACATACTCAGTTTTAAAATAGCAGGAAAGTAGGGGCTCTGTAGGAAATGAAATTTGAACTGAGCCTAAGCATGAGGGCCAGAGAACCATAGGGAAAAAAGTAAGGTAGGAGGTTCCAGGGCAAGGGAAAAGCCCAGACCAGTGGTCGGCAAACTGCGGCTCACGAGCCACATGCAGCTCTTTGGCCCCTTGCGTGTGGCTCTTCCACAAAAATACCACAGCCTGGGTGAGTCTATTTTGAAGAAGTGGCATTAGAAGAAGTTTAAATTTAAACAATTTGGCTCTCGAAAGAAATTTCAATCGTTGTCCTGTTGATATTTGGCTCTGATGACTAATGAGTTTGCCGACCACTGACCTAGACAAAATAAGAAAGAACTTAGTGAATGTTACAGGATACAGGGAAAAATGATGTGTGTGGCAAGGGTGAGAGTTGTATGTTTATTTCCTGCTATGCTCAGCTGCATGGGTGAACAAGCAGAAATGGTGGATAAATGAACTTTAACCAGGGTTGTGATTTAGCCAAGAGAGTTTGACAAATCAGGAAAGGAGTGGTGAGGATATATGCTGGAAATGATCATTATGGAAATTAAGGAAAATAAGGAGAATTATGAATATTGGATAATGAGAGGTAGAAAAGAAACGATGAAAGGATTGCAGAATTAATAAATTGTAAGATCTAGTGAGGTCTGAGAATTTATGGAGCTGATATTAGGAGTAATACACATGAAGACTGCTTTAGTACTATAAATAAGAGATAACAATGGCCTGCTTTAACAAAGCATATATAGGGTGACTTAAACAACGGAAATCTATTTCTCACATTTTGGGAGGCTACAAGTTCAAAATCAGGCTATTAGAATTTCAGTAAGAACCATCTCCCTCCTTTATAGATGGATGTCTTCTTGCTTTATCTTCATGGGTCAATGAGAAAGATCAGATCTTTTTCCTTTTTATAAGTGTACTAATCACATTTATAGTGACTGGGTCCTGAGGACTAGTTACATCACAAAGGCCTCACATCTAAGTACCACCAAATTAGGTATTAGGACTTCAACATATAAATTTGGAGAAACACAAATATTCAATCTCCAGCAAGTATGAAGATGCAGAGAAGATTATACTTTAAGATAATTTAAAATTATTATTGCTAGATACTAGAAAATCAACACAGTGAAATAAGGAGTTTTTCCTTCATTGTTTTATTTCTGGCTCTTATCATTGTGCCAGTGCTTAACAAATATTAACAAATTGAATGAATGGATTGTATATGTAAGCAATATGTAAAATGACTGCCAGATTTCTGAGTAGATGCAATTTTTAAATAAGATAGTAGGGTATGAAGAAAAGGATTGTGGTTATTTGTTTGCTTATTTTAATCTTCACTGAGTTTATGTCCTTTTATTGATTTTTTAGAGAGAGAGAAAGGGAGAGGGCAAAAAACACATAAATATGAAAGAAGAACATTGATTGGTTGCCTCCCATAGGCACATGACCGAGATCCAACCCACAACCCAGGTATGTTCCCAGACTGGGAATTGAACCTGCAACATTTTATGGTTTATGGGATAATGTTCCAATCAGCTGAACCACCTGGCTAGGGCTTCATTATATCTTGTAAATGGTTTCTCTGTTCAGTACAGCTGATAGAATTATACTTTTGTGGTATCCCATTTTTCAGAAGAACAGAATGAAATTCAGTTTTAATAAAGATTTTAGTGGTGATTTTATTATATTTAGGTGCCCAGTTAATCAATAGAGGCTTTATAATCTGAGAAAAAAAGTTGACATATAAGACCATTTATT
The DNA here is from genome assembly GCA_027563665.1 of Antrozous pallidus. Taxonomy (NCBI): domain Eukaryota; kingdom Metazoa; phylum Chordata; class Mammalia; order Chiroptera; family Vespertilionidae; genus Antrozous; species Antrozous pallidus. Next base: position 30,802,575 of record CM050513.1, read on the forward strand.
TGCTTGATTTCCTTCTTTCCTTACTCTAGCACTCAAGATTGTCTTATTTTCAACTTTGAAAGATTAACATTTTGATCAGCTATGCTTCATGCTTTGTTTTCAGTAACATATTTGATTTCATAACAGGGAAAAATAAGCCTTATAATTTTGAACAGTATTTAGAAACATAGTTTAATTTAGATAGATTTGTCTTCAGGTAATATAATTTTTAGATGAAAATGCTAGTTTATAATTTATGACCTGCTTAATTAATTAATAAAATACATGAAGGGCAAATGTGTTTTCCTTATGAGCTTCACAAATTTGATTCATGTTCTAATTTCTTCCAGGACCAAAGTTATCATTACTAATGTAATTGAGTTGCATTTTAAAATAGTTTCATAAAAAAAAAAAAACTGCATCTCTCTCATTCCATATGTAGTTATTTATTGCAGCAACATATTTCTTTTGATTTTTCCAGGGCAGGTATTTTCTATTTGTTTTTTCAACACTGAGTCATTTCTAATGGAATAATTCATTGAAAACTAATTAGTTGCAAAATTGTACTTTTGGATTTATTTTACGGAGAGCAAATATTATGTGAGAAAAACAAATTTAACTTCAGTCATATTTTTTTCAGTCCTTGAAAACTATGTTGGGCCCAATATTTGTTGACTTATTGAAAAGGCTTTTGGTTAAAATAAATTTTTTAAGCAGTATATAATTTGTGATGTCTAAAACTGTTGATAGTCTCAACAACTATTCTACAGAGATATGATATGCCTATTATGTCCATTGAGGTAAGATTTGTTGCATTGGTTAATCTATTATTAGATTAATGTCTCTTTATACATATTTTAATATTTCCAAGTAGTAATATAAGTTAAATTATATGCTCTTTGCTATTGTGATTGTTGTTTGTCGACCACTGCCAGACTTGTAAACCTTGGTTTTCTTATTCAATGAGGGATTTTACTGAGTCATAGGATTTTTAATAATAGATTTTATTACTTATTGTATCAATGTATAGTGCACAGACTATTAAATTTATTTTAATTCATGCTATCAGTATAATTTAGAAAAGAGAGAGGGTCATTAACTTTCTTACTACTAATTTAAGATTAAGTTTCCTTATTTTCCTTCTATTACAAGTAATGATACACAACTTCAAGATTGTCTGATAAAGTTATTTTGGTTATTTTGGGTAACATTTTCTGACTTTCATATTAGAAATGCATTTATAATATTTCTAGCATCTCTGGAATATAGGTGAAAATATTGACTTTCTTGGCAGAAATTTAAAAGAATCACTATTAAAAATATCAGAAAATATATGTGCTTTTGATCGATACTAGCTACTGTTAATTTAATATTTGAAATCAATATTTTGTCCACGCAATGAAATTCAAGTGTTTGTAGTTGAGTATAAATAGAAAAAAAGTATCAATAATGTAATGAAAAACTACATCGAGTTAAGGCATTGCACAGTTGCATTATTACATTACTTCATTACTGCATGCAATTTAAAAAAAGTAATGCTCAAGGATCTACCATGCTCCTGGGAAAGCTTCTCCTTGGCTCTGGCAGCCACTATCCCAGCACCTCCATACCAAGCATGTAGCTGTACCCTGGGCCCCAGATCCTGGCCCCAGTGTCCCATCCAGTCCTGACTGCATGGTCATACATCGCTTGAAGTTTTTGGTATGGATAAGATAACTACATTGATACTCTGAAGAACTAATTAGTAAAAAAAGATTGGATAGATAAAGAAATTGCACTTAGAATTATCAATAAAGGTGCTGACATTTTTTTTGGAGAGAAAAAATAATGACAGAAATAGAGACTTCAATTATAACCTGTGGTGACATCCATGCCCAATTGTTTGATCTGATGGGAAAAAAATTATCCTCACTGGAGGGTATTTTTTCCCATTGATCTTTTAGAGAGAGGGGAAGAGATGGAGAGGAGGGGCAAAGAGAGCCATCAATGTGAGAGAGTCACATAAATTGTTTCCTCCCCCATGTGCCCAGGCAGGGGCCGGGGACAAACCTGCAACCAAGGTAAGAGAGTTATGTGCCCTTGGCCAGGAATCAAATCTGTGACCTTGTAGACCACGGGCTGATGCTCAAACTATTACAAAAAACTGTCCAGGGTCTGATGAAACTTTTTGAAATAGGAGGATCACCTGTGAATATACAATATGTTCTTCTTGATGAATATATGGACAGAATTATTTTAATATAGAGTGCATCTTATATTTATGTGTCCTGAAGATTCTATACTCAAGTACATTATTTCCTCTGAGAGGGAATCAAGAATGCAGACACCTTCCTGAATATTTTAGCTTTAAGCAGAAATGTAAAATTAAATATTCAGAAAGAATCTACAAAGCTTTTATGGAAGCTTTTGCTAGACTTCCTCTTGCTCCTCTTTTAAACTAACAGTTTCTTTGTGTTCATGGTGGACTTTCAGCAGAAGTACATACACTGGATGATATTTGCCGATTAGATAAATTCAAAGAGACACCTGCATCTGGACCAATCTGTGATTTGTTATGGTCCAATCCTTCTAAAGGTTTTGGAAATAAGAAATCAAAAAGTTAGTGAATACAAGTGCTCATTTTCTATTTTCCTACTTTGTTTACCAAACTTTTCATATGACATCTTAACATTTGACTAAAAAATGGACCAGTTTAGGGTGACCTAGAACAGTGGTTGGCAAACTCATTAGTCAATAGAGCCAAATATCAATGGTACAACGATTGAAATTTATTTTGAGAGCCAAATTGTTTAAACTTAAACTTCTTCTAATGCCACTTCTTCAAAATAGACTCGCCCAGGCTGTGGTATTTTGTGGAAGAGCCACACTCAAGGGGCCAAAGAGCTGCAAGTGGCTTGCGAGCCGTGGTTTGCCGACTACTGACCCAGAAGAACTAAATGTATAGCATATAACTGAAGCTGTAGAGTAGAGAATGAATTACTTTGAGATTATTTATAGACTACCCAAAATCCTAGCACTAGCTTAAAAATTATTAAGAAAACTCTATCCTATATAATAAATAAGTAATATGCAAATTAACCCTCACACTCTCACAATCTGGATGCCTATGACCAGGCTGGCAGGGGGGTTAGTGAGAGACAAGCCAACAACTGAAAGCAGGCTGCATGGGGGGACCAGGCCGGCGGGGATGGGGGCCTGTGAGGGGTGAATCAGCCAGCAAGCAGGTACAGTTGAGGGTCCCCAGGCTGGTAGGGGCAGGCAGTTGGAAGTGATTAGGCTGGTATGGGGACAGTGAGGGGTAACCAGGCTGGTAGAGGGGGGTCAGTTGGAGGTGATTAGGCTGGCATGAGGGGCAACCAGGCTGGCAGGGAGGGGCAGTAAGGGGTGACCACACAGGCAGGCAGGTGAGCAATTAGGAGCAAGTCCAGGATTGTGAGGGGATATCTGAGTGCCAATTTAGGCCCGATTCTGAGGTCCCAGGTTGGAGAGGGTACAGGCTGAGCTGATGGACAACACCCCCCAACATGAATTTCATGCATTAGCCATCTAGTATCTGTATAAGCAGTATAATTTAGGTGGAATACATTGATAGTATTGGTATTAAAGGCCATTTTCACCTCATATGAGTCCTCTATTATCATGTTAATTTATTTTTGGATAAAAGTGTTTCTAAGCAAGTATGTGTGTATATACCTACACATGTCAAGGATTTAGACTGGGAATTATATATTTCCCTATAATTTCATATATACCAAAGAATGTTGCCATAACTTAGACTTATCATGGCAAGTATAGTTAACATGGAAGGTGCATAAAAGAAAGGATGGTGGTTTGTGAAACCACATAAAATTACATTCATAATGCCTGTTTAAGTCACTATTCATGTTTGCTCTCACCTTGGAAATTCAGAGAGAAGACTTTTCGATGAAACATTGTAATGAGTAAGGAGGAAGTAAAGGCTAGAGATTATATGGAGTCAAATTGGGAAGTGTTGAAGTTGATGGTATATATTTATTTTACTAACAGAAACCATTTACTAATAACACTTTACAAGTGAACATATACTACATTCCAGGAAATTAAGAGACCTGGAGAACATTATGCTAAGTGAAGTAAGCTAGTCAGAGAAAAACAAGTAGCACCTGATCTCACTTATATGTAGAATATAATAAACAAAATAAACCAATGAACAAAATAGAACCAGCAATATGGAAGCATGTAACAGACTGCTGAATCTGAGAAGGATGGGGCAGGGGTAGGGAGGTAGAGGAGTGGGGACAGGAAGAGCTTAACCAAAGAATTTATATTCGTATATATATGCATGACCCATGGACACAGACATTGTGAAGTGAAGGTCTGGGGAAGGAGTGAGAGTAAACTGGAGGGGGTGAATGTGGGAAAAGGGGGACATCTATACTGCTATCTAATAAAAAAAGTAATATGCAAATTGAGTGTCACTCTGCTACATCCACTAGACAATCAGGAGTAAGTATGCAAATTAATCCCAACCAAGATAGCTGTGGCCATGGAGAGAGCAGGAGGGAGGCTTGGGTTTCCCTGGTGATGCAGAAAGCCAAGCTTTCTACACATGCTGGCCAGCCCAGACCTCCACTTAAGGCTGTAAAGTTTCAATTAAAATGGTGGCAGCCATGGAACTGGAGAGACCAGGAGGCTAAGATTGCCCCCGGCAAGGGAGGAAGCCAAGCTTTCCATACACCCTGGCTAGTTCAGGCCTCCATTGAAGGCTAAAAAATTTCAATTATAGAGATAAATAAACCCCAACAGAAATTGCTGCTGCCACAGAGGGAACAGAAGGCTTGGCTCTGCTCCAGGCTACAAAGTTTTAATTGTAGAACATAAATGAATCCCAGCTACCAGGGCCTCCTCTTGGGTCGCCTGGGGTGGGGGGGTGGCCAGTCTTCAAACCACCACGGGCCTCTCACCCAGGCCATCCCATACTCCAAAGGAACCTGCAGCCTGATCCAGACACCCTTCAGGGCAAACCAGCAGGCTCCACTCGTGTACCATGCTTCTATCCTATCTAATAAAAGAGTAATATGCAGATTGACCATCACTGCCCTCATGTAGACACAAGATGGCTACCATAAGATGGCCAGCAGGGGAGGATAGTGGGAGGTTTCAGGCCTGCAAGGGAGGGCAGTTGTGGGTGATCAGGCCAGCATGGGAGGGAAGTTGGGAGGGACCAGGCCTGCAAGGGAGGGCAGTTGGGAGTGATCAAGCCAGCAGGGAAGGGCAGTTAGGAGTGACCAGGCCGGCAGAGGAGGGAAGTTGGGGAAAACAGGCTGGCAGGGGAGCAGTTAGACATCAATAAGGCTGGCAGGGAAGTGGTTAGGGGGTGATCAGGCTGGCAGGCAGAAGTGGTTAGGGGCAATCAGGGAGGCAGGCTGGCAAGCAGTTTGGAGCTAGCAGTCCTGGATTGTGAGAAGGATGTCCGACTACCCATTTAGGCCCGATCCTACCGAGATCAGGCCTAAATGGGCAGTCAGACATCCCTTGAGGGGTCCAGATTGGAGAGGGTACAGGCTGGGCTAAGGGACACCCCCCTGGCCCCCTCTCCCCATGCAGGAATTTCATGCACTGGGCCTCTAGTATTTACTAAAATACACATTTAGCCCTCTGGTATTATGCAAGGAGCAGTTCTACCAAGATGACAGCTTGTAAGAAAAAGAAGCTGGAGTTGAATTTGTATAAACAGAGTTTTGAGTCTGTGTAACTGAGAGGATGGAAGGCCAAAATTTGTAGGCTGTGGTTTTATATTGCATAGTTTATAATAGGTTCTTATAGTTACAAATTATATATATTAAACCTTGATGGCCCCCACATCAGTTTGAATAGGAAAACATTTTCTAGTGATTATCAATAAAAAGTGGCAAATGTCTGATGAAAGAGTCATCATATTCTGTAAGGGGCATCAAACTTTTAAGTTTATCAAAAGAAGATGTAGCTTATAGTCCCCTGAATTATCCTTCCAATTAATTCTTTTATTATTTTTTTATTTATTGTCTAAAGTTTTACATATGTCTCCTTTTTCCCAGATTAACTCCCCGTCCCCAGCCATTCCCACCCAGGGCAAGCCCCAACTGCCCCAGAGTCTGTGTCCATTGGTTATGCTAATATGCATACAAGTCTTTGGTTGCTCTCTAACCACCCTCCCCCCACCTCCCCTGTCATTTGTCTCTGGATCTATTTTTATTCATCAAATTATGTTGATCATATGAGTGAGATCATGTGATATTTATCCTTCTCCGACTGGCTTATTTTGCTTAGCAAAATAACTCTCTCTGTTTCGATCCATGCTGTTGCAAATGGTAAAAGTTCCTTCTTTTTTATAGCAACGTAGAATTCCACTGTATTGATGTACCACTGCTCCTAGGGCAATGGAGACTAAAGAGAAAATAAACAAATGGGACTACATCAAAATAAAAAGCTTCTGCACGGCAAAAGAAACCATCAACGAAACAACATGAAATTCCTGCATGGGAGAACATATTTGCCAATTCTATTTCAGATAAGGGTTTAATCTCCAAAATTTACAGAGAAATCATGCAACCTAACAAAAGGAAGATAAACAATCCAATCTAAAAAATGGGCAAAGGACCTAAATAGACACTTTTCAAAAGAGGACATACAGAAGACTAAGAGACATGAAAACATGTTCAAAATTACTAATCATCCGAGAGATACAAATCAAAACAACATTGAGATACCATCTCACACCTGTCAGAAAAGCTATCATCAAAAAACCAACAAATGACAAGTGCTGATGAGGATGTGGAAAAAAAAAGAACCCTCATGCACTGCTGGTGGGATGCAGACTGGTGCAGCCACTGTGGAGAACAGTATGGAGTTTCCTCAAAACACTAAAAATGGAACTCCAATTTGATCCAGTGATCCCACTTCTAGGAATATATCCCAAGAAAACAGAAACACCAATCAGAAAGAATATATGCACCTCTATGTTCATAGCAGCACAATTCACCATAGCTAAGATTTGGAAACAGCCTAAGTGCCCATCAGCAGATGAGTGGATTAAAAAACTGTGGTGCATCCAATTGATTCTTACGAGGGTTTTAAAATTCCATCATTTCATGATTAATGATTAACATACAATACAGTTGTTAATAGAGTTGAAAAATTCTTGATTTCAAGTTCAAAGTTCTTCCCTAAAAACTTTATATATTTATTTATAATCAATATAAGGCTTTATGTACAATTGGATACAAGATACAATGTAAATATATAAAAAATTGGAAATTATTTCTTGAAAATGTAAATAGGTAATTTCTCTGATTGTCATTGCCTTTTAAATTTTATAGAGCTGGAAGAACTTAAAAGTAGACTAATAATAAAAGTTGAAACTATGGATTCTTTATAACTATGACTTTGCATTTCTCTATGAAAGTGCTTCTTTATGTGTTTTCAATATATTCTCAAATTTTTACAGTTCAATCTAATAACTGTCACAGAAGGCTTAGAGGAAATATGGGCATATATAACTAGCTACCTGAAATAGTAGCTTTGATTTCAGATGAACTTCAAAAGCTTTTCGCTTCACATGTAGATATTCTATAGTGAGTGATGGGCCTCTTTTCAAACTTCACAGTAAATATCCATGAAAATATTCAAGACTAGATGTCTAAAGCTGAAAATGGCAGAGTAAACTAAATGTAAAGGAGACCTATCTGTTAAAGTCCAGGGTCATTCCCACTTAGTGCTTTTCTTGGTGATGTATTGAGAAACGTGTCCTTAAAATACCCACCACACCTCCACACTCAAATTAGAGCACTGCAGATAAATACCTTTTCCCTGTCCCCCTACCTCCCCGTTTTTTAAGAGAGCTTGAAAAAGCTACTACTGATCTCAGCACGATCCTGCTGTTCCTCTTAATTCCACGATACACAAAATCACCATTCATACTTCCCAACGCTGGTCCACTGTCTTTGGTACGAAGTCAGTCACCCACTCCACTCTTATTATTTTTTCTGTATGGATTCTTTCAATGATACAACACCCAGTAGTTGACAGGGCAGAAACTAGAATGTCACACAGAAGCTTATTGTAAGGTGTGATGCTAGGTTGCCAAGGGAAAAATGTGTCAGAAAAGAAAGAAATGAAGAGCACCAGAAGCACTGTAAGCTTTGAGGTGTAGTGTTTCATATCATTTACTCTTAGTGTAAAAATGAACATATCCTATCTAATAAAAGAGTAATATGCAAATTGACCATAACTGCAACATACAAGATGGCTGCCCTCATGTGGACACAAGATGGTCAGCAGGGGAGGACAGCTGTTGGTGATCATGCCAGCAGGGGAGGACAATTAGGGATGATCAGGCTGGCAGGGGATGGCAGTTTAGAGGGGGACCAGGTTTCCAGGGGAGGGCATTTGGGGGTAAATAGTCCTGCAGGGAAAGGCAGTTGAGGGTGATCAGGCCTGTCAGGGAGGACAGTTAAGGCCAATTGGGCCGGCAGGGGAGCAGTTAGGTATCGATCAAGCTGGCAGGCATGTGAGAGGTTAGGGGCAATCAGGTAGGCAGGCAGGTGAGTGGTTGGGAACCAGCAGGCCTGGATTGTGAGAGGGATGTCCCAGATTAGAGAGGTCCCAGATTGGAGAGGGTGCAGGCTGGGCTGAGGGACACTCCACCCCCATACACCCGTGCACAAATTTCATGCACCAGGCCTGTAGTTTAAAAAATAAATAAAGAGGGAGAATGAGCCTACAAAATCCTAGACTTCTTGACCTTCATGAAAATAGAACCAGGCCATAAAAAAGAATGAGTCTGCAACAATAACCCACCCTTGACCTCAATGAAACTAGAATCTCAAGGGTATCTTTCTCATTCTTTCTCTTTTCTCCTTGTGACCTTGCTATATAACCACATATGTGTCATGTAATTTCCAGGTCTTCTATATAATAAACTTTGTCTCTTTCAAAGTTTCCTGATTGTTATTGTTAAGGGCATCTTGCAATTATAATAAAAGCCACAAGGGCTGGTCTATACACAACATTGATTCTCCAGAGGCTGAGATAAGAATATGGACACTCCCAAATAAGAGAACTTGCAAGAAAGTGAGCCTCAGTTCACCAGCCCAATGTTCAATTCATCGCTACTGGATATCACATAGTGAGTTAAGATCCTTGTGCATCAACCTGACCTCCAGGTCTAGATTCCAGTGAGGACTTTTCTAGTACCCTAGAGGAGAATAAGCACAGTGAAGGTTAGGACAGTCTGATATCCACCTAAGGCTAAGCTAGACTCATCATGCCCCAGCCTAGGATACATGAATATTCAACAGAGTAAATAAGCAAACAAATAAAAGGAAGCATTAGAAAAGGCAAGAACTATTATGAAGCACGAAAGCAAGAGCATAATTTTGGAAATTGTGTTCATAAAGAAAGGACATTTATAACATCAACTGAAACATCAATTACATGTTCTCAGCAAGATACAAATAAAATTGACATCTATAAAAAAGAAACATGAGTCAACAAGATGTGACAGGGTTGAAAGTCAATCATTCAACAAATGTTTGTTGTAATGCAGGAGATACACACATAAAACTTATTTTAAAAAATTCCACTCATTTCCCAAAAATAATATAGGAAAGTAAAATATGTAATTGTTGTTAAAGAGCATAATTGATGCTGTAGAAAGTCAATTCTGAGAGACTGTAAAGAAAAGACAAAAATGTAAATGAGAAAAAGAATACAAACTAAAATAAGTTTCACCCTAAATGTTGGCAAAGTATAATCAGAAAACAAATATAAATCCTCAGAAGAAACAGAACAAATTTAAAGAGAAATCATCTCAGTAGGAAAAGAAAGAAAAGGGGGAAAAATCTACAAAGGATAATTATAATTCTTAAAAATAGAAACATAGCTCACATATCCTGGTAATTTCCTCTCTTAATTTTAAGCCTATCAAAGAAAACATTCTGTACTTACCCACAAAGGGATGCTCTAAATGATGGGTTTCTGATCTAGAAGTTGCATCCCAGCATCCCATTGCCTTGTTCTCTTGTAAGCAGATAACCTTGGTTTGTTTTCTGCATTTTGCAAAGAGGAGAACACAGAGAATAGGAACCTAAAAGACAAGATTAATTAGTAGTAGAGCCAAAACTACATGCCAGATCTTGTTACCATAGTTAGCTATACATTAATGAGAAACAAGCAAAAAAGGAGTCAGACATTGTCCAGCATGGTCAGCTGGGAAGCAGAGGCATGCTTATTCTCTAGGAAGTTACAGCTTTACACTGCCCCCCTCCCGCAAAGAACCCACAGTCCTTTCCCTACAGATCACTGGGGAATGGGTAGAACAAAAGGGAGAATAAGCACATGGATAATAGAAGTCAAACTGGTGAAGTGGGAGGTGCTTAACCATAGAAGCCTGTCAGTCTAACCTAAGAAAGGAATCATTGGTTAGGGTGTGGACCCATCAGAAGCCTGCAAAAGCTTGGAAAGCTGAGTTAGTATGTGGAAAAGATTCCTAGTTAAAATACCAAGTGAACAAAGAATCTCTCTCTCTCTCTCTCTCTCTCTCTCTTTCTCTCCCCCCGCTTTCTCTCTGCTCCCTCTGAGACCCACACTCACCTTATTCTTTAGAGTTCTCCCCTCCCTAGCAGGGACCATGTGGGTCTAGCAGCAACTACAGACTATGACCTGGATTCCAAAGGACTAGGCATTAATATGGAACACAAACTCTGGATATTGAGCTTTCTCTTGGCCTTGTGAAACCACAGGAGGACTTTTTCTGTGCAGGTGGGAGGAAGATGGGGGATTGAAAACCCAGAGGGGAACTCCTTTGATTTGCATCACAAAGAAATCATCTTGCCACACCACAATCTCACAAGCATGAATGAATCTGTGAAACTTTTCTAGTCATCAGTGGAAGAACCTAATTTCAATAGACAACATTCTGAGTGAATGTCAGTTTGGAATTCATTTCATAACATAAACTCTTTTCTTACTTGTTTATTACAGATCTATTCAGTGATACATGATTTTTCGACTAGAATGCACAGTGTTCTGCTGGGCAGGATGGTTCCCCTGATTCTTTGTCCATAGGAGTCGAAGAATGAATCAATGGACAGAAGATGGTATAGCAAAGGTGGAGATTTATTGAAGAACAAGTACAGATTCCCACCTGGGAAGGGGGAAAGAGTCCCACTGACTTTCTGTTTCCACAGATTATAAAGGCTGCTATTGTTGTGTCCTCATATCCCTTCTGACTGGTCAATATTTTCCTTTTAAATTGATTACTATAGTAACTCCTGAGCTCAAAGGTCAAACATTGCAGGGGATGTGTGTGGCCCTCCTCCCTCTTTGTTCTCCTATTCCCTCTGGGCTTTCTTCCTCCTTTATTTTGCAAATATAGACCTTTTTGGCTATTCCCAGTTCCCTTGTCTTATGTAAACGTAACTGTGGCCTCTCCCTTGTCTTATGAAAATGTAACTGTTGCTCCTCCCTTGTCTTATTGAAATATAATTCCACCTGTCTCCTTTGTGTTATGGAAAAGCATTTTATCCCAGGATTTTTTCATGGACCCCCAATTCTAAAAAAATTTCTAAACCTGCCTATATCCCCCTAAAATTCCTATTTTATTAGGAAGCACTGTTGCACATGAAATCAACTTCAATCCAGCTGATTTTTCAAAATTAACATGGATGGAAAAATGCAATGGCATTTAATAAAGTAGTTGAGGAAGGCGAAATGACTACCTTTGCCCACCTCTGTTACTTTTCATTCAGTAAAAGTATTATACAAGCATTCTGAAGGTTGTTTTTATATTTATTGTAAATATTCATAAATTTTAAAATGACATGTCTAATATATTATAACACTTAGATCGTAAGAACTATTGATTGACAAATTTGTGTTTGTCAGTGTACTTACTTTCAATTAACAAAGTCCTTAAAATATGCACTATAACAATTTTGTTATTCTTTTCTACACAATTCCTTTTATTGATTATTTCTATAATTCCCACTCTGAACACCAGTGATCTGAAACATTACAAAAAGTATAAACTGCCCACCACAGTTTCTGGCATGTAGTCAACGTTCAATAATTATTTATTGGATTTTCACTTATGGTTTAGTAGATAAAATATTCTGTGATACAGCTAATGTACTGTTTAAAAGTGCCCTCATTTTGGAAGAAATCTGAGAGCATTGAGAAAGAAAAGTCTTTCAGGGACACTAGATTCATATCTTCTACAGAACGCCTCCAACTCATTTAGTGTTTTCCAGATGGAGTGAAATAATGTAGCATATTGTTGCTCCCTGAAAGTGCTAATTGTAACACATTGTAACTGCTGTTAATTTATTTATTTTCCAACTCTCCTATCTAATGAAAATCTAGGAGGTCCCTCATAGGTGACTTTGTCTTTGTGAAACAGACGATTTTAGACTCTTAGAAAAGCAGTATTTTGTCTCTGGTAAGAAGAAGCAGAAAATGTCAGCTGTTTTTTTAATTTTATTTCATAAAATTTATGTTCTATTCAAAGCTAGTTCCTTCTAATAAAAAAAGAATCAGTGTCCATTGAAATGTATGAATTGAAATAGTTAGAAACAAGAAGAATTTGAGATTTGTTTTATTTTGTTTTGATATGGGATTTTTGAACTGGAACACACAGTGTTCCCATGGGCAGGATTCTTTGTCCATGGGAGTCAAATACTGAAATAATGGATGTAAGATAGTATAGAAAAGGTGGAAATTTATTGAAGAAAAAACACAGACTCCCACATGGAGAGGAGGAAAGAGTCCCACTGAGTTCCTTTTTCCTGGTTTATAAAGACTGCAGTTTTTCTTCCTCCATATTCCCTCTGATTGGCTACTATTCCCATTTGATTTGGTCACTAGAGCAACTCCTGAGCTCAAAGGTCAAACTTCACATGGGACATGTGGGACCCTCCATTTTGTTTTGAAAATATAGACCTTTGGCTACTTCCAGTTACCTTAACATATGGAAATATAACTTCTGCCTTTCCCTTGTCTTATGGAAATCTAACTTCTACCTCCCCCATTCCCTTGTCTTATGGAAATGTACCTTTTTGCAACTACCCTGTTTCCACAAAAATAAGACAGTGTTTTTTATTATTTTTTGCTCCTAAAGATGAGCTAGATCTTTTTTTTCTAGCTCTATTCCTTCTTCTTCATTTTTTAAAAATATTTTAATCTTTATTGTTCAGTTTATTAATTAAATTGTTCCCTCCCTTTTTCCTCATATAGTTCCCAACCACCCTGTACCCATCCCACCCTCTGCCCTCAACCACCCCCCACACACACTGTCATCTCCCATAGGTGCATGATTTTGTCCAGTCTCTTGCTCAACCTCCCACACCCCTTTTCTCCCCAAGAATTGTCAGTCCATTCCCTCTCTATGACTGTGATTCTGTTATATTCACCAGTTTATCCTGTTCATCAGCTTATTAATTCACTTGATTTTTAGATTCATCTGTTGATAGATGGGTATTTGTTGTTCCTAATTTACACTTTTATCTTTTTCTTCTTCCTCTTCTTAAAGAATATCTTTCAGCATTTCATATAATATTGGTTTGGCAGTGATGAACTCCTTTAGCATTTTCTTATCTGCGAAGCACTTTATCTGACCTTCAATTCTGAATGATAGCTTTGCTGGATAGAGTAATCTTGGTTGTAGATTCTTGCTGTTCATCACTTTGAATATTTCTTGCCACTCCCGTCTGGCCTGCATCGTTTCTGTTGAGAAATCTTATGGGTGCTCCCTTATAGGTAACCATCTGTTTTTCTCTTGCTGTTTTTAATATTCTCTCTTTGTCCCTTGCTCTTGGCACTTTAATTATGATGTGCCTTGGTGTGGTCCTCTTAGGGTTCCTGTATATTGGGGTTCGGTGAGCTTCTTGGACTCCTAAGTCAATTTCTTTCACCAGGTGTGGGAAGTTTTCAGTCACTATTTCTTCAAATAGGTTTTCATTGTCTTGCTCTCTCTCTTTTTCTGGCACCCCTATAATTCGGATGTTGGTATGCTTGAGGTTGTCCCAGAGGCCCCTTACACCATTTTCAATTTTTTGGATTCTTTTGGTTTCTTGCTTTTTCAGCTGAGTGGATTTTACCTCTTTGTATTTCAAATCTTTAACTTGGTTCTTGCAGTTATCTAGAGTACTTTTAGTTCTTTGTATAATATTTTTTTATTTCAGTCAGTATATGCTTAATTTCTAGTTGGTCCTTTTTTATATTCTTGTAGGTCTTGTTCATTTCCTCGTAGGTCTTGTTCATAACCTCATAGGTCTCATTAAGTTCATCGGACTTTTCTAGGAGCCTCTTGAAAAGCCTTATAACCGTGGTTTTGAACTCTATGTCCAGTCATTTTTTCCCCTCCATTTCTTTCACATCTGATTTCTTTTCATGTCTCTGCATGGTGGCTGCTTTGCTGAGTTGGTCGATTAGCTTTGTGTGGTAGATGTCATCTAAGGGACAGTGGCTTAGCCTCCCCAGTTACCTGAGGTGGATATGGGTTCCATAGTCTTGTTGAAGTTAAGCCTAGATTATTGTTGTTAGCACTAGGAGGGTTTGACCTCCAGGCCAATTGGCTGTGATGTTCAGCTATGCTCAGGTCTTCGGACCGAGCAGGCAGTGTCAGCTCCACCCTATGCGGCACCTGGGACTCTGTGCCAGGTGGCAATAGCTGCCAGTACCTCTGAGAGAGAGCTGCTGCCAGGCTCCACCCGCTGCCAGACAATTCAGCCTCTCCCCAAATTAGTCTGCACACCCAACATCTCACCCAGGGTCGTAAAACAATGCAGTCTGGTGGTTTCCCGAATGAGAGAGTAAGTCACAAGTCCTCTCTGTGCCGTCAAGCAGCTCTGCTGTTCCCAAGTTCACATGCACTCTGCACAAGCTCACCCGCTCCACAAGCTTGCAGACCCTTGCAGTGCCCAAGTTTCAGTGTGCCTCCCCACTGTCCAGTTTTTACCCCACATGATTGTGGGTTTCCTGGACTTCGCCCGGAGATGGGGTATCAGTGTAGTGGGACGTCTTTGTCTCCCCCGTTTGAGGAAACTGGACTGGTTTACAGTTGACTGCCCTATCCGCTGGCGCACGCACTGCTCCAAACCTCTGTCCATGCATATCTTCAATGCTGTCCTCCTCCGCTCCTCTGAGTCACAGTGTCCTATCTTCACTTTTATTTGTGGAATTTTCACTCAGCCAGCTTTCCAGTGATTCTGAATGATGTTTGTTTTTTCATTAAGCTGTAGTTTTGAAATTTCTGTGTAGAGCAGCAAGATAGGTGTTTACCTATGCCACCATCTTGGTTCCTCGCACTAGATCTTATTTTCCAGTGGATGCCTTATATTACAGTGAGTAGGTCTTATTTTCAAGAGATGTCTTACTTTTGGGGAAACAGGGTATATAGCCTTGTGTGTTTTTTCCATAGACCCCCCCCCCTTTAATTTTAAAAATTCCATAAACCTGCCTATTTTCACTTTTAAAAATTCCTATTTCAGTTTCTATTCCTTTATTTCTTGGTTTGGTTTTTCTTTGGTTTCTTAATTTTGCAAATTAAACTGTAAGAGAGCAAATATTACTTTAAATACAGTCAACATTTTCACTGTACTGTGCTTTTTTAAAAAACAAAAGTTCATCATGATACTTTGTTGTAATAATGCTGGAAAATATTAAATTTAAAAATAAAATACCTTATGAGTAAAGGTGATATAAAAATTTTTTCCAAGATAAATTAATTTTTAAATGCAGATTTTAGAAGATTAGGTATAGGATATTCTCATTTTATTAAATGAAAATGTCTCTGCATAAACATACATACCTGCATACATATACATCCATATATTTGATCATGGGTATATGACCCTATATAATGATAGGATAATATTTTTACTCACTTTTTATTCTAAGCTTACAAGCCACCATATCCATCTAGTTTTGCTCTTATATCTCTGGTTTTTTACTATGATTTTCCTTTGCTAGTTTTGCTACTCCTTAAGTCACATAAGCTTCATAGTCAGCTAAAGATATGCTCTTAACTCTATTCTAATGACATCTACAATCACTTTCTCAGTGATTGCAACCACTCTCTATCTTTAAATAACATCACTAAGCTTATATTTCCTTTCTGGATTTCTTCCCTGTCTCTAAACTCATGTCCATCTGCTCATTTAACATCTCCACTTGAATGACATACAATCACCTCAAACTTAATATGTCTAAAATTGAATTTCTGATCCTTAACCCACCCCCCAAACTTGTTGTGATAGTCTCATCATTGCACTTTATGAAAACTCTGTCTTTCCAGTTTCATAGGCTTAAACATTGGGTGGCATCCTTGTTCCATACCCCCTGAACCTCACCCCCATCTAAAACACTACCAGCTGTTGTGTTTATCTTCAAATTGTACACTAAATTTAATCACTGCAATTTCTGGGACCACTCATTAGTCCAAATTCTTTTCCTGCCTGACTTATTGCAAATCTTTCTTGTCTCCTTTATTCATCCTTTGTCTTCAGTCTTTCTCAACATAGCCAGCATCACTATTTAAAACTAGACTGAAATAATTTATCTTTTTCTTAAAATCCTCCAATTTTTTTTTCATTGGCCTCAGAGTAAAAATCAAAGTACTTACTTAGACGTATATCCTTGGACTTCCCTACTGGGCAATACTAGCATTTCCTTTTTTACCCTTTCCATCCAATTCATTCACATATGCCCTTGTTGCCCTCTGACATTCTAGTCAACTCTCAGAGTGTTTGTTCTTCTATCTTCCTGGAATGTTCTTTTCCAGAGGTCTGAATGGGTTGACTGATCCATTCCTCTGTGCAGTTTTTCTAGCCAGGTAATCTAAAATTTCAGTATGTATTCCCTTAACACTTTCTAATTTTATTTTTCTTCTCACTACATATCATCATTTTTTACTTACTTTTTCCTTGCATATAATCAAAATGTAAGCTTCATGAAGGAATATATTATCTTATTGTTCAATTCTGTATCTTCGGGGCCTACAACAGAACCTGGCACATGGTAAGTACTTAATGAGGTCACTCTTTGCAGGTATATAAGAAAAAATAAGCGAAGGGAAAACCTTTACTTCTTTTATCACATCTTTCTAAACAGGTAAATTTTATTTTTCTTTTTTTTTTGTTCTTGTTTTAAAAATAGTATGATGCAAACTTTTTGTGGTAAAATTGGAAATTCTAACAACATTTTTCTAATTAATTGATAATTTCTAAGTTTAGGTTCTAAATACCATGGTATTTGTTGTTCTCATACATCCAAATATGGAAAGTATTGCTAATTGCTTCCATAGGTAAAAACAATAACATTATTATTATAGCAGATGTCATAATTTATTTATAACAGGATAGGGAAGCTGAAGGCTGGCTTTTATTTCAGGCTCATCAGTAAGTGGACATTCCATCAGAAGAGAAAGGCAACTCATCTGAATAGGAAGTACCTCCATAAAGAGTACAGGACAGAGAAGCCACATGGGAAATATTCAAAATTCCAGGTAAATAACATAAATATTTGATGGAGGAAACTGGTGGCCATGGATCAGACGACTGTTAGGTGAATATTCTCATATACAATTATGGGAATTTGAAACAGCTATTTGGATCCTCAACTACAACTGGGAGATGCTACACTCATAATAACAGGGAGAAAGTAGACACAGGTTCTGAAACAAGGCATTCAAGACTATTGTTAGCAAAGAGAATAAATTTTGACTAATGCAGAAGCCTAATTGTCAGTACTATGATTAATTGTTTCTATTTAGTAACTGTAGATCCAATGCAGAAATACAGTGGTCAGTCATAGCACAGTGCCTCAAGTTATCTAGATTTTGAGGAAGAAAATGCATTACTTATGTCTACTCTGTTTACAGTCTGCTTTCGTCAGTGCCCTTGCAGAGTGGAGGTGACAAGGCATCAGAGAAAACCAACACAGGAGTTGTTGGAGCACTGCAAGATCTAATTCTTGGAGTACTTACTCCTAATTGTGAGAGCACGATCCTCCTTGAACCCTGCCCGCTGCTCCAAGTGTTGGAAGCACTCATTGCTGTATCCTGCCAACTGGCCAAGTGTGGGAGCACAGGTCCTGATCCTGCCCTACTATACCAACTGTTAAGCCCGAGCCCCCCTGCCAGGGACTGGACCTCCTTGGATGCTGGGTAGTAGACAGAGAAGCCACGAGAAGCAATGGGTATATGAAAGAGTCTTCATTGTAGAAGTTAGCCATTGCTAACAAGGAACCATTAAACAAAACAGTCCTCCAAAGCAAAGTCCCATATGGTAGGTAGCTGCGCACCAGGTAGGTAACAATCCATCTTTCCCACATAGTAGCAGCTTCTGTACCCACAGCTAGTATTAGAGCAACTACATGCTGCCCCTGGACCCACAGCTTCACATAGTAGCTGTATCTGAGCTCTCTCTGTCCTGATAGCCTCTCTCTAGCACTTATAGCCCCTCTCTCTAGCAAACTGGCTGGTCAGTAATATGTATTATACTACTTAGAAAAAAGAGGCTTCTGGCCAAATAGTAACATTATATTTGAGTTATAAAAGATCACATTGTCCTTGCACCTGTGTCCTTAATCCTTGCACACTCTGATTAAGATCCCCATGCTCAGAGTGGCCTTGGCCATCTAGCATACTCTAGATAGGGCCTTTTATATTCTAATTGTCCTTGAGCATCCAAAAACTCTGGTATGATTCTCACAGAAGATTTTTTTTAACATGGTTTCATTGTAAACAAATTTACTTGTTCATTCATTCATTCATTCATGCAACTAATAGTTATTTGATTGCTTCTTAAATGTCACTTTGAGACAAGAACTGACAATAGAGAAACAAATATGAGAGATTCAATCCTTGACTTTAAGGATTTTGCAACTCATCTGGGATTAGAGTGGGTATCTCCCGATACAATAGATGACTGCATTTCTCTCTGTGATGCTGTCTAACAGGCTTCATGTTAAAACCATATCTTAGAGTAAACTTTGTATTTGTCAATTATTTTCATATATACCTTGATTTTCTCTTTAAATTAGAACATTCATGTTATTTCTCTTAGGGGGAAAACTGATTTTAATTTGTCTTTATTTCCATTCTATATAACAAATAGAAGGGTATTTTTTGGGGGGTGGGGGCGCTGTTGAAAATCATTAAAAATAAAGAAGTAATTACACTCTAAATTCCAACCTAAGAAATCAAAGTTTGCAGTTAAAAAGGTGCACTAAACAAAAATATTAACATTGATTTTTTGATAGAAAAATTGAGCAAATGGTCAACTGTGTTCACAGGTGCATCCATTATCATGTTTTCCTTTCTATTTTATTAATCAAAAACATTTTATGCATGAATCAAACTTGGAAAATCAATGTTAAGAAAGGAGTGGGGGAGAGGCAGGCACATCTTATCTTAATTGGTTATTGTCATAGTTTCTCCATACCCATTGCTTGGTTGGTGTTGTTGCTATAGCCAGTGACTGGGCATGGGTAGCTCTACACAGCAGATGAATGATCAATGGCTTCTATCAGGCCTGAAGTTTCTCCTGATCTCACCTAGAGGTGACCATCAGTTTCTGTGACTATCTCATTTATATGCTACTAGAGGCCAAGTGCACAAAATTCGTACATGAGGCAAAGGGCAGGGGTGGTGTGTGTCCCTCAGGCCAGCTTGCACCCTCTCTAATCTGGGTCCCCTTAAAGGATGTCTGACTGCCCATTTATGCCTGATAGATGGGCATTTGGACATTTCTCTCACCGTTCAGGACTGCTGGCTCCCAACCATTCACCTGCCTGCCTGAATGCCCCTAACCTCTTCTGCCTGCCAGCCTGATCATCCTCTAATCACTCCCCTGCCAACCTGATCGATGCCTAACTGCTCCTCTGCTGGCCCAATTGCCCCTCACTGCCTTCCCCTGCTGGCCTGGTTGCCCTAACTGCCCTCCTCTGCAGGCCTGGTCCCCTCTCCCCCGCCCCCAGCTGCCTTCCCTGTAAGCCTTGTCCCTTCAAACTGCCTTCTCCTGCAGGCCTGGTAACTCCTAACTGCCCTCCCTTGCTGGCCTGGTCACCTTTAACTGCCCTCCCCTGCTGGCCTAATCACCCCCAACAGCCCTCCCTTGCAGGTCTGGTCCCTCCTAACAACCCTCCCCTGCTGGCCTGGTCACCCCTAACTTCCCTCCCCTACTGGCATCTTATGGTGGCCATCTTGTGCCCACATGGTGGCAGCCATCTTTGATCACATGGGGGCATTCATCTTAGGTGTTGGAGTGATTATCAATTTGAATATTACCTCTTTATTATATAGGATTATTTCTTTTTGCCTCACATTTCCATCCAGAATAACTCAGTTCAACACAAAGCTCAAGAATAGTCTGGATGGTACAGAAAGCACCAAAAATATAACATATACATGTCACTGCCTTCTGTCTCTTTGAGCTTTATGTTTTATATAGTGCTTTGGTTGGTCCTTCTTCAGCATATTCCTCTGCCAATCATTTTAAGGATGGAGTGCCTTGATCTTACAGAACTCTCCCTCAAACCACCTGAACAGCAGAGTTGTTTTTGAGGCTGATTGCTTCAGCATGGAAGTCTGAGCTCTCCAACCAGCAGAGGCTGCTGATTCCATCAGAGAGAAGCATCCTTAATACTGGTCAATTCTTCAAGTATTTATGCTGAGAACTCTTGGGGCTACCAGGACCACTTTTTCTGAAGACATTTTTTGGGGACTTGAATGGACTGCTGACCCATGGACATATATTCATTGCATCAGATTTTGAACATTTGGGTTTTAGTCTAAATATACTTAGAACATCAAAACTAGAATCTCTCCATTTTCTGGTAGCTCTATTATTCTCCACTACCACCCACCCTGTATGTTCACATAGTCTACCCACTATGTCTTTATATATATCCAAGTTTTTTTTATTTTTATAAAGAAATAGTCATATAGGATTAGAGCTAATCCTAATTATAATTTAACTTAATTATCTCCTTCCAAATATAGTTAGATTCTGAGATCCTCGAGATTAGGACATTAATGTACAAACTTTTAGGAGATAAAATTCAGCCCCTAACATTGTTGTAGTTGATTTGTGGATATTTCAATGGGAGAAAATGAAAAAAAAAATCAAGAGCTCCGTTTTTTTTTTAATGTATTTTATTGATTTTTTACAGAGAGGAAGGGAGAAAGATAGAAAGTCAGAAACATTGATAAGAGAAAAATCCATCAGTTGTCTCCTATACACCTCCTACTGGGGATGTGCCCCTAGCCAAGGTAAATGCCCTTGATCAGAATTGAACCTGGGACCTTTCAGTCCACAGGCCGATGCTCCCCTCCCCTCCCCTTCCCTCCCTTCCCCTCCCCTCTCTTCTCTTCTCTCCTTCCCTCTCCTCTCCTTCCCTCTCCTCTCCTCTCCTCTCCTCTCCTCTCCTCTCCTCTCCTCTCCTCTCCTCTCCTCTCCTCTCCTCTCCTCTCCTCTCCTTTCTTTTCTTCTTCCCATTACTATCTCCTCTAGGCTCTCTTCACCTCCTCCACCCCTTCTCTGCAATGACCTATCTATGAGTTCTCTCTCTTTTCTCTTTTTTTGCTTAATCACAACACCCCCCTACACACACACACACACACACACACACACACACACACACACACACACACACTACTCCTGACCCCCTGAGCTTGCTAGCTCTCTATCTATGTGTCTGTCTCTATTTTGTTTGGTAGTTCAGTTTATCTTACAACTTTTTATTTATTTTTAGTTTTATTGATTGCAGGGAAGAAGGGAAAGGGAAAGAAAGATACAGACATCAATGATGAGAGATAATCATTGATCGGCTGCCTCCTGCAGCCCCCTTAATGGGGATAGAGTCCACAACCCAGGCATGTGCCCTAGACCTAAATTGAACCCAGTACCCTTCAGTCCACAGGCTGATACTCTAACTGGCTGCGGCTGTTTTACAACTCTTAAACTCTACTTCATTTTACCCCTTATCTTTAGTTACCACAACTTTCTTTTATTCAGCAAGTAGTCATTATAGGCATGCAATGTAACATTCTCCTGGAAAGTACTGAGGATATATAAAGATGAGTATTACCTGCTCTCTGTCCTCAAGAAGTGTCAGTCTTGAGGAGAAAGAATACAAGAAAAATATTTTATTACAAAGAAAATGTATTATTTTAAAAATTTTTATTTAAAATTTTTAAAAATTTAAAAATGTATTTATTTTAAAATTTACAAATATAAAACAATAAAAGATAACACTGTTGAGAGCTATCATTGTTCTGCATGTTTAACATATCTTAATTCACTTTAATTCTCACATGAAAACATATAAGGCAGGTCTTATAAATCTCTGCTTTATAGTTGAAAGAAATGAGATAGTAAGTCAAATAAGTGATTCAAGGTCATACAGTTTATAAATATGAAAGCTGGGACTTGAACCTAAGCTGTCTGGTTCCAGAGTTTTTTTCAATAATGAAACCATGCTGCCTATTCTGTAAGTGCAATTATGCAATGAATCTAAATTGACATCCTTGAAGTAACAATACCTACATGCCTGAGGTTGCCTAGCTGGAAAGGGTAGTCATCCTACCAATTCAGGCCAGCTGAGGGTCCAGTGCAGCCCTCCTCCCCCAACCAGCCTGAAAACTCAGCAGTCCTCCTGCTGCCAATAATATACCAGAGAGACAAAAATAAGTGTGGGTGTCATAAGTTTACGATTTTGGATAAAGGTATCAAAATGACATGCCATAAACTTGGCTGAATCCACCAGCTTCCCATGATGAGCTCTCCTTTGTATCATGGTCAAACCAGGTCTTGTCCCAAAAGTATGAACCAGAATTGAAGGGTAAGGGGAGCAGGAACAGGAGAAAGGATAAGTCAGAAGAGGCGTGGAGCTGCCATTCCTGTGGATGGGTGCAACCTCATAATAGTGCCCTTCTTTGCCTTTAATTAAATGGTTCCTGTTTCTCTGTAAGGAAAATTTCTGCTCTGGCTCTATATTGCTTGTATTGGGCAGCAGCACTTGAAGTTAAAATTAAATTTGGAAGCTCTTACAAGAAAAATTGGACACAGACTAAGAGACATCCAAATAAGAATCAATTTTTTTGAAAATGTTGATGATGAAAAGTCTGGCACAAGAAATATGTCTGGCACTAAACCTATCTTTTGTAACAAGGAATCAAATGTGTATGACAACATTCTTAATTATATAAAGGACTACTATAATGCTCTTAACTAGTAATGCTTTCAGGAAATACATTTATTGAGAGATAGTCACCTTTGTATCTACACTAGGCACATGGAAATGTGTAAATTTTAGACCTGAGGTATGCATTTGAGGTGGAAAGCTGGGGGGAAGAAGACATGTGTCAGACACCTTGAATGAGGAGGGGTATTTGGCTGATGAAGGATGAACTTGAAGAGAGGAAATAAGCATGAAACTAAGGCAGTGAGAAAAGAGTAAGTCAATGTTAAGTACATGAAAATGTCTAGTCTGATTCATGTAGAGAGTGGAGGTGAGGTGTTGAAGAATGGTGCAATAGTGTGAAGTTCGTAGCATACAGTGGAAGATTAAGAACAATGGTTCTGAATCATATAACTTGGATTTGGCTGAGCTTTGCAACACAGGCACAGTAAGACTCAAGCCCAGTTAGGTTACCTCTCACGGCCTGTTTTCTTTCTCTCCCCCATACCCTCTCTTTTTTTTTTTAACCTTCGTGAATTAAATGAGATAATGCAAGGCAGTTAGCACAATGCATAGGGAAAATATTAGCTTTTATTGTTTTCACTTTTATCATTATTCTAAAAGTATCAAAGACTAGTATTTGAGACCTTAAAAATATAAGGTTGGATTTAATTTTGTGGAAAGTGCTAAATTCTTAAGCAGAATAAAGTGATTGATTCTGAATAAAGTGATAAGATTTCATCTGATAGCACATTGAAGCTAAACTGGAAAATAACAATAAAAATATATAACTTCAATCTCTTGCAAAGGATAAGAATCTTTATGTAAAGTAAACTTTCTAGTTGAAAGTTAGAAAACCCACTCCTTAGATTTCTTGAACTACTCTATTCAAAATGTTTAATTTTTCAATAATCTAGGCACCTAAGCTGCTCCCCTTTTCCTTTTTCTGTCTGTTTGGGACCATTTATTAATTGCATACATTATGAAAAGCAGAGTAGAAGCCTGGAGTTAGAACACAAATTAGATATTTATATTTGCCTGAAGTCGTGTAACACTATTGACCAACGTAGGACTTTGTTGTGGCTCTCATTGTTTTTTAATATTCCCTTTTCTTTGAATGTATTTTATGAATTATTCCCCCATGCTTTGGCTGAAGGGACAGTTAAAGTAATGGCCACACAATGGACAATTGTGCAATTTCAAAGCGCAACTCTCTGGTACACATTAAGTATTTATATTTAATTAGTAACTTAATAGATCAAGTTGCATATTATTCTAATTATTCAAAGTTGTTTTAAAAACAAATGATGCATGTATAGCATTCTTTTTATGAGAACACTGCTAATTACTAAATAAAAATGTAATGATTTACAACTGACTTAACCACATACATGCATATTATAATATACCACTTTTATATCAATCCCAGACATAAATAATCAAACATAACCTTTAAATTCATACCTTTAATACAGAATCATTATCTCCACTAGTTAGAAAATAAAATTACCTGATTATACTCATTTCAGTTAAAAAGAAAATCCTGTTACAACCTAACTAAATTTTACTTTAGCCAGTTCAATTTATTTATGTACTTTTGTTTTTTCGTCTTAAATGTTGATTCTCTACTTGCAAGATTTAAAAAGATTTCATATCATGGAAATGATTTGAAAATAAAAACTTAATATGAGCTTTATGATGACAATTATGGAAAAATTAAGCCCCGAGCCTAACTTAAGTGAATCTATTTGTCTTTACATTGCTATAATGGCATAGCAATCAGGCAAGATAGCAACTTAATATTTTTTTTGTAGTTCATTTATTTGTGCAAGATTTATATTCAAACCCATGCTGTTGGAGTCAGAGTCATTGTCAGTCTTATGGAAGACTTCCTTCAATTATGCCTTACAATCTTATTGGTGTCATATTTTGAGTACACACTCCAGGTCAATCATTCAAAAAATTCATTGCATTTTGATTTGCATAGATGAAATGAAAATGACTAACTAAGATATTGGTTGGAAAATAAAATATATCTGTCTCTTCAAAATATTTTAAAAGATCAGAATATAAAGACCTACAAGGATTTCTCTTACCTTTATCCACTCTGCAGTGTGACAATGGGCACTTACACTTCTAGATGACATCAGTATAAAATGAGAGCATCTCTTTGAAATCAGGTATTTCTGTGGCTGTCAGATTTTAGGGAGGGTGAAAAATGAGATGGCTGGGTGGAATGCATGTAGTGAAGAATTGTGGGAAATGTAGTAGGAAATTGTAACTCAATAGCAGTGGTGAAAGTAAAAGAGAAGGAATAATAACAATTGAAATGAAGATATGCTAATACATTAACTGACTTGCTGTGCTATTGTAGTTCATCAAGGAGATTTGAATATAGGCAACATATTAAAGATTATAAAATTATTAAATAGAAGTCATTGTCACTAGGCTTCTGAATGCAGTTCTTTGGTAACTGGATGTCAATATGCTGTGCCTCCGCCTGAAATATTGAAACAGACTGGCATAAAATTAAATTTCCTAAAATACGGATTCAGCTTTGTCAATCCTACAAAGACCACTTCAGAAGGTTTAAATACTCTTGTAGTCTCTGTTTCAGATTCACACAGTGTGTTTTGGTGGCTTTTTTTGGCTCACAGTGTGTTTTTTTTTTAAGCCAATATGTTAAAACTGTGAAATGTCATGTAAATATTTAATTGCCTACTTTTCTTAGAAATTTGTACACCTAGCAATACTGACCTTAGATTTCCATTGTGACAATAGACTTGAAAGAGGTATATCTTTAGCCGGTAAATATATTTCTATTAGTGCACATTGTGCCCTTTTGTCTCCTTGATACTGTGACCAACTGTTGATTGGGGCTTATCATCAGATTATAGCATATCATTTAGCCCTTCTTTTTATACTGGAAATTATATACATACTAGAAGCCCGGTGCACAAAATTTGTGCACTTGGAGGAGGGGGTGTTCCTCAGCCTGGACTGCACCCTCTTGCTGACTGGGAGCCCTGAGGGGGCTTAGCCATCAGTCAGACATCCTAGCACTGCTGCGTAGGTTGTAGAGGCTCCCACCACCGCTGTTGCACTAGCCAGCCATGAGCCTGGCTTCTGGCTGAGCAGCGCTCCCCCTGGGTGAGCAATCTAGAAACCACAGAAAGGTTTCCCTGGGCTAATAGCCTAGTGCACAAGTGTCCTATGAAACTAATGTGATGCCAGGGTATCCAATTATATGGGCTGGATAATAAAGTGGGGACTTCATTTGATAAGTAATTATTATCTTGTTACCTGGCCATACAAAATCAAACTCCAGCCAGTGAACTTGGGAAAATCAAGAACTAGTCCCATGGAAGTAAATGGCAAGATATAAGTTGTGTACAAGGAACACAGCTATGAAATTGAATTTTAAGATAAGACTACTTAGGAGCAGCTCACTCATTTGACACATATTTATAAACTAGTGGCCAGTGCATAGAATCCATGCATAATAAAAGGGAATTAGAGGAAATATTTTAATATTGCTATTTGCCTTTTCTCTATAATAGAAGTGTCAGAGATGAAAGAAAATTAGTAAAATGTATATGAAAACCTCTCTCCTGTCAGAGTCTGGGGTGCATGCACTGTGGGACACAGAATCAATTCCCCACCCACCTGCACATGCCTCAAAATCGCAAAAGACCCAGGTAGTCCCACCCCTGTCAAGCCCTGCAGGGCTGGAGGCCCAGCCTCATGTCCCCCATCAAGCCCCACTGGGCTTGGAGCTTGGCTTCAGGTCCCTCAGCCCTAGCAGCAGAGCAGGGAGCATGGCCATGGTGCAAGGGCACGAGGGCACAACAACCATTTGCACATTAGCTATTAATTATGTAGGATAACTAGATGACTGGTGCACCAAATTCTTACACAGAGGGGGGTGTTCCTCAACCTGGCCTGCACCCTCTCCAATCTGGTACATCCCTCCCACAATCTGGGACCTCTGGTTCCTAACCACTCACCTGCCTGTCTGCCTGATCACCCCTAACTCCTCTGCCTGCCTGCCTGATGCCCCTAACTGTTCCCTTGCCTGCCTGATTGCCCCTAACCTCTCTGCCTGCCTACCTGATCACCGCTAACTTTATGCTGGGGGGCAGGGCCAGCCCTGCGAGGGGCCATCTGCCTACTTTTTAAAAAAATATACTTTATTGATTTTTTTTACAGAGAGAAAAGGAAAGTGATAGAGAGTTAGAAACAAAGATGAGAGAGAAACATTGATCAGTGCCTCCTCCACATCCCCTACTGAGGATGTGCATACAACCAAGGTACATGCCCTTGACTGGAATCAAACCTGAGACCCTTCAGTCTGCTGGCTAATACTCTATCCACTGAGCCAAACCAGTTAGGGCCCATTTGCCTACTTGATCACCCTTAACCGCTGGTCTGCCAATCCAATTGCCCCTTCTTACTTGCCTATCTACTTGATTACCCCTAAGTGCTGGTCTGCATTCCTGATCACACCTAACCACTCTGCCTGCCTGCCTGCCTGCCTGATTGCCCCTAACTGCTTGTTTGAGGGTGGGGGCAGCCCAGTGAGGGGCTATAATGATTTTGGTCTAATGGTTGTTATGTCATGATGCCATTACAGTCTGGCTTTTTATTACATAGGATTGCTAAGTGCTATGTACCTGTCAAGGAATAGAAGTGAAATGTAAGACAAAGCCTGTATTCTCAAGGATATCATAGTTTAATTAATTATTTAGGCACCTGTACTGATCATTATATACAATAGTGACCCAATGCACAAAATTTGTGCACGGGGGTGTGTCCCTCAGTCTGGTCTGCACTCTCTCCACTCTGGGACCCCTAGGTGGATATCCAAATGCTGGAATGATTACTCCTAACTGTTTCTGCCTGCTAGCCTGATCACTCCCTGCTGGCATGTTTGACACTTAACTGCTCCCCTCCCAGCCCAATCACACCCAAATACCCTCCCCTGCTAGCTCAATCGTCCACAACTGCCCTCCCCAGCCTGCCCAATAGCCCACAACCTTCCTCCACTGCTGCAACCCACCTCCTCCTCTGGGACTGGCCTCCTGCATGCCATGAAGAGCCTCACCATCTGGAGTAGCCACTGGGCCCTACCTCCAGTGTACACATGGTCATCTTGTGGCAGCCATCTTGTGACATCACCTGCAAGGCCCATCTAGGCTTTTACTAGTATAGACTAGTGGCCAGGTGCACAAAATTTGTGCTGGCAGGGGGGTGGGGGGGGTGGAGTTTGTCCCTTAGCCCGGCCTTCACCCTAGCCAATCTGGGTCCCCTCAACAGATGTGTGACTGCTGGTTTAGGCACAATCTTTGTGGGATCAGGCCTAAACTGGCAGTCGGATAACCCTCTTGCAATCTGGGACAGCAGGATTCTAACTGTTCACCTGCCTGTCTGATTGCCCCTAAGCATCCGCCTGCTGGCCTGCTCCTCACAAACTGCCCCCCTGCTGGCCTGATCACCTTCTGGCCTACTAGCCTTCAACTGCCCCCCTGCCGGTCTGATCACCTCAAACTGCCCCACCACCAGCCTGCTCACCCCCAACTGCCTGCCCCACTTCCCCCCATTGGTCTGATCACCCTAAACCACCTCTGCCTCAGCCCCTCCTCCATGGCTTTGTCAGGAAGGTCTCTCAGTCTAATTAGCATATTACCCTTTTATTAGTACAGAAGATAGAGGTCTGGTGTATGGGTGGAAGCCAACTGGTCTGCCCTGAAGGGGGTCCTGGATCAGGGTGGGAGTCCCCTTAGGAGCTGGGGCCAGCCTGGGCAAGGGGCCTAAGGCCATTTTTCAGGCCAGTCACACCCCAATTGAGGTGGGGGGTCCCTGATGCGGTCAGAGCTAGCCTGAGGGAGGAACTGATGGCCATTTGCAGGATGGCCACACCCTAATCAGGTGAGAGTCCCTGCTGGGAGGGTGTGGCAAGCCTGGGCAAGGGGCTGATGGCTGTTTGCAGGCTGCCACACCCCATTGAGATGAGGGTTCTTGCTGGGGGCGGGTGGGCCTGGGCAAGGGGCTGATTGCCATTTGCAGGCTGGCCATGCTACCATTGGGTTGAGGGTCCCTGCTGGGGGTGTGGCCAGCCTGGGTGAGAGGCTGAGGGCTTATTGCAGGCCAGCCACACCCCCATTGGGGTGGGGATCTCTGCTGGGGAATGGGGTGGCCCTGGGTGAGGGTCTGATGGTCATTTGCAGGTTAGCCATGCCCCCATTGGGGTGAGGGTCCCCACTGGAGGGGCATGGCCAGTCTGAGCAAGGGGCTATTTGCAGGTTGGCCACATTCCCAACAGGTTTTGGGGGGGTCGGGTCTCTGCTGGGGGCAGCCTGGCCTGGGAAAGGGACTGAGGGCTGTTTGCAGGCTGGCCATACCCTCATTGGGGTGGAGGTTCCTGCTGGAAGCGGGGCAACCTGGGCCAGGGGGCAGGGTGGCGGGGGCAAAGACATGGGGGTAGTTTACAGGCAGGTTAAGTCCCCAGCTTTGTCCAGAAGGACATCCAGAAGGTCATTGGAAGGTCACCTGGTTTAATTAGCATATTACTTTTTCATTAGTATAGATTATTTTATTATTTATTTTTATTGAAACTGTAAACCTACTTTTGCCCACCCCTGTATAAGAAAAACAAGGAACTATATATAACATTGGAGAGAAAGTCAAGGTCAAATCAAGAAGTATCTGACTTTCTCTTTTAAGGCGTCAGAAATTTTTCTGTTCAAATGATGGAATCTAATTGAATTAATCTGGAGAGTGATAATGATAAGATTCACATTTTAATTAGATTGCTCAGGAGATTATACGTGTGGACCTGAAAGATTAAAGAATTGACAGGCTACTTCAGTAGCTACATGAAGATGTCTTGGAAACAAAGTAAGTAAAGTTTCAAGAATAGGGAATACATTTAATGGAGAGGGTAATCTAAGGTGTCAAAGACAAGAAAGAAAGGGACTTTTGCCATCTGTGATGGGGTGAAGCATGACCAGAAGTAAGGAGACAGAGCCTGCAAAAGTGGACAAACTTTGTGAGATTGTAATGGAAGCAACTGCATTGTAGCCAGAGGCATGCATTTAGCATTAAGTGATTTTTATTGTTGATTTTTGTTAGGGTGGAAAGATGTGAACGTGTTTCCCTGATAAAGGGAAAAATTCAGAAGAGACGGATTTTTCACATGGAAAAAATAACAGAAATGGTTAAGTCCCAGGAGTAGAAGAGGGAGTGAAATCAAAGTCCAAATTAGTGGTGGATTTAAACCTGAATAATTCATGAAGGAAATCTTATTATCAGAGACTAAAGGAAAAGAAGTGAGGAGTTTTAATGTGATGTAGATTACTGGAAGATGAGATTGTTCATACCTGATTTTCTCTATCTTCTCTAGAAGAGATGAGCAAAATTGTTGAACGAGGTGCTAGAGAATTCATGTATAGAATGGCCATTGGAGACATCAGAACATTGTAACCAGGACAAATATGTCTATAAATAATGCTAAAATTATTTTTACTCTAGAAATTTTGTAGCCAGCACAATAATAGGTATGAAATCACCTAATTTTCATTATAATGATTAATTCAAGTGTCAGATTTAAGTTTCTAAAACCAATTATTTTGCAGTGATTTGAGGGTTTAAATGCAATGACTTTTTGTGATGAACACTGTCATTGTTGAACTAATATTTCTATTGACCGTGTATATTAAAAAAACTTACTATATAATTTAAAAATAAAATTGCATAAACTGTATACTCACATAAGCCTGCCCTCAAATTCTTTTATTAAGCTTATCTGAGCATACAGGTAGACAAGAATACATTCTTTAGTAATTCCACTTCCCAATTCTTAGTTCTCATTTCTCATCCTAAACATAAATATAGGACAAGAAAAAAAAATTGTCCTGAAATAAAAATCAATCGTATCAACTACTTACTTCAGGAAATAATTTCATGGAATGAGGTTTCCTATAAAATAAGCCTCAGGTTGTGACAAAATCAATACAATTATGGAAATGCCAAGCACCTGTTCTTTTGAGACACTGTTCCTGACATATGCAGGAAAAGTTGGAAGCTTTTCCTCATTGTTCTCTTATTAAACCAAACATGCCTCTGCTATAATACTCCATGAGACAGGATTAGATTCTCCTATTTACCTCCCGTAATATCTGTAGTCCTTTAAAAATGGTAATGCAGTTTGTTTATATTTCTAGCACTTTGAAGACTGCTTTGTACATTGTAGGCAATCACTAACTGGTAACTGAATACAACATCCTATCTAATAAAAGAGTAATATGCAAATTGACCATACTTCTGCTATACCCACAAGCCTTGCCCACAAGACACACCCACCAGCCAATCAGGAGCAAATATGCAAATAAACTCCACTCAAGATGGCTGTGGCCAATGAGAGCAGGAGGGAGGCTTGGGTTTTCCCAGAAATGGAGGAAGCAAAGCTTTCCATCTGCCCTTGCTGTCTTAGGCCTCCACTCAATGTTAGAATTGGCTCCCAACTTCTCGCCTGCCAGCCTTCCTGATTGTTCCTAATTGCTTCAATTATAGAATATACATAAATCCCAACAGAAATGGCAGCAGCCACAGAGCTGGAGAGAGCAGAGGCTACGGTTGCCCTCCACGATGGAGGAAGCCAAGCTTCTGCAGCCCTGGCCAGCCTAGGCCTCCTCATAAGTCTACAAAGTTTCAATTGTAGAACATAAATAAATTCCAGATACCAGGGCCTTCGCTTGGGTTGCTGGGGGGCATGGCTGGCCTGAAAACCACCAAAGGCCCCTCCCCCAGGCCTCCCAATGCCCCAAAAGAACCCCCACTCTGATCCGCGACATCCTTTAGGGCAAACCAGCTGGACCTCACCCATGCACCGGATCTCTATAATAAAAGAGTAATATGCAGATTGACCATTACTCCAACACACAAGATGGCTGCCCCCATGTGGTCAAAGATCCTCTCCCCATGTGGACACAAGATGGCCAGCAGAGGAGGGCAGTTTGGAGGGAACAAGCTGGCAGAGGAGAGCAGATAGGGGTGACCAGGCCTGCAGGGAAGAGCAGTTGGGAGGGACCAAACCTGCAAGGGAGGGCAGTTAGGGGTGACCAAACCAGCAAAGGAGGGAAATTGGGGCCAAAGAGGCTGGCAGGGGAGCAGTTACACATTAATCAGGCTGGCAGGGAAGTAGTTAGGGGGTGATCAATCTGACAGGCAGAAGCAATTAGGAACAATCAGGAAGGCTGGCAGGCGAGAAGTTGGGAGCCAGCAGTCCTGGACTGTGAGAGGGATGTCCAACTGCCCTCGAGGGGTCCCAGATTGGAGAGGGTGCAGGGTGGGCTGAGGGACACGCCCCCCTTCCATGTACAAATTTCATGCACTGGGCCTCTAGTTAAAAACAAGTGCATATTTTTGAGGTTCAATATGCAGATCTTCTAACATAAAAATTCACACATGAAACCTATATATTCATGTTTACCAATGTAATCCCAATTAATTTAACAAATCAAATTTAAAAAAAGAAGTGAATTATTAAATAAATAAGTGGGTAAATATTTTCATATTCAGAGAATAGATAGATTTCCTTGAATTACTGCCAGAACACAGGTAATGGTACCATGCATTTCCTCAAAACAAAAAGATAAACTTTTTATTGTTGGCAGCAATAATATGCCAAAAAATACCTAATTTATACACACAAAAGCTGTTGTCCTTTCTCATTTGTTTAGAAATGCTATATAAAACCAGGAGAATTGCCAAGAAGTAAATGTGTGCTTTTGCATTCAAGAATAATGCTGCATTACACAATAAAACTGGCAGAAGACTTCCTGGCCTCGCATGCTATTTTGCTCAGTAAGAGCAACTTCAGTTAACAGTGAAAGTTACTGCACTGCATCAGGAATGTGAATTACAGAGTAGACAGTGTTCTTTTAGTCCTTTTTTGGGGGGAGGGGGGTTGGTAATCAAAGACACATGGACAAGTTTTCTGCAGATTCTTTATTTTTAAAAAATTAAATGAATTGGGGTGACATTGGTTAATACAATTATATGTTTCATATGTGCATTTCTATGATGCATGATCTATGTATCACTTTGTGTGCTCCAAAGTCAAATCCTGTTCTGAGCAGATTCTTAATTTTACCAAATTTTTACTTTGTGTCCATTCTTTTAACCTCGTTTTCAATTTAGTTCATTTTTGTGATAAAAGAAAATAAGGTAATTAAGTGTTCATTTTATAGCACAGCCATTCAGCCTAGGAATGAAATTTTCATGTTAGAAAATGTATTGCTTTGTAGTTTTAATAAAGAAAATACAACTTCCAGTAATTTGTATTATTACATGCACATAAACACTTATTAAAATGAGTTCACAGTGAATAATTTCTTACAGAATCTAATATTCAGAGGCTATATTCAAATTTGAAAGTTGCAACTTTTCCAAAAATGGTAGTTTTACTTTAGGTTTAAAACGATTGACAATTTTAATGCTCTGTTATTAATTTTGAATTGTTTTAGAATTATTTCCTGTCTTCTCAAGTGAATTTATAGTATTAGTACTGCTAAATTTAGCTGTCACAAAAAGATGTTATAAGTGCAAAGAGCATTAGAGACATGGATATTAAGGGAGCTATAACACTCTGTCATCTGAGGCAAATAACCAAACTACTCTGAGCTTCACTTTTTTATCTATAATATTATCATCTTAATTGGAGAGTTTTTGTGATGATCAAGGTATATTCCTAAAACTTAACCCACATGGAAATTATTTTGAAACACTAGATGATTACATTTTGCCTCATATTTAGAGTAATTTGAGACTACTGCTCAATCACTTGAATGTTGGCCACAATTTGTCTTCTTCCATTATGTTTTTGGGGTTTTCTTTGTAATTGAATGTATCAGTAAATATGGTGGTAGCCAGAGGGAAAGGGAATTGGGAGAGGTGAAAGTGGGCAAAAGGGGATAAATGGGGATGGAAAGAAAGTTCCAGTAAAGAGTACATGATGAAATGTGCAGATGATGTTTTATTGACTTGTACACTTGAAATCTGTATGGTTTTCTTAACCAATGTCACCCCAATAAAGTCAATAAATATGTGAAAAAAGAAAACATCAGTAAATAGAAATAATATATGTGCACATGAGATTCTTATTTTTTTTTCTCTAGCCAAATTTGCTTATTCTTTTTTCTTAATTACTAATTATATTATGAGAAAATTAAAGAAAGAAGTAGTTAGATATTTCTGAGAGTGGTACCAGGTTGCTCTGGAACTAAACCAAAATATTCCTGGTTTCTTATCAGTTCAAGGAGTGGGAACTGAACTTTATCTTTGAAATAGACTCCTTACTTTATCCTAGTGGAAACTGATTTATTAAGCCTAAAAATGTAGCACATTTACTTGAAAATACATGAATCCAATAGTCCAAGTATAATATTTCAGATTAGTAAATTCTATATGATGATTTTTGATAGCTCCTTTTATTGGTAGAAGGGTATCTCTGAAGAGGTTACTATCATGCAAACTTTTTGATTGTTCTGTGTTTTTTTTTTCAGCTCTTTTATAATCAAAGAGATATCTGAGCTACAGTAATAGAAGTTAGAGAATATATCAGAAGAGCATAGATTCATTTAACGTCCCTCAAATATACATTGACCTTCTGTTGTTGGGTAGCACAAGATCCCTGTAATATATGTCAGAGCGAATATGCAAATAAACCCAACCAAGATGGCTGCAGCCACAGAGAGCAGGAGGGAGGCTTTGGTTTCCCCAGCAATGGAGGAAGCCAAGTTTTCTACCTGCCCTTGCCATTCAGGCCTCTGCATCGGGCTACAGAGTTTTAATTATAGAATCCCAGCAGAAATGGCAGCAGTCACAGAACTGGAGAGATGCAGGAGGCTAGAGTTGTCTCCAGTGATGGAGGAAGCCAAGCTTCTGCAGCCTTTGTTGGCCTAGGCCTCTGCTTCAGGCTACAAAGTTTCAATTATAGAAGATACATAAATCGCAACAGAAATGGTTGCAGCCACAGAGCAAGCAGAAGGCTTGGCTCCACTCTAAGCTACAAAGTTTCAATTATAGAAGATAAATAAAACCCAGATACCAGATCCTCCACTTGGGTTGCTGGGGGGCATGGCCGGCCTGCAAACCACCACAGGCCTCTCTCCCAGGCCACTCCATACCCCAAGGAAACACTCACTCTGATCCAGAACATCCTTCAGGCCAAACCATCCAGCCCCCACCCATGCACCAGGCATCTATCCTACCTAATAAAAGAGTAATATCCAGATTGACCATCATTCCAACACACAACACGGTTGCCCCCATGTGGTCAAAGATCCTCCCACCATGTGGACACAAGATGGCCACCATAAGATGGTCAGTAGGGGAGGGCAGTTGGGAGGGACCAGGCCTGCAAGGGAAGGCATTTGAGGGTGATCAAGCCCACAGGGGAGGGCAGTTGGCGGGTCCCAGGACTGCAGAAGAGAGCAGTTAGAGGGTACCAGGCCTGCAGGGGAAGGCAGTTAGGGGCAAACAGGCTGGCAGAGGAGCAGTTAGGCATCAATCAGGCTGGCAGGGGAGTGGTTAGGGGGTGAATAGGCTGGCAGGCGGAAGCAGTTAGGTGCAATCAGAAAAACAGGCAGACGATCCATTGGATTATGAGAAGGATGTCCAATTGCCCGTATAGGCCTGATCCCACTCGGATAGGGCCTATACGGGCAGTCTGGCATTTCTCGAGAGGTCCCAGATTGGAGAGGATATAGACTGGGCTGAGAATCAACCCCCCCCCCCCTTGTGTACAAATTTTATGCACTGGGCCTCTAGTGTGTGTGTATATATATATACAAGAGACCAGAATGCCAGAAAGACTGCAATGACAGAACAACAGGAATAGCCAGTTTCTTTGCCACACACTGTGATCTTGATTGGCCCCCACCCCATTTGGGGGCAGAATCAGCTGGCCAACCATCTGAGGCCCCAACCCCTGATCAACCCCAACACATCAATTAGAGCTGGCCTGGCAGGCCAACCTCCTGTGGGCACTCCCCCATCCTGTCCCTCATGGGCCCCAATCTTGGTGGGCAGACCTGACCCCACCCGTGCACAAATTTATTCACTGGGCCTCTAGTCAATAATAAATGTCCTATGAATGGACTCGCGAAATGGCTAATAAGTACAGATATCTGAAGTTAAGTTTTCCCTTATTTCATTAACTTTACAATTTTTAAGTCTTAGTAAAGTTAACAAGAAAACCTCTTTCTAATCATTTCATGTGGTTGCTGTATTCAGTTCCCACAACTGGATCGCTTAAAAGAACAGAAATGTATTCTCTTACAGTTCTGTAGGCCAGCCCAATTGGTATAAGTAGGCCAAAATCAGTGTCAGCAAGAGCACACTTCCCCCAGAGGCTCTAGGGAAAGTCTCCTCCTGGATTTTCAGGTTCTGGAGGCTGGTAGCATTCTTTGGATTGGGACATTCCTTGGAAAATCTCAGCCTCTGCTTCTCCTAAGGACATTGTGATTAGATTTAGGACCCACCATATAATCCACAATAATCTCTCCACAACACAATTCATAACTTAATCATATATGCAAAACCATTCTTTCCTTACAAGGAAACAATTACAGGTTCTAGGGATTAAAACATGATAACTTTATTTTTTTTTCGGGGGGGGTGGGATAGGAAGGAGGTTGGCAAAGTATATTCTGACTACCACACTCTTCTTTATACCTTTATAGCTGGTAGATAAAGGAATGCTGACCATTTAATTGATATCTCCCAACATACACTTTAAAAATGATGACAAAGAAGAAGAAATGAAGCAAGATCCATACCCACATCATAATGAAAAGGAAGACAACAATCAATCTTCAAATTACCTATAAGCATACAACTTACTCTCCTGCTGCATGGAAGGCAATGTACCTTAGAAAAACCAGCACAGAGGAGAGAAGAGGAGGGTTAGCCTAAGATTGACCTAAAATAGCTACTAAATATTAAAGTCTATCTTAAGTAGAATAATACTGAAAAGGAGTCATAGAAGATTAGAGCACTTATTTTGAAAAGGGAGGTAAATTTCATATGCTTATACAAAAAAAAAACTTGTTCATCAATGTTAATAGTAGTTTTATTTATAATGTTAAAAATTAAGTGTCATCAATGTCTATCATATAATAAATGGGTAATCAAATTATAGTATATCTGTACAATGTCATATTTAGCTATAAGAAGAAATGTCCTTCACTTAAATGTGGTTCTGCTTTTTCTAAGTTCAAACTCACATCTACTTCATGCCACTGCTCTCTGCCCCCAACACACAAAGAAATAGGCAAAGAGAAACTGAGAGGATTGTAGAATCAGAGTCAACCTTCATATCTCCTGCTCAATTATGCTGCTTAAAACTTGCCAATAAAGAGCATTAAAATTTACCCACATTTTAAATTAGCTGCCTTTTGGGATATCTATTGTCACTCAGATCTTAATGATCTAATGCTGTGCTTCGCTGGAATTACTCTGTATTGTTCACCTAACAATGGTTCTTGTAGACTTCTTCTAGTAAGCTATAATTTGACTCTTGTCATTCTTGATGCAAAAGCATCCAAATCCAATCACTTCTTAAGACCTCTACTGCTACAACTCTGATTCAAAACATGATTAGCTCTCACCTACATAGTTGCAATGTTATTTCCCTTCTTCTGTATTTGCTACTCTATGGTT
Organism: Antrozous pallidus; assembly: GCA_027563665.1. Taxonomy (NCBI): domain Eukaryota; kingdom Metazoa; phylum Chordata; class Mammalia; order Chiroptera; family Vespertilionidae; genus Antrozous; species Antrozous pallidus. The sequence continues at coordinate 30,840,477 of CM050513.1, forward strand.
CATTCTCCATTTTAAAATTCAAGTTATATTATATCTCTTTATTCTTAAAACTTTCCAATGACCACATCTCATTCAGAGAAAGAGCTACTAGGCCCTTAGATAATATTAAGGATTAAATTGTTATATCAAACTCATGTGAATCAGAGGACTTATTCAGTATTAAGCTTTACTAATAATTTCAAAAATAAAAGTGATTAGGAAGCACAGGCAAACCAGGGGAAATCTAGGTCATAGCTCCCCTGAGTTTTCCTCACTGCATCAGCACTTGCTCTATTGCAGGTCATTATATGGCATCTCTAATTAATAGAGACAGATATGTTACTTGTTCAAAGGCTTGTGTCTGGTAATTAAATATATCTATGCTACTCTCAGGTCCATGACATTTTCCCTAAGACTATGTCCTAGAAACCCATCAAACCCAAGTGTCTATTTTATGCAATCCTAGATAGGTCAGGTATATCCTACTGAAAACATTCTGTAAACAAGGACTCTCCCACTAGCAAATGCAAATTGTTTGCCAAAAAGGCTTGTTATTGGCATTTTACAAAACATATTTGATTGGTTTATTTTGTTTTTCTTTCCCACAGATATTTCTTTGTAGTGGGCCCAAAAAGATTCTGATCAACACTAATACAGAGTGCCTGGTATATATAGGCATTTAACCATATTCTAGAATTCAGGGTTGGAAAGAGTGTGATCCTTCTAACTATGTTTTTTAACAGATACTAGACTCATCAATAAAACATTACAATTCAATTTAAGTGTTATATTTGTAATATATACAAAATTGCTATGGAAGCTCAAAGCAAGAACTTAATTTTCTTGGGCTAATTATCATTATTGAGTCATTCAGTCCAAATAAGAAATAGTGGTGGTATTCTCTTACATCTTGCTTATTTTTTGAAAAGTATAATAAGAAATTATAATATATACTAGAGGCCCAATGCATGAAATTTGTGCAAGAATAGGCCTTCTTTCCCCCAGCTGCCAGCACCAGCTTTCTTCTGGCACCCAGGACCCAGGCTTCCCTCCAGCCACCAGCAGGCACCCAGGACCCAGACTTTCCTCACAGCCCTGGATTCGTCTGGAAGGACAGCCAGAAGGACATCTGGGCTAATTAGCATATGACATTTTTATTATTATAGGAATTACATTATAATTTTTTAAATTAACATATTAATTTTTAAAAAAATCAATAATATGCATATGTTATTGATTTCAGAGAGAGGAAGGAAGAGGGAGAAAAAAATAGAAGCATCAGTGATGAGAGAGAACCATTGATCACCTGACTCCTATACACTTTCCACTGAGGATTAAGCCTACAACCTCAGCATGTGACCTTCTTGTTCATAGGTCAATGATCAATCATTGAGCCACACCAACTAGGCTCTTGCTTCATTTTTTTAAATCTCTATGTGGGCATAGAATGATGGCTATATCTTCCGTGGTTTTTTTATGCTACATGTGAGGTTCTTAGCCTATTTAACATGCTTTATGTCATGAAAGAAAGAGCCTGTATTCAACTTCCTCTTCTATAAAATCATGTTAGCCAGGTGCTATTGGCAGAGTTATGAGCATTAAATAAGAGAATATGATTGGAATATGGGGCACAATCTCTGGCCAGGTAGGGCTGCTTGCAAAACCTGCACAGCATTGTGAGTAGCTGCCCAAGTATTTTTAGTCCAAATTCATGTTCTACCATTTACTATCTGTGTGAGCTTTAGTAAATAGTTTAACCTCCCTATGCCTAAATTTCTTTATGTATAAAAGTAGAGGTCTGATACACAAAAAATTGTGCAAGGGGCTTAGCCCCCGACCCCACAGCTTCGTCCAGAAGGATGTCTGGTCTAACTGGCATAGCATACTTTCATTATTATAGACTAGGATAATAGTAGTACCCTTTTCATAGAGAAGTTTGAAGATTTAACATGGTAAATGCTTGAAAATCACCATAAATAGTGCTTGACACATAGCAACTAAGAATAACAGTACTGTTTCCTATTTTCTTTACTTACTACATTTAATTTTAGGAGCACTATGTAAATAATGATCAAAGACAATGCCACCTAACAACATAATGTGAATAGGCTGTTACTATGTAAAATACTCTGTTTTTGTTCTGCTTTTCAGAACAAAACAGTTTTTCAGTTATAAACACTTTTATTCTTAATGCTTAATCTTTCCTCCTCATCAATATGTTCTTGCCTTTTATTTTTATTTCAATTCTTGCCATATACTTTAACTTAGCATTTAATTCATTTTTTTCTATAAACTTTTACTATTTCCTTCTCTGCTTATTTGGTTGTCTGTTCATAACTAATTAACACTTCCAAATATATCTGTAACTGCAAACACTGAAATTATTTGAAAAGCTGAAAAGTACCACAAATAAAAAGCATAATACTGTAACATATTTTCACTAAGAAAATACTAGTTTATTTTATTTGAAAATTCATTTATATTAAAGCATTATTGTTTTGTACTTTCTTCTATATCTACTTTGTTTTAAACAACTCTGTAAGCATAGCATAATGTTTTCCTGACATTAATTAGTACTGTCTCATTTTCAATATTAGCTTCATAGAAACTCAGAAGAAACCATGGGCATTTTTAGATAAATAGAAGGTGGCATTTGAGATGTTTAAATAATCCCACAGTTTTATTAAGGCATACAATAAAGATGGAAGTAGTTTTATGGGTCATTTTAACCTGTCTAGAAAAAATTTATCTCAAACTTATTTAGAATTATCTCACAGAGAAATCTTTGTTTTCCCAAAATATATGCTAAGTACCTTTCACTTATTGTATTTTCTGATTTGCACTGGTTATAGGGAATCTCAAAAGCAAGCATACAGCTTAATCCCAAAAAGTGTGTCAATTGTTTACACATCTACACATCACCTCTTATTTTATAACACAATATGTATATATCTCCTATATAATAAAAGGCTAATATGCAAATCGACCAATTGGCAGAACGACTGGTCACATGATGTGCACTGACCATCAGAGGGCAAACACTCAATGCAGGAGCTGCCTCCTGGTGGTCAGTGTGCCCCTCAGGAGGAAAGCAGCTCATCCAGAAGCCAGGCTCATGGTGGATAGCACAGCAGTCGTTGCAGGAGCCTCTCCCACCTCTGTATCAGCGCCAAGGATGTCCACTGCTAAGGATGTCCAACTGCCAGCTTAGCCCTCTCCCTCAACTGCCCTCAGTTGGAAACCCCCTGAGGGCTCCCAGACTATGAAAGGGTGCAAGCCGGACTGAGGGACCCTCCCCCCATCAAGTGTACAAATTTCATGCAGGCCTCTAATATATTTTGGGCCACCTTTTGCCTTTAATACTGCAGTGATTCTTCTTGGCATTGACTCCACAAGATGTTGAAAGTTGGTGCGAAGAATCTGACACCATCCTTGATGAATAGCACTGTCCAGTTCTGTGACATTTGATGGTTGTGGAACCAGCTGCCTGACAGTTCTTTTAACTTCGTCCCACAAATGCTCAATTGGATTGAGATGTGGTGATTGTGGGGGCCACCTAAGCAAGGTAAAATCTCCCTCATGTTCTTAACTACTCCTGCACAATATGAGCACCATGGTATGGCTCATTGTCTTGTTGGTAGAAGCCATCTCCATTGAGATATGCCATCAACATAATAGAATGAACTTGATCATTAGCAATACTTAGGTATGTTGTGCTATTCAGACATTGTTCCACACTAATTAAAGAGCCCAAATCATGCCAGCAAAACATATCCCAAACCATAACATTGCCCTCAACAGCTTGAAGGGTTGTACTCATGCATGTGGGTTGCATGCTTTCAAACTGCTTCCATGAAATTCTAACTCTGTCATCTGCATGATGCAACTGGAAACATGATTCATCAAATCACATGACTTTTTCGCAATGCTTGACTGTCTAATCCTTATATTCCTGTGTGAATTGAAGACATTTTATCTTGGTAACTACAGACAGCCAAGGTGTTCGAACAGGCCTTCGTCTTCCGTATTCCATGGAGAGGGAGAGAGAGATAGAAACATCAACAATGAGAGAAAATCAGTGATTATCTGCCTCCCACATACCCCACACTGGGGATTGAGCAACTCAGGCATGTGCCTTGACCAGTAATCAAACTGTGACCTCCTGGTTCACAGGTGGATGTTCAACCACTGAGCCACACTACTCAGGGCTATAACACAATTTTAAAAACATTAACTTTGTTGTTATACTTTGCTATAAATGGACTCATCTCTTTGGAAAGAGGGGGAAAAACAAATATGGTGGCTTTAGTAAATGAATAACAAAATCAATCTGGAGAACTTGGTGAGTGAAGGGACTTATGTCTCTTTTTCACGTCATCAATAAAAATTGCAGATAAGAAATTGAAACGAGAGATATACCACAAAAAATGTAAAATGTCTTTACACTCTCATATTAAGCTTTCAATTGTTAATTGCATTTTGAAAGGAGATTTAGACTGAGGTCTACTTTAGAGAACAAATTACTCTGGCACTCATTTAAAAAAGTATGCTAATAATGCTTTCCTCTTGATATATATAAAAACTAAATTTCTTTTCCACATCAATTATTCATTTTGAGAAGACTTCAACATTATTTTTCTAGGCATACAATTATACCATTAATGAAGTTTGAATTGGTGTCATTTAGTGACATGAAAAGTTTTATTGTACTCAATCATTTAGACGACAGCTGTGCTAAACCTCTTAGAGATATCTATAGCTGAAATCCAACTGACAAGAAAATCACCTAAAATATTCATATTAGATATTCTTTCTCAGTATTTCATTTCCATACACTCATAACCATAAGTAAAGAAACACAAACTAGGACAAAATATTTATAACTTTTACAGCAATCAGACTGTGTTAATATCAATAATACATCTACCAAATTATAAGAAAACCCCAATGTAAATATGAAAATAGTATCTTTGCAAGATCTTTACTAAGAAAAAAAAATGTGAATAGAAAAAAATGTCGGTAATCAATAAACTGGTCAACACCATCTAAAAATTTAAAAAGTAAGATGCTTATAGTCTTTATTTAGATTAGCAAAACTGAAAATATCACAAAGTATTAGAACATTCTCATGCATTGCTACAATAGTATGAATCCCTACACTTTGGGAAAGAAAATTGTCATTATTTCTTTAAAAACATAGAGAAAGAATATATTTTAACACTCCCCCCAATCTTAAATTGGTGGATCAATCATGCATAAATGAACAGGAATTCTTATTGCAAAATTTTGTTCATCTACACAAATAAAAGAGAAAGATGCAAATTGATCATTCCTCTGTGATACCCACCAGCCAATCAAGAGTTAGTATGCAGCCAAGACTGGTTTGGCTCAGTGGATAGAGCATTGGACTGCAGACTGAAGGGTCCCGGGTTTGATTCCGGCAAGGGCATGTACCATGGCTGCGGGCACATCCCCAGTAGAGAGAATGCAAGAGGCAGCTGATCGATGTCTCTCTCTCATCAATGTTTCTGACTTTCTATCTCTCTCCCTTCCACTTTGTAAAAAAATCAATAAAATATATTTTTAAAAAAGAGTTAGTATGCAAATCATCTCAACAAAGATGGTGGGTTAATTTGCATGTGCAGGCACAGAGTGGCTGGGTGGGGCGGGGTGCCTGCTATGATGGGGATGGGTGGGGGTGGAGGGATCTACAGGAATGGCACTATGCCCAGAGCAGAGAAGACTGAAGGCTCTGGCTGGAGCAAAGTTTCTGACTGGACCAAAGACAGAAGGTGGCCAGAATGAAGGCCTGGGTCCCAGGTGCTAGAGGAGAACTGGTACCTGCAGCCAAGGGAAAGAATGTCTTATTGCATGAATCTTCATGCAATGGGCCTCTAGTTTCTATATAATGAAGAATAAAAGTTAAGGGCTAAATGGCCATTATGCTATGTAAACACCAGTGCCATTTTTCATTCCTTTTGCTCTGTGTCCTAGGAGTTTAATCCTCAGGAACTGCATCAGGGGTTCCCTTGCATGTTAAGATTGGGTTAAACAGTGACAGGACGGAAAAAGAGAACAAAATTTCAGGGTTTTTATTTCCCATACTCATTCCTGGCTAGGTTTCTGTGGATTAGTTATGTCTCCCAACTAAAGGTCACCGCTCCTGTCAAGAGTTTCTCTTTCTGTTCAGCTGCAGTGGCTCAGTGGTTGAGTGTCAACCCATGAACCAAGAGGTTGCTGTTCCTTTCCTGATCAGGGCATATGTCAGGGTTGCAGGCTAGATGCCTGATCAGATTGTGCAGGAGGAAGCCGATCAATGATTTTCTCTCTAGAGGCCCAGTGCATGAAATTTGTGCAGAAGGGGTTGAGTCACTCAGCGTAGCCTGCACCCTCTGTAATCTGGGACCCCTCAAGGAATGTCAGACTGCCCGGTATGATCAGGCCTAAACTGGCAGTCAGACATCTCTCTCTCACAATCCAGGACTGCTGTCTTCCAACTGCTCACCTGCCTGCCTTCCTGATTGCCTCTAACTGCTTTTGCCTTGCCAGCCTGATCAGCCCCTAACCACTCCCCTACCACCCTGATTGATGTCTCACTGCTCCCCTGCCAGCCTTATTGCCCCTAACTGCCCTCCCTTGCAGGCATGGTCACCCTTAACTGCCCTCCCAAGCAGGCCTGGTCCCTCCTAACTGCCCTCCCTTGCTGACCATCTTGTGGTAGCCATCTTGTGTCCACCTGGGGGCAGCCATCTTGTGTGTTGGAGTGACAGTCAATTTGCATATTACTCTTTTATTAGATAGGATAGAAGCCTGGTACACAGGTGAGGGTCAGCTGGTTTGTTCTGAAGGGTGCCCCAAATCAGGGTGGGGTTCCCTTGGGGTGTGGGGAGGCCTGGGGCCTGTGGTGATTTGCAGGCCAGCCACACCCCCCAGTGACCCAAGTGGAGGCCCTGGTATCTGGGATTTATTTATCTTCTGTAATTGAAACTTTATAGCCTTGAGCAGAGGCGAGGGTAGGCCAGGACTGTTCACTCCATGGCTGCAGCCATTTTGGTTAGGTTAATTTGCAGACTGGCTCTTAATTGGCAGATGAGAGTGGCTTTTGGGAAGAGCAGAGATATGGTCAATTTGCATGTTTCTCTTTTGTTAGATGATATAGATAGAGATGATAGAGATAGAGATAGAGATAGAGATAGAGATAGAGATAGAGATAGAGATATGGGTATATAGATATAGATATATAAAGTGCTCTTCCTGCTATTCTCTTTCTGATTCTGCTATTTGCTCCCTTCTCTAACCCATCCAGGCTTCTTGGTATTAGTATTTCCCTGGTGTTGCTAGCCCCTTGTTGTCGTGTTTTGTTTTGTTTTTCTAACTTTATAAAGAGTGCTTTATTGCTCACCAGTGTTGCTCAGTGGTTCAGCATTGACCCATGATCCAGGAGGTCATGGTTCAATTCCTGGTCAGGGCACGTACCAGGGTTGCCAACTGGATCCCCAGGAGACTATTTAATCTCATCATTGATATTTCTATATGTCTCTCTCCCTCTCCCTTCCTCTCTAAAATCAATAAAAACATCCCTTTGGATTGAGTTGTCCATATGGTTCCAGCTGGGATTTTGCCTAATCCATCAATAAAAAATGGTTCATAAAATTCTAACATAGCTAGAAATTGCATTAGCTCTCTATATTTGACTTAGTGGAATGTGTATAATATTATATAGAGGAAGACTCAACCTAATAGTAAAGTTTGTCATTAACAGAAAGAAAAGACAGCACAGTAAGAAAAATCATATGTAACACAAATAACTGAATACATATTAGTATCCAAATTATACAAGAAGTCTCACAAATCAATTAAAAAAGAGAAAATTCCAGTTTTAAAGATATGTAACAAACAATATGGACATATAGTTCCCATAAAAGAAGACATCAATAAGTTAATATATAAAACAAATATACAACAGTTCCATATATGAAAAATGCTTTGTTACTTATAATCAGAAAATGAAATGTAATTTCACTTATACTGGGTTGGCAATTTCTTAAAAATATGAAAATGCTAATTGTTGCCCATGATATGGAGCAATGGGGACACTGATATTAATTGCTTAGAGTATAAATAGGTAGCACCAGTAAGTAAAGAACTACACATCTTTGAAAAAATGAGTACATGTATATTGTTCGATATAGTGATTTTACACTTACATATATTTTCCCAAGCATGAATCAACTAACTTTAGCCTGAGTGAGAATCAACTGGGCATGCTCACACAGAGATTGCTGGCTCCTACCACCAGAGAATTTCCATTTGTAAAGAAGTTCACAGATGACACTGATGCTCCTGGGATAGGACCCATATGGTGAGAACTACTGCTCTAGAGACAATCTCATCAATGTGCATAATGAGATATGTAAGAGTGTTTATTGCAGCACTGTTTATAACAATGAAAAATTGGGAATTATTTAAAAACTCACTTATACAATAGGTATGTAACTTGTAGTATGTTTATATAATTATATAATACAGACTGGTTCAAATAAATGAACAAAACTACCTGTATAAATATTAAAACTCACCAACATAATAGTAGGTAAAAAAAATCTATTGCCTAAGATCTAGATTAGATTCGGGGGAAGAACAGAAAGGAGAAATTACAAGGAGCATAATAAATTTTCTTGATATGATGAATATGTGTGTTTTTTAATTATGATAATGGTTTTACAGATCTTAAAACATCAAATTGTACAATATAATATGTGAAGTTTACTATTTATCAGATATGAACTAATAAGGATATGTGGGAATGTAATGAGATGAAATTTCAATATATAAAAGTCAAAATTTTTCTACTATATAGTTATTTGTGTATTGGCCAGTTGAGGGCATGACACAAATATGGCAAAATACACATGGATTTGTCACTTTTTTAACTTATTAAATATTGTTGTTGAAATAAATGCAGTCTTTGAAGTCATACACTTCTGCTTTTGAAGTGTAAAGATCTTTAAGATGGACACCTTATAAAGTAATCTCACCTTTGTAGTAAATGAATTATATATTAATTGTTTTCTCAATCATCTGAGCTGTGTTGGGGCTGAATGAAGTAAGCAAAATTAAAAGACTTGATATACTGTAACCTGCTATAAAAAGAGATTATTATCCTATATAATAAAGAGGTAATAAGCAAATTAACCCCCACACCTTCACAAAATGGCTGCCTGTGATGAGTCTAGCAAGGGCATTAGTGAGAGACGACCTAACAGCTGAACAAGCAGGCTTTGTGGGGGACCAGGCTGGCAAGGGGGGCTTGGGTTGGGACAGTTGGGGAGTGATCAGGAGAGCAGGGGGACAGTAAGAGGCAACTATGCCAGCAGGGAGAGTTAGAGATGACCAATCCAGCAGAGGGGAGAATATTGGGGCCACCTGGCCAGCTGGGGCATTAGTGAGGGATGACCAAATGACTGAACAGCAGGCTGCATGGGGCAACCAGGCCAGCAGGAGGGTTAGTGACGGAAGGCCAAATGACTGAACAAGCAGACTGTGAGGGGTGACCAGGCTGATGGGGTGAAGGGGGGGCAGTGGGGGTGGGCAATCAGGCCAGCAGGAGGGGCAGTAAGAGGTTACTAGGCTGACAGGGGGTCAGTAAGGGGTGACCAGGCCAGCGGGGGTGGGAGGGCAACTAGGCCAGCAGAGAGGGGGCAGTTGGGGGTGACCTGGTCAGCAGCAGAGAGAAGTTAGGGGCAATCTGGCTGGCAGGAGGGGCAGTTAGGGGTGACTTGGCTGCCATGCAAAGGCAGTGAGGAGCGATCAGGCTAGGGACAAGGTTGGGGTGGGGATGCAGTTAGGAGTGACCAGACAGGCAGGCAGGTGAGCAATTAGGAGCCAGTGGTCCAGGATTGTAAGAGAGTTGTCTAACTGCCCCCAAGGGTTCTTGGATTGGAGAGGGTGCAGGCTGGGTTGAGGGGACACCCCCTTCGTGCACATATTTCATGCACCAGGCCTCTAGTGATAATATGAAAAACAGTAAACAACTATGGTGCTAAAAACTGCTCACATCAACACTATTGAAATGCAAAAATGGGCACAATTAAAAATCATGATGTAAATAGAAAGAGGTCCTCTGTAATCTACACATGAGAAAATATCTTCCAAAATAAATGCTTACTATTTCTTTTTATTTTATTTAATTACTCCTAGAGCTCTTCTTCCATATAGTTTTGGGGTTGTTTCTTTTCCATTACTTACTTTCTTCACTATTTTCCACTGAATTTATTTCAATTAACAATGTTTCCATTTCAGTGTATTATATAGCTGTTTTGGATTGTACTAATAAAAGCAGAGAACAATAGCTTTCTAATTCAAATTAAATTAACTTTTAATTTTATTTAATGGATAATTCTTACTAAATGTCTCCATAAAATGCAAATTATTTAACAAAAAAATCTTTAAATTGTTGAAGTTTCATTTGTGTTTAATTTTTTTGATGCAATGAATCATCATAGACAATTGTATTACAATATGCCTTCAAGAATAAGTTTTATGTTTTAATGATTTCCATCCAGATATACAAAGAATTTAATCCAAATACCAGATCCTAGTACACATAGAAAAGAAAGCAAGTTCTTTAGGTATATGGGCACAAAAAGATTTGGCTTTTATTTTTTATTAATGAAATAACTAAGCATTTTTTATACTTCTAACACGCACAAGACATCTAGAATACAATGAATAACAACAACAACAACAACAAAGATGTTCTCTTTGAAGAAAGACACTAGTTTTCTAATGCAATGTTATAAAGAAAATTTTCATGGAATGTACATTTGTCAAATATGGTAAACCAAAAGTAAAAAGGCTTTCCTATTGGAATTTATCTTATTGCAATTCTAAAAACAAATACCTTGTTATTTGTGTATATATGTCTGAAAAGAATATTTAGAGTTTGTTTGCAAACACTACCTTGGAGAACTACTTGCTTAACTTGGCCATATAACAATACACAGATTTGCCCAGCCAGTGCGGTTCAGTGATGGAACATTGACCTAGAAACCAAGAGCTCACTGTTAAATTTCCAGTCAGGGCACATGCCCAGAGGGAGGCATGCAGGAGGTAACTTATCCATGATGTTTCTCTCTCCTCAATGTTTCTCTCTCTAATTCTCTCCCTCTCCTCGCTCTCTCTATCTCTCTCTTTAAAAACAAGAAAAACATATTAAAAATACAGACTTTTTTTTTCCAAAGCAGGTGGTATTTAGATGAAATATTTTTAACCTTTATTCTCTTATCATCTTATTCCAATTTTGTATTTAATGATTTTCAAACAGATAATAGGTTCAAATTCCATTATTAAAATATTTGACCCCACATCATAAAGTTGGAGATATTTCAGATGTTTAATAATTATATTGGGTATTTAGTGTAGTCAGTTCTACATAAATGTGGCATTAGTAAGTGTAATTATGTAAACCATAGCAGAGCACATTAGAATTTCTTGGATTAGGAACCAAGATGGCGGCATAGGCAAAACACCTATCTTATGGTCATACACAGGAATTTTAAAACTACAACTTAATGAAAGAACAAACACCTTCCAGAATCACCAGAAAGCTGGCCGAGTGAAAATTCCACAAATAAAAGTGCAGATAAGACACTGTGACTCGGAGGAGCGGCGGATAGCCTTGAAGATTTGTGCAGAGAGAGAGGTTTGGAGCATGCACCGCAGATAGGGCGGGCGGCTGAAAACAGGCCAGTTTTCTTGAATGGGGAGACAAAGACGTCCCACTGTACTGATTCTCTAGCTCTGGGCGAAGTCCAGGGAACTCACTATCACACAGGGTGAAAACTGAACAGTGGGAGGGCACACCGAAGCTCAGGCGCTGCAAGGATCTGCCATCTAGTGGAGAAGGCAAGCTTGCGCGTGACCTTGGGAACAGCACAGTTGAGTGACCATGTAGAGAGCGCTCACGACTTGCTCTTTCATTCGGGAAACCATCAGACTGCTTTGTTTTACGACCCTGGGTGAGACGTTGGGTGTGCAGATGCATTTGGGGAGAGTCTGAATTCCCCGGCAACCAGTGGAGGTTGGCAGCAGCTCTCTCTCAGAGGTGCTGGCAGCCATTGCCCCTGGCACAGATTCCCTGGGGCTGCATAGGGCAGAGCTAACGCTGTCTGCTTGGCCCGGATACTCCACCCCTCCAACCTGAGCACAGCTGAGCTTCACAGACAATTGGCCTGGAGGTCAACCCCTCCAAGTGCTAACAACAATTAACCTAAGCTTAACTTCAACAAGATTGTGCAACCCATATCCACCTCAGGTAACTAGGGAGGTGAGCCGCTGTCCCTAGTAGGAAGTCTACCACACAAAGCTCAGGGAAGCAGCCACCATGCAGAGACATGGAAAGAAATCAGATGTGAAAGAAATGGAGGGAAAAAAATGACTGGACATGGAATTCAAAACCACAGTTATAGGGCTTCTCAAGAGGCTCCAACAAAAGGTCGAGGCCTATAAGGAAATAAGCAAGACCGACAAGGATATGAATGAGTCCTACAAGGAAATGAACAAGACCCTCAAGGATATGAAGGAGACTCTCAAGGATATGAAAAAGGACCAACCAGAAATTAAGCATACACTGACTGAAATAAAAAATATTATACAAAGAACTAAAAGTACTCTAGAGCACCCCAAGAACCAAGTTAAAGATTTGAAATACAAAGAGGTAAAATCCACTCAGCTGAAAAAGCAAGAAACCAAAAGAACCCAAAAAATTGAAGAGAGTGTAAGGGGCCTCTGGGACAACCTCAAGCATACTAACATCCGAATTATAGGGGTGCCACAAAAAGAGAGAGAGCAAGACAATGAAAACCTATTTGAAGAAATAGTGACTGAAAACTTCCCACACCTGGTAAAAGAAATTGACTTAGGAGTCCAAGAAGCGCACCGAACCCCAATATACAGGAACCCTTGGAGGGACCACACCAAGGCACATCATAATTAAAATGCAAAGAGCAAAAGACAAAGAGAGAATATTAAAAGCAGCAAGAGAGAAACAGTTGGTTACCTATAAGGGAGCACCCATACGATTGTCAGCGGATTTCTCAACAGAAACGATGCAGGCCAGACGGGAGTGGCAAGAAATATTCAAAGTGATGAATAGCAAGAATCTACAACCGAGATTATTCTATCCAGCAAAGCTATCATTCAGAACTGAAGGCCAGATAAAGTGCTTCGCAGATAAGAAAAATCTGGAGTTCATCACTACCAAACCAATATTATATGAAATGCTGAAAGATATTCTTTAAGAAGAGGAAGAAGAAAAAGATAAGAGTGTAAATTATGAACACCAAATACACATCTATCAACAAATTAATCTAAAAATCAAGTGAATTAATAAGCTGATGAACAGGATAAACTGATGAATATAACAGAATCACGGACATAAAGAGGGAATGGACTGACAACTCTTGGGGAGAAAGGGGGTGTGGGAAATGCAGCAAGAGACTGGACAAAAATCTGCAAATATGGGAGAGGACATTGGAGGGGGGTGAGGGAGGAGGGTGGGATGGGTACCAGGTGGAGGGGAACTATAGGGGAAAAAAAGGGAACCATGTAATTAATAAAGTGAACAATAAAGATGAAAAAAAAGAATTTCTTGGATTAATATTTTTTTGGGGATTTTTAAAATCTTTATTATTGAAAGTGCTACAAATGTCCCCCTTTCCGCCAGGATTAACACATTTCTTTTGATTTATTTTTACTTATCAAAGAATTACTTCCTGCCTAAACCTGTTTGGCTCAGATAGAGCATCAGCCTGTGGACTGAAAGGTCCCAGGTTTGATTCCTGTCAAGGGCATGTACCTTGGCTGTGTGTACATCCCCTATAGGGGGTGTGCAAGAGGTAGCTGGTCGATGTTTCTCTCTCATCAGTGTTTTTGACTTTCTATCCCTCTCCCTTCCTCTGTGTAAAAAATCAATAAAATATATATATATTTTAAAAAATTACTTTCTGGCAACAAAGCAAAACTGCATATCTTACAAAGAAAATTCAACAGTACTTTGTTCAATATAACTCATTTATTGATTTTTTAAAGAGAGAAGAAGAGAGAGAGAAAGGTGGAAATATCCATTGGCCTCCTCCTGCACATCCCCAGTGGGAATTGAGATTGTAACAAGGGCATATGCCCTGACCAGGAATCAACCCTGTGACCACTCAGTGCATAGGACTAAATTCAACCAACTGAACCACATCAGCTAGGGTTTTTTATTTGTTTTTGAAATGTTCTCAACTTTATGGCAATGGCCTTTTCCCTTTTGCTTTGAATAGCAAGATTAAGATAAATTATTTTAAGTAAAAGATAGTATGTCTCACTACAGTTAGCAAATAATAAGATGATATATTCCCGAGTCAATGATTGAAAGTGATTAGTACATTCTCATGCAAAATGAAACTAAATCCATAAGGTTGTTTGAAATGGACATGAACTGTATGAATGATGTTTATTCAACCAAAGGTCCCAGAAGGAGAATAATTACTGAACCAAATGTAATTTGAATGTAATGTTTAATTATCCTTGATAACGAATCCTGTATAGACCTTCTGACTCAATGACATATGAAATCATTTTATGAAGATGAAATTGTACCTACTACAGTATTTTTGAGATAGTCAAGTGAAAAATAACTAATAATATCCAGGAAGGAATATAAAAAAAATTATATGCACCTAACAAAGCTTGGTTTCTGCCTTTCTAAAAGTTTTGATGGCATATTTATCTCACATTTCATAACACATATTATAGCCACATAAATATTACTGCACCATGCTCTAAAATACATTTTGGCAAAATATACATAACAGAGTTATTTTATTCCCCAGTCGATAACTACTTCTTCTTATTATTAAATATTTTTGTTATATATGATCAGGCACCCTGGTAATGTCAATCAATATTAAAAAATGGAAACAGCTTGCTATTCAAAGTACTGTGGAAAGCTGACATCATTACCTTTCTCTGGCATTAATGGAAATATTACATCATCTGTCTGAATTGACCAATATGCATTATAGGTAAGAGCAGCTTTCCATTTCTATAGAAACTACTTTAAAAAAAAGAGAGAAAATTATGAAACAAATAAATAGCCAGAGTGTCTAGAATCCTGGGTTATTAAGTGAATCTCAGATATTTACCATCTTTGTTTCTTTACTTTTTTTATATTCCAGAAGATGGCTGCTCATACATCCATAACTATAACTATACTGTGATGTATAGAAGGAACACTGTTAATGGATTTTAGCCATATCCACCAAAGGCTAAAAATATTTATGACTAAAATATTGTTTTATTTTTATTTTATTATTGACAGTATTAAAGGTGTCTCACATCTCCCATTTACCCCCTTTTTTGTCCAACCTTTATGCAAATTGGTCATACTTCCTATCAAGCCATACCCACAGCCACATCCATAAGCCAATCGGGAGCAAATTATGTAAATAAACCCCAACCAAGGTGGCTGTGGCCATTGAGAGCAAGAGGGAGGCTTGGGTTTCCCCAACAATGGAGGAAGGCAAACTTTCAGCCTGCTCTTGACAGCCTAGGCCTCCACTCAATTTTACAAAGTTTCAATTATAGAAGATACATAATCCCAAAAGAAACGGCGGCAGCCACAGAACTGGAGAGAGCAGAGGTTAGGGTTGCCTGGGCAATGGTGGAAGTCAAGCTTCTGTAGCCCCAGTGCCTAGGCCTCCATTCTAGGCCACAAAGTTTCAATTATGGAATTTAAATAAAACCAAACAAATGGCTATCGCCATGGAGCCAGCAGAAGGCTTGGCTCTGCTCTAGGCTACAAAGTTTCAATTGTAGAACATAAATTAATCCCAGAACCCAGGGCCTCCGCTTGGGTCCCTGGGGGGCATGGCCAGCCTGCAAAACACCATAGACCCCTTGCCCAGGCTGCCCCATGCCCCAAGGGAACCCACACCCTGATCTGGGACACCCTTCAGGGCCAACCAGCTGGCCTCCACCCATGCAACAGGCCTCTATCCGATCTAATAAAAAAGTAATATACTGACCATCACTCCAACACACAAGAGGACTGCCTCCAGGTGATCAAAGATCCTGCCCCCAGGTGGACACAAGATGGCCACCATAAGATGGCCAAAAGAGGAGGACCTTTGGGAGGTTCCAGGCCTGCAAGGGAGGACAATTGTGGGTGATCAGGCCAGCAAGGGAGGGCAGTTGGAAGGGACCAGGCCTGCTAGGGAGAGCAGTTGGGGACAATCAGGGAGTGCAGTTGGGGGTGACCAAACTGGCAGAGGAGGGAAGTTGGGGGCAAACAGGCTGTCAGGGGAGCAGTTAGACATCAATTAGGCTGGTAGGGTAGTGGTTGGGAGTGATTCAGGCTGGCAGGCAGAAATGGTTAAGGGCAATCTTGGAGGCAGGCAGGTGAGCAGTTTAGAGCCAGCAGTCCTGGATAGTGAGAAGGATGTCCGAATGCCCATTTAGGCCCTATCCTTTTGGAATCGGGCCTAAATAGGTAGTTGGATATCCCTCGAGGGGTTCCAGATTGGAGAGGTTGCAGGCTGGATTGAGGGACATCCCTGGGCCCCCATGCACAAATTTCGTGCACTGGGCCTCTAGTAAGTATATAAGATCTTTGATTGATCTCTCCTCATCTCCCCACCCCACATGGAGGTGTGTCAATCTGTTCCATACTGCCATGCTTTGAGTATTATTTTGTTGGTCAATTCATTTTGTTCAATAGATTCCACAAATAAGTGAGATTATGTGATATTTGTCTTTCTCAGATTATCTTATTTCACTTTGCATAATAATCATCAAATTCATCCATACTGTCCCAAAACATAAGAGTCCATTCTTTAATTACAGCTGCAAAGTATTCCATTGTGTAAATGTCTCAGAGCTTTTTTATACAGTCATTCACTGATGGGGACTTCGGGTGTTTCCAAACCTTAGCTGCTATGAACATAGTGGTGAATATATTCTCTCTAATTTGTGTTTTGGGGTTTTTAGGGTATATTCACAAAAGTGAGATTGCTGGTTCATATGGCAGTTCCATTTTTAATTTTTTGAAGAAACTCCATACTGTTTTCCATAGTGGCTGCATCAGTCTGTATTCCCACCAGCAGTGAAATAATGTTCCCTTTCTCTATATCCTCGCTGGCACTTGTTTATTGATTTGTTGATGGTATCCATTCTGACAGATGTGATGTGATATTTTATTGTGGTTTAAATTGTATTTCTCTGATAATTAATGATTTTAAGCCTTTTTTCATATTATCTTTTGGCCATTTGTATGTCCTCTTTGGAGAAGTGTCTATTCATGTCCTCTGCCCACTTTTTAATTAGAGTGTTTGTTTGACTTTATAAAATATATTTTTATTAATTTCAGAGAGGAAAGGAGACAGAGAAACATCAATGTTGAGAGAATCACTGATCTGATGCCTCCTGCACACAACCCCACCAGGGATTGAGCCTGCAACCCAGACATGTGCCCTTGACCAGGATTGAATGTGGGACCCTTCAGTCTGCAGGCTGACACTATATCCATTGAGGCAAACCGGCTAGGGCTGTCTTCCTTTTGTTGAGTTGTAAACATGCTCTACATATTTTAAAGATTAATTCCTTATCAGATGTATCATTGAAAAATGTGTTCTCCCATACAATGGATTCCCTTTTCATTTTGATGGGGTTTTTTTTGCTGTGCAGAAGATTTTTATATATTCCCATTTATTTATTTTTTCTTATGTTTCTATTGCCCTAGGACAGAGATGGGCAACCTTTGAACTTCGTGTGTCAAAATTCACCAAAAAACTGAGCATAACTCAAGTGGTGTGTCACTTTGAAAAAACAAAAACATAATTTCATGATATTTGTAGTTTAAATAACAAAAATGTATAATTGTAATATGTAACTATATTTAATAAACCAAAATCTAATTATTTAACTTACCTGCTTAGTGACTTCTTTGTTCATCTGTCAGTCACTTTCTTTTGTTAATCCTGATATTATTTAACTTGTGTGGGGTGCCGTGAACTAAGATAAGTGAGAGGAGGGGGAATTCTTTAACTAACCTGCCTACTAGAGACTTTTTTTTTGCTGAATTTCATTGGCTAACCTTTCAATTGAAGGTTGGTATTTAGTACACTTCAAGTACAAGCAAGCGCTAGTAACTTGATCTGTCATCCTGTTTCTTTTGTTGGTTTTGATGTTATTTACCACTGAGAATAAGGTCTCACAAAAGTACGTAGAGGGAAAAATTGTGAGTAAAGCCATTGCTATATTTTTCATGGTGCTAAAAGTGCCTGGTAATCAGTTCCAAGCACTCCAAATTTCCTGTTTGTAGTGGCACTCCTCTTGATTCTCCACGCTGCACCTTTCCAGATTCTCAAGCTTTGACCTCAAGGCAACAAACACCTGAGCCCAGATGCTGTCTTGAAATTCTGCAAGTTGCAGCTTCAAATCATCAATTTGCATCCATTGGAAACCATTTAATTCCAAACTACTGTAGACTACTATATCAGGATACTTAATTATTTTTATGGTCTGTTCTAGGCTTCTAAATTGATTAAATCTACCACCGAACTGGTCAAGTAACAAGTCTAAAACATGCTGGTATTTTATATGCACGGGATCCATTTAATTTTGTACAGCTGTACTGGCCTTCTCAAAATAATCTGTTACTTGAGTTAAATACTTACAAGTTTTAGTTTCTACATCTCGCTTGAAAATTTTAAGTTTACTTTCAAAAGTTTTTATGTATCCAACCATAACGTCAATAGTTTTGACAAAAACTTGTAACTTAAATTCAGTTAATTAATATGAACAGAGAGATCTGTAAAAAATATCATTGTGTTGACCCACTTATCATCATTGAGCTGAGAAAAGTTTCCCAGATCCTTAGCCTCAAGAAATACCTTAATTTCTTCAAAACACTACATAAAGCACTCAAGAACTTTGCCTCAGCTCAGCCATCTTACATTATTGTACATCAGCAGCCTAATGTAGGTAGAATCAGACTCCAGTAAAAGTGCAGAAAATTCTCGCTTGTGAAGGGGGCGAGCAGCTATTAAATTAACTATTTTTGGAGAACCAAGATGGTGGCATAGGTAAAACACCTATCTTGCCGTCAAAAAAAGCAATTTTAAAACTACAACTTAATGAAAGAACACCATCCAGAATCACCAGAAAGCTGGCTGAGTGAAAATTCCACAAATAAAAGTGAAGATAAGACACTGTGACTCGGAGGAGCAGCAGCAGACAGCATTGAAGATATGCACGGAGAGAGGTTTGGAGCACATGCCAGCATATGGCGGGCAGCTGAAAACCGGCCAGTTTTCTCGAACGGGGGAGACAAACAAGTCCCACGGACTGATTCTCCAGCTCTGGGTGAAGTCCAGGGAACCCAGTATCATACGGAGCAAAAACTGGACAGTGGAAGGGCACGCCGAAGCTCGGGTGCTACAGGGGTCTGCCGGCTTGTGGAGAGGCGAGCTTGTGTGGACTTTGCATAAACTTGGGAACAATGCAGCTGCCGGACCATGCAGAGAGCACTCGTGACTTGCTCTTTTACTCGGGAAACCATCAGACTGCTTTGTTTTATGACTCTGGGTGAGACGTTGGGTGTGCAGACTCATTTGGGAAGAGTCTGAATTCTCCGGCAGCTGGTGGAGCTCAGCAGCGGCTCTCTCTCAGAGGTGCTGGTGGCCATTGCCCCCATAAAAGAATCCTTAGGGCCACATAGGGTGGAGCTAACGCTGTCTGCTTGGCCCGGAGATTCCACCCATCCAACCCGAGCACAGCTGAACTTCACAGACAATTGGCCAGGAGGTCAACCCCTCCAAGTGCTAACAATGATTAACCTGAGCTTAACTTCAGCAAGACTGTGCAACCCATATCCACCTCAGGAAACTGGGGAGGTTGAGCCACTGTCCCTTGTAGGATGTCTACCACACAAAGCTAATTGACCAGCTCAGGGAAACAGTTACCATGCAGCGACATGGAAAGAAATCAGATGTGAAAGAAATGGAGTAAAAAAAAACGACTAGACATGGAATTCAAAACCACTGTTATAGGGCTTCTCAAGAGGCTCCTAGAAAAGGTCGAGACCTATAAGGAAATAAGCAAGACCAGCAAGGAAATGAATGAGACCCTCAAGGATATGAACAAGACCTGCAAGGAAATGAACAAGACCAACGTGGAAATGAATGAGTCCTACAAGGAAATGAATGAGACCTACAAGGATATGAACGAGACTCTCCAGGATATGAAAAAGGACCAACCAGAAATTAAGCATACACTGACTGAAATAAAAAATATTATACAAAGAACTAAAAGTACTCTAGAGCACCCCAAGAACCAAGTTAAAGATTTGAAATACAAAGAGGTAAAATCCACTCAGCTGAAAAAGCAAGAAACCAAAAGAATCCAAAAAATTGAAGAGAGTGTAAGGGGCCTCTGGGACAACCTCAAGCATACCAACATCCGAATTATAGGGGTGCCACAAAAAGAGAGAGAACAAGACAATGAAAACCTATTTGAAGAAATAGTGACTGAAAACTTCCCACACCTGGTGAAAGCAATTGACTTAGGAGTCCAAGAAGCGCACCGAACCCCAATATATAGGAACCCTAAGAGGACCACACCAAGGCACATCATAATTAAAATGCCAAGAGCAAAAGACAAAGAGAGCATATCAAAAGCAGCAAGAGAAAAACAGTTAGTTACCTATAAGGGAGCACCCATACAATTGTCAGCGGATTTCTCAACAGAAATGATGCAGGCCAGATGGAAGTGGCAAGAAATATTCAAAGTGATGAATAGCAAGAATCTACAACCGAGATTACTCTATCCAGCAAAGCTATCATTCAGAATTGAAGGTCAGATAAAGTGCTTTGCAGATAAGTAAAAGCTAAAGGAATTCATCACCACCAAACCAATATTATATGAAATGCTGAAAGATATTCTTTAAGAAGAGGAAGAAGAAAAAGGTAAAAGTGTAAATTAGGAACAACAAATACACATCTATCAACAAATGAATCTAAAAATCAAGTGAATTAATAAGCTGATGAACAGTATAAAGTGTTGAATGTAGCAGAATCACTGTCATAGAGAGGGAATGGACTGACAATCCTTGGGGAGAAAAGTGGTGTGGGAAGTGCAGCAAGAGACGGGACAAAAATCATGCAACTATGGGAAAGGACAGTGAAGGGGGGTGAGGGCAGAGGGTGGGATGGGTACCCGGGGGAGGGGAGCTACAGGGGAAAAAAAAGAGAACAATGAAATTAATAAACTGAACAGTAAAGATTAAAAAAATAAATTAACTATTTTTGTAACAACTGATATTAAGTCTTATAAGTCAGTGAATCCTGCCTTGGCACATAAAACCTCCTGATGGATAATACAATAGCTTCTGTAAACAATTTGACAAATCCAACTTTTCTCCCCACCAAGTTTGGTGCCCCATCTTTCATCACTGACACAACTTTAGAGATATCACTGCTTAGATCATGAAATGTTTGTATAACAACCTTACATATTTCACTTCCTGATGTACTTGTTGGCACTGATACTAACTTTATCAACTCTTCTCTCATTGTGAAACCATCAGAATATCGATCAATAGTGGCCAACTGAGCATGTGATGTGACATTAGTAGTTTCATCAAAAGAGATAAAAAATATTTACAATTATTTATGTCTCTCTTTAATTGATGTTGTACGTTTATGTTCAGTCTCATTATTCGGTCTTTTATTATATTTTACTCAGTGGTAACTCAGATATTCTCTTAATAATTGCATCTTTATTCTGCATATCGTGAAATAGAAATGGTGCACATCTTAGGAGAGTTTCTTTAATAAATTCTCCCTCACTAAGTGCTTTTCCATGCTGAGCTATGGAATGAGCAATGCTCAAACTTGCAAATGTTAAATTTGTAGAGTCTTTTATAATTTTAAGGATGTAATTATATTGGCTCTTATAAAGGTGTAGCTGCCTGGAAATGTATTCCTTCCTTTCAACCTCTCGTTTTTCAAGAGCTGGGAATGATTGGTTTCAAAATGTCTATTTATATTCCATGTTCTGCTTATTACCGTTTCAGTACATAGAACGCAAAAGAATCTGCCATTTTTTTCTATAATGCTATACATCTCAATCCATGTCTCTTGAGAGGGTCAGTTACTGGTACTACCATTCCTTTACTTAACCTTGTTTTTTTTTTGGGGGGGGGGTTCTCTATCTGGGGGGCATTAACAGAAGATAGAATTATAGATTGCCTGTTAGCCCTGCAGGCAATTAGGGGTTAACTAGCCTAACTCATCACAAGATGGCACATGTAACTGTCTTTTAGGAAAGGGCAGGGTTAATAAGCAGAAATATGGGGTTAATAAGGATGCACAACAGTAATAGCAGTGAAATGGAGTTTGCACTATGCCACAAAATGACATTCCTTATATAAATTAAGATAGCTGCTGCTATTTGTAAGGCCGGGAAACGGTACCCATAGCACAGGCCCTTGCCTCTTCCAGCCTCCTCCTTACTTATGTCAGAATGATGGTCAATTAGAAATCCACAACACCCCAGAATAGTAAATTGGATAATGGTTGCTGTGGTTATGTGGTTGCTGGTAATGGTGACCACAGGGCCCCCAAGATGAGTCCCTCCTAGCATTTTGCTGCCCCTTGCTCTGCTGGCCGGAAGTGAGGTCAAAGATCCCCTAATGGCCTAAGCAGAAGTCCCAGAACTAGAGGCTGTATGGCAGAGTACTGTTGTTTTGGCCTACAGACCTCTGGCACAGAGTGTCTACACTACACTACAGCAAATGTTTCATCCTTGGCTACTGCACCTGGCCACACAGTAGCGTAGGATGAAACTTCCTTCTCAACATGCAGCCCCATATGTCTTTGTATGCCATCGAAAATGTTATAGGTTCACCATCATGGCCCTAGGGGATGTATTGGTAAAACTACTGCTATGTGAGATGTCTGATGTTTTACTGCCTATGTTTTCTTCTAGGAATTTTATGGTTTCTTGACTTACATTTAAGTCTTTTATCTATTTTTGTGTTAATTTTGTGCAGGGTGTAAGTGGATGGTCTAGTTTCATGTTTTTACAGCTGTCTGTCCAGTTTTCTTAGTACCATTTGTTGAAGAGATAGTATTTACTACATTGTATGTTCTAGCCTCCTTAGTAAAATATTTATTGACCTTAATGGTGTGGGTCAATTTCTGGAGTCTCTATTCTGTTCCAGTAGTCTATATAACACTTTACCAGGCTGTTTTGATTACAGTGGCTTTGTAGTATAGTTTGATACCTGGTATTGTGATTCCCCAACTTTGTTCTTCTTTCTCAAGATTGCAGCTATTTGGATTCTTTTATGGTTCCATATAAATTTTTGGATTAATTGTTCTAGTTTTGTGAAGTATGCCATTGGCATTTAATATGGATTGTGTTGAATCTATCGATTGCTTTGGATAGTATGGTCATTTTAATGATGTTAATTCTTCCAATCCATGAACATGATATACTCTCCTTTTTGTTTGTGTCTTCTTCTATTTATTTTTTTAGGACACAAAACACATCTACACAAATTCAAGAAGATTTATATCATACCAAGTATCTTCTCAGATCACAATGGCATGAAGTTAGAAGTCAATACAGTAACAGAATTTAAAAACACTTAAATACGTGGAGGCTAACTAGTATTAATGAAACAATGAATGCATTACCAATGAGATCAAGGAAGAAATTAAAAACTTCCTGGATACAAATGAAAATAAACACACAACCACCCAAAACCTATGAAACACAGCGAAAGCAGTCCTGAAAGGGAAGTTTATAGCATTAACTACCCCAAGAAACAAGATAAACATGAATAAATTATTTAATCCTACGACAAAATGCATTGGAAAGATGGTAGCAAGAAAACCCTGGAGAAAATAGAAGAAAGGAAATAATAAAAACCATAGTGGAAATAAATGACATGGAGTTTAAAAACAAAAGTACAAAAGACCAGTTGACCCAAGAGCTGGTTCTTTGAAAAGATAAACAAGATTGACAAACCCTTAGTCAGAGTCATCACGAAACAAAGAAAGTGGACCCAAATAATTAAAATCAGAAACGAAAGAAGCAACAAGATGAGAGAGAGGAAGAAATACAAAGGACGCAGGCGCACATGTCAGCCCTGCTGCTCCAGACCCCGCCCAGATCCTTATGAAAATCCCAGAAAAGCCGGGTCTCTTAACAAGACACCCAAAAAGGTTGGCACTGGGTTGGTGGGGGCTTCGGCTTGTGGCCGTGTGATGAAATTACAGATTCGGGTGGAGGAGAAGGGGAAGATCGGGGACGCCAGGTTCAAAACCTTTGGCTGTGGTTCCGCCATCGCCTATCGCCTCCAGCTCACTGGCCACCGAGCGGGTGAAAGGGAAGACGGTGGAGGGAGCCCTGACCATCAAGAACACAGACATCGCCAAGGAGCCGTGCCTGCCCGCCTCCCCTCCCCCTCCCCTGTGAAGCTGCACTGCTCCAAGCTGGCTGAAGATACGATCAAGGCCGCCTTGGCTGATTACACACTAAAGCAAGAAACCTAGAAAGGAGCGAGGGAGAAGGAATGAGCCCGTGGCGATGCCTCCAGCAGGGCCTTCAGCTGCTTGCCTGCCCTGTGCTGTCACCTTAGACTCCATGGAGCTCCTCACACTGCAGCCGAAGGCCATATGCATGACATTTACTGTTCACGCCGTAGCTCTGATGCCAGCAGAATACAGTTCAGTTGTTCCGAATCCTGTGGTTTCTTTCAGCCCACGTTTACCGCCTTAATGTTAATTCTGTATATTTTGAATTGAGTGTACAGCCTCAAAACTGAAGTCAGGAAGTCTTGAGTTTTGCTAGCCCGCGAAGTGCACAAAGACCTATTTTATCTGAATCTATGTTGGGGAGGATGACTAGTAAAATGCCTTGTATGATTGTTTGATAGAACCAAGTATTGTACATAAAACAGATCTGTGTGTGTGTATATATATATATATTAAATTAAAGAATGTGAGAAAAAAAAATACAAAGGATTGCAAGCAAATACTATAAACAATTATATGCCAATAAATTGGACAACCTGGGTGAAATGGACAAATTTCTAGAAACATACAATCTTCCAAAACCCTTTCAGGAAGAACAGAAAACTTGAATAGGTCAATAAAACTGATGAAATTGAAATGGCAATTTAAAAAAAACTCCCTGCAAACAAAAGTCCTGGACCAGATGGATTTATAGGAGAATTTTACTAAGCATTCAAAGAAGAACTAACTAGTCTCAAACTATTCCAAAAAACCCAAGAGGAAGAAACACTTACAAGCCCCTTTAATGAAACTAGCATTATTCTAATTGCAAAAACAGATAAAGACACTAGAAAAAAAATAAATTAGATACCAAAATTCTAGTGAACATAAATGTGAAAATCCTCAACAAAAATGTTAACAAATTGGGATGCAGCAATGTACAAAAACAAACAAACAAACAAAAAACATACACTATGGTCAAGTGGTTTTATTTCAGAGATGCAAGGCAAGTACACTATTTGTAAAGCAATAATGTGATATATAATATGAACAAAATGAAAGCTAAAAAACCACATGATCATATCAATAGATGCAGAAAAAGCATTTGAAAAAAACCCAGCACCATTTTTGCTTAAAAACTCTCAGTAAAGTGGAAATAAAGGAATCCTAACTTAACATAATAAAGTCCATACATGACAAACCTATAGTCAATATCATACTCAATGGGCAAAAACTAAAAGTGTTTCCGTTAAGAACAAGAACAGGAAATATGTGCACAGAGGTGGGGAGGTGTCCATAGCCCAGCCTTCACCCTCTCCAATCTGGGACCACTCAAGAGATGTCCAATTGCCCATTTAGGCTCAATCCCAGGCCTAAACGTGCAGTTGGACATCCCTCTCACAACTCAGGACTGCTGGCTCCCAACTGCTTGCCTGTCTGCCTGTCTGATTTCCCCTAACCACTTCTCCCTGCCAGCCTGATCACCCCCTAACCATTCCCCTGCCAGCCTGATCAACATCTAACTGTTCCCCTACTGGCCTGGTTCCCCCTAACTGCCATCCCATGCAGGCCTGGTCACCTCCAACTGGCCTGCCCTACTGGCCCAATCACCCCTAACTGTCCTCCCTTGCCAGCCAAATCACCTCTAACTGCTCTACCCTGCTGGCCTGGTCACCCCTAACTGCCCTCCCCTGCCAGCCTAGTCGCCCCTAAATATCCTCTGCTGCAAGCCTGGTCACCCCCAACTGGCCTCCCCGGCTGTCCTGGTCACCCCTAGCTTCCTTCCCTTGCCAGCCTGGTTGCCCCTAACTGCCCTCCCCTGCTGGCCCAATTGCTTCTAACTGCTTCCCCTGCCAGCCTGGTCACCTTTAACTACCATCCCCTGCCAGTCTGGTAACCCCTAACTGTCCTCCCCTGCATGTCTGGGTGCCTCCAACTGCTCTCCCTTGCAGGCCTGATTGCCCACAACTGCCCTCCCCTGCTGGCTATCTTATAGTGGCCACCTTGTTTCCACATGGGGGTGACCATCTTGTGTGTTTGAATGATGGTCAATTTGCACATTACCTCTTTCTTAAATAGGATAGTACTGGAAGTCTTAGTCACAGTGATCAGAAAAGAAGAGATAAAAGACATCCAAATTGAAAACAAGGAAGTGAAACTGATATTATTTAAAGATGACATTACATTGTACATAGAAAACCCTAAAGATTCCACCAGGAAATTACTAGACTTAGTAAATGAATTTGCCAACAACCAGAAATTAATGGTATTTTTATTTACCAAATGTGATGTCTCAGAAAGAGAAAATGAAAAAAACAACCCCATTCATCATTGCAATAACAACAACAACAACAAAAGATACCTCAACAATATGTTTTGAAGGTTAATAATACAACCTTATTTATAGATGCAAAAGTCTGAAAACAAACCAAAGCATGAAGACTGGTTGAATAAACTATGCTCCATAAAGAATGTAGGTTAAAAAAATCCCTCTGAAATTCCTCATTGGGATGGCTTTCTTATAACTCTTAACAAAGGAGGTAAAAGACCTGTATTTGGAAAACTATAGGACATTGAAAAAAGCAATAGAAGAAGTCACTAATATACTTCTATTGCTGTAAGTGTCTTCTTTAGAAGTAATACATCACCTCTTGTCAAGGTTGAAGACAAATAAAGGTGTTTCTAATTAGAATTTGGCCTTCCACATGACATTCAGAAATCTAGTTATCTTCCACATTATGGCCCTGCTACCTGGAAGTATGTTAGAAGAAAAATTGCTCAGTCGACTCTGAAGAATTTCTCATTGAACAGGTCTGGAATGAAGCCCAGGTATTTGCATTTCCAACATTGACCCACGTGATGTTGCATATGAGGACCACACTTTGAGGACCACTGAGGTGAAGAATAAACAATGATGATTATGCTTAAAAGGATTATATGCACCAGTCGTGGAAGTAGCACTTCTACTCATCCCATTAAATGTTACTCAGGCAAAGTTCTCATCTACCCACAAGGGAATGTGGTTTAATTTTACATCTGGTAAGAAGAGAACTGGATTTTTTAAAAAATAACTACCTATTTCTGTCACAAGTGACAGTTACTTCATATTGTTCTGGAGTGGAATAATGTAGATACATTATTATATCTATCCATCTATCTATCTACCTATCTATTTATCTATCATCACCTATATTTGGATTTAATTGCTTTGTATCCATACCATAACTGAAAAGGGGACATAAATTGTAGTATAACTTGAGATTTTAAAACAAACAAAAACAGATTATTTTTATAATATTTGAAATGTATCTCAATTCCTGATAAAACCCATCAAATTTCAAAATATTAAAGGAGTGTCATGTTAAAGATATCTTAAAATATTGCATAACAATATGTTTTGAAGGTTAATTATACAACCTTAATTATAGATGTAAAAGTCTGAAAACAAACCCTCTGAAATTCTTCATTGGGATGGCTTTCTTATAACTCTTAGAGGCTTTCAATTAAAGCTGCTCTATAGATGAGAAGGGGCCAGTGAGGACTAACTGGCTGGCCACACCACAATAGCGTGACGATGAAGCATTCACCTTAGCTGCTTGTACTCTCTTGAACAGATTCATAATTGGTGTTTAATATTTCCCATGATATTTTCAGTATGAGAGGCTGACTAAAGTAATTAAAACTGAAATGTGTAACCAGAATGTCAATTAAGTATTTCACAGAAATGTAATTTTTCCAGGAGACCAGATGTTTGGATCCACTCAATTATTACATCCTCCTCTTGAGGGCCACAGAATATTAAAAATTTTAAATTAAAATGTATAAAAACATTTATTTATATTTTTATTTGTTTTTGTCTATTTGTATGAAGGACTGTCTTCAGCATTACAATTTTTCTGTTTGGCTCTTGCATTTCTATTAATTAAGGTTTATGATTCAAAACATATTATTAACACTAGAAAAGTCTCTGGCAGTTCTTTCTATTTTGTGACTTTATATTATTACCAAATATTATCACAATCTTTTTTAGTTTTTATACTTGACTTTATTTTGCCTAATATAACTATTATAATCATTGTCTGATTCAATTTTATTTATATTGGCCTTATGCAATGTTTCATGATTCCTTTTACATTTATAACTTATATATTTTCTTAACTAGTAGTTTGTTTTGTTTTATAATTGGAACTAAGACTTTAGTTTAATTTTAAAAGTTTATTATGTTTGCAATATATTATAACCAGTATAAAGTATTTAGACTTATGCCCATAATTTTGTTCTGTAATAGAGGCAGCATAAAAGTATAAACTATTTAGATTTTTTTGAATCCCATCTACAATACTAGTGCTGTGTAATCTTGGTCAAGTAAATGAAATTCTGTCCATAGCAGTATCATTTGTAAAATGAGAAGAGTAACAACATCCACATCATACAGGTACTGTGAGATTTAAATAAATTAATATATGTGAAGCATCTGCAACAATAGAGAACATTCCCATAACCACTGGGGAATGAGCTTTCCCTCCCTCTATACTTAGTGCAAATATTTAGTAAGTATTCAATACATATTTACCAAATGAAAGACTAAATCACTTTACAGAGCTTTCAACCTTATAGACAAATATGACTAAATCCATTTAAAAATTGACTTACTATTGCAAGGCATTCTAGTTGCCATAGGATACAGAAAGCTATTAAGATAGTTCTCCACTTTTCAGCTTATAATTTTTTTTAATATATGTTGTTCAACCATAGATCATATATACAATAGTGGTCTCATAAAATTATAATACAGCTAAAAAATTCCTTTCACATAGTGATATCATAGCCACCCTAATTGCCATCAGAATGCATTACTCCAGTGTTTGTAATGGTGCTGGTGTAAACAAACCTGCTGACCTGTCTGTTGTATAAAAGTACCATCTAGGTTGTGTCAGTGTACTATATGATATTTGCATAATGACAAAATCAATTAATACATTTTTAGAAAGTATCCCTAAATGAAGCATTTTTGTAGATTAAATCTCTATTTTCTCTTCAAAAAAATAAAAAGCTCTTGATGTTTCTTGCCCATTTTCTAATTTAAAAACTTTGAGTGTTAAGTTTTGAGAAAGTTTATATATTCTAAATAAGAGTTGTGGGATATGTGCTCTGCAATAATTTCTCCTCACTTTGCAGCTTATTTTATCTCTATAATTTTTCTCAGAACAAAATTTTTAATTTTGATAAAGTCCAAATTAACATTTTTTTCTAATATGGATTGTGCTGTTTGGTGTCATTTCTAAAAGCCAAGAGTACTTTGCTAGCCCTAGATTCCAAAGACCTTCTTCAAAGTTTTCTCTAAAAGTTTTATACTGTTACATTTTATAGTTAAACTAGTGGCCCAGTGCATGAAATTTTTGCACATTAAAAGGGAATTAGAGAAAATATTTTAATATTGCTATTTTCTCTTTCTGTATAACAGAAGTGTCAGAGATGAAAGAAAATTAGTAAAATGTATATGAAAATCTCCCTCCAGTCACACTCCGGGGCACACCACAGGGCCCAGAGTCAAGTCCAGGACCACCTGTGGGCACTTCGAAATTGTGTGAGAACCAGACCTGAATGGCCACAGACCCGTTAAGCCCCACAGGACAGCAAGTGCAGCTGCAGGTCCCCTGGTCCAGCATTGGGCAGGGAGTGCAGCCTCAGGTTCCCTATCAAGCACCACCAGGCGGGGGTGGGGGATGCGGCCTCAGGTCTTCCATCAAGCCCTGCTGGGTGAGTGGCACAGCCTCAGATCCCCCATCAAGCCCTGCCAGGTGGGGGATACAGCCTCAGGTCTCCCATCCAGCCCGCTAGGTGAGGGGCATGGCTTCTGGTCCCCTGTGCAGTGTCAGATGGGGGCGTGGCCTCAAGTCCCCTGCACAACCTCTGGTCTCCTGGCCTGGCGTTCGGGCGGGGATCATGACATCAGGTCCCCTGGCCCCAGTACCAGAGCCCTAGGGCTTAAGAGCATGAGGGAATGACAACTATTTCCTTATTAGCCCTTTATTATACAGGATGTGTGATTCATTTGAGATAAATTTTAACAGATTATGAGTCCCAAGTTGTGTCTCATTTTTTACCTATGGATGTCCAACTGCTCCACAACATTTGTTAAAATGACTATCCTTCCTCATTGTATTGCTTTAATAAGTTGGATATATTTGTGTAGCTATTATTCTAGTTCTTTGTTATGTTCTAACGATTTATGTGTCTATTCCCATGCTAATTTCCATGTAATCTTAACTACTGTAGCTATAAATAGGTATACAAATAAGGTAGATTGATTACTTGAACTTTATTCTTCTTTTTGAAAATTATTTTTAGCTCTTCTTATTACTTTGCTTTTCTGTATAAAATTTACAATAATCTTGTCTATGTTTACCAAAAAAAATTGCTGGAATTTTTATAGTAGTTATAAGTAGATCTGTGTATTAATTAAGGTGGAATAAACATATTTACTATGTTAGCTCTTCCATGAACACAATAGCATTTATTTATCAGTTATATAGCCTTAGCATCAAAGCACTGCACATTTTGTTAAACTTACATCTAAGTCTTCCTTCCTCCCTTTGGGTTCCAGGTGTTCATGGTTAATATATAAAACTAGAGGCCTGGTGCACAAAATTTGTGCATGGAGTGGGAGAGGTGTCCCTCACCCTCTTCAATCTGGGATCCCTCTCACAATCCAGGACTACGGGCCCCCAACTGCTCACTTGCCTGCCTGCCTGATTGCTCTTAACTGCTTCTGCCTACAAGCCTGATCACCTCCTAACCACTCCCCTGCCAGCCTGATTGACACCTAACTGCTCTCCTGCTGGCCCAATTGCCTCTAATTGCCCTCCCCTGCTGGCCTGGTCACCCCTAATTGTCCTCCACTGCAGACCTGGTTGCCCCTAACTGCCCTCCCTTGCAGGCCTTGTCCCTCCCAACTGCCCTCTCCTCCAGCCTTGTCCCACCTAATTGCCCTCACTTGCAGGCCTGGTTGCTCCCTAACTGCCCTTCCTTACAGGCCAGTCACCCCCAACTGCCCCTCTCTGCCTGCCCAGTCACCCCTAATTACTCTTCCCCACTGGCCTGATCACCCCCAATTGCCCTTCCTTGCAGGCCTAGTTGTCTCCAACTGTCCTCCTCTGCAAGCCCTAATTGCCCTTCCCTGCTGGCCTGGTTACTCCTAACTGTCCTCCTTGCAGGCCTGATTGCCCCCAACTGCCCTCCTCTGCCAGCCTGGTCACCTAACTTTCCTTCCCTGCTGGACTGATTGCCCACAACTGACCTCCCCTGCTGGCCATCTTGTGGTGACCATCTTGTGTCCACATGGGGATGACCATCTTGTATGTTGGAGTGATGGTCAATTTGCATACCACTCTTTTATTCGATAGGATTGAAATTTATTTTTGTATGGTAACTTTTTAACCTGTGACCTGTTGAACTAACTTACTAATTTAAGCAAATTTTTGTAGATTCCTTGGGATTTTCCGGTTAAGTTAGCATATCTCCTGCAAATAGGAAGAATTTTATTTCTTTTTTCTTCTTTTCTTTTCTTGCCTTGTTGCTCTGGCTGGAATTTCCAGAGGCATGTTGAATTACAGTGGTGAAAATGTTTTTAGTCTATAAGTGGCCCTGGATGATAAACTAAGCGGTTAGATCATTGGCTTGCTCAATGAAGGGTTGTCGGTTTGATTCCTGGTCAAGAACACGTGCTTGGGTTGCAGGCTCAGTCTTGAGTCTTGGCTAAGGGTGTACAGGAGGCAATCAATCCATGTGTCTTTCTCACATGGATCTCTCTCTCTCTCTCTCTCTCTCTCTCTCTCTCTCTCTCTCTCTCTCTCTCTCTTCTCTCTCTCATCTTTCTCTCTCTTTCTTCCCTTTCCTCTCCTCTAAAAATCAGTGGGAAAAAATATCCTCAGGTAAGGGTGAACAAAAATAAATAGAAGTGAATGAATTTATTCTTTCTGTACAAAATATAATACTACCTATAGTTTTTACATATTTTTTTTATCAAATATGAAAGTGCCCTTTTATTTCTATTTTGTCTTGTCATTGTGTTTTTTTTTTTAAATGGGTGTTCAATTTTGCCAAAAGCTTTTACTGCCTCAATTGATGTGATTATGAAATTTTTCTTTCTTAGTCTGCTAATATAGATAATATTGATTACTTTCCAAATATTATGCCAGGTTTGTTCATATCACTGGAATAATCCTCACTTGGTCATGATGTATAATTCCTTTTATATATTACTGAGTTCTATTTGCTGTTTTCTCAAAGATTTTTGTGTCTATATTCATGAAAAGCAATCAATTTGTTCTTGATTCTGGTTTTGATATTAGGATTATACCAACCTTATAGAATGAATTGGAAGAGATATATTTTATTCAAGAGTTTATGTAGAATTGGTATTAGTATTTTCAACCTTTGGTGGAATTTACCACTGAAAATATCTGGTCCAAGATATATATTTTTTTCTTCTGTTTTTTGAGGTTTAAAATGACAAATTCAATGAACTTATTTGTCATAGGGATAATCAAATTACCTATTTCAATTGAATGCATTGTAGTACTATGCTAAATTGTATTGTTGGTTTGTTCATAATAATCCCTTATTATTCACTAGAGGCCTGGTGCATGAAAATTAATGCACTGGAGGGAAGTGGTTCCCTCAGCCTGGCCTGCCCCTCTCAAAGTCTGGAATCCCTCAGGGGTGGGAAGTAACCTAGTGATCATGGTAAGGTGATGCCCCATCACATCACTGCTGCTGCCACAGCTGGCAGTGCAAGCCTCGCTTGGCTCTGGTTACCTGCACCTTGGGCCAGCCCTAGTCGGCTGGGCAGCTGCCATCTGAGCCTTGCCTATACCTGGGTCAGCCTTGGGCAACTGTGGGGCTGAGGGACCTGGGGACTCCAGAGGTAGGCATGCAGAGTGGCCAGACCTTCCTAGAGGTGGGCCCAGCCATGCCATGTGCCTGCTGCTCCAGTGGGGCTGAGGGGACTGTGCACCCCCACCTTTGAGGGCATGACAGTCAATTAGCATATTCCCTTCTTATTGGCTGTGGGTACTGTCATCTTTGAGGGTTCTACAGTCAATTAGCATATTCCCTTTTTATTGGCTGTGGGTTCCTCCATCTTTGAGAGTGGGGCAGTCAATTAGCATGTTCCCTCCTTATTGCCTATGGGTGCTACCATCTTTGTAACAGTATGAAGATCAGTTAGCATATTCCCTCTTTTATTAGATAAGACAGTGGTCAGCAAACTGTGGCTTGCAAGCAACATGCGGCTCTTTGGCCCTTGAGTGTGGCTCTTCCACAAAATACCTGGGTGAGTCTATTTTGAAGAAGTGACATAAGTTTAAAAATTTTGCCTCTCAGAAGAAATTTCAATCATTGTACTGTTTATATTTGGCTCTGTTGACTAATGAGTTTGCTGACCACTGAGGTAGGATGTGATGTCAGCAGTGATATTCATTGTTGTGTCTTCTTTCTATTTTTTGTTATCAATGTTGATAGAAGTTTGCCAATTTTATTGATTTTTTTCAAAATAATGAGCTATTATTTTAGTAATTTTTATATTGTCTATATCTTTTCAGTTTCATTAATCTCTACTCTTATTTTATTGTTTGCTTCCTTCTACTTGGTGTGGCTTATTTGCACTTCCTTTTCTAAGTTTTGTAATGGAAATTGGGATAACTTATTTGAGACTTTTCTTCTTTTCTAATGTATGCATTTAGTTCTATACATACCATTATCTGTACAGTGTTAATAATGTCACACAAACTTTGGTATGGTTTATTTCCTTGTCCTTTAATTCAATGTATTTTTAAAATTCCCTTAAGACTTCTTCTTTGGTCCAAAGGTTATTTATAAATGAGCTGTTTAGTCTGCAAGTATTTAAAAAAAAAAGACTAAATATATGCATACTGTCTCTGTTTTTCTTGAGATAATCTCATGTATTTTCTGCTCTTTTCCAAAAAGTAGCTTTTTTTTAAGCAATCAACTTTATTTTTTCTTATGAATTTTTTTTTTATTTTTCACCAATATTCTCACATGTGATGATATTTGTATTGTATTTTTTCCAATTACTTATGTTAAAAATATAGTTTTTTCCCTCAATTTTTAAATAGATATATTTAGAATTCCATATATCCACCTGATTCTCTCTTTGACTAAATTCTGCATGTTTATAACTAAGTAGAGGTCCAATGCATGAAATTCGTACAAGGGCCTTGACACCCCCTGCTCCCGAGGCCTCCTCTGCCGAAGCCCCACCCACCGCAGCTTTGTCCAGAAGGACAGATGTCTGGAAGTCTGTCCAGTCTAATTAGCATATTGTGCTTTTATAGTTATAGATGTTCCTTTTACTATAATTTACTTCTAAATACTATTTTTAAAAATATATATTTTATTGATTTTTTTTACAGAGAGAGAGGAAGACAAATAGAGAATTAGAAACATCAATCAGTTGCCTCCTGCACAATCCCTACTGGGTATGTTTCTGCAACCAAGGTATACGCCCTTGACCAGAATCAAACCTGGGACTCTTGAGTACACTGGCCAATTCTCTATCCACTGAGCCAAACCAGTTAGGGCCTAAATACTATTTTATCAGTAACCAAAGAGCTCTGTAGAATTTTGTTTTTAATTTCAGTTTGCAAAAATTATTTCTATCTTTTTGAGGCTTGCTTTTAATTTAATTGTATTAGATTGATGGATGTCACTTTTGTAAAGGAGCATATTTTTTGAGAATTATTTATATATTCATTTTTTGTTATAGTTGCTAATCCTCACATGAGGATATTTTTTCCATTGATTTTTAGAGATGATGGATGGGAGGAGGAGAGACAGAAAGAGAGAGAAATATCAGTGTGGGAGAAACACATTGATTGGTTGCCTCCTCACATCAAGACAGAGGTTTGAGCCTGCAACCAATGGGTGCCCTTGACTTGATTCCAATCTGGAACCCTTCAGTTTTCAGGCTGATACTCTATTTACTGAGCCAAACTAGCTAGGGCTATTTACACATTCTTGATACTTGTCCTTTGTCCATTCCCTTTGGTAGAAACTTCTTAAATGATGATAAATATCAATCTTTTTCTGTATGTTTACACAGCAAATGTTAAGCTACAATGTAGGAGAAAATATTAGCAAATTTTATAACTTATGACATCAGCATAGTTAGGGTAATTGCTCGTTGCGGTGCCTCACCAGCAAGGTCACAGATGCAAATGATTGTGTTTGAATGACTTGGAGTAACTCTAGATTTTCTGGAAGCATAAATCTCTTCCTCCAAACCAAGTAAGGTAAGAATACCTCTGTATTCTCGTCTCATGTGGATGTCTAACAGATCACCTCACATAGTTGCCCTTGTACACAGTGTATACTGTAAGTACACACACAATAAACCAAGGAAATAACTAGGCTAGAATTATCCAGTATGGGGACATTCCTGAAGTCTCCAGATACCTCCAGGATCCCTGTAAACAAGACCTTTGAACAACTAATATGTTTCCCAAAAATTTTCACCGCAAATAAAGTGCAGGATTATAGAGAAAAGATGGACATAGAAGGCTTTTGCATTATATTATTATAATCTTTACAGAAAAATATTGATTTATTGTAATTTTAAATACATGACATAAAAGTAAATTAATATTTCTATTATCTAGTAGCTCTCTTGCAATTTGATATTTTTTATTTAATAATATCATTTTACCACACTCAAAAAGTACTTTTATAAAATTCTCTGTATCTTTATAATGATGACAAATACAATGAAGTAATTGAGTTGAGTTCTGAAAATAGGCCATTTCCAATTATTTATTTATTTTAATATATTTTATTGATTTTTTACAGAGAGGAAGGGAGATTGATAGAAAGTTAGAAACATCGATGAGAGAGAAACATCTATCAGCTGCCTCCTGCACGCCCCCTATTGGGGATGTGCCCACAACCAACATACATGACCTTGACCAGAATCGAACCTGAGACCTTTCAGTCTGCAGTCCGATGCTCTGTCCACTGAGCCAAACCAGTTTCAGTAGGCCATTTCCATTTAAACAAGACGCCTATGTGTAATAACTGTAATTTAGGCAAAAATTAATCTGTAAAATGGCCTGTTTTACAAAATCAGGTAATTTTGTGGATTAAGAAAGATTTTATACATTATGTCCTTAGTGCATACCCTAATATAAAAGAGGCACTCAATAAAGGTTAGGGATTATTAGGTAATATGTATAGAGAAAACAAACAGGCAATATTTTGAAATAGTATAATGTTGTAATTATTCATGTCTAACAAGAGTAAATTTATTTTTATATCTAGTCCTGCTTGGTTCCTTGGAAAACTTTTTATTAATATGTCACAATTATGTTTTTGTTTTAAATTATTAATATTTGTAAAGATTATAAATGGCCAAAACTTCATTTGGTAGCTTAAAAAAACTGCATGTCTCTTAGCAACCAGGGCTGATGATAATTTGAAGAAGTAGTATTTTATCTGTTTTGTTCTCAAATCTCCTTTCTCATTACTGAAACAATATAGATGCAATTAAGGCCTTTTGTGTGAGATTTGAATGATATTAGAAAATAGGATGATTACAAATTGTCCTTGGATAGGGCAACTTGCTCTTAGTGATCTTAGTGGGTACATGTGCAGAAACATGATGACCTGATCTCCTCCCCCAATAAGCTAAAAATGTGCAGTTGTGTCTGTGCTTGATTCTGTAAGTAGTAAAAAAAGGGAAAATGACCCTAAAGTTTTCTTGGAGGAGGCTTAGTCTGATATATAAAACAAACTTTCTTCTTGGAAATTTAATTAAGAAAAATAAGATTGGGAGAATCAGAATATAAATTCACTTTTCGGAGAGTACACAAATCGCATGCTAAATAAATCAATGAAATTGGAGTGCTCTTTTTTCATTCAGTGTGAAAACTCATTATGAGAAAGGAAAACTAATATTCCAAAAACAATATTGGCTCAGTTCTGCAATAAAAAGACTCATGTTCAACCATCTCATTCTCTACAGTTTTTTAAATAGTTGATGAGGAAATCAAAACTAGGATTTTTTTTTCGTTCTTTTCAGTTGAAAATTCCAAGAAGGCACTCATCAAATAAAGTTCTATTTATTTTATTTCCAGTGTTCATTAAACTATCTGAGGAGCCTGAGATCACAGTGGAATCTAGAGGAAGCAGCGACTGCAGTGGGCTTTTGAGCATGTGCCAGCCAAGCACTCTGCCTTTTCTAAGTGCAACTACTCTTTGAATTAAATTTTTTCCACAGTAATTTAACAGCATGAACATTTAGAGAAAAATGTTCCCTAAAATAACTGTTATTATGTACACTTATAGAAATTGTGAATCACGTTAAGAAGGCAAGGTTTTACCAAGATTTAAGGTTTACAGTATCGATTAAATTTCAGAAGAATCATATAGAAAATAATGATTAAACTCAGACTACTGAAAGGCCTGCTTTGGTGTGGGTTTTTTAATTTGTTTGTTTATTTATTTTTTGCCAATTTTTTCCGAGTTAATGGCAATTTTGAGCCTATAGAATTCCCAAATTCCTAGAAAATCTTTGACAATATTCTCAAACATGGACAAAATGCCAGTGGGATTCTCATTTTTTCCCCCTAGCTTCAGTCCATAATGAGAAATTCAGCTGATTGTTCTATTTGTATCCTTTTTTCTTTAAATATGCATTAAGAGTGCAGTTCCTTTCTGTGCTTCTTGATAAAATATTACTATAGAAAATATTAGACTTTAGATATTATACTAGATATCTCAGGTTAGATATTCTTTGTGGCTATCATTTCTACAACTTTAAAAATTTATATCTAATATAATACTAAATATTTTATGAAATTTATGAAACTGTGACAAGGGTTATTAATAGGTTGCAGATATTTTTAAACATCATTAGATCTGGGGAATTTGATGACAGAAGGTCCCTAAAGTATCCAAATATTCTTTGTGTATTATTTGTCACCTTGGTTTTCAACAAACAAATTAGACACACTTAATTTAACTAGAAAATTGTGTACAACCTAAAAATTATTTTAACAAATATGTGGTGTGTGGATAGGCAGATGATGATTGATGAGAGATAGATGATAGATAGATAGATAGATAGATAGAGAGGTAGATAGATAGATAGATGATAGGTAGACTGGTGATAGTATGATTTAAAATTTTAATCTATTTTCACCTTCAAATTATTTTTTTGGATTTCCCCATTCCTTTCCAATCTTTCACTAGTTCAAGCTCTCCCAAATTTAAGTAATCTTCAGTTTTTCATTTTATCTACTCTTTCATCCAGTGGCTTACATTACTAATTTCCTGCTATCAGCAGTTCTCAAATTTTATTGTCCTCAAAAATACCTGGAGAACTTGTTAAAAATTGGTTACTAGATCCCATCTTCACAGTTTCTAACCCACTAGATCTGAAGTAGAGCCAGAAGATTTTTACTTTTAGTAAATTCCCAGGTGATGATGAGGATGCTGGTCATACTTTGAGAACCAGTACTTTTATAAAGATGACCACTATTATAGTTTTGCCCTTACAGCTTGCAATAATTACCTACTTTTTCTCCCTGCCTCCCATCATCACTCCCAACCCAAGTAACTTTTTCTTTTAACTTTAGCTACACAGAATATTTTTAGCCACCCTATATAATAAAGAGGTAATATGCAAATTGACCATCACTTCAACACACAAGATGCCCATCCCATGTGGTCAAAGATGGCCATCCCCATGTGGACACAAGATAGCCACCACAAGATGGCCAGCAGGGGATGGCAATTGTGGGTGATCAGGCCAGCAGGGGGGGCAGTTGGGGGGAAACTCAGGCCTGTAGGGAAGGGCAGTAGGGGGGGCAGGCTAGCAGGAGAGGGAAGTTAGGGGCAATTGGGCCAATAGGGGAGCAGTTAGGCATCAATCAGGCTGGCAGGGAAGTGGTTAGGGGGTGACCAGGTTGGCAGGCAGAAGCAGTTAGGGGCAATCAGGCAGGCAGGCAGGCAGGCAAGCATTTGGGAGCCAGCAGTCCTAGATTGTGAGAGGGATGTCCACAATCAGACATCCCTCGAGTGGTCCCAGATTGGAGAAAGTGCAGGCTGGACTGAGGGACACACACCTGTGTACAAATTTCATGCACTGGGCCTCTAGTTGCTTTATAATACTGTACACAATATTCCCATCGTCATTTAGGAATCTTCAGTGATTCCTTAATTTTCATTCACTCAGAAAATATTTTCTGAATGCCTAATATCTACTAACTACTACTACATCATATAGTAAAAATAAAATAGTGATCACAAGAGGACACGGTTTTGTTTTTATTAAACTTACATTTTAAGAGATAAAAAAGATGATATTAAGGAAGAGATAAAAATTATATTAAATAAATTTAATGTTATAGAATGTTAGTGATGAGGTTCATAGATGATGAGAAAAATGTTGGAATGGGATTTAACCTTTAGGTAGAATGGCCAGAGAAGATGACACTGAGAAAGTGACATGAGTAAAAAAATAAAAGACTATAAAATGATACTGAAGGCTGAAAAAGTGAAAAGGTCCTGAGGTAAAATCATGCTTAATATTCTTGAGACAGCAAGGAGACTGGTGTGGGTGGTTAGTGTATAGAAAACAGAAGAAACATAAATATAAAACTAAATAAAATAACTCTTTAGCCCAGTTTTTTAAGTTTTCCATGGTTTTATTCTCCTATATTGACCTTGTTAATTAACACTATGCTCATGTCCAAAGACTTCATGAGAACTTCTACATTCAAGATTTTGTTCTTATCTTTCTTCTTGCCTGTTATATACAACTAGAGGCCCAGTGCATGAGATTCATGCACTGGGGGTGGGTGGATCCCTCAGCCCAGCCTGCACCCTCTCATATTCTAGGATCCCTGGGGGATATCTGACTTCTGGCTTAGGCTTAATCCCCCAGGGGTCCAGCAGTCAGACATCCCTCTCACAGTCCAGGGCTCTCGCAGTCTGGGACCCCTTGCTCCTTACGGCCTGCCTGCAGCAGAGGCAGGAGAGGCTCGGGCCACTACTGCTGCCCTTACCAGCCATGAGCCCAGCTTCTGGCTGAGTGGTACTACCTTTGTGGGAGCATACTTACCACTATGCTCCTATGTTGAGCATCTGCCCCCTAATGGTCACTGTGTGTCATAGTGACCAGTCATTCTGCTGTTTGGTCAATTTGCATATTAAGGTTTTATTATATAGGCTGTCCTTTACCTGGGTGCACAATCTGTCCATTGCAATGAAATACTACTGCTGATGAAACCTATACCATTTTCCTAACCTGCGATGAATTATCTTTTCTCTTTCACACACCCACACACACGTACACGTGCACACATCCTTATATGAGCATAATGTATTTATATTTTTCTATCTCCAGACCTAAAATTATAAGCTGAAAAGTGGAGAACTATCTTAATAGCTTTCTGTATCCTATGGCAACTAGAATGCCTTGCAATAGTAAGTCAATTTTTAAATGGATTTAGTCATATTTGTCTGTAGGATTGAAAGCTCTGTAAAGTGATTTAGTCTTTCATTTGACAAATATGTATTGAATACTTACTAAATATTGCACTAAGAATAGAGGGAGGGAAAGCCCATTCCCCAGTGACAAAGAGATGGCAAACTAGGAAATGTGCAAGTCCAATGCAGCACAATGTGTGCCTAGCGGTACGTGCAGGGCTGTGTATGTAACATTCTGGGTCTGTTGAGAAGCAGATGCTAAGAAAGGATGAAGCATGCGAAGAATTTCTTGGGGGAAGTGTTTCAGAGGGAACATTGGGAGGAAGTGGAGAAGTTTGAGTAGTAGTCAGATCAAGATTCAAATCTGATTCTGAGTGAAAAACGAAGAGAGGGAAGAAGAGTGTAACTTTCCTGGACTGCTGTGTAGTCTAAGGAAGGTCCAGCAACGCAGGGGAGTCAATGAGGCAAAGCCAGAATCTGAAGCGTTCTATAATTCCCAGTGTGGGTCTGCCTTCACCCCCCATGTTCAGAGTTGACTGAACACGGCCTATGAGAGATGCAGCCAAACATTTCAGAGCACAGCAAGAACCCAGCTGGGTTCTTGGTCAAAGATGCTCCCTCTAGTGGGAGGCCTGCCAGACACAGTCTCCATTCTGTCACCCTGTGAGAGAGAACATGTTGGATCTAGAGTTTAACTGAATCACAAGAGGACCTTCCAGATAACCTAAATGTTGAGCAGAGTCATTAATCTGTACTAAGAGTTAGTTCTATGAGAAGAGAGGAAGGAAATAAGAGAGGCATGAGAGCACAGTAGTTCCAGGAAAACACAGAATAAGAGGCTTGAGCATAGAGTATAAAGGCCATGTGACAAGGGGGAAATGTGGCAAACACAAGGCAGGCCTATCATGGAGCCCCACAAAAGGCATGTGGGTTTTATCTTGAAGGAGAAGAATAGCCAGAAAAGGGGTTTAATCCAGGATAACAGCGTGACTGCATACTCTCATGTTATTAAAGAACAAAAAGTAATCCTGCTCTCATTTCAGCATAAGCCAGCTTTTAAATTGACATTAATGAATAGGTTTTGAAGAAGGCAAATTAGGTTTTTTATAATCTTTTTAGTTTTTGATGTGATTTAATTATTTTGAAAGAAATAATGTACAATAAATTGTAAGAATCTAGACTTTAAAATTCAAGGTTCCTAAAAGAAGGCATTTAAGTTTAGGTAGCTGTGATTCTCTTGTATTAGATGCTGTTTTGTTGCAAACAATTTTATAAAAATCTCTAGAAGGTTTTGAAGGCTGAGAGAAGCTGATGTTTGTGGGCAAGGGCTTCTTTTAGGAGAGACATCGAGCCAGCGGTTTTGTGAACCTGTTGGGCAGTCTTTGCCACTTCCCTAAAGGACTTCCAACACCTTCAGACTTTATGTTCCAGAAATATCATAGAGTGTGATATTTACCATAATAAACGCAATAGGATTTGCTTGGTCCTACCATAGTCTGAGGTTCCTTAAAAAGAGTTTCCTGTAATTCTGTCAATTACCATTAGATGGCAATATAAATGGTTCTGGGAATGCTACTCAAGGATTATTTAGTGTTATTAATGGAGACACAAGAAAACATTCATACAATCCAAAAACCTTAATTTGTTCTTTCTAATAAAAATGTTTTTCTTTAATAGTTAGCCAGATGATATTTTGAACAACTACAGGCAAAATCTCTTCTACTCACTACATACATACATATAAACATCCATAAAATTAGGCCACCCTAAGAATAGTTTTGCCCTGCATTTGCATGGTTACAGGGCAGTGATTCTGAACTGAGGGAGAGGATAGTTTTTACATTTACTCCTGCAGACATTTGGCAGTGCCTAGAGACATTTTTGGTTGTTACATTAAAGGGGATTACCACTCACAATTAGTAAAGGCAGGGATGCTGATAAACCTCAGACAACACACAGGGCAGCCCCCACTTCCCAGGAAAGAATTATGGAATCCAAACTATCAATCATTTTCAAATTAAGAAATCCTGTTGTAGGGTATCCAATAAAAATGATCAACCCTTGCTGTAAGTTATCAAGCCCTGATCTGAGAAACAAACATAAACCAACCCAAGTTGATAAATAGAAGATTGTGACAAGCACAATATCCTGGGTGAGAGAAGATCCTGCTTTCCTTCCACACAATGTGCAGGTCTTTTGTTTCATCTGACACATATATCGGTGACTACTAAAATATGTATGGAGTTGTTTTGGGCTCTAGTAACTGAAAGGATAGAGGCAGAGTGGGAGAAATTGCACTTGTACTTCTGGGGAGAAAGTGGCTGCATAAGAAATTTCGTCATTTCAAATGGCTAATAGACTCAGCTAGTCTCTACTATGTGTCAAGCAATCAACGGACCATCTTTTATAAAATATTAACTATAAATTTTTAACATAATTATATAAATCATATGTATCTTCATATGATTATCTCCATATGAGTATCTTTATATAATTGATGAGGAAACTGCAGAATACCAGTTTATTAGTTTGATCAAGTTCTTATAGCTTATAAGCAAGATTGCTTGTCAGCTTGTATATCCTTCAAACATTCTGATTTGGGGTATTTGTGACTATTGTTGCAGTTGTGTGTGTGTGTGTGTGTATGTGTGTGTGTATGTTTTAATTTGAAGCCATTTCTCTGCACATATCTCTATTATGGTGAATCTGTGCCTCCTTCCAATAAGATCTCCAATTATCTTTAGTCAGTTTTCATCTTCTCTGTGTGTCGTGATTCATTTGCTACTACTGAGACTGTCCCCAGAGACGAGATAGTTGGATAGTTCTGTTGATCTCACCGCTTGACCCATCAGACTTTACTGTCTGTTCTTGGAGGTTAGGACTATTTTTATCCTCCTGTGCTCCAAATTTGGCTGTAATTTTGTTCTTAAACCTCTTCACCTCTCTTTAACGATATAGTGGTTGCTGAATAAAAACAATTGATATACAAGTTATTTCTGAAAAAAAAACATAAATAGAATTTTGGTAACCAAGATAACCAAAGAGTAAAAACTAAATAGGTGGGCAAAAGCATATTTAATGAAGGGATCTGGGATGCTTAATTTTATGTATCAACTTGGCTAGGCCATGAAACTCAGATATTTGGTCAAACACCAATATCAATAACTTTGTGAAGTTTGTTTTTTTTAGATAAGATTTTCAGTTAAATCAGGCTTTGGAAATAGCAGATTATTCTCTACTAGAGGCCAAGTGCATGAATTCATGCACAGGTGG
The DNA here is from genome assembly GCA_027563665.1 of Antrozous pallidus. NCBI lineage: Eukaryota > Metazoa > Chordata > Mammalia > Chiroptera > Vespertilionidae > Antrozous > Antrozous pallidus. Next base: position 30,884,804 of record CM050513.1, read on the forward strand.
GGTCCTTTGGCCTAGCCAGCATCCGGGCCCATCAGGGCAGTCTTGCCCAGTCATTCCTCCCTGCAGGAGGTTGGCCAGCTAGGGGGAGAAACCACAGGGGGTTGGTTGTGGGAGTGTACTGACCACCAGGGGGCAGCTCGTGCATTGAGTGTCTACCTCCCTGGTGGTCAGTGTGCATCATAGCAATTGGCCAACCAGTTGTAATGGTCACTTAGGCTTTTATATATATAGATAATAGAGGTTGGCTTTATTCAGTCAGTTGAAGGGCTTAAGAGAAAACAGTTTGAATTCTACCTCCAGATTGCCTTCAGATTCAAGCTAAACATCAACTCTCTTGAGCCTCCAGTGGCTGGCACGCTCTGTCAATTTCCAGCTTGCCAGCCCACAACCCCACAATAGTGTGAGTCAATTCCCTAAAACAAATCTCTCTCTATATATAATATGTGTATAATTAATATAGAATATGATAAATAATGGCTTAAAAAGTTAATGGCAAATACCCAAAAGAGATGATCTCCCAGGCCACTGAAAGTTTCAATCAGGGTTAGGTATTCAGCAATGCCAAATGCTATAGAGTGCTTTACATTTTACAACAGAGAAGAAACCATTGGGTAAACATCTTTCACCAATGGTAACTTAAATAAGAGGAGTCTTAGTGGAATGCTGCGAGAAAATTGTAATGAGTTAAAGAGTGGGTAAATATAAGGATTGGATGCCTTAGATTCAACAACCCTTTCAATATACTTGATAATGTCACATATTTTATCTGCCCCTTCCATTCTCACCACCAGTCCCTGAGTTAGAACCCTCTTCCAGTTGCATAGTCACTCCCTAACTGTTTTGCTTTAAATAGCAGCTTTAATGATATATAATTCACATGCCACACAATTTACTTTTTTTTTTAAGTAATACAGTTCAGTGGTATTTGGCACTGTTACAGAGTAAGGCAACTACCCTAACTGGTTATCACACTTGTGCTTGGTCTCCCTCCCCCCCCTTCCTTCATGGCCTCCATAGGCATCTCCTTAAAGTATAGGATAATTAGGTCTTTCCTGGTCCAGAAACCAATACCAATCTCTGTTTACTGAATTATTTATTATTCTTAATCTGGCTTGAAGGTCATCCAGACTTTGGCCCCTTTCAGATACTCTCCGCCCACACAAAATTAGATGATTTTTATTATCATTTTCTTTTAATTTCTGAAAAGTCACTTTACTTTCTAGCATGTGCTGCCCCCAAATCTGGAACACTCTCCCACAAACCTGGTATCACATATAATTCAAGTTCATCACTCAATCTTAGTTCATATGTCATCAATCTTAAAATGACTCTAAAACTGATTATCTAAAGGTCATAGAAATTGTGCTTTACAGAGAGTAAATCTAAAATTTTCTCTTATGAGTAGTGTCTTGGGAAATGAAGAGAGACTTTTTCAGGCAATGGGGACCCAGGCTCTTTTGAGCTTCATATTTTACTCAAACCATGGTATGACCCATACCCCCACAAACCAAAATGGACTCACAGAAGACACATCCTAAGCAACAAGATACAGAAGAGAGGACAAAGACATAACCATGTCTCTGTTTATATCATAAACTCCCAGAAGGCAAAGACTGAATTAACCTTTGTATCTACTGCAGTGTTCAACATATTTTTTTCACATAAAAATGTATTGGCCTTTAGATGATAAATCATAATTTATTCCCTTCTGAATTCAGAACTAATTATGATAGAGAAACAGGAGTAAAGTAGGGATAGGAAAGCTGAATTAGCATATGAAAACACAGTTTGAATGAAGGCCTAAATTGTCTTCCTAAAATATACCCCAAAGGCTTATCTCAGGCAATGAAATCATACAATTACAGCTTCACACACACAGATTTCACTATGTTACTAGGAATAGAGAGGTCTTATGTTCCTTCAGGGAGACTAGTTCAAGAGGCAGGTTTTGAGAATGAGAGAAAATTAATGAGAAAGATGAGTGATGCAATTTTAGTCCCCCTTTTATTAATTCTTCCAGCTAGATAAGTGACTGATTTTTTGTTTTTGTTTTGTTAATTTCAGAGAGGAAGGAAGAGGGAGAGAGAGATAGAAATATCAATGATGAGAGAGAATCATTGATCAACTCCCCTCTGCATGCCCACACTGGGGATTGAGCTTGCCAGCTGGGCCATGACTGATTTTTTCTTTTCTTTTTGTAGTCTGACAAGTAAGGGGTGAAGGAAAGACTCAGAAGTGTTTTGTTTTTTCTTCAATACTTTTATGTTGGACAGTGGATTGAAATGCTACTGAAGCAATTTGACTGGGCAATTAGTGCTTCTCTTAATAATGTGTATAGTACACATTTGTTGTCTCTCATCTGAGAACTTCAATACCTTTATCTCTATTGACTTCTCACTTGTTGTACAGTAATTATGTGGAGTTATCAACTCTTCCACTTCAGGTCTGATGATCATTTTAGAGATTTGTTTCTTTAACCATTTAAAAATTATTTTTAATTACAGTTGGCATACACTATCATATTAGTTTCAGGTGTACAACATAGTGATTAGAAATTTATACAACTTATAGTGAATTTATACAATTTATACAACAAAGTGAAGATATTTCTTAAAGAAATAAAAAAGTGTCAAGTTCACTGCTTTTATTTAAAAATATAATTTGTCTAGCAAAAACTTGCCAAAGCAAATCACAAGTGTTGATTATGTAGCAAACACATTTTTTTCTGTATTTTATTGTTATTGACTAAAAGTCTTTTATCACAAATGACCTAGCGAAAAATGAAAATTAGTAGGTGTCAAGCATTAGGTGATAGAATTAATCATTTCTTTCTTAATTTTTTAACTCCCTATTCTTAGTCATTATCTGATACACTATTTTTTGAGATGAGAAAAATAATATATTTCCAATGTAAGAAGCTGATAGTGTTGTTTACTTATTTTTTAAAATTTATTTTTACTTATAGTTGATATGCAATATTTTATTAGTTTCATATGTATGACATAGTTATTCAATATTTATATAGCTTGCAAAGTGATCACCACTATAATGCTAGTAACTATTTGCCACCATATATAGTTATTATGATATTAACTCTATTCCCTATGTTTTAGATTATATCCTGTAACTTATTTTGTAACTGAAAGTTTGTACTTCTTAATCTTCCTCCCCTTTTCCTGGCTTTCCTCTGGTAACTATTAAGTTGTTCTCTGTATCTATGAATTTGTTTCATTTTGTTTGTTCATTTGTTTTGTTGTTTGTTTGTTTTTTAAACTCCACATCCATACAGTACTTGTCTTTCTCAGAATTACTTATTTCACTTAACGTAACATTCTCTAGGTCTAAACATGTTGTCACAAATGGCAAAATGTCATTCTTTTTTATGGCTGAATAATATTCTCTTGTATATGTATACAGTGTTACACTAAAAGCTTAGAAGCTAGCAGAAGTGGATACTTATGCATATTCAAGAAAGTATTATAGATATGAATTTAACATAGACATATGCATTTGACCAATGTCAAGAAATCCTATTATTTTAATTCCCTCCAAGCATATAATGACACATAATGGAATGTTGATGAGTCCACGTATCTTCTTTTTGGCCTTTCTCTGGGTAGGTTCCTGGTGCTGAGCATACAGTGCTTAAAAACAAGCAAACAAACAAAAACAACCCCGCCCTCCAAAAAACAATAATACAGGTTTTCAAGTAGGTTGTGTTTAGGGATAGAAGACAAATGCAGAAAGTTAGTGATACAAAAAAAAAATTCTGCTACTTTATAGAAAAGTATAGAAAGTAGCCTTCTTTCCTATATAATCTATTTTTATAGCATGGTATAAGTTCAAATGTTGATAAATTAATTATCCCATAATTTATTAATTCCTACTAAATCCACATATACATTTTTCTATAAAATATATTGTAGCTGTTTTATAAATCATGTTCCCAACCCTAATAAATAACTAAGAGTAGATAGAATATTTTTTTTTTCCTGACTTCCTGAATTCATCATAGTTGGAAATCCTCAAATCAGCCCTTAATTTATTAGGCTTTCTTAGTTTTTGAGTCAATTCAGAGCAAGAAAAAAGGACATTAGCAGCTTCTGTTCAATTAAGGCTGGGAACCTTTTTTCTGCCAACAGCCATTTAGATATTTATAACATTATTTGCAAGCCATACAAAATTATCAACATAAAAGTTAGCCTGCTCTATTTGGTGAACCATTTAATTAACTCACCCTTAATGCTTTGACAGGGACAGACCAAATAATTTCATGGGTCTTATATGGCCCTCAGGCCGAACGTTCCTCACCCCAGTGCCTAGGATTAGTCTTTCCTCCATACCAGACATTTTGGACAAGTTCTGGTTACCTATAGGGCTTCAATTTAGTTTTCCAAGTATCCCAATACATTCTCTTCCCCTTGTTCCCCTCTTTCCTTCTCTCACCAACAGGGTGAAACCATCTATATGACTATTTTTTTTTCTTGAAATTTTCAACCAGATCCTTCAACAATATTATAAGAATAGAACCCTGTGCTAAAACCACTTAACCAGAAATAAAACTATCATTCCCAGGAACTGAGTTCTTCTTGAAAAAGTTGCCACTGATTCTGATTTTCTCCAGTCGAAAAATGATTATTATTATTAAATCCTTCTTCTATGTACCAAATCCTCCTAGCACTAGGCCTGAACTTTCATCCCTTTGGATATTGCTCACTGTCATACAGACTGCCCTTCAGCAATCCAACTATAGGAGCAAACTTTTATTTTTAAATACTATGCAAACTTAACATCCTCTTAGCCTCCCTCCCCCTCTTTATTGCTCATATTAGTGAGAACTCAGCATCACTGAATAGGCTCAAATGATAATATCCAAACAAACATTTAAATATAAGATTAATGTCACAAAAAAGAATAAAAATACTCATGCTGGTACAAAATATGTTTACTGACATTGAATAGCAAAGTACAAGACAGAGCTGTTATTTATCCTTTTCAGACAAACTGCTTGAGTTAAGCAAAGTTGAATTACTTTTGCAGTATTACTCACACCTTCAAGGATAAATTTTGTATTGCTTAATATTTTCCAGTACTATCAAGGTAAACATAGTCATCAATCTAAATTCTTGGCAACAGCAATGTTTTGTTGTTAAAAAGTTGATCACCAAGACTGTGGTAAATACATGTGTGCATAGGGAATTTTAATATACAGTATTTGGGAGAATGGATAAATAATGATCTTGAAATATGTTTAAATGGATGCTTATTCTGTGAATCACAACCATTTAAATAGGAAGCTTAGACTAATATTAAAATATTTTTGAAATAATCCAAAATATATTCACATATAATTCAAATTTATTTTACAGCAGTCATAAGCATTAAATCATCTCCGTCAGTAAAACCGGTAGAGTCATTTTTGGGAACATATTTGAGAAAAAGCCAAATATCTAAGCCAATCCTTGATTTTAAAGTAAAAAAAAAGTAAGTTTGAGTACTTTTTTATAAATTTACTGGAGGCCCAGTGAATGAAATTTGTGCACGGTGTGGACCCTAGGCCTGGCCGGTGGGCAAAGCATGAGTGTCTGGTGTGGAAGGCCAGGTTCCAGCTGACCTCTGGGCCCTGGGCAGCACCTGAACCCCCAGGCCCTCACACACTCCCTTTGCCTGAGTCACAGTGCCTAGTCCCCATACAGAGATACAGCAAGCATGGCTAGACACCATGGGCCAGGACATAGCATGGGCCTCTGGGTTGCCCAGCAACGCCACATGGAAGCCAGGTGGGCAGTGTGCTCTCTCCAAGCTGGCCTCGCAGACCATCCCCTTCACGAACCCACAGTGAGTACGACCAGTCCCTGCAGTCCCAGCAGCTGTTGTCCAGCTCACCCAGAAGAGGATGCCCTGGTGGTGGTGTGGGGGGCTCCTTGTTGGTGCCTGGTACCTAAGTGTGGGGGCTTCCCCAGTGCGTAAGCCAGGGCATCCCTGGGGATGATAGCAGGGGGAGTGAGAGCGAGTTTAGTGCACACTCTGCATTCTCATTCTCACCACACCTCCACCCCAGTCATCCCTGCCTCCAGGTAGCTGGTGAGAGGTCTGGCCCTGATTAGGCGATCAGGGCCTACTGGCCACTGGTCTCCATCTGTGGGGCAATTGATTGGGGCTGCCCTCCCCACACACACACCTGCCCAGCTCCCTCAGCTCCTGGGAACACGATGCTGGCCCTGCCCTCCACCTCTGCCACTGGTTGCTGTCTGCTGGGTCATTGTCAGAGCTATTGGGCCCCTGCTCACACCTGCCTTAACCTGGCGCTGCCTGCTCATCTGCTCCACCATCGTGTTAGGGTCCTGCTCTCATTGGGGCCCATCAAGGCCAGCAGCACCTCCATTGCTGCCTGCTGCCAATGCTGCGTCACCAACACCTGCCATGTCCCACCCTGCCCCCTAGTAGTCAATGCACATCATAGCAAATGATCAAACTTCCAGTCAGGGGGTCTATTTATATATTAGGCTTTTATCATATAGGACTTTTGTAAGCCATGTACCAGTAATCCTATATAATAAAAGCCTAATATGCTAAGTGCTCGACCGTTTGTTCAACCATTTGACCAGTTGCCATGAAGTGCACTGACCATCATGGGGCAAACACTCTGACCAGTAGATTAGCTTGCTGCTGGGATCCAGCTTTTAGGGACTGGGCAAGATGGGCTAGACACACCCTGGAACCCTCCTGAGGTCCCTCCCCACTCTGATCAGTCCTGAAGTGGTCTGGGTGAGACAAGGCGGACATACCCTGGAGCCAATCTCCCATGGTTCTTCCCTGGCCTCTAAAACATTTCTTCTAATTAATTTCCCTTCAATGTGCAGTAATCTGTGCACTGGCCCTCTTGTTATCAATAATCCTTTAAATAATTACGTGGCTTGAACTTAATATTGTTTGCATTTTTAATGATTTCAAGGCAAATTTTCTATTATTGATATTAAAATGTTTTTGAGACTATGTCTATATCTATCTATCTATCATCTATATATCTACCTACCTATGGGAGAGAGAGAGAGAGAGAGAGAGAGAGAGAGAGAGAGAGAGAGAGAGGTTATCCGTACTTCATTTCTTTCTGTTGCTGTGCAAAGATTTATCCAGATGACCACTAATCTCAACTAATAGATGATTGCCTGATGACACAGAAAAAAGAAACAATTTCAGGTTGTTGAGATCCATAAACTAAAGAGTAAAAAAGAGTTCCCAGTCCAAGTTCCAACCAAAATGTTTTAAAAATAGGGGATCTCCCTAATGGAACTTATGTGGCTAATTTCCTTTTGATGAGATTGAATTGGCACATATATGCCTGAAATTCTTCAGTAAGAAACAAAGCGTTTTTTAAAGCATGTATTATTCCATTTTCCTTATCTTGCTAATAAATGTCAGAGGTAGAATGCAGAGCCAATTACTGAGAATAGGAAAGATTAATTGTGGCTTCAGCCTGAGTCATCTGAGTTTCCTGGCTTTTTGATATAATTGAGATTATAGTTTCCATTGTGGAGGAAAATGAATTTTGGGAACCTCTTAAAAATATTTACCCAGGATAAGTTGTATTATTTGGAAAGCTTTGAGAAAATAGAACATGCTATCACTATTACACAACATTCACTTGGTTCTCTCATGCATCATGTATATTTAAAGTCAACTGATTTTAACCATATGAAAAATTAACAGTTTTTAAAAGGTTAACTCCTGGTACAATGTTTTTTCCCCCCAGAATTAAAACATACTAAAAGGAGGAGGAGCAAATATAAATGGAGAATCAAATGGGTGATATTCTGGTCAAAGCAACTAGAACAAATAGGCTAGGAAGCATAGAAGGAGTTATTTGCTTCAATGCAAGTCCTGACTATGTGGATGGAGACTTTGTCATATATCAGGAGAAAATGAAAAACAGAACTCCTTATAATAAAACATAAACTGCTATATGTACCAAACATATAAAATATAATTATTATTTTGAACCCAGGTTTCTCAAGCATGCCATTAAAGTACTGAGAGAAGTAAATTAATACATAAAGTATGTGCAGGGGGAAATATTAAGTATATAGTCTAAACAAGGAAAGCATTCAAATAAAAAACCAGAAAGGCATTTTGAAATATAAAAGGATTTTTAAAAAAAACATGGCATCTCTTGCAAAGTCTGTTTGCAGATGCAATTAAAAGATAATATATTGAAAATAATAGAAATATAAAAATACCCCAGAGTGTATCAAAAATTAAGAAAACTGGCCAGACAGGAAAGGGTATCCTTTATCTTTCACAGCAGAAAATCAAAGAATATTATTTACTTTCTGTAGCTGGTAATGAAAAGTGAAAAGCATAGGCAATATTAAAGATACAGAGGTAATCACACTTAGAAAAGAACAATGAATAGACTTTACTATTTCTAAATTGGCAAAGATAGAAAAGAAAGACTAACAAAAATAATTAAAATAAGTGATACACATATGATATAACAAAAAGTGTTTAGATTTAGGACTTGAAGCAAAACAAGGCATCTGAAAAGTTAGTCAATGGGAATTTCACCAAACCTAGACAGAGTGCGTCCTGGAAACTTCTAAAGAGAATACAATGCTATATAATAAGAGCCAACTATGCTGTTTCCAGTCGTCCAATTGGCCTTTCAGCCTATCAAAACGTAATATGCTAAGGGCGCTCAACTGCTCGCTCTAATGTTCATTTACCACCAAGGGGCAGACAGTTGACAGACTGACCAGTCACTATGACGTTCACTGGCCCCCAGTGGGTAGATGCTCCTACTGATAGGTGAGCTTGCTGCTGGGGTCCAGCCAATCAGGACTTAGTGAGATGATTTGAACATGCTCTGGGGCCCTCCTCCGAGGCTGGACAACTTCCCACAATTCTCTCCAGCCCCATACAGGAGCTGCCCCCTGATAGTCAGTGTGTTCCCACAGGTGGAGCACCGCTTAGCCAGAAGCCAGGCTCATGGCTGGCGAGAGCAGCAAGTGCAGGGAAGGTAGCAGGAGCCTCTCCTGCCTCAGCTGCAGGCAGGTGGTAAGGAGCAAGGATTCCTGGACTTTGAGAGGTCTAGACTGTGAGAGAGATGTCTGACTGCTGGCTTTGGATGTCAGCTGGCAGGCAGACATCTGGGCCGAGGGGCCCCCTTCCAGCACATGATTTTTGTGCAGCAGGCCTCTAGTATGCTATAAAAATAAATAAATAAATAAATAAACAGATCAACTTTGTATTTTTTATCAGTAAAACTAAATGCAAAAAAACTACCTTCAAAATTTGGGGTAAATTAATTTGTAATCTGGAATTATATACTCATGTGGTGAATTATATAATTACTGAAATATTCATTCCCTCTGAGTAATAAGATTAAACATTCCTGTCAATGGAACTGTGATTTTCTCATACATATGTTGTCTTGGCATTGACCACAGGTTTTTGACCAGCTGACAAGCTTTGGTAATTGGGATGTGAAGGAACATGGTATTTGCCAGAGTTGGAAGCTTTCAACATTATTGCATGATTTGGTTTGATATCACCCTCTATTGAGATAATTCACATCATAGACAGGAGCTACTCCATCAACTTGGGGCTGGGAATGAGAACATCAGAAGCCATGCTGAGCTGCTGAGTCAAACAGAGCCAAAGCTGACCCACAGCCTCCATGCGAGGTGAGTGGGAAATAAATACATGTTTAAATTCACTGAGATTTTGGAGTGTTTATGACCAGAGCAAAACTTAAAATACAGACATAAAAGTAATGCTTACCTCCTGAAAAGGGAATATATTGTATTCTCAGAATTAATTTTCCCTTTTTCTAAAATTAACAGAGATTTGCATTAGGAAACTACTTGTTTTCCAAGCTCCATTAAAATACTTCAGGTGATTTTATGTACAGTTCCTCACTCCCTGGGGGGAGGGGATAAGTTTGTGATAAGACAGCTCTCATTTGCTCATTTGGCCACACTGATTGGGTCAGAAATGGGTATAAGACCCTTTCAGTCAGGAAGGAAAACTCAGTACTTTTTATATAGTGGCATGGTTACTGATGTGGAAAAAATTTCTCTGGACTGAACTCTGGGCAGATATAAATATAGATCCTTCAACAGGCATCATGAGAACATACTGCTTAAAAGAGGCCAGACAGGAAAGGAAAAGTGAGACTGAGCTGTGATGATGTTATTAAAAACTTGAATACAGCTATTATATTCCTGGATTTTTCTTGAACTAATAAATATCCTTTTATGGTTTAGTTAGTACAAGTTTGATTATGTTTCACTCATAACCAAAATAAAGTGTGTCACATTAATCCCATTCACTCTTTTTTTTACTTGATATACTTGAGTAAACAGACTTAATAAAAAAAAAGGAAGACCTTGAAATGGAGGAGCAGCATAAAACTCAATGAAACAGTGCAATGCAGGGGAACAAATGTGCATTTTATAAAGTACTTAGTCACATGGTGAGGGGAAAATTGCCTTCAAGAAAGTTCCAAGAAGGATTTTTTAAAAATGTGACCAAAGTAACAGAACAAAAGTATTAAGAAACTGGAAGATATTAGTAATTGAGTAAACAATGTGCATACTTTATTTTCTTTTTTCTCCCAGTAAGAGAAAAGAAAAACAGTCAGAAACGTTTACTCCTCTCACATATAACTATAGAAGAAAGTCATCATTTGTAGTTGATACAAACTATAAAAGGCATTGTTTTGAGAACTTGGTAGAATATAAGAGAGGAAAATCTATTTGCTAAATATATTTCCAATACTAACACAATTTTAGGTGAAATTGACAACATCTAGAGATGAAGAACTCTTCATTTAGTAATTAAATATTTTACAAAGTTGAAAAATTAAGAAATAAAAGTTTAAGGATCTTATAATTAAAACTGTCTCAATTAAAGGGTATTTAATTATCAATTTTTGTGAATATGTTTTATAAGTTAACTAATTCTCAACTAGCACAGTGAGTAGAATAAGATAAACAAATAAATAGGTAAGATCAAGAAGAAAAATAAGTCAATAAAAATAAAGCTATATCTAAATATATACCGAAACCAGTTTGGCTCAGTGGATAGAGCATCTGCCTGCGGACTGAAGGGTCCTGGGTTCGATTCCGGTCAAGGGCATGTACCGTGGCTGCAGGCACATCCCCAGTAGGGGGGTGTGTAGGAGGCAGCTGATCGATGTTTCTCATTGATGTTTCTGACTTTCTATCCCTCTCCCTCCCTCTCTGTAAAAAATCAATAAAATATATATTTTAAATGTATGCCTAGAGGTATGGAGGGACTTCTCAGAACAACTAAAATCATAAATAAAGTGATTTAGTCTTCCAAAGACCTCAAAAACTGAGGGTTAGATAGAATAGGGGAAAGTTGCTTTTTATCACAAGTAGTTTTGTACAAACTTGTAACCTGAATTTACTACTCAGTTTTGTATATTACTTTTATTTTTTAAAGTAAGCTAGAGATCCTATGCATAAATTTTTGCAAGGGGCCTGGCCTTCCCAGCCCCTCACAGCCCAGGCTTTGTGTAGAAGGTCATCTAGACAGATCTGCTGTTCAGTCTAATTAGCATATTAGCTCTTTATTATATAGGACTAGAGGCCTGGTGCACAAAATTCATGTAAGGGGTGTGTATGTCTGTGTCCCTCAGCCAAGCTTGCACACTCTGCAATCTGAGACTCCTAGAGAGATATCCGACTGCCCACTGGGATCGGGCCTAAATGGGAAGTTGGACTTCCCTCTCACAATCCAGGATTGCTCCAAACTGCTTGCCTACCTTCCTGCTTGATTGCCCCTAACTGCTTCTGCCTGCCAGCCTGATCACCCCTTAACCACTCTCCTGCCAGCTGGATTGATGCTTAACTGCCCTCCCCTGCTGGCCTGGTCACCCCTAACTACCCTCCCCTGGTGGCCTGGTCAACCCAACTGCTCCCCCCCCATAGGTCTGGTCCCGCCAACTGGCCTCCCTTGCAGGCCTGATTGCCCACAACTGCCCTTCCCTGCCATCCATCTTGTGGTGGCCATCTTGTGTCCACATGTGGGCTGCCATCTTTGACCACATGGGGGTGGCCATCTTGTGTATTGGAGTGATGGTCAACTTGTATATTACTCTTTTATTAGATATTTTTAATATATTTTATTTATTTTTTACAGAGCAGAAGGGAGAGGGATAGAAAGTCAGAAACATTGATGAGAGAGAAACATTGATCAGCTGCCTCTTGCATGCCCCCTACTGGGGATATGCCCGCAGCCAAGGTATATGCCCTTGACCGGAATCGAACCCGGGACCCTTCAGTCCGCAGTCTGACACTCTATCCACTGAGCCAAATCAGTGTTGGCAACTCTTTTATTAGATATTATAGAGGGCTGGTGCATGGGTGGGGGTTGGGTGGTTTGCCTTGAAGGGTGTCCCAGATCTGGGTTTGGGACATGGGGTAGCCTGTGCTGAGGGCTGTTTTTCAGCTGTTCAAACCCCCCAGTGGGGACCCTCACCCTATAGGTGTGTGGTCAGTCTGGGTGAGGGGCTGAGGGCTGTTTTCAGGCCACCACATCCCCCCCCCCCACCCCCCGCGCCATGATCCAGGCTCTCCCAGCCCTCTTTTTTTTTTTTTTTTTTTCCCCTAGCGCCTCCTTGAGTGGAGGCTAGGGCTGGCTGGAAGCAGGTATCTGGAATTTATTTATCTTCTATAATTGAAACTTTGTAGCCTTGAGCAGAGTCAGGGCCAGCCAGGGCAGGTGGGAAGCTTGGTTTCCTCCATCACTGGAGGCAAACCAAGCCTCCTGCTCACTCCAGCTCCATGGTTGCCACCATCTTTTCTGGGCTGATTTTCATACTTGCTCCTAATTAGCTGGTGGGTATGGCTGGTGGGTGTAGCAGAGGTATGGTCAATTTGCATGTTTCTCTTTTATTCATGTAGATGAGTAATCTACTACCCAGCCACTGTGCCTCAGTTGGTTAAGAACTGTCCCATGCACCAAGAAGTCACCAGTTGGATTTCTGATCAGGGCACATGCCTGGGTTTGAGGCTCTTTCCCCTGTGGGAGGCATGCAGGAGGCAGCAGATCAATGTTTCCTTCTCATCAATGTTTTCATCACTCTCTCCTTTTTTGTTCCTCTCTGTGAAAATCAACAAAAACTTTTTTTAAAAAAGCAATCTATCTAAATTAAAAACATTTAAAAACAAAAAAATAACATTATGAACTCTAAAAATTATTAATAATAAAACAAACACCCAATTAATACTAGTAAAACTAAACAAAATATTTGGAGACACTTTGCCAAATATATACAGATGATAGGTGAGCAAGTGGAAAGATGATCCACATTATTAGTCATTAGGAAATTCAAATTAAAGTCACAATGAGAGAATACTGTTTAGTAGAAAGCCAAAAATTAAAATGACTTATCATACTATTTATGAGAGACACTGTGGAGTAGCTAGAACTATTATACCCTTCTGATGGGAATTTAAAATTTTACAAACATGTCGGAAGAGAGTTTTTTTTTAAAAGTTGAATACATACCTACTGAATAACCCAGCCATTCAACTCTTAGATATTTACCCAAGGAGTAAGACTTCACCCACACAAAAGACTCATACAATAATATTTTAGCTGCTTTGTAAGTAATAGTCAAAATTGGAAACAGGATTTCTGTGAACTTGCATCTCAGTAAAATAACTCTATGAGTAAAAATTACAAAAATAAAAAAATCATTTAAAAGTGTTGGAAATTGTCCTAAGGATATACAGCAAATAAAGAAACATATTCAATAAAATTTATTAAATCTCAGTAAGAACAATAGCATCTGTGACTCTTGAACTACAACCTATTTCCTTTTTCCCAAGCCCTAAGTCAGCATGACTAAAGCTCCTCTCTGATCAGATGGGAGCAAAATAATGGGACTGTAGTATAAAGAAGGTTGCCAGCATTCTTTATCCTCCCAAGTGCTGCATTTTTTAATCTCCCAAGTTCTCCAACTCCAAAGAAATGGAACCAAGAGGTAAAGCGCTTTCTTCTTCCATTCAGCTTTCACTCATATGATGGAGGCATCAGCCAGGTAAGGCAGGTAGAAAATAATGGTTTCCCAGCTATCTAATAAAAGAGTACTATGCAAATTGACCATCACTCCCATACACAAGATGGCCACTATAAGATGGCTGGCAGGGGAGGGCAGTTGTGGGTGATCAGGCCAGCAGGGGAGGGACCAGATCTGCAAGGGAGGGCAGTTGGAGGTGATCAGGCCTGCAGGGGAGGGCAGTTGGGGGTGATCAGGCTTATAGGGGAGGACAGTTGGGGGGACCAGGCCTGCAGGAGGGGTGGTTGGGAGGATCAGGCCAGCAGGTGAGGGAACTCCTGAAAACAATGGGGATGTTAGATGACAAGCAATTAGCCCTAAGGGAACAACAGATTAACTATAGACCAGTTAGTTTATAGGAGAGAAGCCGGGAAAGAAATAGCTAAAAAACAACAACAAAACTCTTCCAGTTTCAGAACAAACCTACCAGACTGACTTCAAAAATTACTCATTCATCCAAGACCCAGGACTCCTGGTGGTGGGGGTATAGCAGTGAGCAAAACAGAAAAAGTACATGCTCATCTAGGGGGAAGAAAGGCAGTCAATAAGGAAGCCTGGAATAAACACTCAGGGCAATGGTGTGAGTACCCTAAAGAGGATAACACCAGGGGCTACAACAGAGGCTGAAGTTCTGAGGGAGTTGGGGGGAGTGATTTGTTTCATCTGTGGTGGTCAGGGATGACACCTCTGGAGTGAATGACAAGAAGCGGTCAACCATGTAAAGATTTGATAGGAACAGAGTGGAGCAAGAAGGTCAAAGACTGGAGGTGGGAACCAGTGTGGCCCATTTAAGAGACACAGCATGTTGGAACTTGAGACACGGGGAGGATGGTTAGGAGGAGAGGTGTTTTCTTGGCCCCAGAAGGAGCTCTGATTTTATTGGAAGTGTAATGAGAAGTTCCTGGGAAGTTTTAATCAAGGGGATGACAAGACCTGATTTACTATTAAAAAAAATAAACACATGAAAAAAGCAAAACCAAAAACAAAACAAATAAAACTAGCCCTCCTGATGCATGAAATCTGATTTCATGGATCAGAAGGTAAAGCAATCTCCACCCCAGGGTATTGTCAAAAACAAGAGTGCAATCAGCCTGCAATTAGTAGAGCCTAACAGCTGAGTGTAATTCCAAGGAACTCAAACACCTTCACAAGAAAAGAAAAACAAAAACCAGAAGAGTCAAAGAGAGCTCTGCTAAAAACACTCCCATCCTTGGGTGACTGTGCGCATGTCCATGCCTGAACCCTCTGAGGGGTGGTATCAGAGGTTTCACATTGCAGGGAAATAAATTTCACCAAAATAATCCAGCCAAGTTCCTAATCAAATAAAGAAGCAAACAATAATAAGTTCTGAACAGAACAAGGAAGATCAATATCTAGAGTTACCACAAGACATTATCTACATGCCAATCTTTCAACAAAATATCACGAGGCATGCAAAAAAACAGCGATCCATGCAGAGAAACAGGGATCCATACTGAGGAAAATGTGATTCATACATGGGGTTGGGGGGGTAAGCAGGAAACAATCTGTGAAAGTGGTGGACAACTGACTTAGCAAAGTCTTCAAAGCAACTATGGTAAAAATGTTCAAAGTACTAAAGGAAACCATACTTTAAGAAATACAAGAAGGAATTCCACCCCTAGTTGACAGTGTGAGGTGCTCCATGTACCTACTTCTCAGTGAAAATTATGAAAGCACAATCATTTAAATTAAGCACCTTAAATAAATAATGCCAGACAAAATTAAGTATATACTGAACCAGTTTATTTATGTAAACCTCTAGAAAAATGTAAGTTCGTCTATGGCGACAGGAGGCAGATCAGTGATTGCCAGGAGTTGGGTGGGGCAGGTAGACAGGTGTGGTGGAGGGATTACAGGGGATCACAGGAAAACTTTTGGGGTTTATTAATATCAGAATTATTTTGATGGTGGTGATTCTTTTGCAATTTGGAGTTCAGGGTGTAGATTCTTCTTCTGTGAGTCCTTGTGCAATGAAGTTAAAGAATAAACTTGCAGACTTAAGGCTTCTTTAATAAAAATGTGGAAGTTTATTGGATCATATACAAACTTTCCCAAGGAAGGGGTCCCCAAATGAGACCCATTGGGTAGGGACCCCTAAATGGAAAAACAAACAAACAAACAAACAAAAACCCCTTCCCTGTCTCTCTCTCTAACAGAAAAACAAAAAATCCAACATCTCCTGAGTCTCTTTGCCTCCAGTTTTACAAAGGCTCTCATTCTTTGCCTGAAACTGACCCTTCCTAATTGGACTTTTCCTTAACTTAGGACCCCCATTGGTCACTCTTCTACATAGCATCGTTTTCAAGCTCAAAGCCCATGTGTTGCTTCCCTCTTTCTCTCCTCCTTATCTTGAAACATTCCTCTATCCTGTGTGAAAATACGTTTCCTTCTTCCCAGTATCTTGTGAATTTTCTTTATATTCTGTGAAAGCATTTTAGTGTCTTGGAGCTATTTCTGCCCTTCATATATGCATCCTGCTCTCATGGAACTTCTTTATTCCCTAACACTGCCTGTCTTGTCTCTAAAATTCCTTTCACTTTCATAAATGTATCAAGATTTACACTTTAAATATGTATAGTTTTTAAATGTCAATTATTAAGAATGCCTCTATAAAACAGTTGGACAACCCAGCCGGCATAGCTCAGGGGTTGAGCATCAACCTGTGAACCTGGTGGTTGCAGTTCAATTCCCTGTCTCCAATCGATGATTCTCTTTTATCATAGATGTTTTTGTCTCTCTCTCTCCCTCTCCCTTCCTCTCTAAAACATCAAAAACAAAAACAAAAAACAGTTGGACAAAATATAGTAGGAAAAAACTAAGAAAAAAAATATAGGAATTACCATAGGGTTATTTATTTAACTAAGATATATTTAATGGCTACCCTTCCGTAAAGTGAAATTCAGTATCACATTATAAAAGCTGTTGATTTTCAAATAAATTAATGAATAAAATAGAAACAAACTTAGATACAGAAGACACATTGACAGCTGTTAGAGGGGAGAAGAGTTAAGGGTAGGTAAAAAAAGTGAAGGGATTAAGCAAAGGAAAAAAATCTCATAGATACAGACAACAGTATAGTGACTATCAAAAGGAAAGACAGGCGGGGGGCATGAGAAGAGGATAAAGATGGGGGAGTGTAAATAGTATTGGAAGGAGACTTGACTTGAGATGATGAACACACAATACAATATACAGAATTGTTAACCTGAAACATAATTTTATTAACCAATGTTATTCAATAAAAAGAAAAATCATCTGTTGATTTTTAAGAAAAACTTATTTAGGATTAAGACTAATGCAGTAGAATTAATCTATAGGCAGAAGAGGAACATTTTGAAGCTCTCCACCCATCTTCGTGCTCTTTTGAAATTTTAGGGTTATTCTAAATGCAGAATGGTTTGATTACTTGAACAGCTGCAAAGAGATACTTAGTTTGTTCCTTTCTCAGATTAGTGTTTATGAAGCTTCAGTGTGCATAAAAATTACTGTGTTTACTTTATATATAAAATAAAATTATGCATGTGGGATAAATGGACAATTTAGGGGTATTATAAGTGTCACTTGGTTAAGGTGTGATTTTTACTTTACAAGGATGAGTGCAATCAAAATCAAATCCAAAGGCATTAAATCAGGCAAAGGGTTTCTTTATCACAATGAATAAACAGTCAAAATTATTAGAGTATATTAAAAAACCTTTATGTTCTAAATAAGTTATCATCAAATATATGGAAAGTAATAGCAGAAAATACGAAGAAGCAACATAAATATATTAAAAGTGGAAGACTTCTTCTCAGTCATTCACAACTATTTGAATCATGAGGAGCAGTCAGAGCAATCAAAATGGGCAGCAAAGTAAAAAACTGGTATAAGCCTTATTTTAGAAAAGCTGATTTGTAATATAAAATACTTCATATTTACTAATCACTTAAAAGGCATAATTCAACCAAGAGAACCTTAATTTTAAAGAAATGTTAAACTCAACTCTGAGAACTGCCATCTGTGTTAATTTATTAGTATTTATATTTGTACTCATTTGCATCGATTTTTGGAATGAAGATCATATCAGACTATTAATTATCCTATCTAATAAAAGAATAATATGCAAATTTGACCATGTCTTCACCACACTGACAAGCCATGCTCACAGCCACACCCACCAGCCAATCAGGAGCAGATTATGCAAATAAACCCCAACCGAGATGGCTGCCACTACTGAGAGCAGGAGTAAGGCTTGGGTTTCCCCAGCAACAGAGGAAGCCAAGCTTTCCGCCTGCCAGGCCTCCACTCAATGTTACAAAGTTTCAGTTATAAAAGATACAGAAATGGCCGCAGGCACTGAGCTGGAGAGAACAGAGGCTTGGGTTTCCCTGGCAAACTGCCATTGCGGGCCTAGGCCTCCACTCTAGGCTACAATGTTTGAAACAGAAATGGCTTCCACCCCAGAGCGAGCAGAAGGCTTGGCTCCATACCAGGCTACAAAGTTTCAATTGTAGACATAGATTAATCCCACATACCAGGACCTCCACGTGGGTCGCTGGGGGGCGTGGCTGGCCTTCAAACCTCCACAGGCCCCTCGCCCAGGCTGCCCCTCACCCCAAGGGAACCCCCACCCTAATCTAGGACACTCTTCAGGGTAAACCAGCTGGCCCTCACCCATGCACCAGGCCTCTATCCTACCTAATAATAATTTGCAGATTGACCATCACTCCAACACACAAGAGGGCTGCCCTCATGTGGACAGAAGATAGCCACCACAAGATGGCCAGCAGGGGAGGGCCATTGGGAGGGACCAGGCCTGCACAGGAGGGCAATTAGGGGCAATCAAGCCTGCAGGGGATGGCAGTTAGGGGTGACCAGCCCAGCAGAGGAGAGAAGATGGGGGCAAACAGGCTGTCAGGGGAGCAGTTAGATATCAATTAGGCTTGTAGGGTAGTGGTTAGCAGGTGATCAGGCTGGTAGGCAGAAGCAGTTAGGGGAAATCAGGGAGGCAGGCAGGTGAGCAGTTTGGAGCCAGCAATCCTGGATTGTGAGAAGGTTGTCTGACTGCCCATTTAGGCCCTGTTAGGATCGGACCTAAATGGGCAGCCGGACATCCCTTGAGGGGTCCCAGATTGGAGAGGGTGCAGGCTTGGCTAAGGGACATTCCCCACCCCCCTGTGCACAAATTTCGTGCACTGGGCCTCTAGTTATTATATAAATATCTTAGTTGCATACCAAAAATGACACTTTATTATATTTAATAATTAGTAAGTTAGTTCACTGGTAGTTCCTCTTATATTTACCTTGGCTCATGTATACAGCTGCATTTAGGTGAAGAGGTAGCTGGGAGTGAAATATGCAAGAATGACTTATTTACTTTTCAGTCAGTCAGTGCTGACAAAAGTCAATAATATTTGTCTAGACTATATGGGCAACCTTTTGAGCTTGGTGTGTCAAAATTCGCCAAAAAATCGAGCATAATTCGGGTGGTGTGTCACTTTGAGAAAAAAAAAACATAATTTTGCGATATTTATAGTTTAAATAACAAAAATGTATAGTTGTAATATATAACTGTATTTAATAAACCAAAATCTAATTATTTAACTTACCTGCGTAGTGACTTCTTTGTTCATCTGGCAGTTGGTTTCTTTTGTTGGTCTTGATATTATTTAACTTGTGTGGGGTGCCATAAACTATGAAAAGTGAGGGTGAGGGGGAATTCTTTAACTAACCTGCCTATTAGTGACATTTTTGTTGCTGAATTTCATTAGTTAAACCTTCAATTGAAGGTTGGTATTTTATACACTTCAAGCCCAAGCAAGCGCTACTAACTTCATCTGTCAATCTGTTTCTTTTGTTGGTTTTGATATTATTTAACACTGAGAATAAGGTCTCACAGAAGTACGTAGAAGGAAAAATTGTGAGTAAAGCCATTGCTGTATTTTTCAGGATGCTAAAAGTGTCTGGTAATCAGTTCCAGGCACTCCAAATTTCCTGTTCATAGTGGCACTCCTCTTGATTCTCCAAGCAGCACCTTTCCAGATTCTCAAGCTTTGACCTCAAGTCGACAAACACCTGAGCCCAGATGCTGTCTTGAAATTCTGCAAGTTGTATCTCCAAATCATCAATTTGCATCTATTGGAAACCATTTAATTCCAAACTACTGTAGACTACTATATCAGGATACTTAATTATTTTTATGGTCTGTTCTAGGCTTCTAAATTGATTAAATCTATCACTGAACTGGTCAAGTAATGAATCTAAAACATGCTGGTACTTTATATGCAAGGGTTCCATTTAATTTTGTACAGCTGCACTTGTCTTCTCAAAATACTTTGTTACTTGAGGAAAATATTAATAAGTATTAGTTTCTACATCTCGCTTGAAAATTTTAAGTTTACTTTCAATAGCTTTTATGTATCCAAACATAACATCAATAGTTTTGCCAAAACCTTATAACTTTAAGTTCAGTTAATTAATATGAACAGAGAGATCTGTAAAAAATATCAGGGTGTTGACCCACTTATCATCATTGAACTGAAAAGTTTCCCAGATCCTTATCCTCAAGAAATACCTTAATTTCTTCAAAGCACTCCATAAAGCGCTCAAGAACTTTGCCTTGGCTCAGCCATCTTACATTATTGTACATCAACAGTCCACTGTAGGTGGAATCAACCTCCACTAAAAGTGCAGAAAGTTATTGCTTGTGAAGGTGGTGAGCAGCTATTAAATTAACTATTTTTGTAACAACTGACATTAAGTCACTTAAGTTGGTGGATCCTGCCTTGGCACATAAAACCTCCTGATGGACAATACAATGAAAAGGCACAATCGGATTTCCAATAGCTTCCGTATACAATTTGACAAACCCAACTTTTTTCCCCACCATGTTTGGTACCCCATCTGTTGTCACTGACACAAATTTAGTGATATCAATGCTTAGGTCACAAAATGTTTGTATAACAACCTTACTTATTTTGCTTCCTGATGTACTTGTTGGCACTGATATTAACTTTCTCAACTCTTCTCTCATTGTGAGAGCATCAGAATATCAACCAATAATGGCCAACTGAGCATATGATGTGACATCAGTAGTTTCATCAAGAGAAATGGAAAAATATTTACAATTACTTATTACTCTCTTTAATTGATATTGTATGTTTGTGTTCAGTCTCATTATTTGGTCTTTTATTACATTTTTACTGAGTGGTAATTCAGATATTCTCTTAATAATTGCATCTTTTTCTGCATATCTTGAAATAGAACTGGTGCACATCTTAGGAGAGTTTCTTTAATAACTTCTCCCTCACTGAATGCTTTTCCATGATGAGCTATGGAGTGGGCAATGCTCAAACTTGCAAATGTTAAGTTTGTAGAGCCTTTTATAAATTTAAGGATGGAATTAGATTGGCTCTTATAAAGGTATAGCTGCCTGGAAATGTATTCCTTCCTTTCATCCTCACATTTTTTCAAGAGCTGGGAATGACTAGTTTCAAAATGTCTATGTATATTCCACATTCTTCTTTTTCAGTACATAGAACGCAAAATTATCTGCCATTTTTTTTCTATAATGCCATACATCTCGGTCCATGTCTTTTGAAGGGGTCAGCTAATGCTACTACCACCTCCTTTACTTAACCTTGGTTTCTTATTTTTTGGGTTCTCTATCAGGGGGGCAGTGACAGAAGATAGAATTATAGATAGCCTGTTAGCCCTGCAGACAATTAGGGGTTAACTAGCCTAACTCAGCACAAGATGGCACATGTAACTGTCTTTTAGGAAAGGGCAGGGTTAATTAGCAGAAATAGGGGTGAATAAGGATGCACAACAATAGTAGTGGTGAAATGAAGTCTGAACTATGCTGCAAAATGTTGTTCCTTATATAAATTAAGATGGCTGCTGCTATTTGTAATGGTTGGAAATGCCACCCGTAGCATAGGCCCCCGCCTCTCTCAGCCTCCCCCTCATTTATCTCAGTAATGATGGTCAATTAGAAATCCATGATACCTCAGAACAATAGATTGGATGATGGTTGCTGTGGTTATGTGGTTGCTGGTAATGGTGATCACAGGGCCTCCAGAGATGCATCCCCCACGACATTCTGCTGACCCCTGCTCTGCTGGCCGGAAGTGAGGTCAAAGATCCCATAATGGCCTAACCGGAAGTCCCAGAACTAGAGGCTGTGTGCCAGAGTTCTGTTGTTTTGGCCTACAGACTTCTGGCACAGAGTGTTTCCACTACAATACAGCAAATGTTTCATCCTAGGCATGTAGCCCCATACTTCTATGTATGCAACAGCATGTGCCCACATGTCATCGAAAATGGCTATGTGTGTCAGTGCTTACACATGTGTCATAGATTCGCCATCACGGGTCTAGACACTGAAAAGTCTCCACTATTTCTTAAGGTATCATAATGTAATTAAATATAATGGTTTTTAAGCTTATTTATTCACTGAATAAATATTGATCCAGGATTTTGCATGCCTGCATTGTGCTCATCACTGAAGATAGAGTATAAACAGGATAGTCAGTTTTTCAGAGTCAGAAGACAAAAAACAAATACCTAAAATATAATTACCTTGAATACAGTTTGAGGAGTACAACTGTTGTTATAGAATACATAATAGGATATTTTAAGAGAACTAATGAGGTCAACTAATGTTGTTAATGGATATGATAACTAAACTGAGCTTGAAGGAATAAGGTTGTTTCAAAATCACCCTGATTAATCTCAATCCCGTGTTTGATATATATGAGATTTGCAGGTTCCAATGGAAATCTACTGAATCCAAATCATTGAGGTTGGGTGCCTGGAATATGTGTTTTTAATAATGGTATTTTTATGTTTATTGATTTTTGGAGAGAAGAAGGGAGAGAGAAAAACATTGATCAGTTGCCTCCTGTACACACCCTACACAAGACCCAACCCACAACCTAGTTATGTGCCTTGACCAGAATCTAACCCATGACCTTCTGTTGTATGGAAGGATGCTGAGACACACCAGCAGAGAAGGAAGGTGTATTTTTAAAAAATCTCATCAGTTGTTAAACTACTATGCTACACAGGTAAGAGGTAAAAGTCATTGTTGGCATAGAAACAGGATAGGGGTGATGTGGAGGAAGTCAGACTGAGCTGAGCATGCTTAGGGAATTTCAGGTAAGTTAGGATAGCTGTCATGAAGAGTATGAGTAGGAACAGGTAGGGGAGAAAGGCCTAAAAGCTAAGCAGAAACCAGAGAGGCAATACAACTAGTAAAGAACATGACATAGTAGGTGCTCAATACATAATTATTAGATGATGGGCCCATCAATGAATGAATGAACCATTACAACTTTGGATACCTTGGTTAGAGTTTTCTGTTTATCTTGAATTTTATGAGAAACCAATGACAGATTTCAAGAAGGGTAGTGAAAAATCAAGATTAAATTAATCCAAATAAAATAATTCTAAAATGAAAAAACAGAAGTATGGAAGTGTCTGAGGTCTTGGGAGGTTTTGGACGCTCCATGGGGAAGCGGCTCCTAGGTGCCCTGGGCTGCTAAGCTCCTGCTTGCCTGTATTCCCGCAGTTCTGACGCAGGGCCATGCTGGCTTTGTGCTGCTGGCGCGAGGCTTGTGGGGTGCCCTCTGCAGGGCCACATGTGTGCGACCGGGCAAGTGGTGCACTCTCGGGGCCCTGCTGCCACCCACCCGAACCCATCTGCCTGGGCTGCTTGGAGCAGGCCCCCGGGGCCTCTGCTCTGGTGCGGGGAAGGCGACTCCAGGGTCCCCAGCTGGAAAGGGCACCTCCGCAGGTCCTGGGCGGCCTGTGGGTCCCAGAGCGCGCCGCAAACCTGTATGAAAACCCATGGACAATACCAGATACGTTGTCAATGACAAGAGTTGGCTTGGCTATTTGATCATTGAAGAAGATTTTAATATGGCACTAGGAGTTTTTGCTTTAGTTGGGCTGATTTGTAGGATGGACTTATTGCTCGAAACTGGGCCAGTCAAAAATCAGCTTTGGGAAGTGCTCTTGATCCACTTGCTGATAAAATACTTACCAGTATCTTATATGTTAGCTTGACCTATGCAGATATTATTCCAGTTCCACTTACTTATATGATAATTTCAAGAGATATAATGTTGATTGTTGCTGTTATTCATGTCAGATATCGAACTCTTCTAGAACCACGAACACTTTCTAAGTGTTTCAATCCTTGCTATGCTACTGCTAGGTTAAAACCAACCTTCATCAGCAAGGTAAACACAGCAGTCCAGTTAATCTTGGTAGCAGCTTCTTTGGCAGCTCCAGTTTTCAATTATGCTCACGGCTTTTGTCTTCCAGCCCTGTGGTGTTTTACAGCTTTCACCACGGTTGCATTAGCTTACAGTTATTATCATGATGGTTGGAAAACTGTTCAGGTGATAAATGGCAGATGAATCCGTCATCGTTAGCAAGGAAGCAATATACATCATTGGTAGCAGGTCCAGCAGAAATGTACAGGAGTCTCCCTACTTTGGAAAAAGACTTGTCAGATCAAACCATGTCATCAATATTTTTAAATATATTTTTATTGATTTTTTGCAGTATAACTTATATTTAATAGTAGTACATGTCATCAATATTTAATGTGCATTGAAAATAAGCTGGATCATAGGCATATTCAGAATTTCCAATGTGTTTTTAAATACAAATAAAACTATCATTTAGAATTTTTACCATAGGTTTCTTGATTAACTTAAAAAGAATCAATTCCAATTATTGTCAGTCATTTTTTAATATTTTTTTAGAAAGTAGTGTCCAGAGCAAGGAAACTAAAGAATTGCCACTTCTCTTTAACAGAATTTAGATCACTCACAGTGCATTAGGAAATTTCCTAGGTTTAAATATAGTAGCTTACACAAGTTGGCTATACAACTTTAAGTTTAAATTGATCAGTAGGCATATTCTCAGTTAATGTGGTTAATCAATCATTTAGACTAATGAAAACAAAGGTAGCTTAGTTGTGGATGAAGTAAACTTGTAAAGAGATTATAAAGATAAAAATAGAGGGCATTGAGGTTCATGTTCAGTAGTCTTCCAACCTCTCAGGTACCTGATAGTTTATCAGGATAACAAGTAACAGAAATAGTTGGAGTAATAAAACATAACCGTGCGCCTAGACCCTCCAAGAGGCAGTGAATTCTATCATGTTTTCCCACTGTATTTCTAACATAGCAGTGTTTGTATGATATTGGAATCTGTACTCATATGTTATGTATATAATATAAAACTATTTTTTAAACTTTGGGGAATAGTCTTTTGTTAAGTGTTAAAAGAATTTAAAAAACTGGAAAACAGTGTAAAAAATGAAATAAAATAAAACGAAAAAACAAAAAGCCCATCTATTTTGTGAGTTTCTTAAAGAGTTTCTAAAGCTATGACCAGCACTCATAAGTGATGGTTTTCTTAATTCTTATTAACTTTTTATTTGGGGTGTTTAACCTCAGTCCAAGTGCTTATAAATTTTCACTAAAGCCATAGAAAGAAGGTACAGTCAATCATGACATAGAAAGGATCGACTGCCCTAATTTTCTAAACTGTGGTGTTAAGACACAAAGCACAGGGGGAAAATTATTATCTTAATTAGTCATTTTAATAACCAATTTAAACATATAAATGATATTGTGAATGTTTTATTTTATTTTTAAGCATGTTAACTTTTTGGTATTAACAAAATGCTTTTTTTAAATTCAATTTTTGAAATTATGCATATTGGAGGAGCACTTTAGCTGATTACAAAAGAAAAAAATATCCTAGTACTCTCTGAATAATAGCAGGTAAAAAGAAAATAGAGGAGAGGAAGGAAAAAAATGCCAAAGGAAACCACAATAATCTTGAACCTTAATCTACTTTCAGTCTCTTCCAGAACTCTGATGTGAAAGAGCAGCTTGGAGGCCTAGGTACCTGATTTAGTCATCTGATGTGACTTGGTGCCCTTGGCTGAATAACTTTCAGGATGCCGGAGGAGAGAAGCCTAAGAGAGAAAATGCCAAAGAGGATAGTGAAATTAAATCAGGACCCAAAGTAAAGAAAAGAGGAGGGGACTTAGAGTCCTGAAGATCAACTAGGTTTGGGGCCAGAGCAGAAGATAGTGCCATCAACAAACCCTTAATTATCTTCAAGCTGGATGTTACCTAGGAAAATAAGAGCTACCATTAGTATCAAGCTGCTGCTTTCAGATAAGTTTCAAACCCTTTATCTATCCTATCTAATTAAAGAGTAATATGCACATTGAGCATAACCTCTGCTATACCCACCAGCCATGCCCACCAGCCACGCCCACCAGCCAATCAGGAGTGAATATGCAAATAAACCCCAACCAAGATGGCTACAGCCACTGAGAGCAGGAGGGAGGCTTGGATATTTCCAGTGTTGGAGGAAGCCAAGCTTTCTGCCTGCCCTGGCCAGCCTAGGCCTCCACTCAATGCTACAAAGTTTCAGTTATAGAAGATACATAAATCCAAACAGAAATGGCAGCAGCCACGGAGCTGAAGAGAGCAGAGGTTAGGGTTGCCCCGAAGATGGAGGAAGCCAAGTTTCTGCAGCCCTGGCTAGACTAGGCCTCCACTACAGGCTACAAAGTTTCAATTATAGAAGGTAAATAAATTCCAATAGGAATGGCTGCTTCCATGGAGCAAGCAGGAGGCTTGGCTTGGCCCCAGGCTACAAATTTTAATTGTAGAAGATAAATAAATCTCAGATACCAAGGCCTCCACTTGGGTCACTGTGGGGCATAGCTGGCCGGCAAACTATCACAGTCCAGGCTACCCCACGCCACAAGGGAACCCCCACCCTGATCTCAGACACCCTTCAGGGCAAACCAGCTGGTACCTACCCAGGCACCAGGCTTCTATCCTGGTGCAGGTCTAATAAAAGAGTAATATGCAGATTGACCATCAATCCAACAAGATGGTTGCCCCCATGAGGTCAAAGATCCTGCCCCCATGTGGACACAAGATGATCACCACAAGATGGCCAGCAGGGGAGGGCAGTTGGGAGGAACCAGGCTTGCAAAAGAGGGCAGCTGGGGGTGATCAAGCCTGCAGGAGAGGGCAGTTAGGATGACCAGGCCAGCAGAGGTGGGAAGTTAGGCGCAAACAGGCTGGCAGGGGAACAGTTAGACATCAATCAGGCTGGCAGGGAAGTGCTTAGGAGGTGATCAGGCTGGCAGGTAGAAGTAGTTAGGGGCAGTCAGGAAGACAGGCAGGTGAGCAGTTTGGAGCCAGCAGTCCTGGATTGTGAGAGGAATGTCTAACTGCCCATTTAGACCCAAACCCAGTGGGCAATTGGATATCCCTCAAAGGGTCCCATATTGGAGAAGGTGCAGGCTAGGCTAAGGGACAATCTCCTCCATGCACTAATTTCATACACTGGGCCTCTAGTCCTATCTAATAAAAGAGTAATATGCAAATCAATCATACCTCCAATCAAGCCATGCCCACAGTCATACCCATCAGCCAATCAGGAGCAAATTATGCAAATAAACTCCAACCAAGATGGCTGTGGCCACTGACAGCAGGAGGGAGGCTTGGGTTTCCCCAGCAATGGAGGAACCAAGCTTTACTACTGCTCTTGCTGGCCTAGGCCTCCAGGCAATATTACAAAGTTTCAATTATAGAAGATACATAATTCCAACAGAAATGGTAGCAGCCATGCAGCTGGAGAAAGCAGAGGTTAGAATTGCGCAGGCAATGGAGGAAGTCAAGCTTCTACAGCCCTAGTGCCTAGGCCTCCACTCTAGGCTACAAAGTTTCAATTATGGAATTTAAATAAAACCAAACAGAAATGGCTGTTGCCACAGAGCAAGCTGAATGATTGGCTCTGCTCCAGGCTACAGAGTTTTAATTGTAGAACATAAATTAATCCCAGATTCCAGAGCCTCTGCTGGGGGTAGAGGGGGTTTGGTCAGCCTGAAAACTACCATAGGCCCCTCTCCCAGGCTGCCCCATGACCCCAGGTAACCCCCATTTTGATTCAGGATACCCTTCAGGGCAAACCAGCTAGCCCTCACCATGCACCAGGCCTCTATCCTGTCTAATAAAAGAGTAATATGCAGATTGACCATCACTCCAACATACAAGATAGCTGTCCCCATGTGGACAAAGATCCTGCCTCCATGTGGACACAAGGTGGCCACTACAAGATGGCCAGCAGGGGAGGGCCGTTGGGAGGTTCCATGCCTCCAAGGGAGAGCAGTTGGGAGCAATCAGGGGAGGGCAGTTAGGGGTGACCAGGCCAGCAGAGGAGGGAAGTTGAGGGCAAACAGGCTGGCAGGGGAGCAGTTAGATATAAATTAGGCTGACAGGGTGGTGTTTAAGGGGTGATCAGTCTGGCAGGCAGAAGTGGTTAGGGGCAATCAGGGAGGAAGGCAGATGAGCAGTTTGGAGCCAGCAGTCCTGGATTATGAGAAGAATATCTGACTGCTCTTTTAGGCTCAATCCTACTGGGATAAGGCCTAAAGGTGCAGTCGGACATCTCTCTAGGGGTTCCAGATTGGAGACAGTGCAGGCTGGGCTGAGGGACACCCCCTCCGTGCACTAATTTCGTGCACTAGGCCTCTAGTATATATATAAAACCTACACCACAATTATGACCAGTCTACCACTCAACAGGTTGACCAGTTGCTATGATGCACACTGACCACCAGAGGACAGATGCTCAATGCAGGAGCTGCTTCCTGCTAGTCAGTGTGCTCCCACAACCAATCTCCTGCAGTCCCTCCACCCAGCCAGACAGCCCCAATTAGCCCAATCAGTCCTGTTGGACTGGGCAAGACAACCCCGATTGCTGGCCAGGTTGAGGGTACTCACCCATGCACAAATTCATGTACCAGGCCTCTAGTCCTATATAATAAAAAGTCAGTATGCAAATTGACCATCATCCCAACACACAAGATGGCTTCCCCCATGTAGACACAAGATGGTTGGTAGGGGAGGGCAGTTGTGGGTGATCAGACCATCAGGGAAGGTGAGCGTGGAGGGACCAGGCCATTAGGGGAGCAGTTAGGCATCAATCAGGCTGGCAGGGGAAGTAGATAGGAGTCTGACAGGCAGAAGCAGTTAGAAGTAATCAGGCAGGCAGGCGAGCAGTTGGGAGCCAGCAGTCCTGGATTGGAGAGGGTATAGGCTGGGCTGAAGGACACACCCCCAACCCTATTCATAAATTTTGTGCACTAGGCTTCTAGTTATGGTATAAAAGGCCTTTCTTAATTTGTCTTGAGGCTCTCTCCTTTAGACTTCAACTCCTCTTTTGCTCCTCTATTATCATAGAGCTTTACTGTTTGTAATGCTACAGCATAGTATCTACCTTGAGCTGCTAAGTCTTTTAATGTGTTGTTCCCTTTGGTTAAGAAACCATCTTTTTCTCGGTATTATCTTTTCACTGGGATAACAGTTACTTGTTTTTTTTTTAAATTTATCTAAGTTTTCACTTATACTACAATCGGTTTGATGCCCTTCTGCGTGTTCCCACAACACTCGGCAGTCTTTGCAGGTCAGTTTGTTCAGTTTGTATAATTAAACAAACACTTCAAAAACAGAGACTCTCCACTGTACTCTAAACTTAAACTTAAGATCATCAGTTCAATGATTTTAGGGGGCAGAGCAGGAATACAGCTAACAGGGAATGGTGGAGAGCTATTGTCTTCAATATAGCATGTCCTTCAGGAAAAGAAACCCAAAAACTTTAATACCCACTTTTTCTTATCCTTTGCATTGATAAACAAAATACATTTGTAAGTTAAATGTAATTTATTTTGCAACTACTCTATCTTTGAGATCACATATCAGGCTTTGCTTTATGTCTTCATTTTATAACATAACGCTGCATAACAGAGAGATTCATAATACTGGCTGATTGAAGGAGAAAACGGTGACTGAATAAATGAATGGAACTATTTCTGAACTCCAGTGGTCCCAACTCCTTGGTTCTACCTGCAAATGCTTCATTTAGCTGACACACTAGAAGATGCTGCAGAAGGATGAAGACAAATGTGAGGGATGACTTTAAGTTTTCAGAGTCAGATGGATAAAAGCTTCAAATCTTGGATTTAAAAGCTATAAATCTTAAGGTTCTTAAGTAGGACTGGCTTTTAAAAATATTCATTTCTAGCATTAAAATTAATAAAATATAAGATTTCTAACTATGAAATACCTAGTATCGGTTAAAAAGCTTTTAAAATTATCTTTCTTAATTGATTAATTTTAAAGGTAATTATAGTAAAGTCAAGATACTATTTACATTTCATATCTCATATCCTCAAAAGTTAGTATTTTGGAAGAAAATGTCAATGTACTGTTGACTGTTTACCCAACTCCTGTGTATTCAATTTACTTATTTTGAATAAGATTTTGATTTGTTGTAAATAACGACCATAAATAGGTCATTACTAAAGTTAAAAATATATACTGAACTGTAACTTGATACTGTTGCCTGATGAGGGTTTGGAGCTGAGGTCTACTTCCATTATTATGAAGAACAATTAACCAATATTAAAGAGATATTAACTACATATTCCAAAAATGAAAATAGAACAACTTATGGGGTTGACAAAAGGATTAAGAGTATAGAAAACTAAATATCCCTCACCATACAAGTCAATGCCATGTCTTTGTTACATCTCAAATTATTTCAGATACAACTAGGAATATGTATCTCAGATTTTGAAAATATGAGGGCTAGATAAAAATCTCTGGTCTGATCTAGCATGGCATTACCCTTTTGTATTTTCACCTTGGTTCAGTATTTTCCCTTTTCTGGAAAAGAGGTCTCACTGCTGAGGAAGAAAGTAAGGGTGTATGTGGGTATGTTCTTCTGATCCACTTTTAAGTAGTGTCCAAACACAACAAAAGTGACAAGTTTAGTTGTCTGCGTCAAAGGTAAGATATTATTGGATTATTTCATAATATGACTACAGTTTAGAGGGTTTTTTCTCTCATTTTAACTTTCTACATCTTTTGAAACTGTACTCCTTTAAGCAATCATTTCACTGAAAGCATGTTTTGTATCTGCCTGTCTATTGCAGCCATTTCCAGGGCTGGCACATGAATTAATTCAAGGACTCAATAAAGTACAGAAAGCAGAGTTCTACTGTTAATAACATTACTTAGTTCTACTAAAATAGATGGTTTATGAAGGCATTCACTTCCAAGATAAACTTACTTAGAAAATACTTTCTTCAGACTATTTAGCGCCTTTTGATTATTTGGTTGAAGCTGGAGCTTCATGTTCTTCTTCTTTTTTTAATCTTCAGCTGGAAATATTTTCCCATTGATTTTTAGGAAGAGTGGAAGAGAGAGGGAAAGACAGAGAGAAACATCTATGTAAGAGAAACACGTGCCCTCAGCTGGAATCAAACCCTGGGACCCTCTATTCCACAGGCTGACTCTCTATCCACTAAGCCAAAACTGTCTAGGGTTTTTTGTTTGTTTTGTTTTGTTTTTAGCTTCATGTTCTTTTTAACCAAGTTCCAGAGGTAAGAAAGTACTTTGGGGAGGGGAATAATGGAATATATAGGATTAAGCTTAAGCTTGAAGAAAAATTTAGTAGACACAAGGTCTTGTAGGCCCAAAGATATAGAAATATACTAGCTATCAAGATGTATTTTTATTTACTCAAAACAATTTTCCATTAGCTGACAATAAAAATCATCATAGCCAGAAAATGGCACATTTATTCATATTTAGGTTTTTAATAGACACAAAGGGTTTTTGATCAAATTTTAGCTGTAACATTTAGCTCTTACTCAAATAGCCACCGTAAATGCATTGCTATGACTACACTAAGCACTTGACATCATAGAATTTTTTTTAAAGACACACTCATTCAGTATCAGGATCAGACTATTACATTTAGTGATGAATATCATGGTTGCAAAAAAAATCTACATTAAAACTCTTTGTTAGAATGCTTTACACTTTCCATAGAACAGAAATGAAAATAACCATTTATACAATTGGTCACAAATACAGTCCTTAAGTTTTTGCCCAGACACGTTAGTATTACTTAACACATCTTCTTTGTTCAGCTAGACCCTGCCATCACTGTTCTTGGCCGAGTTCAGGAATCCATTATAAGCAGTAGCTTCTCTGGATCTCCTCTCCTGCTAAACTTTGTTTCCTGGCAGTAATTAAAACCTCCTGCCACTGCCATGGCTACAGCTACTGCTGGAGTGGGCCTAACCATCTTGGTTTTGTGGTTTGGCAAAGTATTGGCCTTCACCACCATAGGGGCCAGAACTTCTCCCTCCAGAGTTTCCTCTTTTAATGGTCCAAAAGTTGAAGATTGATTGCTGTCATTGCCAAAATCACTGTAGTTTTCCCCACCTCCAAAACTGCTTCCATCATTACCAAATCCACTAGAGCCATTCCTCACTGCCACCATATCCATCTCTCCTATGGCTGCCACCAAAGCCACCTTGACCACTTAGAATTTCCTCCATGACTAAGTTGTCATTCCCTTCCAAGCCACCTCCATTACAATCCCTGAAGTTTACAGAACCACTTTGACCTCTTCGGCTGGATGAAGCACTAGCCATCTCTTGCTTAGCTAGGGTTTCCCTTAGTTCACAGTTGTGACCATTCAAGCTCTGGTGTTTCTGAGTGACAATCTTGTTTACAGAGTCTCATAGTCATCAAAGTTACAAAAACAAAGCTTTTCTTCTTGCTACTGTTTTAGTCATGATTTCAATCACTTCAATTTTCCCATATGTTAAAAATAATCTCTTAGCTGATGTTCTCCAGTGTCTTCGTTAATGCTACCAACAGATATCTTTTGCACAGTTGTGGGCACCAGGCCTTTGAGAATCTTCCCTTGAGATAGCCTTCTCTTGTCCCACAACTCTTCCATCCACCTCATGTGGCCTTGCATTCGTGGCTGCATACACATCCTCCACAGTGGCATACATGGCAACCCCCAAACTTGATAGGTTCTCTAATCACCATACAGTCTGTGAGCATTTCCACTGCTCAGCATGTCCCCTCATACTCTCATTAGGTGTTTCAAAGCTCAAACTACTGCTACAAAGCTTCTTTTCTAGCTCTTTAGAGAACTCTGACTTAGACATGAATACTGCAAGAGGGGAGTCTTGATCCACTGGCACCATACATAGATTTTTTTTGGTCAAAGTTCTGTGTACAGTAGATTTTGTAATGGAGATAGACTTCTGGAATGTAGACTTCTAGGCAAGTGTTCTGTGTTCAGCTGCTAAATTGCATCCCTCAACTCTACCAATTTTCCCACTATTCTCATACAATAAACATTTTAGGTTTTATGTATATCACAAGAGCTTTAATTTATTTACCACAACTTACTATACCATTTTCAAAATGCCTTTTTAATCTTCCCCTCAAGTTACTGCAGTGATGAAGTGATTATGTATTCTTGTAGTACTAAGAGAGCTTTAATGCTTTTTCATTACCTGGAAATTTGAGTTGAAGTTCAGAAAGACATTTTGAAATTAAGTTATAAAATACAACCTAAATTCAAATAATTAAGAAAGAAAAATAGGCAGAAAATTATTTCTTAAATATATGTCCATATCATTGTCCTTTAAAAATGAAATTTTTATAATTTTCTTAAAATGAAGTTTTTATAATTTTCCTCAATTTTGTTACAAATGAGATAGTTCAGCCTAAAGCTATATCTTGGACAGAGGGGTTTTCTATATGTAAGCTAAAATATTTTTTAAAAAATCTCTATTATTGAAAGTATTACATGTGTACCTTCCACTCCCCTCAAAGACCATATCTAGACCCTCCCTCCCCCACTCCCAGGCCTCAGCCTTCACCATCCTATTGTTTGTGTCCATGGGTTATAAATATATATATACAAGTTCTTTGGTTGATTTATTCCCACCCACTCCCACCTTCCCTCTGAGATTCAACAGTCTGTTTAAATAATTTTCTAAGTTATCCAAAATACAATTCATTAAGACTGCTGACTGATAAAACATATCTGATAGGTAAATATTTTTCTTGAAGTTATTACCATCAAGTTGACAAGACTGTAAGTCTCTTAATCTTTGCCACAGATGTTCAAGATGCCTAAGGTTTCACCTTGAATGTTAAAATGTTAAGTGCATGTCTGACTTTTCCATTACATAAAGGTGCTCATATTTACACACAATAGCTGTTTTAGCATACCCTCTAATCTTTCAAAAGTTCCCTGGTCATTCTTTTGAGTATGATGCATCCTGTGTGAATAATAGAAACAAGCTAAAGTTAGAGCGTGAGAATATTTTTTCAAAGAATACTTTGTTCTCTATAAGCAAAAGCATGGTTCAATTACTTTTTGAATTACAGTTAGAAATGTGTGTGTGTGTGTGTGTGTGTGTGTGTGTGTTTGAGTACCTATATGCATCTCTCTGTTTTGTTGTTCCCAAGGAGAACCGTTTCCTCTCTTGGATTTTTGGTTGTTGGTGCATAAAATATTTTTTTTGAATTATGTCTCCACTAATCTTTGAAAAGCTCTAATTTCAACTCTTGAGAAATGAGTTTGGTATTAGTATTCTTAGCCACACAGAAAAATACTACAAAGCATACTGCAGTAACTTATTCCTAGGTCAGGTAAAACTAATGTGAATAAAAGCTAATGTTATTTAGAATATTAAAACTATTTTCAGATTTCTCTTCATGTTTTAATATATGATGAGCAAATAATAAATAGATGCTCAAGGACCATCACAAAACATTGCCAAAGGCAACAATATAACTCAGGTTTGATGACCTTCTTTTCTAAAAGTAACTTTCAGGAAATAGGTGGCTTCTCCTTTGTGTTTCATCACTGGACATATTTTTTTAAAGCCAATATATTCTTTAAAAATCTCTAAAAATTCTAAAACATGATCTTTATATTCTTAATATTTATATTTCACATTGGTTTCAGCAGTGACAATAATAGGACAATATCTAAATAATAACCCTCTTATTGACATTAAACTTTTAGAGTTTAATATAAGTACAATGCCACATATATTTACCTGGGGTTATCACCAAATAAACTGATAATGGTCATTTGAACTCAATATTTAAAGAAAGATCAAATTATCTAAGTTCATAGATTTGATAGATATAATGGTTTTGCTTTCAATGTTCAAGTCCTCTCCTTGAAGATTGATTTGCTCACTATAATTACTGCTGACTTCCTGTGTATCATTGCTCCTTTTCTATTTTTGGCATATCTATCTTGCATATTTAAATGAGGTTAGAGTCACTATTGAACAAGGACTCCTGGCCTCAAAATACTGAATATATACAGTGGAAGTAAGAAATAAAGTACTTCAGAAAAAGAATAACACAATTTAGTGTTGAAAACTAATATTTATCCATTTTAGAGGTAATCTAGCATACAAACCCTTTATTTCATTAGTGAGAGCAAAGGATTCATAAAAGTTATCTGAATTGCTCAAGATCACTAATTTGTCTGTGGCAAGCAGTATTAAAAATTGAGTGTCCTAGCTAACAGGAGTTAGATGAACACTTTTTTATCTAACAAGTTTTATATCACTTGATCCATGTAAAAGTCATCCAATGAACATTTATATGAAACCATTATACTCAAAGCTATATCACATAAATGAAAATATACAAAACCTTTGGTTAGCCTCAGGGAAAGTTTGCAACATTATTAAATGTCAGGTAAAATATCTTATTCACACAGACAGAAGAGGGCCAAATTTGTACAGGAGTTTGAAAATAAATCCCCTACCCCCAAAAGTAAATAAGAAACCAATTGTGAGTGATTGGATCAAAGAGTATTTTCTTCTATGTAAATCCACATTCAATTCAAATGAATTTAGTTTTATAAAATATATTTTCATTTTCTTAAATGAAATGATCTGATACTTTAGTTCTGCTTCAAAATAATCTAATATATGTTATATGTAGCCTAGGTAGGGATGTAGAGAAAACAAGACTGCTGATGGTTACATATGAATTTATTGAAACGTTTTCCTTTAGAACAATTCAAATGTTTTCATAATAATTAGTTAAAAGTATATATTTCTCCACGTATTTTAATGTTATTTGGGCAGTTTTTAACCAAGCATTAGAGATCTAAAATAGTCACAATCCCATTGCTCAGCTAACAACACATTTTCCTGACTCCTTTCTTCCAGGGCTCTTCTCCTGCATTGATCTCTTTAAAATGCCACCAAATGTAGAAACAATATCTTCTTATTTGCTATTGCTTTTACTTTTCTTTATTTTTTTTAATTCCAGGGGAATAGATAACAGTGTACATAAGGAGATTGTGAGACATGAGAGGTACCAAAAATGAAAACACTTTGCCAGCTATGAAGAGTTTAAAAAATGTTGGTCATTATTATGATAAAGATGAGCATAATGATGAAGACAATGACAGTTGCTCTAATAGATTTTCTTTCTATTTTATCACACACAGTTGCATACGCAATTAATGTTCTTATTAAATTGGTGTTGATGTTGATCAGTTCTGATAGCAATGTTGTAAATTAGTGGAATTCTAATAATGACTCTCATTTAAAGTTATAAGAACATTGGTAAGTCCTAAATATGCATTTGAATATTCTTTGTTATGCTACACAAAAATTTTAAAAAAAGAAAACACCATTTTGTTATATCTCAATTTAGAGTATGACTCATTTTAATTCTGAAACTTTGTTTTAATCCTAGAGGATGTTTGAATAATTGAAAGTTGGAGGCTCTCTATTAAAGGTAGTCATTTACATTAATGAAAATGCCAGCATTTATATTAATTTTATTTTCTATTTTGAATCTTATTCTCAGAAACTCATGTACCAATTTTTAATACGGTGTTGTTTTCAATCTGTAAGGAAATTTTGTAAGCTACCTAAAATCTATTTTCAAGGAAAAAAAGTAAAAACTTTTCCTCTATCCATTTCATTCATTCTCCAGATATTCTTCTGTAATTCAATTCCTTAAGGAACCTCATAGAGCTATTCTGCAATGATTCAATAATATAATTAATATAACCTACTTTCATCACATTCAGTTCTATCTCACTTGATATAATGTAACTTGAAGTAGAGCCTTAATATGTATATTTTATTGCAAGATAATTTATTCCTAAACTTAAAAACACTAAGCAAATTGTTTTTAAAGTTTATATTTAAAATTTATAAGTTTATATTAGATAAGAAGCAACCCTATTGAGGAAGATGAGGTGGAGTCAAATAGTAAGACAGTATCAAAGTTAGATTACTCAACCTACAATTAGCACCAAATGTGAGAATTTTTTAAACCTAACTTAAATAGCTGATTCTAATTTTTTGCCTCTCCAGAAGTGACCAAAGCCTGATATCAGCATGTGCTCTCTGTACATTTTTTATACTCATATATGTCTATGCTATTGACAAAAGTGTTGTTTTGTGATTTTAAAATTTTACATAAGTGAATTTATCTTGTACTTCATTTCTTCATTTCCCCCAAATCATAAAGAAAATCACAATAAAGTGAGATGAAATGTTTATTTAGCTGAATTCATAGAAAAAAATCTTAAAAATAGTTTCTTTTTGCCAATTTTTCATAAAAATATTTAAGAACATAAAATAAGAAAGCTTAATATACATGTTTATCATTTGTGGTATTTAACTTATACCAAACTGTAGCTTTCACAATTCAGTAGACAATTTTTTACTCTGTGGCTCTGTCTCCTCTTAGGCAACATGGAGGTGATAGAGGAACACAGTAGTGTGAGAAATTAATAGAATATGATAAAAACACAAGTAACCAAGACAGTGACTTGACATTAAACTCACCTTTCTTCTCTAAACTGGTAAAGTGAGGCTATGCAGAGATGTGGATCTGACACTTGCTTTATTCAGTTTCATTATGTAATTGAAAAAATAAATCAGGGGAATGAGCTTACTATTACAAATTGATGTAATGTAAA
The DNA here is from genome assembly GCA_027563665.1 of Antrozous pallidus. Taxonomy (NCBI): domain Eukaryota; kingdom Metazoa; phylum Chordata; class Mammalia; order Chiroptera; family Vespertilionidae; genus Antrozous; species Antrozous pallidus. The sequence goes on from CM050513.1 coordinate 30,922,812, forward strand.
TGTTCTTTGGAAGTCAGTTATTTGGAATTTGTGACATATTGAGTCTTAGACATACTATTATACACAACGAGTATTATCCATTCATCATAGAAAGACTAGTAATTCATATCATGAGTCGGTAGTTTAGAACTGTACTCAAAGTATAAAAGGGCTACCAAAAAAATCTATATATATGTGAGGAAATAAAATATGCTATCCAATATGAGTTTCTTGGCACATTTTCAACCCTTTGGCAGTGAATCAGAAACTTCTGTTCACAGTCTTTATCCTTACCTAGCACCAGGAATAAGGTATCTCCAAATACCTAAAGCTGATACTGACTGACAGCATTTGGGGTCAAAAATCCATCAAGTAACTTGATTGTTAGCAGCTGGGGTTAACAACTCTTTGATGAAAAAGAATTCAAGAAAAACATCAGGGATGGAAACTCCAGAAGAAAAATCCTAAAGAATTACAGGTCTAAGGGACCCCTGATACCATGTTCCTCCATACTGAAATAGTTTACCCATCACCACCTTTCTCTTATTTCACCTGCTTTGGGAATTGGCCTTGATGTTTCCTCTTTCATTCTTCCTTTTGACAAGTGTTTCCCATTCTCTTTCACTGTACAAAAGAAATCAGTCTGATTACATGGCTCATTTTCTCAGGTGAATTCAAGGGCCATTTGACCAATCCTTCATGAGTAAAAGACCTCTAATTTTGACTTCTACATTATATATATATGTATATATACATATATATATGTATATATATATATATATTATTGATTTCAGAGAGGAAGGGGGAGGGAGAGAGAGATAGAAACATCAATGATAAGAGAGAATCATTGATTGGCTGCCTTTTGCACGTCCCCTAGTGGGGATCAAGCCCGCAACCCTGATCAGAAGGGAAGCGTGATCTCCTGGTTCAGAGGTTGATGCTTAACCACTGAGCAATCCTAGTTGGGCTTGACTTATACTTTTATCACCACAAATACTTATGCATATAAGCCATGGGGCTACATTAAAAAAGCTGAAAGATGCTATTCATATGTTTTTGTGTTAAGCACTTGAAATATATCACCATATGTATAATACTCTTTTGTACTTCCTCAATTTTTAATATAATTGGATCCCAAAAGTATGCTTGAACATTGTTCCTCTCTTACCTCTGAAAAGGCATACCCACACTCCACCATTCTTAAAGAGGAAAAGAATTGCTCTTTTAAACTTTATTGTGTGGTCATAATTATTATTTTTTCATGTATTTCTAAGGAAGGAAGGAAGGAAGGAAGGAAGGAAGGAAGGAAGGAAGGAAGGAAGGAAGGAAGGAAGGAAGGAAGGAAGGAAGGAAGGAAGGAAGGAAGGAAGGAAGAAAGGAAGGAAGGACACAATTCAGGAGACAAACTCCTGGCAGGAATGCCTTTTTTTTTTCTCCTGCAACTTGGAAAGACGTTCCTAATTTATGAGGGTGTTCTTTTTTGCTGAGACTACACATTGGTCTCAAAACCTTTCTAAACTTAGCATCTCAAGAAGTCACCAACAATTTATCAGTTATCAAGTAAGGTGAACTATAATCATGACCTAAAACTTATATCCTCTAGAAAATATCAAACCATAAAAATTTGCTATCATGAGTTTTTGAATATACAAAGGATTGATTTAGTTATATCTAAGAAGTAAAGCAGTGACTGTCTCTCTACAGCAGTGGTTCTCAACCTTTTTAATGCTGCAACTCTTTAATACAGTTTCTCATGTTGTGGTGACCCCCACCCATAAAATTATTTTTGTTGCTACTTCATAACTGTAATTTTGCTACTGTTATGAATCATAATGTATATCTGTTTTCCGATGGTCCTAGGCGACCCTGCTAGCTGTTTTCAACCTGTGGGTTGCGATCCATAGGTTGAGAACCACTGTTGTAGAGCCTACCCCAATTGAGAGTGGGGTCAGGTGGCCATCCATAGTTCCTCGCCCCCCCCTGTTCAAGCCCCACTCTGCCCTAATTGGGGCTGGCAGGCCAGATCCCACCCATGTACCAATTGGTGCACTGGGCTTCTAGTTAAACTAATAAAAACTTAATTTCTTGTGTATCTAATTGGTGGCAATGATTGTATCTGTGGGTGGCTGCAAATGTGGGGAGAAGTCATTGTCAAGATATTCTGCAGACAAAATAAATACTATTTATTGAGGGCCAATGCATAAGAATAAATACCAGACATATTTTTGCATGAAAAAATTATATCCCTAGGAAAACTTGAACAGTTAGCTCAGGGAAGTTAGCATCCAAATACTTTCCTTCTAAACCACAAAAATAACTTACTAGAGAAAAAGGGAATCCATAGAAGTCTTCTTTTTGTCATATTTTTGTGTTGCATTATCTAAGGTTATGTGGTAGAGTATGAAGTTAATAGCAATTACTGATGATTATAATCATTGGATTATTAATATTTTAGAAGCATGATAAAATGATTATTATAATCATGTTAAACACAGTGAACACATGCAATTATGATAAAGCTGGCTATTAGTAATTTAGAAAACTAGTGCATAATAAGAGATTAGTTAGGGCAATTGGAGAGTAGTGTGTGAGTATGCATGTAAGAAGAAAATTTATAAAGGACAAAGCTAATCAACTGAAAAGAAACTTTCTAGAACCATTTGTTCTCTGACCTTGTCCTAAAGGGAGTTTTGTATTTTCCCAATGCAAGATACCCCTAAAAGAGCAAGAGTTTGAAATGTTCCATTGGATCTATAACATTTTAACTGCCAAGGCACAGAAACCTTCTGTCAAGATCTAAAATGCTGAGATTTGGAACTGTTGGCATTGATCAAAGATAAAGATGTATTTTTCTAAGTAGATCCCATATATTTTTTTCTGTGATGAATTCTCTTACAACTACAGAATTTGGTCAAGATTGGTAATCATGATTCTATTGAATAGTGTATATATGAGTGTCAGACTCCTCTAACAAGCAATTTATTTGAATTTTTCAATGAATCCCACAACAACCCAATGAGATGAGTAATATTATTAAACCCATTTTACTGAAGATGAGACACATAAATTTATTAAGGAGCTTGTCCAAGTATGCATAGTTCACAAGTAGCAAAGTTGTTACCAAACCCAGGCAAGCCGACTCCAGAATTCAAAGCCAATGCCACTTCTCTTTACTACCGCACATGGAATTTAAGAACTTTGTGGGCAGGAAAGAACACTGTGAGGCTCATAGTTTTCTGATGCTTCTATTGCATAAGCTATGTGAGGTTAATAACCAATATTATAGGTTGAATCAAAGTGAGGTACATCAAGAAATAACATAAAAATAAAATTAAAAATAATTATGTTACACTGCAAGTATTAGAGATATGACATTTGAAACATATACAAAACCTGAGATTAAAAATACAAATAAAAAATAAAAGCCAAGAGCTAGAAGAACATTGGTATGTGTGAGCAAGATGCAAGGTGAGAACGAGGTGAAAGCGTCCAGAATGGGAGGACCAAACAGGATTAGTGTGACAGGGATCATTCTTATGCGGTATTTTCTTTAGGTGATACATAGGCAAATTAATTACAATATGCAGTAAAATAATAATTAACTAAGTTGTTAAAAATAATTGGAATTTTTTGTCCATTATTCATTTGTCTCCAATATTTATTCCTAATGTTCTATACTTCAAAAAACATGATATGCTTAAATTACATAGTAAAATCCATCTATATACATAGAAGGATAATATGCAAATTGTCTGCTAGGGAGTTCAACTAGGAGAGGGAGAGTTTAATCACTCGCTATGATGCACTGACCACCAGGATGCAGGGCAGGCAGCAGCAGGGGCTGAGGGAGCAAGGGAAAGAGGAGGCAGGAAGGAAGGAAGGCCAGGCCTAGGGATCCTACTCTTGCACAAATTTCATGTACCAGGCCTCTAGTGATTGTATAATTGCTGAATAATCATAGAAAAGTAAGAGTTGGCAGGGAACTCATATGTTATTTTGGACAGCTCATACAAATCTACAAAATCATGAATAAACCAGACATGGAATTACTTTATTTTTACTTTATTTTTATTTTTCTTTACCTTTAGTATACCTTTTTCATATTACTATTTTATAGGAAAAATGCATACTCTTCTTTATCTAATATTTATCTTCTGCACCCTTGCTTATGATCCTTTCCTTATATCAATGCTTTCCCTCTTTCTCACAGACTATCTTTGTCCCTTTTGTTTCCAGTGTCAGATCAAGTTAATGCTTTTCAGAATAAGATTTCCTTGACTCCCTCTCCCCATGCATACTGAATGTAAAAAGAAACATAAACTTACAGTTTAGAAAATTCAGCCTTTGTGTGTTCTCAACTAAATTGTAAACCTTTGAGGGCTAGAAATGATTAGATATCTTTCTTTGTATATACAGAAGTTTCCAGATTTACAAGTGTCTGACTTTATGATGTATTATCTATAATAATAAAAGCATAATATGCTAATTAGAGCAGACTTCCTTCTGGATGACCTTCTGGATGAAGCCACAGCAGCAAGGGCTGAGCCCCTTGCACAAATTTCTTGCATTGGGCCTCCAGTTTTGTATAAAGTGCTAAACATTCTATAGAAACTATACTTCAAATTTTGATTTTTGATTTTTCCCCAGGACTGGTTATATAAAGTAGGATACTCTCTTGATGCTGGGCAACAGCAAGGAGTCACAGCTCTCAGTCAGCCATGCAATCAGGAGAGTAAATAATTGATACTCTACAGTGTACTTTGTCGACAGGGTGTTGGTTGGGAATATTGTGTTTTGTACTTTCACATTCTAGCATGTCTACAAAATGCCCATACGTGTCTCCTGTTTATGGTGAAAAGATGAGGAAGGCAATAACTCTTTCAGATGAAACCATGATAATTACCCACTGAAGACTAGTCTGAGTGTTCTGAACATCTTTAAGGTAGGCTGGGCTCAGCTATAATGTTCAGTAGAGTAGATAGCTTAAATGTATTAAATGCGTGTTTTGCTTATATTTTCAACTTACAGTGGGTCTATTTAATGTAACTCTGTCATAATTCAAAAAACATCTGTATATTGTCTGAGGTAAAATTTATTGAATTACTTTAATTACCTATCATTTTCTGAATACTCACTACATGCTAGTTTTCAGATACTAGGCTAGAGGGAATAAAGACAGTACATGTCCATTAGCAATCAGCGAGGCTCAGTTTTGTGATCTGCATTCCAGGGCCCAGGCTGACGTAACAGACTATATCTGACCACTATGGCAGAAGTAAAGAAAACAGCAGACATAGGAGTTGAGTTTAAAGCTTCTCTCAAAAATCATACATAACATTCCCTCCCATATCTTTTGGCAAAAGCAAGTTTATTTTGTGCTGCTCAGTTCTGCAAGGCTGGGATATATCTTTCTGAAGCTTGGGGGTAGTGAGGAGAGCAGATAACGCAGAGAGGGAATGTTTAATGAATTGTAAAACAAGTTACCTAATGGAGAAAGACATATAATGCTGATAATTGCTGTCAGAGAGGGGTATATATACACAGTGTCCTCCAGGAAGCTATCCATAATGGACAGTGTCAAATCACCTCTTACCAGAATTGGAAAGGACGTTAAAAGCCATGCAGTTTTACAAACATAATGTATAGATTGTGCACTGTGAACTCTTACCCACAGCAGCTTGTTGGACAAATGTTAATATCTGAAATTATCTTTATAAAAGCATTAATGACCATTTGATAATTGTACAAACACATAAAAGCTCATGCAACAGGATTTTAAAGGTCAGATGAGTACATTTCTTAAAATCCATCTGTTCACTCTTTGAAGGCACATTGTGCAATCTGAGATCTATTTTTGTCAATAGTTTTTTATATAAATTTCACTATCATTCTTTTTACATAATAAAACAAGCTATGTTCTTTGTATAATAATCATCTGTGATTTGTTTATGTGAATTTAGTGGATATTTTCTATTCATTTGCTAATAGCCTATGTAATATAATATTACAATTTTCAATAGGAAAAATATTCCTATGTTTTATAATATTTATTTGTTATTTTGAAAAAGTCATTCAAGCAGAGCACAAGTTCAATGTGGTAATGGAAATCTTAATGCTGTAAATTTCAATTACATTTTCCTATAGAACTATTGAAATTGATCTAAAATTATGCCGATCCAGTTTTAAAAATGATGGCATACGGAAGAATAATACAGTGTGGTAGATAATGGTCCTTTTATTGATTCTTTCCTCAGACTACTTTACAAAGAACAGATCAGTTCATGTCTATGGATGTATGGGTCCTTCTCTAGCCACAAAAAAATGACGTGGCATAACTGGATGACAGGCCGAGGTTCTGTCACACTAAATACGTACACATTTAAGGTTTAGACCCAGCTGTCATATTACCCCTGGGTAAGGGTGGGGGCTCTCCCAACCAATTAGGACTTTCTGTGATTGAGGGCAAAGTTCTCATAGCATAATTCTGTAACCAAAAGACTTGGCTACCAGTCACCGTCATGCAGCTTAAAAGCATTAGAACCCTGGGGACAGATTCACTTGAGAACTTCCTTTACAGCTCTGCTTGCCATTTGTAAATTGCCACAAAATATGATAGACATGAAAGATTATGCAACTTCTGATTCTCTTTCTGCAAGTTTTTATAAAATAATCTTTTTATTTTCATGACTTGAATAATAACTGTATATAAAACATCCCAAATAAAATATTAGCCATTTGAATCCATCAATATAAAAAATTAATGTCACAAACACATTATATTTGTCTCTAGAATTTAAGATAAGTATAATATTCAAGCATCAATCAATATAATTAACCATGGTAAGGGATTAAAGGGGGAAATCATATAATCATTTAAAGCATGACAAAAACTATGATTCAGCATTCATTCATGATAACAATTATCAGTAAGTAGAAAAAGAAAGGAGCTTAATCAGGGATAATATTAACAAAAATTTTGTACCAAATATCATCCTCATGATAAAATGTTGAAAGCTTTCACTTTGAGATAAAAAGACAAAAATGCATTATACCATTATTTGTATTTAACTTTGTACTATCAGTCTCAGTGCAATAAGTCAAGGAAAATAAATAAAATGCAAAAGGATTAAAAAGAATGAAATAGCTGTTATTATTTGTAATTTGCCATGACCATGATTGTCTACTTAATAACTCCACAAAGATCTATGGTGATTCAGCAAAGTCAATGGTCAATGAGAAATAAAAAGTAAAAAATTCTTTATGCCAGCAGCAGAAAATGAAATTATTAGGAAGAGCATGACAATTCTAAGAAGAGCATGACTTTAATAACTGTAAAGTGTGATTAAGAAATATTAGAGACCTGAAAATAAGAGAGACATACCATGTTAATGTTTGGAAAACTTACTATTTTAAACATGCCAATTTTCCTCAAATAGATGCAATGCAACTACAATCCCAATCCCAGTTTGGGAGAAAACCAGTGATCTAATTCTGGAAGTTACATAGAAATGCAAAAGGCAAAGACCAATAGAGACATTCTCAAAGATGAACTATGTAGAAGCCCTTGTTTCCCCAGATATAACTCCTCCCAGATATTATAAAATTATAATAATTAAGTTAAGGCAGCACATAATTATGAAAAGGATGGATATATAGACCAGTAATTATGAATAAAAGATTCTGATTTCTGGATTCTGGGTTTCTGAATTAAGAATCCAGAAATGATCTATGCATGAAAGGAAAGGTATGTGTTTTTTTTTCTCTATAAGAAATAAGTTGAATACTTTAGGAAAATTCAAAAAATCTAGATTTCTAAAAATATATTTTTATTGAATTAGGTGCGAGAAAGGGACATATAAAATCAGGTAAGAAAACATTAAAATCTGGGAGCATTCTTCAATTAGATTACTTCTTAAATTTATTATTGTTTCTTTTTAAGAAAACCTAAACTGGGAATTATAATTTAAAAAAACAAAGAAATAATTTGGGTTAATAATTTAAAAACAAACAAAACAATAACAAAAAAACAGATGTTGAGCTGTCAGAAGATCCATACATATTCAAATCAGATCTTTGTCAGTAAGTCCCAAGTTTTGGTAAATAAATGTGTAATTGTCTACTGTAGATTAACTTGACATTATCATGTTTGTTTTTCCCCTTATTTTACTACCATTATATTTTTATTAATTAACTACAATGACAGAATACACCTTTTATGATATACTTCTTATATGTATTTAAATGCTTATAATAAAAAAGCATACAAGCAAAAACTAAATGTTGTGTAATTATTAGGTGACTTGTATTATAGATTTGTACTTTGTATTGACTGCAAATTAAGTATATATTTTCTTCTGGTACAGAAAAACTGATGTGGGGAGAAATATTTTCTTAGAATGTTAGTTTTCAATAAGATGTGATTTAATTGTCTATTAAAAAGTATTTTTGTAACTAAAAATTAAACACACAAAGCTGTTAGCTAACAAAAATTGATATCACAAATCCACTTGATTTCTCACAAAGAAGGATAATTTTATGCTTTCTCTAAATCACAACTCTCCTGCCTCTTCTATTTTATCTCAATATGCATCTGTTAATGAGTAACTGATTTTTAAATAAAATATCTTCCCTAATGCCTTCTGAAGTCATTTTTGTTAGAAAGGGTGAAGAGTTATTATTTCTCATTCTTTAATAATTTTTAATGAAATAACATTTATCTTATTTTTATAAATAATACAGGTACATATCATATTTATAAAATCTGAAAAAATGAAATGTGCAGAAGAATATATAATGCCTAGTTATATAGTTCAAAAACAACCACATATCATCTTTCTGTGTATATTTTAATAAGTATTATTTTTACACATTTTATTAAATTTTGCAACTTTAGTCTTTTATATAACAATTTATCATAAGTGTTTCACATATAAGTTTAAATAGAAAACATAACTTACCTTTAACTTTTGAAAAATATGATTTTAGAGAGGAAGGAAGAGGGGAAAACTGATTTGCTGCTTCCTCCATACCACCTACTGAGGTGGAACACATAACCTGGGCATATGTCTTAACCAGAATCAAACCAGTGACCTCTCCATGGACAGAATGATGCTCAACCAAATGAGCCACTCAGGCTAGGGCTTACCTTTAACTATTTTCAAAATAAATTTAATTCAAGGATGCCTAAAAATAACAATCTGTATTGAAAATAAAGCTATTTGTATAGCCAAAATGCCTTCTAATTAGACCTTTAAAATGTGCAAGTTCATAAAAAATGAAAGAAAGATTATCTTGAGGAGAAGTTGATACTTGGAAGAAGGAATTAAAACACTGAGTAATAATTAAACAATAAAATATTATTATAGCAATAAGAATTATCATTTGTTGAGAAATATGTTTAAAAAGAAAAATATTAGCAAGAAACCAAAATGAGCAAAAATTGAAGAGATGATTTTCAAAAGAAGATATGCAAATGGAGAGTAAAGCATAAAACTATCCACATCTTTGTCTTCAGGAATATTAATCTTAAAATAACATTAGAATTCCACTTCATAGCCCTCCAGACTGGCTAAAATACAAAGTGTTGGTGAGGAAGTCAAGTGACTGAAAATACCATAACTGTCATTGAAAAACAGATAGCATAGACTATATCCAGACATAGGTATACCTACGGTTTTATAATTTCACTCTGAAGAATCTATAATAATAAAAAGGTAATATGCTAACTAGGCTCGATATCCCTCTGGACGTCATTCCAAATGTTCTTCCTAACAAAGCCAGAGCCAGAGGGAAGCCAATGTCAGCAGCAGGTTTGTGTGTGTGGTGGCGGGGAGGGGGGTGAAGGAAGGCTTACTCTTACACTAATTTTTGTGTATTAGGACTCTAGTGTATCATTAAAATTGCATATGTACATTTACTAATTAACATACACTTATATGTTCATAACACTAATCTATGAAGGTTAACACTCAAATGCCCCTCAACAATGAAATTAATTTTTTAAATTTCATTGAAAAGATTATTTAAAAAATAATGACATGTAAAATACTTTAAGTTGCACTAAAATAGGAAAACAAAACAATGGAAATAGTCAATCACTTTTTAGCAATTTAACAAAATCATTTGAAGAATATTAAAATCAAATTAAAGGTAAAATAATATAGAAAATAATTTATCAGCCATCAGATTGAATCCCAGAAATGGGTTTATTCTAAATCTTAAAAATAATGGAATTATTTTAACTGTTTTTTTAATTAAAGTTAACTTGATTGGAAATGGTAATTACAAACACAAAATATACAGAAAATATTGGCAATTCTAACACTATTCATCAGCATTAAAGAGACGTAAATAAAGCCAAATATTTGAAAATTTCTAATTATGTAGCAAGAATAAACTATGCAAAATTTGTTGCATCTGAAGATTATCTGGGGTGCTTAAATAAAATGCAAAATCTACAGAAATCCTGATTGCTTACATTTATGTTGGGGCATAGAGATCAACCTTTTAAAAATTCTCCTGAGATTCTAATGAAGGTTATCTTTGACTGCTTTTAGTAGCTAAGAACTCAACTCAAAATGCCTTTTACTAAATGGAAAAGAGAAAATCTAGCTTTAAGCAAAACTTTCTAAATGCCATATTGGCACAAGCATTACAACATAGCACTTTTAAGCCTTACTTGTATTACTGGAAAGTGAAACCAAAAAACTAAATGAGAAAGAATAAATCTTTTACTTTCTTCCCTATATATTCTTTGATCTTGAGCTCTGCCTTTTAATGTAATTCATTGATGCAAAGTCATTGGGAAAAATGATACTTCTATTACAGAGAAAGACCAAATAGCAATATTAAATTATTTCCTCTAATTAATACCCTTTTAATATACACAAATTTCATGCACCGGGCCTCTAATGTGTGTGTGTGTGTGTGTGTGTGTGTGTGTGTGTGTGTGTATGTGTGTGTGTGTGTGTGTGTGTGTGTGTGTGTGTGTGTGTGTGTATCAAGTCCTTCCAGGTTGGGAGTGTGGCCTGCAGTCCCCTGTCAAGCCGTACCAGTTGGGAGGCACAGTCTGAGGTCCCCCAGCCTGGAGCTGGGGCTGGGGGAGCAGCCTGAGGTACCCTAGCCCAGCACCAGGGCGAGAAGCACCCCTTGAGGTTCCCTGACAAGCCCTGCCGGATGGGAGAACATGGCCTGTGGTCCCCTGTCAAGCCCTGCCAGGCAGGGGTAGCAGCTGGAGTTCCCCTAGCCCAGTACCAGGACGGGAAGTATACTTTGAGGTCCCCAGTCAAGCCCCACTGGGTGGAGGACATGCCTCAGGTCCCCTGCCCTGGTGCTGGGGCCGGGGTCAAGGCCTGAGGTCCCCTGTTAAGCCACTCTGAATTGGTAGAGGGTGTAGGCCTCCCATCCAGCTTGTCATAGCCATAACCCCTGCCTGCCTCCCGTCCCACTGCCACTATCACCTCAAGCTCTCCATGAGCAGGTATGCATAGGGAAGGCTGGGCCAGGATAATTGGGAGGGGGTGCTGGGGGACCAGCATCCTGGGTGAGCTGGGCCTCACAGCCTCTCTGCTTCAGCTCCCAGCACCCCGGACCTAAGAAGTAGTGCTTTCACAGGGGCATAGCAGGCAATGTATATGGCGATGCCTTAAAAACAGAAGAAGCCCCCTTTAGCTCTGGCTGGAAGTGCATTGAGAACTTATGGTCGGGGGAAACAGCCCAACATCAGGGCTGAAATAAGACCTTGGGTAGCCTCCAGAGGGAGCAAACCAACAGTAAGAGAGAAATATGCAAATTGACCATATCTCCATGACACCCATAAGCCAATCAGGAGTGAGTATGCAAATCAACCCAACACAGATGTTGAATTAATTTGCATAAGCAGGCATGGAGTGGCCAGGCAGGGTGGGACGCCTGCTATGAGGGGAAAGGGATGGTGGTGGAGGGATCTACAGGAGTCGTGCTCCACTGGGAGCGAGAACTTGCAGGCTCCCGGGCTGTCGGGAATGAAGGCCCATTTTTGCACGAATCTTCTATACTAATAAAAGGGTACTATGCTAATTAGACCGGATAGACTAGACATCTTTGGAATGTCCTTCTGGATGTCCTTATGGACAAAGCCACTTTGGCCAGGGCTGGCGCAGAGTGGTTAGGGGCGATCATGCCAGCAGGGGAGAAAGATTTGGAATGATCAGGACAGCAGGGGAGCAGTTAGGGGCATCATGAAGTCAGGCAGAAGGATTAGAGGTGATTAGGCAGGAAGGCAGAGTGCTTAGGGGCAATCAGACAGGCAGGCAAAGTGTTTAGGGGTGATCAGGCAGGGAGGCAGGTAAAGGGTTAGGAGCCAGGGGTCCTGGATGTGAGAGGGATGTCCAATTGCCAGTTTAGGCCCAATCCCATAGGGTGCAGGCTGGGCTGAGGGAACCCCTACCATGCACAAATTTCATGTACCGAGTCTCAAGCCTTAGCAACCACCCTCTTGGCCAACCAGCCTACCAGCCAGTAGCTATGACATGTACTGACCACCAACGGGCAGGCACTCAATACAGGAGCAGAAACCATAGGCATGAAATCATTGAACAGACTGATGAATCTCAGAGGGAAGAAGGGAGAGGGGAGGGCAGAAAGAGATTAACCAAAGATCTTATATGCATACTTCATATATCAGTGGGGTCTCTCAGCCTGGCTTGTACCATTTCACAATCCTGGAGCCCTCAGGGGATGTTGGAGAGCTGGTTTTGCCCCGATCCCCATAGACTGGGCTGAGGGATTCCACCAGTGCACGAATACATGCACCAAGCCTCAGGTTTACTTAATAATAAAAGGAAGGGGAGTTCTAGAATGCTAGATGATTGGAGATATGACAATTATGCTTGGGTGACTATAGAAAGTAGTCAGACTCCTCTTATTTGAGATTCTTGCTTGATATCTATTGGTTAAGCATCTTCAGAGAATGTTATTTCAAAGAGCAACAGAAATATTGGCATTATAATTTTTCCTAATTCATATCTGTGAATTAAATTATAAGGCAGAGCTCAAGACTAAAGAAAATTTTGTTATATCACATGATTGGTAAAGCTTCTTTGGAACACAGTACATATTTTGGCTCATCAGTTTCTAGAGGAGAAATAATTCATATAAAAGGGATAACAATTGTGTTAACATTAATATTGAATAAATAATATATTAATTAAATCTAGTGTTTACTTGAAATACATCATCTAAATATGTTGGCAGAACATGAACTAAACAATTGTCAAGTCACTAAGTACTAATGTGGTTTTTAGGTTGAAATATTTTTTAAGCTAGAGGGAAAACAATTACAGATATTAGAACATTAGTGAGGCAATAAAACAATACAGAAAAATAAACAGTTTCAAATAATTTAAAGAACTCTATAGAGAATAAGTGAATGAATAAATAAGTTTAAATATTTACTATGTTTTCTTTTGAAAATTTATGTTCTACTTTATAATTGCAGCTTAGGATATAAGTGACTGAAAATTAGGGGGATATTTATAATCACTCTTTTCAAAAGAGAAAAAAAAGAATATAACCTCTATATATTTAAACAGAGTAGAAAATTGTGACATTTTTGTTAGCAAAACAAGTATTTTTACTGGTCATGCCCCTTTTTTAGAATGAAAAATACTGACTGGGCCATTGTTGTCTTCATATAGAAAGAACATATTTCCCCATCTTTGTTCCATTACATTGAATACTACTACTTAATGAAGGTTTCCATATAGAAATTATTTTTAGCATATTTGTTTTTCTTATACATTATTTTCAGCTCTGTAAGCCTTGCCTCTGAATAGAGACTAAAACAAGCCTAAAAAAATGAATGAGTACAAAGAGAAATTTGTATATGATATAAGCATACTGGCTGAATACCATGGTTGTGCAGCATATCTAGTACTCTGAGTTATACTAATTAAGGCTTTCCTGTGAAATCAACCATTTATTTCTAAGACAGAAGAAGATTTAATGGGCCAGAGAGCACTTATTCACTTATGATCTACTAATATTTAAACATCACAGCAAGATTTCAATTAGGTGCAGTATTTGTTGTTTTAAAGATGACAAAAAATACATATCTGGTTTTAAAATGTATTTTATTTTAAAGCAAATAGAGTTTGTTCTATTGTCCATAGAATGTTAATGCAATTCTGACAAATGGCTTGCCTAGAAATTTTGACATAATTAGTGATAGGTTATTTTGGGTATTCAAGCAAGTGTTCCTCATTTTAAAACATTGCTGTATAGTTAGACATAGTAGAACAGTTTAGAAATATGATTAAAAATTAAAATGCTTAAAATTTGATGGATTGTTAAACTATCCTCTTGTCCATTGCCATAACTCTCCTCATAAATTTAGTATGTCATGATAGTACCAAAATGAGAAAGAAACTTGTGTGGATACAAAACCTATTTAAGGCATCTAAAGACAGTGAATAGCAGCCTATTTAACTTAGCATAATCAGAATCTGAAAAAATATTTCAAGCTGAATTGAAGTATGAAATAACTAATTTAAAGTTTCTGGCCTTGCCTGGCCTGTGTGGCTCAATGGTTGAGCATCAACCCACGCACCAGAAGGAAACTATTAGATTCCCAGTTAGGACAGATGCCCTGATTGCAAGTTCTATCTACAGTAGGGGGTGTTCAAGAGGCAGCCAATCAATGACTCTCTTATTATTGACTAGAGGCCTGTTGCATGAAATTTGTGCACTAAAGGAGATCCCTTAGCATGATCTGCACCCTCTGATAGTCTGAGCCCTCAGGGGATGTCTGACTGATGACTTAGGCTCATTCCTCTTGGGGAACAGGCCTACGCCTTCAGTCAGACATCCTTAGTGTTGCTACAGAGGTGCGAGAGGCTACTGTCATCACCGCTGAGCTCGCCAGCCGTGAGGCCACCTTCTTACTGAGCAATGGCCCCCCTGTGAGAGCACACTGACCATCAGGGGGAAGCTTCTGTGTTCAGCATCTGCCCCCTGGTGGTCAGTGCACATCATAGTGATTGGTCATTTCATCATTCGATCTATTTGCATATTAGCCTTTTGTTATATAGGATGTTCCTATCTCTCCTGCTCCCTTCGTCTCTGGAAAAAACATCTGGCCTTGGATGTAATATATACAGATAATTTGATCAAGTAGAATAGAAAGACCATTGAAATAGAGGTAAGTATCCTTGGCATCTTAGCCCAGTGGTTGGCAAACTTATTAGTCAACCAAGCCAAATATCAATAGTACAATGATTGGAATTTCTTTTGATAGCCAAAATTTTTAAACTTAAACTTCTAATGCCACTTCTTCAAAACAGACTTGCCCAGGCCATGGTATATTGTGGAAGAACTACACTCAAGGGGCCAAAGAGCCACATGTGGCTCACGAGCTGCAGTTTGCCAACCACTGTCTTAGCCTATTCATTATATTTGGGACCTCAGTTTCCACAATTATAAGGGTATTGGAAAAAGTCCTCAGTAAGCTTTCCCCCCAGATTTTATGGCTTATTATTTCAACAACAAAAAAATTCATCCTCTCTAGAGACTGTTATTATCTATATCACAGAAATTATGTAGCTTTTGGATATTCAATTATTGGAAACAAGGCATTTATTGTGGCTTACTTTCAGCTAGAAAACCTCTGGTGAATATTGGAATTACACAATATTTGTCTTCTAATTCAATCTGATAAGTTTTTATAAAATATTTATATACTGAAAAGGAATTCCAATAGTAGAAATATGAAAACCTAAACTAGGTCAATGTTGGGCGATGACATTATGTGGATTAATGTCATCCATATTGTTTTAGGTTGTTTTGACTATAAACAACTGAAGGAAAGCACTCTTTTGTCTCAGGAATAGTTAAGAAAGACATTGAAGAGGAAATAGTTTGTGGTAAAGCTTAGATTGCTTGAATTTCAAAATGAAAGGTTTTCAAGGGGTATAAATAGGAATGAGAGGGAGCAACAGACTTAGAGATGAATAGTTGTAAAATTTCAGATAGAGTTTAAATTATGTAAACCATATTGGTTACATTATAATCCAACTGCTAGTTTTCTTAAGCTAAGAGTCTCTCTTGCAATGGAATGAGCCCTTCTCTTGCTTTTCTTTGTGATTGGTAGTCACTGATACAGGTACATTCTTCTGTTTCTTTAAAATCTTTCATTTTTGCTGAAACCAGTTTGGCTCAGTGGATAGAACATCAGCTTGCAGATTGAAAGGTCCCAGGTTTGATTCCAGTCAAGGGCATGTAACTTGGTTGCAGGCAAATCCCCAGTGGGGTGTGTACAGGAGGTAGCTGATCGATGTCTCTCTTTCATAGATGTTTCTGACTTTCTATCCCTCTCCCTTCCTCTCTGTAAAAATCAATAAAACATATTAAAACATATTAAAAAATAAAATAAAATCTTTCATTTATATTAAAGCTTTGACATACAATATAATATTAGTTTCAAGTGTAAAACATAGCATTTATTTCTTCTTGGCCTTTTGGCTAATATAAACTATAAACATAGCAATTAGACAGTTATATACCTTACAAATTGATCATCCCAATAAGCCAATATAGTTATTACACCATTATTGACTAAATTCCCTATGCTGTACTCACATTCCTAAGATTGTTTTTATAACTGGTAACTTGTACTTCTTAATTCCCCTGAATTTACTTCCCATCTGGCAACCATTAGTTCTCTGTATGTATTAGGTTGTTACTGTTTAGTTTGTTCATTTATTGTGTTTTTTAGATTTCACATATAAGTGAAACATATATTTGTCATTCTTTGTTTGACTTACTTCACTTGTCATAATACCCAATAGATTTATTCACAAATGACATGATTTCATTCTTTTTTTATTTTTGAGTAAATAAAAATAAATTTTTTTATTTTTTATCCATGGTATATATATCCCATTTTTTTTATCCATTCATCTATTAATGAATATTTAATTTGCTTCCATTGTCTGGCTATTATAAACTTATAAACAATGCTAAAATGAACATAGGGGTGCACATATCTATTCAAATTAGTATTTTGCATTTCCTTGCATAAATACTCAAGGAAACTGCTTACTGGGCAATAGAGTACTTTTATCGTGAATTTTTTTAGGAATCTTCGTTCTGTTTTTCAAAGTGGCTGCACCAGCAGTGCATGAATGTTCCCTTTTTTCCACATCTTCACTAACACTTCTCATTCCATGTTTTATTGATAACTAGAGGGCTGGTGGACAAATTCATGCATGGGTGAGGTCCCTCTGTCTGGATGGCGATCGGGGTCAATGGGAAAGCGTCACCCAGTCCTGATTAGGGCTGATCTGGACAGCTGGGGGAGAGATCACAGGAGGTTGGCTGTGAGAGAGCACACTGACCACCAGGGGGCAGCCCTTGTATTGAGTGTCTGACCTCTGATGGTCAGTGGACATTATAGGGACCAGTCAAACAGTCATTAAGTCTCTTAGGTTTTTATATATATAGACTAGAGGTGCAGTGCTTGAAATTCATGCATGGAGGTGTGTATCCCTCAGCCCAGCTGCACCCTCTACAATCTGGGACTCCTTGATGTCCCAGTAGGATTGGGCCTAAACGGGCAGTCAGACATCCCTCTCACAATCCAGGACTGCTGGCTCCCAACTGCTCTCCTGCCTTCCTTCCTGACTGCCCCTAACTGCTTCTACCTGCCAGTCTGACCACCCCCTAACCACTCCCCAGCCAGCCTGATTGATGTCTAACTGCTCCCCTGCCAGCCTGTTTGCCCCTAACTGCCCTGTCTGAAGGGTGACCAGTGGGTTGGGTAATCAGGGGGCCCCCTGCTGGCACCCTCCTTGACGGGAGGCCTAGTGCTATCTGCTGGCTGTTCACTCTCCCTGATCACCACTGCCAGTCACCTCCCTCTCAGGGGGCAGACTATCAATGCAGGAGCTGCTCCTAGTTGCCAGGCACATCAGAGCAACGGGTTGTTCCATAGATCATTCCACTGTTCAGTCAATTTGCATACTAGGGTTTTATTATATAGAATTGCTAAACCGATGTAAAAGAGTTTATTTCTTATGTTTTCTTCTAGGAGATTTATAATTTCAGCTATTACATTTAAGTCTTTAAGCAATTTTGAGCTTATTTTGTGTATAATGTAAGATAGTAGTCTAATTTTTGTTTTTGCATGTAACTATTCAGTTTTGTTAACACCACGTATTGAAGAAACTGTTATTATCCAATTTATATTCTTTCCTCCTTTGTTATAGAGTAAGTGAGCATATTGGTGTGGGGTTATTTCTGGGCTCTTTATTATAGTCTATTAATCTATGTGTCTGTTTTTATGCTTAGTTTCATGCTATTTTGATTACTGTACCCTTATAGTATGGTTTGGCATCAGGTAGCATGATACCTTCAACTTTTTCTTTCTTAATGTTGCTTTGAGAAATTAGGAAAACAATACCATTTATAATTTCATCAAAAAGCATAAAATACCCATAAAAAATGAACCAAGTAGATAAAAGATTTTCACTCAGAAAATTATAAGATATTGAAAAAAGAAATGAAGAAGGCATAAATAAATGGAATAATATACTGTACTCATGGATAAGAAGAATTAATATTGTTAAAATGTCCATACTACCCAAAGCAATCTATAAATTCAATGTAATCCCTATCAAAACATCAATGACATTTTTTCAAAGAATAGAGACAAACTCATAGAGAACAGACAGACAGCTCTGGTGGGGTAGGGTGGGGTTTGGGTTGGGGGCATTGAACAAAAAGCAAAACCAAAAGAAATAACTAATGGACATGAACAACAGTGTGGTGATTGCAGGGTGGGGTGGAGGTGGGAGAGGGCATAGAAAAGACAAATGGTGATGGAAAAAATAAAGGCTAGGTCAGCAAAATAATAATAATAATAATAATTGTAAAATTTATATGGAACCACAAAGGATCCCAAATAACCAGCCTTGTTTCTCTTAGTCTCCATTGTAAGCAACAATATGCCTTTCAAAAGAGAGAGAGAAAAAAGATGTTTTCATTGATTAGAGAATTACTTATGTCAAAATTAATTGCACTTAAAGGACTCTGATATTGGTTCATTAACCTCTATGAAATCCTATATAATAAAAGCCTAATATATAAATTGTTCCCTTGACTGGGAGTTTGGTTGGGAGTTTCACCACTTGACCAGTCACTATGACACACACTAACCGCCAGGGGGCAGATGCTCTGTCCAGTAGATTAGCTTGCTGTGGACACTGGTGGGCTGGACTGGAAAGTGAGGTGTGAGGTGAGAACTGTCAGGAAGCTCCCAGGGTTTGGCCTGAGGCCAGGGCTGAGGGGGGTGGGGGTTGAAGCCAGGAGGGACCAGGAGGCATGGGAAGCTGCTCTGCGTGATCCAAGAGCTGTGGACTGCACAGCCCTCTTCAGCCTGTGGTGTTCTCAGAGTTGCTTCTTTTTATTTGTTAAGTTTCACTAACTAACTAACCCTGATAAGGAGAGTGGGTAGCACCGATAAGGAGGCAGCAGGGGGAAGGAGGACAGGCTAGGCGTGCCTGCAAGAGGCCAAGGGGTGGCCTTAGGCTCCCAGGGTCACAGCAGAGATGGGGGCAGGGTTGAGTCAGAGAAACCAAGTCCAAAACTTGAAAGAAAGCAAGAGACAGCAGGGGGCAGAGGGCAATAACTGCACAGGGGCCTAGAAAAGCTGCTGGGTTGAGGCAGCTGAGGAGCCCTATGGGACAGGCTCCATGTACCTCCTTCCTCCTCCACATGACCTGTCACCCCAGATCTCCTCCAATGCCCCGCCTGGGCTTACTCCACAAAGCTCCACACCAAGGCATGTCCCACACAGCCTCACCCACACTGCCTCACTTGCACCCCTAGCCTGTCCTGACAAACTTTGGGGAGTTCTGCCCCCAGAGGAGAAAGGGGGGTGGCTTCAGACAGGAGGTCACAGGAGGAGGGGGCAGAGCAGGGCCCACCAAGTTAGATGGAAGGACCCCACAGGACTGGGGACAGAAATGGGCAGGAAAAGAGGACTGTGTGGAAGAATTACCCTTGCTTGAAGTAGAAATCCTGACCCCATTTTATAGCAGAATGTGTGTGTCAGGGGGAAGAAGAGACAAAAGAGAGTGTGAGGGGGCTGGATGGATGAAGAGCAGAAATGTTTGATTCATGGCTTGTTTTTATTTTTGTTAATATATTTTTTATTGACTTCAGAGAAGAAGGCAGAGGGAGAGAGAGAGAGAGAGAGAGAGAGAGAGAGAGAGAGAGAGAGAGAGAGAGAGAGAGAGAGAGAAACATCAATGATGAGAGAGAATGGACCTGCTGCTTCCCGCATGCCCCTTACTGCAGATTGAGCCCGCAACCCAGAAATGTGCCCTTGACCAGAATCCAATCCAGGACCCTTCAGTCCACAGGCTGTGGCTCTATTCACTGAGCCAAATCATCTAGGGCAACCCATGGTCTATTTAAGAGTAGGGGTCTTACCATGATGGTGTTACCTGATAATGAGAGTATCTCTCCTTATGTTGGGGTAATCAGAACTGCAGCCAAATAAAGACACACCCATGGAGCCTGCAAAGGGTTTCCACACACAGGATGCAATTTACTTTGTGTGGCAGTTGAAGAGAAGGAGCAGAGCCTTAGAAAGGCATGAGGTCACCAAGGAGCTAGAGGGAAAGTACATGCCAAGCATTCCACACCATGAGTTACAATCTATATATAGAAAAGCACTAGAGGCCTAGTGCATGAAATTCATGCACAGGGGATTCCCTCAGCCCAGCCTGCACCCTCTCCAATCAGGGCTTCTCTGGATCGGGCCTGAACCAACAGTCAGATATCCCTCTCACAATCCTAGACTGCTGGCTCCTAATTGCTCACCTACCTGTCTTCCTGGTTGCCCCTAACAGCTCCCCCTACTGGCCTGATTGTCCCTAACTTCCCCTCCTTGCCTGCCAGGTCACCCCAACTTACTCCCCCCTTCCAGCCTGGTCCCCCCACCTGCCTCCTTCCACAGGCTTAGTTGTCTCTCACTGCCCTCTTGCCAGCCTAATCACCCCCAAATGCCCCTACCCACTGGCCTGGTCACCTCTTACTGTCCCTTGCTGTTCTGGTCACCCCAACTGTCCCACCTGCTGGCCTGGTCGCCCTCAACTGCCCTCCCTTGTTGACCTGGTGACCCCACGCAGCCTGCTTGTTCGGTTGTTTGGTCATCCCTCACTAACCTCCCTGCCAGCCTAGTCATAGATAACCATCTTGTGAGGGTGTGATGGTCAATTTGCATATTACCTCTTTATTATATGGGATAATATGCTAAGTGTCCCACTGAGCTGACAACTGAGCCATTGCTATGATGTTCACTGACCACCAGGGGGCAGATGATCCAACCCGTAGGTTAGCTTGCTGCTGGGGTCTGGCCAATTGGGATTGGGCGAGATGGCCCATATTGGCCCCAATAGCCGACCAGGCAGAGGGACCCCACCAGTACATGAATTCATGCACTGAGCCTTTAGTCCTATTATAACTGTTTGGCTTTCTACAAGAGAGCTAAATGATTTTTCACCTTCAGCACTCTACATGTTTATTCATTTAACAAATACTAGTATTTAGAATACTATATACATGTCTGATTTATTTTTAAGTAATAGAAATATGATTATGATAAAATGTCAAGGTACTAATTTATATTCTAGTTGAGGTAAAGTAGATAGATTAAAAATAAAGAAGTTAGTTTCATACAAGTGCTCTGAAGTAAATAACACAGGATAATGTGATAGAGTAAAAACTATAGTGGGATTAGGGGTAGACAAATATGAATGAAATTATCAGGAATATCTTCCATGACAGTTTAGACTCAAATTGTGAAGAACTCATAAAATACTCGGAAGGGGTGTCTAGCCCTGACCATATACCTGCCCGATCTCCTTCATATTTCTCTTTACCAGGCTTAATCTGCACCATTTGAGGCTTTGTTCAAATGTCTTTTCTGAATGAAGAAGACCATGTTAAGTGTCCCATCCCTTCCTCAAAGCTAGCTCTTAATCTCAGTAAACTTCATTTTTTCTTTTGGCTATCACCACACAGGACATATTAAAGATAGATGGAGACCCTGCCTTGATCATTGTGGTAGCCCCTACACTTAGTAAATATTGATGATGAATAACTAATATAAAAATGAAAAACTGCTGATAATCTATAAATATTGCATCTTAACTCATTTCTTGAGACACTGGATTAATGTCTAGCCCAAATTTTTAGGCAAATTCTTGAAGATGACCTTTTTTTAAATATAAGCTTTATTTCCCCCCCCCCCTTTTTTTTAAATAAACTATCAATAAGAACCTTCACATCTTATGCTGTTTCAGAGACAGCAGATTTTAGTAGGAAACAAAAGGTAAGCAGTACTCACAAGACAATGAACTCAAAAGCAGCCAAGAGCAATGAGTTTTCAGATTCTTTCCATATATTTAGAGAAAAAAACAACAACACCACAATGCTCTGATTCTTCAAAGCCAGAAAAATGACTCAAACACTGAGAGCAGTTCCCTGTATTCAGTTTCCTTATGTTGATTTGTTTAAAACTTAAGAGAAATTTTAGAAATTACCACACTGGTGATTTGCATTTAATATAAGAATGCATCCCTGACCAGAGGAACCAAGATGGCAGCATAGGTAAGCACCTATTGTGCTGCCCCGCACAACAATTCCAAAACTACAACATAATAACAAAACAAACATCATCCAGAATCACCAGAAAGCTGGCTGAGTGAAAATTCCACAAATAAAAGTAAAGGTGGCACACTGAGACTCAAAAGAGCAGCCGAGTGCAGCCTTGAAGAAACGTAGGAATCAAAGGTTAGGAACCTGGGCTCTTGCGGGCTGTATGACTGGCAGCAGCAATCCCAGTTCCATTTCTCCAATGGGGAGGGCGGAGATATCCCACTGCACAGATTCCCCAGTGTCAGATGAGGTCGAGGTCCAGGGTATGCACCCTAAAAGCTGGGTGCCGCGGTGGCCTCCGAGTTTGAGGAGAGTCCATGTAGCTTAGAACAGCAGTTTGCACGCGTAAAGTACAAGACAGCACAGACGCGTGACATGCTCCCTCGTACGGGAGAGCACCAGACAACTTTGTTTTACAACGCTGGGTGAGACTTTGGGTGTGCAGACTCATTTGGGGAGCGGCAGCATTGTCTGGCAACAGGTGGAGACCAGAGGCGACTTTCTCTTGGAGGTGCCTGAAGCCATTACCACCCAACACAGTGACCTGCGCACCGCATAGGACTTAGCTGACGCTGATGCTGTGTGCTCAGCTCAGAGACTCTGCCCATCCAACCTGAACACAGCTCACCTCCACACCCAATTGGCCTGGAGATCAAACCCTCCTAGTGCTAACAACAATTAGCTGGGCTTAACTCCAACAATACTATACAACTCATAAAGGATTGAAGTAAGAGTATCCACCTCAGGTAACTGGGTAGGCTGAGCCACTGTCCCTTAGAGGACATCTATCACACAAAGATAATCGACCAACTCAGGAAAGCAGCCACAATGCAGAGAAATGGAAAGAAATCAGATGTGAAAGAAATGAAGGGGGAAAAAAAATGATTGGACATAGAATTCAAAACCATGGTTATAAGGCTTTTCAAGAGGCTTCTAAAAAAGGCCGAAAACTACAAGGAAATGAACAAGACCTGCAAGGAAATGAACAAGACCTATGAGGGAATGAATGAGACCTACAAGGAAATGAACAAGACCTACAAGTATATGAACAAGACCCTCAAAGATATGAAAAAGGATCAACTAGAAATCAAGCATACACTGACTGAAATAAAAAATATTACACAAAGTCCTAAAAGCAGTCCAGAGGGCCGCAAGAACCAAGTCAAAGATTTGAAATACAAAGAAGCAAAATCCACTTGGCTGGAAAATCAAGAAACAAAAAGAATCCAGATAATTGAAGACAGTGTAAGGAGCCTCTGGTACAACCTCAAGCATGCCAACATCCAAATTATGGGAGTGCCAGAAAAAGAGAGACAGCAAGATAATGAAAACCTACTTGAAGAAATAGTGACTGAAAACTTCCCCCACCTGGTGAAAGAAACTGACTTAAAAGCAAAAGAAGTACACAGAACCCCAAAATACAGGAATCCAAAGAGGACCACACCAAGGCACATCATAACTAAAATGCCAAGAGCAAAAGACAAAGAGAGAATATTAAAAGCAGCAAGAGAAAAACAGTTAGTTACCTATAAGGGAGCACCCATACGATTGTCAGCAGATTTCTCAACAGAAACGATGCAGGCCAGATGGGAGTGGCAAGAAATATTCAAAGTGATGAGTAAAAAGATAACATTTTCCTCAATATGTACTGATTTAAAAGACTTATTTTACAAATTTTCTGAGAATATAAATCTACAACCAAGATTACTCTATCCAGCAAAGCTATCATGCAGAATTGAAGGTCAGATGAAGTGCTTCGCAGATAAGAAAAAGCTAAAGGAGTTCATCACTGCCAAACCAATATTACATGAAATGCTGAAAGATATTCTTTAAGAAGAGGAAGAAGAAAAGATAAAAATATAAATTATGAACAACAAATACACATCTATCAACAAATGAATCTAAAAATCAAGGGAATTAATAATCTGATGAACAGGATAAACTGGTGAATGTAACAGAATCATGGACATAGAGAGGGAATGGACTGACAATTCTTGATGAGAAAAGGGGTGTGGGAAGTGCAGCAAGAGACTGGACAAAAATCTTGCAACAATGGGAGAGGACAGTGGTGGGGAGGTGAGGGCAGAGGGTGGGATGGGTACCAGGTGGAGGGGAGCTATAGGGGGATATAAAAGGGGGAACAATGTAAATAATAAACTAAACAATTAAAAAAAAGAAAGAATGCATCCCTATACTTTTACTTTGAAGTATAACCTTATTGTGTATTAATTACATCACTAATTACAACACTAATTCCCACCTACCCTATTTGGAAGATGTAGGGGTGTTGTTTGGCTCACCAACTCCTTAGCAAAGTCTTTTCTCAGATGAAAATTAATAGTTGAAACTTGAAATAAAAAATATTTCTCAGAGCAACTTTTGTTTTACAGATGAAATCACTAAAGTTATTTTTCTAAGCAAATTTATATGGCTTATGATGCAACTAACTTTTGACAATCGTGTATGTCTAAAAATGTATATGGATATGTGAGCATGTTTTTGTTTTTCTATTTGAATTATGACTAGCCTTCTAAGACATTTTAACTAGTCTTTGTTGAATTATGTCTTTTATAAAATAAGCTAATCTCATTAATAGCTTCCTTACTTAACCCTCAATGGCCTGGCTCCTGGGATTTCCTAGAACTCATAATAAAACTGTGCAATTCATTTATGGATTTCCCAGCTCTCATGAGAAATGCTAGAAATAAAAGTTTCCTCAATATGTACTTATTTAAAAGACTTATTTTACAAATTTTCTGAGAATATAAATCTTAAACCTAACATTATTATTTAAATTATTCTAATTTTTGTGAGATAAAAATATTTTTGCCTTTCAAATTACGCTAATTAACCCTTACCCTATTTGGAAGAGGTAGTAGTGTTGTTTGGCTCACTAGCTCCTTAGCAAAGTATATTCTCAGATAAAAATTAATAGTTGAAACTTGACGTCAAAAAATAAAAACTTTGATTTAGTCTCCAAAAATCATTTCATCCCAAAGTCCCTTATCCATTCTTCTGGTTACTGCATTCAAAAAGCCTTGCAATAATTTTTGACTGTCTCTCATGCTCATAGCCCACATTCATTCATTCCATCAATAAACTTTAACTCTTGTAATTTACCTAAACTAATCTATCTTTTTCCATGCTTGTCTTCCTACCACCTGGACTGCATGAAGCAGTGGGAGTAAGCATTTGCAATCCTGAGTCATCATGTCACTCAAGACTCCAAGTTTTTCTTACCTCACTCAGACTGAAATAAAAAGAATTTTCCATGGTATGTAAGGCCCTACACAAGCTGCCTTATTTACATCTCTCTTACTTTCTTATTTCTCTTCCTTTCACTCTATTCATATCAAATTAGGTCCTTTTCTATGTCTTAGGCATGATGAGCAGGCCCTTGCTTTCTGACTTTATATACATTGTTTTCCTCCTCATGGACCAATTTTAGTTCAAATATCTACATAAGCCCTCTACAATTTATTTAGGTCTCTGTGGGATAATTTTCCTACTCCCTTTCTAAAGTAAGCAATTACTCTCCTGACCCAGGCTATGCCAACTCTTTATTTCCCTACTCTGTTTTATATTCTCTTACCAGACTTTCTATAATGTATTTGATTATTTTTAATGCTATTCACTACCGCTAGAATATAAGCTCTGTGGAATAAGACATTTTATTCACTGCTGTAAGCATTGTCCATTGATCTGGGTAAGAGAGTTTTCTGCTTTGTGCCCAAGTAAGGTCCTGAATGTCATAAAAACACATAAAACAATTTATTAAAAAAACACATGGACACAGACAGGAAGATATTCACCACACTGTCTTGCATTGCTGCATGCTTTTTTCTGTTCTGTCTTTTCACGGATGTCTTTAGCTTTGGGAGATAGAAATAACATCGCCCTCTGGAGATGTACTTCCTGATCTGGGTATGAAAGGTAATGTTTCCCTTCTGGGCAAATGTTGGAAAGATTTGGTAGCATCTCCCTTTTAAGAATGGGGTTTTCTAAACTTGGGGTTCTTCAACTATGATCCATTGTATGCAAAGCATCCACCTGAACTATTCCTCGTCAACCCTACAGGCTGAGCAATATGGAACTCATTTTGCTTGCTATTTTGTAAGAAAATCTTCTGTCTCTAGACAGGAGTCTCACCTCCTCTGCAAACATCTATGTAACATATTAACAAGCAGGGTATCCATAACCCATTTGGTTCAGTGGATAGAGCATCCTTCTGCAGACTGAAAGGTCCCAGGTTTGATTCAGGTCAAGAGCATGTACCTGGGTTGTGGGCACATCCCCAGTAGGGAGTGTGCAGGAGGCAGCAGATTCATGTTTCTAACTCTCTATCCCTCTCCCTTCCTCTCTGTAAAAAATCAATAAAATATATTTTAAAAAGTAGGGTAAATATCTCAGATCCTTTGGATATATTAACACATAGGTTCCAGCACTCAATACTAATGCTGTGTAAATCATAATCCTCAATATACAATATCAGGACTAATACAGCTTGAGACCAGAAAAATGCTTCTACATATCTCTTGTCCTGCGTACTTGAAAAAAGACAATTTCATCCCTATACTGTGTGAAAATGTGTGGGTTGTGCTGCTCCTTTATCAGTGCTTTGGAATGTGGGAAAAATCTAAATAATGAGAATCCTCGGGCAGAAAACAATTAAGAAACTCACAATTAGTCAGATTAACTCATAAAATTCTTCCCCAGTGATTACATGAATGCAATACATTTTACAGTAATACTAACTCTTGTTTTTTTCTCTATTAATTTACAGTCCTAGAGGTACTCAGGAATTAATGTGATGCTCTCAGTAACTGCACAGGGTGCTTGAGGATTATTTTATATTAAACAATTCTCATTACTCTTAAAATAAAATACATATTGTTCCGGATACAACATGCATAAAAACAATACCTATAATTTTTATTGTTTTTAGTTCCAGATCTTGTTTCATATGTAATTATTATATACATACATATATATGTGTATATATATATATAGTTTATGTAGTAAAATTAACATTTTTGTAACATATGCTGTAAAAATAATTTATTTTTAGAATTTATTTCAATGTTTAAAAATAACACATAAATTCATGATTTATTTCCAATTTTTCTTTGAGAATTTAAATCACAATTTTGGTTGTCTCTACTTCAATAGTCTGAAGTTTCTCTAAATTAAAACTAATTTTGAAAAATGATCACAGAACTACAAAAAGGCAAGAAAGGTTAATTTGGCATTATTAACAATAAAGCACAAATTATATGAAAATTGGTCATAAGAATACAATTATTAATTTTGTTATAGTAGAGGCAAGAGAATGAATATCCTAGAATATATATATAACAATTTATAAATTATGTCTCTCTAAATAAAAAATTGACTGGCTCAACAACACACTACCAAAATATATGTAATAGTAATTCACTCAATCATATTTTATATTTTACTTATTTTCAGTCATAACATCATATATTTTTGACTAATTATGACTATATTTTTCAAACTAAACATTACAAATTTAGAATCTGGGCCTCCATTTTTACCCTGCCCTAGTCTAATAATTGTTAGGAATGACATTGAATACTTGTTTTTGGAGTATTCAGCATTTAGTAGGTGTTTGATTTATTTCTCTTGAATGAATACTTGAATATTCACCTCTGGCTTTATCAATATCTGCTTCTCACTTATAATATAAACTTTTAACAATTTAATTTTTCATATTTAACACCTCTCCACATTCACTACCATTCCTTCCCTTCTGTAACTTGCCTAATCAAACTTTTTAATTTTGAAGAAAAGATAACTTGCTTAGCTTCAGAATTATTGGGTTACAATATTTTTCACCCTTAAAGGTCTACAGACATTGTTCTTTTGTCTTAAGACTTTTATTGCTTCGCTGAAGTCTCTTACTAACCCTAATTTTAGTTCTTTGAGGGATAATTTATTTTCCCTGCTTGAATGCTTTCAGAATTCTTTTCAGGCTTTTTACATTTAACACTTTCAGACATGTTTCAAGGCAGATACTCCATTTATTCATTTGTTCCAGAAACACATTAAGGCTTTTGTTTTCCCAGACCTAGAAACATTTTCTTTTCATAATATTCTGGAAAGTTTTCTTCTGAAAAATATTTATTATCTCTATTTTCTTTGTTCTGCTATCTTCTATAGAAATAATTAATGTATAATTAATTACTTGTTTATGATGAAAAAGGCAATCCAAATTATACAAGGGGATATTTATATCCCCATTGAGTTCCACACTAGTAGTCTTATATTTGTAGGTTAAAAATAAGATTTTATTGGGATTCAAATAAATAAATTGTATAGAAAATATACAATAAAATGAAATGTATACCAGAAAACTCAAGATGGATGCATTGAGCTTTCAGACTAGTGTTTACTATAAGACTTGACAATTTGATTGTTTTAGTCTTTCGATCCATTGCTATTGCAGATGGCCCAATTGAGCATTATGTGACTGGTTCCTGTCCAACCTTTTTGACCTCATTTTACACACACCCTTTGTAGACCTTCCACCTAAGCTGGAGTAAAGGGTTCAGAGTCCCACAGCATCATACACTCTTTTCTATATTAAATGCCATTTTTCCTAAATCTTATATGTTAATTTCACCTTAAGGACCACTCAGTATTTGAAACTTTCATTATTGAAGCTACAAAGATAATTTCCTCTTAGTCTTCTATTCAACAGATTGTGTTCAAGGGGCTCTGAAGCAATGACTGCCATAAATTAATGATTGTACGGAAGCCTAGCAATCATTTCCCCCTAACCAGAGTAGAGATGAACAAACAAATGGAATTAATGGCATTGCTGGGCAACACCATCTCAATGAGACCTTATCAGCATCACAGTTAAAACCTGGCTTATCTTACTGGTTTTAACTTATCCTTCTAATATGGCCCATTTGCTATGTCATCAACCACAAAATAAAATGTCTTGGGTGTGAGGGATGCTGCTGTCCATGCTTTTACTTCTCTCAGATTCCACTTTGTTTATACTACCATCAAAGTTTCCTTTTACATCCATAATGCTACTAAACAGAAACCCTGCATTTTGTTCAGCTCTTAGCAGTCACTTATTGCTTGCTATTGAGCACACCCTCTTTCCATAGCTTTTAAGTTTGCATCATCATAGACCCTGGACAGAACTGAGAGCTTTGGGGCTACTTATCCATGATTCTTTGTACAATCCTAGGGGATTATATATACCAGTTCTCCAAAACAAAGGAAATTACATGTCTGCAACCAAACCCAGCTCTTTCTATTTTCACCCTTCTCTTTCATTTATTGCCTACTATCTCTTCAAATTTACACCTTTTCTTCTGTTTATTTTATCTGAGCACCTTTCTAGACATATATCTTTCCTTCCCATCTGCTCTTCAGCTGGAGGTAGGACTACATATTGTACTCTAAGTCTGCAGTGTTGTGCTCATTTTGGAAGCATATTATTATGCTGCCTTAGAATTTTCTGAAAGTTTTCCTACTCTGAGAAAAACAAGCTTGTATTCAATGATGTATTAAAAGAACATGTTGCAAGACCCCAAATGCTTTGTCTCCTGTTTTAACTTTAAAAGGAACCTAAATCTAAATTTTATTTCATAATACAACTTGGTTTACTTCCTAAAATTTAGTATTGGTCATTAAAACCACTATGAACAGAAACAAAATAAATAGTAAACAAGTATGTTAGCTCATGGTAAAAGTTTTTGTGCTGAAAGATGTAGAGATATGAATTCAACTCTGGAGAAGGTTGTTCTCCTGCATTGTTGAAATCATCTTAATGAAGCTTTTAGTAAAATAAAGCTACAAGCATTCTTATGAAATGTCAGTATTTCTAAAATTGTGGTGCTAAGGAGCTAATCCATACTTGGCAACACGAAAGAAAAAGCAATTATCTTTGTAGTCAGAGGTATGTCTAAGGATTATGTTCCCCTATTTTAAAAAGCGTGTTCTAAAAATTATATATTTAAATTTTACTTTGTCTGAAATTTATACTTTTACTTGTTATGGTTGAGTAATGTTTGAGTTCTTAATTAGATTATTAGATGAGACTATAAAGATTGTATAAAGAATTTTATGCATGGTCTTTATCTCATCTGGGAAGAATGAGTAAGTAAAACTGGAACACTGGATTTGGTAGAGTTCAACTGGCACTAAACTGGGCTGCTGTTTTCTATGCATGTTGTTATTTATTTATTTATTGGCATACATTGTTGTCTAACTCAACATTCATTTTCAATTCTCTTTTCTCTTCACTGTGATTTCCCTTCTTCCCCAGCTACACGTGGTTATATGGCACTGTTTGAGCCGTTAGGACATAAGCAGAAGGGTAACATAACAGGTAAGCAAGCTTTCTGAGGATGTATTTGCTTTCTTAGTAGAAAAGCAAAAACAGAGCTCCACATTCCCTATATCTTCCTGCTCTAAATGTATCTTTCTGAATCTGAGGAAACTATTAGCCACAATGAGAAAACAGCTAAAAGAGTCACAGAAATCATTTCCGAACCATTGACCCTTTAACAGTACGCTCTTACTTCTTGATACTGTATTATGTAAGAAATATGAAACCTCAACACAACTCATGGATAATGGCACCTCCGTGCATGGTAATGAGTGTAACTATCAAATATTGTAAGACACTGTGTACTTTGAATAAAACTTACAATTAGGGCATTGGATTTTAGATTGGATAAAAGAGAGACACTGTTCTTTCTGTTGTTTGAGGACCTTAAATGTGGAATCAAAAGACCAAATACCTCTGGCACATCCTCAGCAGTAAAAATGCTGGCCCTTTGTATGCAGAGCTAGGAAGATTCAGTAGAATATTATCCTATAGGTGATGCTGAGACTGAGCCTATGATCTTTGAGCATAGCCCCATATAACAACGGGAAATTATTTTTAGTGCTTTGTTTCTCTTCCCTTATCTATTATCCCTGAAGCTTTATTAAAATATTGCTGAATATTGAGTCTGGAGTTAGTTGGAGCATGAAAAGATAAGAAAACCATTTCCATGCTTGATTTATAATGATAAAGGAGGATGAAGTTACTTCCTCTTAGTGTTCACAGCAGATAATAGTGGTGCCAACATGATGGCAGTCTCATTGCTAAAGGCATGTGAGCTTAAAGGACAGTTCAGAGGAAAGTGTATATGGGACATGTTCCTGAGCACATGTGACATAATCTGAGTAACTCTCAGAAGCAACTGGAGACACTCTGAGAAGAGCTTAGCATGCAAAAGACTTTATATCTTCCCAGGCATTCATGGAAATGCAATTTAACCACAATATTGAGAGAAAGAGAAACATTGATTTGTTACTCCACTTACTTATGCATTTGTTGGTTGATTCTTGTATGTACTCTGACCAGGGGTGGAACCCACAACCTTGCCGTATCAGGATGACACTATAATCAACTGAGCTACCCAGCAAGCGCTGGAGTGTTTTTGTTTTTAGTATATTTTTGTTTATTTATTTTTTAGAGCAAGAAGCAGAGAGAGGGATAGAGAAATATAAACATTCATGAAAGAAGAACTTCATCTATTGGCTGCCTCCTGCACAGTCTTTACTGGGGATTGAACCGAGGTACATTCCCTTAACTAGAGTCGAAGCTAGGGACCCTTCAGTCTGCAGGTTGATGCTCTATCCAGCCCAGCTAAGGCAGGGCTGGAGTGTTTTGTAGTTTTAAGTTGATAATGTCATAAATTTTCATTCAAAATGCACAATGTCTGAGTCCATTTTCCTTCTCATAAGAATACAAACTATGTTTTAGCGAAGCACCTGAGACTTGCCTGTGTATTGATAAATGGATTGCTTCTCATTGACCAATTGTGGTCTTATGGTGCTGTTTTCACTGTGAACAATGTTATAACTTTAATAATCACCAATGATTTGGGCTATTGCAATATCCCTTATTATCTTCAGCATTTTTATTAAGTTGCAGGCTAACAGTGTCTGTCTTTTAATAATTAATCTATGTGCTCAATTGAATACATACATTTTAAAAGCTAATATTTGAAAAGCATATAGGCAGAATGTCATTTTAGTGGATAGTTATTAATTATTAACTATACAGCATCAGCTCACTGATCCTCAGTAAAATCCAATTTTTTTTAGGCACAGTCAAGGCACCTCCCGTCCCATCAAGAAGCCTGATAATCAGGTCACTATCATGGCCTCATCTTTTTCTTTCCTCATTGTCCTAGGGAGCAGGCCCACGAGCTGTGCTTCGATCAGGTAGTCAAGGATTTCAACTGACAGCCTCAGCCCGCTTCTCAGGATATCCACAAACTGCCCTCATGGCTTCTGTACAAAGGGATCTTCAGTTAGGCTTCTGACATAATAGTCTACTAAATGTTACCGTGTAGTTGGAAGCTGTGAGGATTAGGCAATTGTGGCATATTGTGTGCAAAGAGGTAAAGGATGGTATATACAGTGGTCGACAAACTCATTAGTCAACAGAGCGGCGAGCCATGGTTTGCCGACCACTAGCCTCGTCTAACAAGTTCAATGTCCTTATTTCTTTTGTAAATATCCCATTTGTTTCTACATCCATGTTTTGTCTGCTCCTCTTACCACTGTTGAAGGTTTGCTTAAAGTATGTCTTTTCCCTGTATCAGTATTCTCCGAACATAATTTATTCTTTTTTTAACCTCCAGAAATTTTTTGGGTTTCTCCATCCCATAATAAGCACTCATGTCTTAGATCGTCTTTAACATTATATTTGTAGCTTTGGGTATTAGACTGTATACTATAGATTAGTGCCATTGGGCACTAGATTACACAATGGTTTTACATTACATTAAGGGCATTTTCTGAGTTTACATTTGTCAATATATTTATAGAATTCATAAACACAAAAACCTCTTTCAGCAACCAAGATATTATGCCTAATATAAAATAAATGCTTAAATATGTTTGTTGAATTGAATGTTAAAAACTGTTCTAACCATTTCTGAAAATTTGTAGAAATATTTTAATTACTTTACTTTTGTGGCTTAATGACTTTTGGAAGTTTAAGACACCAACTTTTTCAAGTTCAAGAGAAAAACTAAGGTACCAAAAATGTTTCAACAGGAGGAGGAACCAAGATGGCGGCATAGGTAAACACCTATTTTGCTGCCCCACACAATAATTCCAAAACTACAACTTAACAACAAAACAAACATCATCCAGAATCACTGGAAAGCTGGCTGAGTGAAAATTCCACAAATAAAAGTAAAGATATGACACTGTGACTCAGAGGAGCGGTGGAGTGCAGCCTTGAAGATACTCATGGAGAGAGGTTCGGAGCCCTGTGTGCGTGAGTGGTCAAAGGCGGGTGGCAGCAAACCCGGCTGGTTTTCTCCAACAGGGAGGGCGGAGGTGTCCCACTGCACTGATTCCTCAGTTCCAGGCGAGGTCCGAGGTCCAGGGAAGGCACGCTAAAACCCGGGCGCGGGTGCAGCAGAGGTCTTTGAGTTTGAGGAGAGTGAGCGTAAACTTGGAACAGCAGTTTGCGTGTAAACTTGGGGACAGAAGTGCATGACCACACAGAGAGGACTAGTGACTTGCTCCCTCATTCAGGAGACCACCAGACTGCTATGTTTTACAACCCTGGGTGAGACTTTGGGTGTGCAGACTCCTTTGGGGAGAGGCAGAGTTGTCTGGCAACGGGTGGAGACCAGCGGCAGCACTCTCTCAGAGATGTGTGCAGCCATTATCACCCAGCACAGAGACCCTCACGCCGCATAGGGTGGAGCTGATGCTGCCTGCTCACCTCGGAGACTCCGCCCATCCAACCTGAACACAGCTTACCTTCACAGCCAATTGGCCTGGAGGTCAAACCCTCCTAGGACTAACAACAATAAGCTGGGCTTAACTTCAACAATACTGTATAACCCATAAAGGATTGCAGTAAGAGTATCCACCTCAGGTAACTGAGGAGGCTGAGTCACTGTCCCTTAGAGGACATCTACCACACAAAGCTAACGGACCAACTTAGGAAAGCAGCCACAATGCAGAGAAATGGAAAGAAATCAGATGTGAAAGAAATGGAGAAAAAAAGACGACTAGACATAGAGTTCAAAACCACTGTAATAAGGTTTTTCAAGAGGCTCCTAGAAAAGGCTGATGAACTTAATGAGAACTAGAAGGAAATGAACAAGACCTATGAGGAAATGAACAGCACCTACAAGGATATGAAAAACAACCAACTAGAAATTAAGCATACACTGACTGAAATAAAAAATATTATACAAAGACCTAAAAGCAGTCCAGACGTCAGCAAGAACCAAGTCAAAGATTTGAAATACAAAGAAGCAAAATCCACTCAGTTGGAAAAGCAAGAAGCAAAAATTATAATTGAAGATAGTGTAAGGAGCCTCTGGGACAACCTCAAGCATACCAACATCCGAATTATAGGAGTGCTAGAAAAAGAGAGATAACAAGATACTGAAAATCTATTTGAGGAAATAGTGACTGAAAACTTCCCCCACCTCGTGAAAGAAATAGACTTAAAAGTACAGAAAACACACAGAACCTCAAACAAAATGAATCCAAAGAGGAACACACCAAGACACATCATAATTAAAATGCCAAGAGCAAAAGACAAAGAGAGAATGTTAAAAGCAGCAAGAGAAAAACAGTTAGTTACCTATAAGGGAGCACCCATACGATTATCATCGGATTTCTCAACAGAAACTATGCAGGCCAGATGGGAGTGGCAAGAAATATTCAAAGTGATGAATAGCAAGAATCTACAACCAAGATTACTCTATCCAGCAAAGCTATCATTCAGAATTGAAGGTCAGATAAAGTGTTCACAGATAAGAGAAAGCTAAAGGAGTTCATCACCACCAAACCAATATTATATGAAATGCTGAAAGATATTCTTTAAGAAGAGGAAGAAGAAAAAGGTAAAAATATAAATTATGAACAACAAGTACACATCTATCAACAAATGAATCTAAAAATCAATGAATTAATAATCTGATGAACAGGATAAACTGTGACTATAACAGAATCATGGACATAGAGAGGGAATGGACTGACAATTCTTGGGGAGAAAAGGGGTGTAGAAGGTGCAGCAAGAGACTGGACAAAAATCATGCAACTATGGGAGAGAACAGTGAGGGGAGGTGAGAGCAGAGGGTGGAATGTGTACCAGGTGGAGTGGAGCTATAGGGGGATAAAAAGGGGGAACAATGTAATTAATAAACTGAACAATAAAGATAAAAATGTTTGAACATATATAAATCCATTTAAAACAAAGTTTTTTTGTCTTGTTTGTTAACCTGAAAACATATGAATATATATCTCAACTCATGAATATTACTCATCTTATATAACTAAAGGTAATATAAGTAGACTCAAAAAGAAAGTTGTGAGTATTCTGTATGTATTTTGATTCAATAAATTAAACTGAATTTGTGGCTATATTATGTCATGAGGATTAGTATTAATGGGGTCTAATAAACACTTATTAATCATGTACTCTGGGCAAGTCTCTATGCAAAATGTTAGAAGAAGACATAATCACTGCCTAAACAAGCTCACTTTGTTTGAGAAAAACACTCATAAACATATAATTAAACATAATATAAGAAGTAAAATAAAAGATAAATGTGAGATTTCTGGTCAAGATGGCAGAATAAGTAAATGCTGTGCTAGACTCCTCCCACAACATATAAAACTTACAACAAAATTATAATAACAGCCCTGGAAAATTACCTGAAGACTAACTGATCAGAACTCCTATGACTAAGGATATTCAATACTGGTAGGAGGGGCAGAGACTCAAAACACACTAGTCCCATACCCACCTGTGACAGTTAAAAAACAATTGGGAGGGTAGGGGTATCAGCTTCAGAGGTCCACCTTGATGAGTGAGTGGTACCACCTCCACATTGGACTCCCAAACCCAGAGTATCAACGTGACTCAAAAGAGGAGTCACCAAAACATCTGGCTGTGAAACTAGTGGGCATTCATCCGGGTTAGATGGAGGGTTGCTTTAGAGCAAGGTATCCTTTTAAAGGGCCCAAGCACAGACTAACTCACAAAAACTCATCCTAAACTTCAGTGAAAGGACAATATCTCAAAAATAATTCAGAAACATATGGGGAGGAGCTGAATTCATTGGCTTTATGGTGAAAGCTTAAGGGATAGCTCTCTTTGGGATAGAACTACTAGAAGATGCCTTTGATTCTTTGTGGAGTACTACCCCCATGCAGTTTATAGGCATAGGGAGGTACAAAATATGAGTCCCATTAACCTAACTCTGCATGCCTCCTCCCATGATACCCTAAAAGTCAGCCACTTAACCCCCACAACTCACACATCAGCCCAAACTTTCTTTAGTGGTTGTACCTCACAAGTGGCTGCCCTTGGCCTGCACTTTGGAATTATCTAAGTCTCTCAAAGATTCACAAATCCAAAATGAGCAGCAACTGGACTTAGGCATGCCCGTACCTCTTGATAAGTATCCCCACCTTAGGAAATGGTGAAAGCCAGCCTCAGATTGCAGCATAGCCTCTCCTAGGTGCCTGTAAGCCCTGCACAGGCAGCTACCAACTGCAAATCACTTTGTCACAGGCAGTGGCTGACCTAGGCCTAAAATGGAATCTCATTCAAGATGCTCCTGGTGGCCAGCATCAGATCACATCAGAGTACAACTCGATTAGTGGCACAAATGATATACACAAGGAGTGGACATGGTAAGCACCAGAGCAAGTTAAAGCAACTCCCAACTCATGGGGTCAGTCCTCACACAACAGCACATCCGCTGCAGTCACAGAATGTACTCGCAGCCTGTCAGCTTGAGAGTCAATCCCACCATTCATGTGCCAACAGCACTTAATGCTCAATTACAATAGGAAGGCACATACAACCCACACAAGGAACATCCCTGGCGAACCCAGTTCAGATGGCCAGGAAGACTGCACCACTCAGCCTACAGGACACTTGCTACATGAGACCACTCTGCCAAGACCAGGAGATCTACACGGAAGCAAGCACAGGGAGTCAGCCAAAATGACGAGACAAAGAAACATGTCCCAAATGTAAGAATGAGACAAACCACCAGAAAAATAACTAAATGAAATGGAGGCAAGCATTCTACCGGATATAAAACAGTGCTTATTAGAATGCCGATAAACGTAGGGGGGAAACAGACAAGCTCAGTTAGAACTTAAAAAAGAAAGAAAGGAAAAAACACAAGAAGAGAAAGAGGACATAAAAATGTCAGAAATGAAGAATACAACCACTGAAATGAGAAATATATTGAAAATGATCTACAGCAGATTAGATGAAGCAAAGGACTAAATCAGAAATCAAAAGACTAGGTAGTAAAACATAGACAATCTAAATAAAAACATTTTTTATGAGGATAGTAACCTCTAGGTCCACCCATGCTGTTGCAAATGCTACAATTTTATTCTTTTTTTAAGAGCAAGTAATATTTTATTGTGTTTATGTACCACACTTTTTAAAATATGCTAAGTGAAATAACCCAAAGATAAACACCATATGATTTCACTTATATATGGTATTTAAATAACAAGACAAACAAACAAACAAAATAGAAACAGACTTGTAAATACAGAAAACAAACCAATGGATGCCAAAGGAGAGGGGCGTTGGAGCTGAATGAAACAGTGGAAGGGATTAAGGAGTACTGATTGGTAGTTACAAAATAGTCATGGGATGTTGAAGCATAGGCCATCTTGTTCCAGTAACCTCTATGTTGTAAAAACTGCTGTTTGAAATTTTCCACTAAAATGCTCCTTTGTTCTATGAATTAACTCTGCTATTTTTGGCTTCTGTAAATATACTTGCTCAAATAATAGGGAAAATAAGCTCAATTATCTGGTCTTGCAAACTGCTCTGCTGACATAGGGTCTGTCAGGTCCGTCCCTGCTTACTCCCATATTATCTAAATAAGGCTGTGCTCAAGACTACTGGA
This sequence comes from Antrozous pallidus, assembly GCA_027563665.1. Lineage (NCBI taxonomy): Eukaryota > Metazoa > Chordata > Mammalia > Chiroptera > Vespertilionidae > Antrozous > Antrozous pallidus. Next base: position 30,961,460 of record CM050513.1, read on the forward strand.
TTGTGCTGCACTCAAGGTTACAAGCTTCCTGCAAAATATCTACATAGGGTTTTTTGAAAAGCCTACAAAAGATCCGGAAACTCCATATTTAGGAGACAACGAAACTGGTGTGTGTGTGGGGAGTGGGGGGCGGGTAACACAGGGAAAGTATCTTTGCTCAGACTTTGAGAGACAACTCTTCTGAGACCACTAGTGTAATAGACTCCAAATTTGGCTTACTGATTGATTAAGGCATCCTCTGTTTAGCTTGCTGATTTACAATATAACAATGTAACATAAAGCATTTGAAATATACTCAACAATATTGTAATAACTATGTATAGTGCCAGGTGAGTACTTGAAATATAGGGGAAACATTTTCTAAAGTATCTGTTGTGTTGTACAACTGAATCATACAAAAAAAATGTTACCATAAACTGTAATTGAAAAATAAAAATTTTAAAAGACTTTCACGTCATGGGGATATCAGAGAGAGAAAAAAAATCAAGGGATTGAAAAACTATTTAAAAAATAATGATGAAAACATTTTTAACCTGGTGAAGCAAATTGCCATAAAAATCCAGGAGGAGAAGAGAGTCCCAAACAAAATGAACCTCAAAAGGACCAAGCCAGACAAGTCATAATTTAAATGCCAAAAATTAAAGACAAAGAAAGAATCTAAAAACTGTTGTTAACATTTCAGGAAATTGTGCTGTGAACATTTTTTTTTCTTTCATTGCTGGCAAAATGGTTGATTAGCACAATTTTAACATATAAAGAGGCCATCAAGAGTGCTAATGTTGTTAAAGGTGTAAAAATAACAATGATCACAGGACATTGAAGAACTATTGTTGATTTGGATAAACAAAAAGCAGTTAGCCACTGACAGCATTTCAGAGGCAGTGATATGTGAAAATGCAAAGAAGCTACATACTGACCCTGAAAAACACTCCTGAAACAAATGCTGAAAGTGATTTCTTAAATTTAAAAGAATAAATGCTTATTTTTATATTAAACAGTACATTAGATATGTACTATGTATAAGAAAGGTTGAAACAGGGAATCATTTGGGGATTTGGAATGAATTATTTCAACTTACATTATTTTAATGGGAAAAAAATGATTAAGTTTTCAACAATCTAGCCAAACCATGTAAAACTATCTTCCAAAAATTAAAGGAGAAATAGAGATTTTCTCAGACAAACAAAAACTGAGGAGATTTGTTTTCAGGAGACTTGCCTTGCAAATAATGATAAAATATTAGTAAGTTCTTCAGGGAAAAGAAAATTAATATGTCATAAACTTGGGATTATATAAAAGAAAGAAGATAATCAAAGAAAGAGTAAGTGAAACTAAAATTGTAAAAAATGATTTTCTTATTCTTAATTTTTGTGATAGAAAACAGTTTGTTCAAAATAATAGCAACAATGTATTTATTTTAACTTGTGTATGCTTATATCTAAGTACCATGAATCAGGGCAATGATAAAAGATTTGGGAGAGACAAATTAGGAATATATTGTCATTATAAGGTAGACTATCTCTAAAGTGATATAGTGTTTTCAGAAAGTGAGCATTGATTAATTGTAAAAATACATTATAAAACTCAAAAAATAATGACATAAACAATCTGGATAGACATATATATCATGAGGAAATTGAGATAATAGCTTGCAAAACAGAAGCACTAAGCACAGATGGGTTCCTTGGAGAATTAAACCAAACATTTGCGGAAAATATTACATCAGTTCTCTACAATGTCTTCTAAAAAATATAAGCAGAAGGAATACTTCCAAACTAGTTGTCTGAGACCCACATTACCTCACTACTAAAACAGAAAGGTATTATGAGAAAGTAAAACTACAGATCAATATGTCTCTTGAAAGATGCAAAAATCCTCAACAATGTATAAGCAAATTGAGTCTAACAATATATAAAAAGAATTATGTATCATGACCAAGTAACATTTTCCCCACATATAAAATCCAGTTCAAAACCAATTAGTATAATCTATTCTATCAACAGATTAAAGAACAAAAATCACATGATCCTGTAAAAGATAAGGAAAAAGTGTTTGATAAAACCCAACAGCCATTCGTGATAAAAACTCTGGAGTGAAAGAAACATAGGAGAACTTTCTAACTTAAAAATAAACATTTACTAAAACTATATAGTTAATATCATACTAAATGGTCAGAAGCTCCAAGTGTTTCAGCTAAGTTCAGGAACAGGACACGGATGGTCCTTCTTACCAGTGCTTTTCAACATTGTACTGAAAGTTCTAGCTTATCTAATAACTAGAAGTCCGTGTTGAACCTGGGTCCAGTATAGCATCAGGCTAGTTGAAGTCTATTAGTCCATTGTGTGTAGGGGTCCACATGGCCAGGACTATGCAGGCAAATGCCAGGAAGTATGAGTGAGAGAGTCCTACAAGCTAGGAGTCAAGTGCAACACACCAAGAGAGTGAGGTCCTTTGTTTAGGGGATTAAATATCCCAAATTTCATGCCCTTGCAGTGGCCACACTTATTCTGGCCAATGACCTGTTCCCAAAGTATGACTGACAACAGCCACCTTCATACGTTACCCCAACTTTACTGGGCATGCGTCTGTCTTCCCGTTGCTCCTTTCACATTGTTTTTGTTTGTTTGTTTGGTTGATTGGTTGGTTGGTTTATTTGCACCAAAGGATATGTTTTTCACTGATTTTTAGAGAGAGTGGAAGAGAGGGAGGGAGGGTACCCAATAGAAGAGGTTACTAATGGCACCAAATTTATGTGTGAGACACACATCGATTGGTTGTCTCACCCACACAACTGGGGCTAGGGATTGAATCTGCAACCAAGGGATATGCCCTGGACCAGAAATTGAACCCACAACCCTTCAGTGTGTGGACCAATGTTCTAAACACTTAGCCACATCAGCCAGAACACTCCTTTTTTGTTATTAATAACAAGGTTAATTACAACGGTATAAAAACTATTCTGTATGATACTATAAAGGTGTATACATGCTGTTATACATTTGTCAATACTTATGAATGTATAACATCGAGAGTAAATCCTAATGAAAATTTGGATGATAATGATATACCAACATAGGCTCATCCTATCTAATAAAAGAGCAATATGCACATTTGACCATACCTTCACAACACCCACCAGCCATGCCCACCAGCCAATCAGGAGCAAATTATGCAAATAAACCCCAAACAAAATGGCTGCCGCCATTGAGAGCAGGAGGGAGGCTTGGGTTTCCCCGACAACAGAGGAAGCCAAGCTTTCTGCCTGTCTTTGTCGGCAGAGGCCTCAATGGTACAAAGTCTCAATTAATGAAGATACATAATCCAAAGGCAGCCACAGAGCTGGAGAGAAAAGAGGCTAGGGTTGTCAGGGCGATGGAAGAAGCTAAACTTCTGCAGCCCTAGCACCTAGCCCTCCACTCTAGGCTACAAAGTTTCAAACAGAAATGGCTGTTGCCATGGAGTGAGCAGAATGCTTGGCTGCGCTCTAGGCTACAAAGTTTCAATTGTAGAACATAAATTAATCCCAGATCCCAAGGCCTCTGTTTGGGTCGCTGGGGACGTGGATGGCCTGCAAACCGCCATAAGCCCCTTGCCCAAGCTGCCCCACACCCTAAGGAAAACTCTACCCTGATCCAGGGCAAACCAGCCGGCCCCCTCCCATGCACCAGGCCTCTGTTCTATCTAATAAAAGAGTAATACACAGATTGACCATTAGCTCAACACACAAGAGGGCTGCCCCCAAGTGATCAAAGATCCTGCCCCAATGTGGACACAAGATGGCCACTACAAGATGGCCAGAAGGGGAGGGCCGTTTGGAGGTTCCAGGCATGCAAGGGAGGGTAGTTGGGGGCTATCAATCTTGTAGGGGAGGGCATTTAGGGGTGACCAGGCCAGCAGAGGAGAGAAGTTGGGGACAAACAGGCTGGCAAGGGAGCAGTTAGACCTCAATCAAGCTGGCAGGGTAGTGGTTAGGGGATGAGAAGGCTGACAGGTAGAAGAGGTTAGGAGTAATCAGGAAGGCAGGCAGGCAAGCCTGGGTCCCCCGGATTTTGAGTGCAAACCGAACTGGGTTCAGCACAGCCTGGAGTTTTTGTCTTCTTTCCACCAGAGCACCCCTGCTAGGTTCAGACACCCCATCCTCTTGCACTCGCGAGGCCCCACCTTACTGGGCTTTGTGGAGGATCTAATTATCCGTGTGCACTTATATGTCCCTCCAGTTAATGATCTTCCAGTCAGCCAGCCTTCCCGTGGTGCTGGAGAGTGTTCGTTCTGTCCTTTAGTTGTATTCTCAAAATTGTTGTGTGGGGCAAAAGCCTAGGTGTTTACCTATGCCACCATCTTGGTTATTTCAGGACTATCTTTTAAAGGAGTTATTTAAAATACAAGGGTGGACAAAAGTAGGTATATAGTTGTGAGTATCCAAAACATGGTCTATTCTTGTATTATAACTTATTAATTATTGTATTTGTCATAAGAAAAACTGTAAACCTGCGTTTGTTCACCCCTACATATATACCTGTGGTGTGAAAATATGCTGGTAATAACAAATAAACATTAGATAATTTTCATAACCTGAATTAGTCTTTTCAATATATTAAGTCTTTCTCAATTAACAGTATCCAATAATAAGAGGTTACTAATGGCCCCAAATATATTTGTTTTGGTTTCAACATTACCTGGGGATTTACGATATTCTTAGGATATGTACTTTCTTTTTTTTTAGAATTGAATATTGTTTGGAAATAGATGGTTTCAGTGGTATAGTCTCAGGATGTTGAGAGGACATAGGGGAAGCAATTGTAATAAAAATGGAATTAAAAAAGCTTAGGTTGATAGCTATGCCTTTCACTATTTATGTAAAATTGAAAAGGTGTTTAATTTCCTTAGATTCACTTTCCTTATCTAAGTAATAGGAATAAGGAAGTTCATATTTCATCCTTACTATGATAATTACTGTGATAATTAAAAAATACATATTTACAGAGAGAACAGGAGAGGTAGCCATGTCTAGTGACTTATAAATAGTAAGTATTTAGAAATGGTTATTATTTATTGAACTCTCAATATATGCCAGCCACTGGTAAATATTTTGCAGATTTTAATTACAACACTGATATGATATAAGGCATTATTATTCCCATTTAATAAATAATAAGATGGAGTTTCATAAAGTATAAACATTTTTTTCAAGGTCACATGGTTAGAAACCAACATAGTGCTCAAAATCATGTCAGTATCATTAACCCATGAACAGACCTGTTTGGGATTTCATAGTATCTATTACTGGATGAGAATTAATTCATGCTGACAAGTGGTAAAATAGTATTATCTGCCTTTTTCCATTAGAGTCTAACTGACATGGCAGAAACAGAGTGAAGATAAAAATGAAATAGCCTGTGGAATGTGCTGTGCATCTGGCATGAATAGCAAGAGAAATAGCCATAAATTAATGTATGTAGACAAGAGAAAAGAAATGTGAGTGGAAACCATGGATTGGTTTCCCCACAGCCTTTATCTCTTTTTTTGCGTGGTCTTTTAATTATTTATTTTTGTACCAACATGTGTTAAACAATGAGGAAGAGCTGAAAAACATTCGACATTTCTAAGCAGAAATTACTAAGGAAAGCGGTTGCCTAGCACCAACAATATATTGTTGTCATATTACAGTAAGGATTGATGAAGCATTAAATAGTTCATTTTAAAAGCTTAAGATTGCTTTACAAATGTAAGAACATCTAGTCTGTTTTTAGAAGTTTTTATTAAGAAGGTTAGTTTTATATGTTGCATAACAAATTATTTAAAAGATAACACTTTACAACAACACTCATTTTATTAGCCACAGTGTCAAGGCATAGCTTAACTGGGGCTACTGTTCAGGGTCTCCCGAGGTGTCACCAGGGCTGTATTTTTATCAGGAGGCTGGTCTAGGACAGGATCAGTTTCCAGCTCTTCCAGGCTGGGGCAGAATTCATTCCTCTCAACAGCTTACTTCTTTAAAACCGTTAACAAAGAAAGTCTCTCATTTGGAGGGTCTGCCTTCAGGGGAAGCTTTGGCCCTCTTTTAGTACCAAGTATAACCTGCTGCTTAGAATAATCTCTATTTAGATTACCTCAAAGTCAATTGGCTAACAACATAATTATATCTGAAAAATCCAGTAATCTTTGTAATATAACTTAATGTAATTACAGCTATAATATCCAATCACCCTTTCCATATTCAATTGGTTAGAAGCAAATCAGTTTCCACCAACATTCAAAATGTTAACACTAGATTTTGAAAATCATGGAAACCACCCTCAGCTGCATTTACCAAAGGAATGAATTGATAGCTCAGTTCTTATCTTCCGTACCACAACTAAGATGGAGATAAAAGAATAATATTAATGCATTGTATGCCTGTAGACGTAAGCAGTGGACTTCCCCACACTCCATCCAAAACTATTTTTAAAAAAATGTTTTCCCTACGGGGAAGCCCTGACCAACTTTAAAATAATTTTTGTGAGAATTTTTAGCTGAAAATATTCAAGAACACCTGAATTGTGAGTAACATTTATTTTTATAATATTCATTGTAAATTGATTTTTTTAATTAAACACAAAATATTGTGGCATGTGGGGATGGTTGCCATTTTGGATGCATGGCAGTTTACTGGTTAAAATTGTTTGGTCAGCATTCATTTACTAGACAAATTGCCTTTATACTAATCCTATCTAATAAAAGAGTAATATGCAAATTTGACCATACTTTCACCACACCCACCAGCCACGCCCATCAGCCAATCAGGAGCATATTATACAAATAAAATAAACCCCAACCAAGATGGCTGCTGCCTCTGAGAGCAGGAGGAAGGGTTGGGTTTCCCCGGCAACAGAGGAAGCCAAGCTTTCCCCCTGCCTTTCTGGGCATAGGCTTCCACTCAATGTTACAACATTTCAATTATAAAAGATACAAAAATAGTGGCAGCCACTGAGCTGGAGAGAACAGAGGCTTGGGTTTCCCTGGCAATGGAAGAAGCCAAGCTCTCAGAGGACTAGGCCTCCACTCTAGGCTACAAAGTTTCAAATTGAAATGGCTGCCACCCTGGAGTGAGCAGAAGGCTGGACTCTGCTCCAGGCTACAAAGTTTCAATTGTAGACATAGATTGATCCCAGATACCAGGGCCTCCTCTTGGGTCCCTGGGGTGGGGTGGGGATCGTGGCTGGCCTGAAAACCTCTACAGGCTTCTTGCCCAGGCCATCCCTCACCCCAAGGGAAACCCCATCCTGATCTGGGACATTCTTTAGGGAAAACCAGCTGGACCCCACCCATGCACCAGGCCTCTATCTTGTCTAATAAAAGAGTAATATGAAGATTGACCATCACTCCAACACACAAGAGGGCTGCCCCCATGTGGTCAAAGATCCTGCTCCCATGTGGACACAAGATGGCCACCACAAGATGGACAGCAGGGTTGGGCCACTGGGAGGTTCCAGGCCCTGCAAGGGAGGGCAGTTGTGGGTCATCAGGCCAGCAGGGGAGGGTAGGTGGGAGGGACTAGGCCTGCAAGGAAGGGCAGTTGGGGGATGATCAAGCCTGCAGGGGAGGGCAGTTTGGGGTGACCAGGCCAGCAGAGGAGGGAAGGTGGGGGCAAACAGGCTGGCAGGGGAGCATGTAGACATCAATTAGACTGGCAGGGTAGTGGTTAGTGGGTGATCAGGCTGGCAGGCAGAAGTGGTTAGGGGCAGGCAGGGAGGCAGGCAGGTGAGCAGTTTGGAGCCAGCAGTCCTGGATTGTGAGAAAGATGTCCACCTGCCTGTTTAGGCCCGATCCCGGTAGGATTGGGCCTAAACGGGCATTTGGACATCCCCCAAGGAGTCCCAGATTGGAGAGGGTGCAGGCTGGGCTAAGGGACATCCCCTGCCCCCATGCACGAATTTCGTGCACCAGGGCTCTAGTTTATAAATAAATCATTAAGCATGAGTTGCATAGAAATAATGTCTTAATTTTTAAATTAAAATACATCTTTCAGAGGATTACCTATGGAATATAAAGATAGGAAATAAGCAATAATTCTTACAAAATAGATTTAAGGAAGTCTTTAAAATTAGTAAAGAGGCTAAAGTTATTTCACTCATTTTAATACATATTTTACCTAATCCCATCCATCATATATAATAAAGACTAATATGCAAATCAACTGAACAGCAGAATGATCAGTCACTATGACACTCACTGACCACTAGGGTGCAGATGCTTAATGCAGGATGAGCACTGCTCAGCCAGAAGCTAGGCTCATGGCTGGCAAGCACAGCAGTCATGGAGAAGCTTCTCCCGCCTCTGTGGCAGCACTAAGAATGTCCCTAAGCATAGCGGACCTAAGCCATCAGTTGGACATCTTCTGAGGGCTCCTGGACTGTGAGAGGGTGCAGCCTGAGCTGAGGGACCCCCCCCTTCCTAGTGCACAAATTTCATGCACCAGGTCTTTAGTTTATTATAAAGGGTTTGTATTATTAGATTTTCAGGATGTCTTATGTGGCAGGATAAAACACAAAGTTAATATATGAGAAGAAACTCAACATTATTTATAAAACAAAAAATTAACTTTGATCTTTATCTAAATTATTTTTTATTAAGTGATAGTATGCTGATTTTACAATGATTTTATATCAACACTGGAGGCCCAGTGAATGAATTCATGCACGGGTGGGGTTCCTTGGCCTGGCCGATGATCGGGGCCATCTTGCCCAGTCTGGATTGGGGCCAGATGGTGGGGGGTGGGGAATTGATGGAGGTTGGCTGTGGGAACACACTGACCACTTTGAGGCAGCTCCTGCATTAAGCATCAGCTCCCGGGTGGTTAGTGTGTGTCATAGCATGGCTGGTTGTTTAGTCAACCAGCCATAGCATTTACTTAGGCTTTTATATATATCGATACCATTTAATGCTTTTTATACCACATTAAATTCTAGACACAAGCTATTCTAATGACTTTGGCATTTTATATTCCTTTTTTGAGCAGAATTAATTAACTGTGTAGATTCTTCCCTATTGCTCAATCTTGGATAATTTGGTAAACTAGGTTTATTTGAATAGATACCAGTGTCAAAAGATAATTTTTACTCTAGTTTTAAATGGAGGAAAAAGCACTTAAGAAAAAAAATAATCACAAAATCTGGCTCAATCAGTCTAATTGCTTTACTTCCACTTAGTTTTTACATCATCTGTTACTCATAAGGTTTCTAGTTTCCAGATATCTTGGTTTTGATTTTGTTAAATGAGCAATGAACAGTATAATTAGACTGAATTGTCAGAAATCACTGCAATTATTCTTTTAATTATCTAACTTTGATAACTTACACCTATTAAAATCCTGATATATGTTGATTAGAGAAATGTGCTACTACTATGAACAAATCTAATCTGAGTCCTATCTATTTATGATATGTCCTTTCTTTGAGAAACAGATAAAATGTGTTTTCTTTTCATTTCACAGGGGAAATCAATATTGTCAACATTTTGAGACTAACCAAGTATTAGTGCTTTCTTAGGTGGTAGTGCTGGGGAGTTTACCTGTCACCTCTAAATTCTCATTTTATTGGCTTTACTAAAAAATTATATTTTTATCAAAGTTATTCATGAGTTTAACAGGGCAAAACATTTTATAAGATAGTTATATTTAAAAAATCTGCTGTATACTCAACCCAGTTGTGCTCTCTTGTGTTCTTTCAATACTTCTAACTTTTACTTTTGGTATTTATTTGCTATATATTAGTTGAAGGCATCAATCCTATGCAGGAAGCATCACTTTATTCCAACAGGCAGGAATTTTATACCATGAGTATTCAAAAAGGAATAATGGCAAGGAAAGTATAATTCTTCCATTTAAAAATCAGCTTACTGTTGATAACCAGAAATTGAATTATTTTGTGTGTATGTGTGTGTTCTTACTACCTATTGCCTAAAATTCTATTTTAGAATTGATGCATTGCATACTAGTCATACTGTCATCCCATTTAGACTGTGAGGTCCTTGAAGTGTTTTTAATATTTATATTTAAAATTATATTTTCTAAGAGACTATCATGTAGTATGTTTGTAACAAATGCTTAACTGAATCATTTTTTAGTAATTTTGGGTAGCACCTGGTTTGTATACAATTGTGTACTTATTTGTTATTTACTAGATTCTTTGGAGATCTATATTTCTTTTAGATTTCTGAGTCATGAAGCACTACCAGGAAAGTCACATTCATGTATCTTCATTGTATTATTGCTAAAACCCTGGGATCCTTGATCCTTAATAAACGTCTTAAGGCCAGACACTATAAGGAGAAAATACAAAATAAAACCATGGTCATTCTTGTCTCATAAAGTCCCTTAGTACCAACATAAAACTGAAAGATGACCTCTAAGAGGAGGAGGGTTATTGAGGAAAACTAGGTAAGGATGTTGCCATTTTTTTCCCTACAAACATTTCAATATCACTCTAAAGTATTATGAATCTCTAGCAACCAATGGGCTATTTTACTGCTGGCATTGTAAGATAGACATCCAAACAGACCTCTAGTCTAGCTTTAATTATCTTCACAAAATAGTTTTATAATAACCAAATAGACATTATAAAATACTAGAGGCCTGGTGCACAAAATTCATGCAGTAGGGTGGGGGATGTACTTCAAACCAAACCTGCACCTTCTCCAATCTGGGACCCCTCAAGGGATGTCCGACTGCCCACTTAGGACCCTATCAGGTTCGGGCCTAAATGGGCAGTTGGACATCCTTCTCACAACCCAGGACTGCTGACTCCTAACTGTTCACCTGCCAGCCTCCCTGATTGTCCCTAACTGTTTCTGCCTGCCAGCCTGATTACCTCATAACCACTCCCCTGCCAGCCTGATTTATGCCTAATTGCTCCCCTACCAGCCTGTTTGCCCCAACCTTCCCTCCTCTGCTGGCCTGGTCACCCCCAACTGCCCTCCCTTGCAGGTTTGATCACCCCTACATACCCTCCCCTGCTGGCCTGATCACCGACAACTGCTCTCCCTTGCAGGCCTAGAATCTCTCAACAGTCTTCTTCTTCTGGCCATCTTGTTGTGGCCATCTTGTGTCTACATGGAGGCAGGATCTTTGACCACATGGGGGCAGCCCTCTTGTGTGTTGAAGTGATGGTCAATCTGCAAATTACTCTTTTATTAGATAGGATAGAGGCCTGGTGCATGTGTGGGGTCAACTGGTTTGCCCTGAAGAGTGTCCCCAATCAGGGTTGGGGTTCCCTTGGGGCACAGGGTGTCCTCGGTGCGGCAGACTGTGGTGGTTTGTAGGCCGGCCACGCCCCCCAGCGACCCAAGCGGAGGCCATGGGATCTGGGATTAATTTATGTTCTACAATTGAAACTTTGTAGCCTGGAGGGGAGCCAAGCCTTCTGCTCGCTCCATGGTGACAGCCATTTCTGTTTGGGTTCATTTAAATTCTATAATTGAAACTTTGTAGCATTGAGTGTAGGCCTATGCAGAAGCTTGACTTCCTCCATTGCCGTGCCAACCCTAGCCTCTGCTCTCTCCAGCTTCAAGGCTGCCGTCATTTCTGTTGGGATATATCTTCTATAACTAAAACTTTGTAGCATTAAGTGGAGGCCTAGGCCGGCAAGGGCAGGTGGAAAGCTTGGCTTCCTCCATTACTGGGGAAACCCAAACCTCCCTCATGTTCTCAGTGGCCACAGCCATCTTGGTTGGGGTTTATTTGCTCCTGATTAGCTGGTGGGCATGGCTTATGGGTAGGCTTGATTGGAGGTATGGTCAATTTGCATATTACTCTTTTATTAGATAGGATAAGCCATTACAATTATACACAAAAGCATACTGACTATGTGCAAAGCACTGTTTGAAACATGTAAAATACATGTTATCTAATCCTTTAAAATACTTATACAGAAAATGTATTAGTTAAGACTGCCTGCAAGTAATAGAAAACAACTTGATAAGTAAAGTAGAGGTGTTAATATAAGGATACAGCACTGGCTAATGGAGCCCAAGGACAAGAAAATTATCAGAACTGAAAAAATAAACTGCAACCAAAAACATTTGTCAGAAACTATATGTTTATTCCTTTATTTTACTGTTTCCTGTATACTTCCTGAACTCTATTCATAAGCCTAGTCCATACAAAGGTAGTACAGGTGCTGGTTGAGTCAGTTTAGTAATTCCCTATGGTAAACTACAATGGCATATGTTAGAATAAATATATTATAATTACTCTTAAGTCTTATTTGTCTTTATATGCAAACAAAAATCAGAGGAAATAATTTATGTTATAGAAATAGGATATTATCAGGGCTGTAATCTAGAGCACTCTTCAATAATTAGCACTTCAATTGAAACAGAAACATTTATTATCATTATTATTATATACAAAATGGCTATAGATGTTTAGCTAAATATAATCATGTTTTTTTCCCCTAGCAGTTAAAATAATAGATTATAGTCTCTGCAAAATTAGCCCAGAGCTTGTGTTTGATTTGTCCTCTGAGGGCAGCCATGTTCTATGCCGTTTCTTGAGGTTTATGATGTTTTTTCTCTTACTAATTTTGAGAGCAATCATAGTTATTGCTACTTTTATAATGTCACTTACATTGGAGCATAGAGAATCCCCTGGGCACTATTGTTTGTAAACTGAAAGGTATATTGCATTATGTTGGAGACTATATTCAACTATACTAACTATAAAGTCAAGCAATATACCATTTCCTGAAATAAAATAAAACATTATAGAAGATTATTCTTGAAAGAGTATGTTTTTCAGAAAAATAATATATGAATGAATTTAGGAAAGTGTATCTTAAAAGGTTTTGAATATTTTAGATTTTACATTTAGAGAACAGACAATGTTGAAGCTCTGTTTAGTGTACTAAAACTTTGCAAATCACCAAAGTGTTTGTAAGTAATACATTCTAAAAGTGCTCCTACAATCAATAAAATTATGATTTATCAATTAACGTATTGAGAGTACTTTAATTTTGACATGTATCAATATGTATTGATATGTTGATTAGCAAACAGTTTTATATTGTTTTTAATTGAACAAGAATTCATTAAAATGTCTCCTATGTGTTCAAATAATGAGAAGTTAAATATGTATGTGATATGTATTTCTTTTCACAAATCTAGTGAAATCAGAAAGATAAATATATGGTTTTAAAATAGATATGTAATAAGAGCATTAGTATAGATATTAAACTAAAAATATCTTGGGGACAGAAGGAAACAATTCTTTCTTATTTTAACTCTTCATAGAAATAAAATTACTATTTATTTTGTGTCACTATGTTTTTGTGCCTAGATATTTATGTTACTTATATGGAAACTGAGTTTTAGATTACACAGGCAATCTTCTAAGATCCAATCACATAGGTAGAGGGGTCTAAAATTAAAACCCATGTCATCTGATTTTTGCTTCTTTGTTCCTGTCATTTGAGCTCTAAAGAATTCTTTGATGAGAAAATATCATTAAACTGAGCATTAAGGAATGAGGAGGACTTAGTATTGTGAACAGTCACTCAGGAAAGAACAGTTCTGAAAGAATGAAAAACATATGGAAATAAACAAAGGGTTGAGAATGGCTAAAATCTAGGGTCTGAAACTTGCAGACGAATAAGAAGGATGCAAAGATATTTAAATTATGTTTGGTCCTTAAACCATTTGGATTATGAACTTCATGCTGAATTCCAGGTAAGATAAGGAGAAATATTAAGGAAATTATGTTAGAAAAATAATCCCAGCAATATTAATGAGAAAAAATTGGATCCAGAAAGAAACAAGAAATAGTGACTGGATGGTCTGTTCTTGTTTTGAGTCCAGATTAGAAATGAAGTAAGCCAGAATAGAGAAAGCAGGAGATGGATGAATTAAAGAGATAATAAAGTCAAATCACCCCAATGGGTAAATACAAGAAAGAGATAAATAAAAGGTGAAAAGGAAGGGATAATATCAGTAGCTCATTTTATTTATTTATAAAATATTAAACTAATGCATATTTTATACTACCATTTATTAGTGTTTTGTTTTAAATGTGCTAAAACATTAAAAATTTAAATGTTAAAAATTGTCCATTCTAATTGATTATTTCATATTATTTTTGTGAAGAACAACCCTAAACCACTATTAAATTTAGAAAAGTGAAAAATTTATCTTTCATTCACTCTTACTGCCTCATCCCTCAATATTTGGGAAGCATTTAGATCATATCCTATCTAATAAAAGGGCAATCTGTAAATTTACTGTCACTCTGTCACAAAGATGGCACCATCCATAGCCACAAGATGGCAGCTCTCAGTCCTCTCAGCCCCACCAGAGTCCCCCAGTGCTGAGGAGGCAGCTGCTGAGAGAGGGCCATGTGAGCGGCCCAGTGGAATGCTTGCTTCATCACTGTGGTGATGAAGCAAGTGTCCCTCCCCAGCTGCAGAGGCCCTCTGGGCCACACAGACCCTCTGGGTAGTGGGTGTGGAGTGGCCAGGTCCCACAGAGAGCAGAGAAACATGGAGAGTGGGCCTAAGTCATCGTGGCTCCCAGATTGTAGAAGGCTCCCCTGAGGGCTCCCAGATTGGAGAGGGTGCAGGTCAGGCTGAGGAACCCACCCCTGTGAATGAATTTTGTATAGTGGCCCTCTAGTTCAATGATAAGCACAATGGACATAGTGGTTGTGTTCAGAAGGCTTACAGTTTAGTAGGTAAAACAGATTCCACTCAAATAATAAAACAAGCAAAGAAGTAAATGTTAGGAAGGATTAAATAGTTCTGTAAGATATTCTGTTGGGGGCAGTTAAAATAGACAAGTAATAGCAAACCTTTGGAAACAAATTCATGATGAGTAATTTGAGTATGATAAGAATTTACCTGGGTGAAGTAAGAAGAAAAGAGAAAATACTTGCAATTATATTAGTTATTTTGACTGGAATTTGCCATTAACAGTGAAGAATAAAAAGAATAAAAAATCCTATAAGAGGTAATATGCAAATTAAGCTTCACAAGATGTGACCAGGCCTCAGGGGGGTTAGTGAGGGATGACCCAATGACTGAACAAGCAGGCTTCATGTGGTAACCAAGCCAACAGGGAGGTTATTGAGGGAAAGCCAAATGACTGAACAACAGGTTGTGTGGGCAACCAGGATGGCAGAGGGGTTAGAGAGGGACAACCAAACAACTGAACAGCAGGCTGTGTGGGGTTACCAGGTCCAGTGGGGGGTCATGAGGGGTGACCAGGCTGGAATGGGGGGCAGTTGGGGGAGACCAGGCTGGCAGGCAGGTGAGCAATTAGAAGCCAGTGGTCCAGGATTGTGAGAAGGATGTCTGACTGTCAGCTGAGGCTTGATTCTGTAGGGATCCTGGATTGGAGAGGGCGCAGGCTGGGTTGAGAGGACTTCCTCTCATGCAGGAATTTCATGCACCAGTCCTCTAGTAAATAAATAAAACTAAATAACCTATATATATAAAAGCCTAAGTGACCAGATGACCAAACAACCAGATGACTGGTCAACTGGTTCCTATGATGCACACTGACACCAGGGGACAGATGCTCAACACACAGGATCAGGCTCCCTCCTGTCTGGATCGGGCCTGTGGGAATCTGGCCTGTGGGGATTGGGCTCCCTCCTGTCTAGATCAGGCCTTCAGGGATCAGGCAAAAACTAAATATCTGACATCCTCTGAGGGGTTCTGGATTGCGAGAGGATGCAAGCCAGGCCTAGGGACCATACTGGTGCACGAATCTGAGCACCGCGCCTTTAGTTTATATATACTTCCTTTAATGCCCAGTTTAATAGACACACACATCCCGAACAATAAGATTATGAATATGGATATTAATTTTTACTTTATGGACTTATTATTTTTTATTTTAAATTACAATGATGTTAATTATGTATTAAACATGTACTTTTCTATATGTCACTGTAAGTATGATTAGTCAGGTATGCTGTTATTATTTATACTTAGTTATTATGGAAACGTGGAGAACATTATAAATTTGAAAATTGGTATTTTTCCTATTTTTTAGGTAAATTTTTAATTCACTGAAATTAACTGGACTAAAATCCATTTATTTTTCATGTGCAACATGAATCATCTAGTAATGTAAATTTCAAAACTGACTTGACAAGCTTTTCTACACAGAATAAAAGTGATAAAAATAAAACACCTAATATTATTTCTTGCCTTTAAACACACATAGATGTAATCATAACATTTTATACCTGAAAGAGACCTGAAAACATTTGATCAAATCTTTACATTTTACAAATGAGTGGCCATTCCATTTTTAAAAATCTTGTTTTTCCTCTTCATTCCCATTCTCTTATGAACTTTAGTCTTCATCAAAGGAGTAATGAATAGTATGGAAGGAACTCATGTATAACTTTTATTTTAAAGTAACATATTATCATTGCTATAATAATAAAATGTTCTTTAAAAATTGATAGAAAAATATCCCAATATCACCCTCTTATTTAAACAGTTGACCCTGGAACAACAGTGGTTTGAATTGCACAAGGTCCACTTACAGGCAGATTTTAAAAATAATGCTATGGATCAATGGTTATGAGTCATGGATGAAGAGGACTGACTGCACAGATCTAGTCACTGTGGATTTTGGTATTCATGAGGTTCCTGGAACCAATATCTAATGCATATCAAGAGCCAACTAAGTTTTGAAGGTGTCAAAACGTATATGCATGTTTTCAACTGCATAGAGGTCAGTTTCCCTAACTCACACATTTTTCTAGGGCCAACTGCAATTTTAATTTTCCTTTTATCCAAGAAAATAGAGAAGAGAAAATGCAATCTGGAAGTCATTTTTTCAAAAGTTCATTTTTTTCTTATCAGAAGATGAAATTTAGCAATTGACACTAAACATTAATCCAGATGTGTGGAATAAATAAATATTGCTCTATGGAAGAGCAGCAAGAATCATCTTACTCTGATATTTAGTTCATAAATTTATGTATCCTCATTTCAAATAAGTTTAACAATATTTCTTCAATAAAGCCTAAACTTCTATCATGAACATTAAGTGTCTTTATCAATTATTTTCTCACCTTACCTAATTATTCCCCTTTCTTACTAGTAACTGATTGCCCATAGGCCAGAAATGCTGACTTGAGTTTGCCAAAAAAACACATATACACATGGAGATAACAATTTCCTTACCTCCTTCATTTTAGAGAGAAGAAGGAAAACAGAGAGATCAATGGGAGAGAGAAACATTGATCAGCTGCCTCCAGCACATGCACCAACTGAGGATCGAGCTCCAGACCTAGGGATGTGCCTTGATCTGTAGGTACACAGGATGACACTCAACCAACTGAGCCTCACTGAGCAGGTATACTTCTTTTTTAAAAATAATTTGCTTAACTTAATGAAAGTTAACAGCAAACAGTCTGAGTGCCGTTAATATTAATTGCTTAAAGCTTTAGTGACATCATCTGCACTTAACATGCACTTAACAAGGAACATCCTATTTTTTTCTGTTTTTTTGTTTGTTTGTTTTTGTTTTTTGTTTTTTTACCTACCAAGCATTTACTCTAATATTTATTCCCCAAAATCTCTTTTGTTCAGACAACTACTCTTCATGAATTGGCCGTGAGGTATAGAGAATGCCTACATTATCTCACTGATCTAAAGGCAATCTCATTCCCCTTGCCAACTCTTGGTTCATAAAAGAACTTGTGACCCAATTTTTACCAATGAGATATTTGAGTAAAAACTATTGCTAGGGCATACAGGATATTTAGAATTCTTTGTAATACTAAATGTGTAACAAGTGATGGGAGTCTTTTCTTTTTTTTGGACATTATACTATCTAATAAAAGAGTAATATGCAAATTGACTGTACTTCCAATCAAGCCATGCCCATAGCCATGCCCATCACCTAATCAGGAGAAAATTATGCAAATAAATCTCAACCAAGATAGCTGCGGCCACTGAGAGCAGGAGGGAGGCTTGGGTTTCCCTAGCAATGGAAGAAGCCAACCTTTCCACCTGCCCTTGCTGGTCTAGGTCTCCACTCAATGCTACAAAGTTTCAATTAAAAAAGATACATAATCCCAACAGAAATGGCAGTAGCCATGGAGCTGAAGAGAGCAGAGGCCACAGTTTCCTGGGCGATGGAGGAAGCCAAGCTTCTGCAACCCTAGCGCCTAGGCCTCCACTCTAGGCTACAAAGTTTCAATTATAGAATTAAAATAAACCCAAAAAGAAATAGCTGTTACCACAGAGAGAGCAGAAGGCTGGGCTCCACTCCAGGCTACAAATTTTAATTGTAGAAGATAAATAAATCCCAGATCCCAGAGCCTCCACTTGGGTCGCTGGGGGTCATGGCCAGCCTGCAAACCACCACAGGCCCTTTGCCCAGGCCATCCCACACCCCAGTGGAATCTCTACCTTGATCCAGGACACCCTTTAGAGCAAATCAGCTGGCCCCCATTCATGCACCAAGCCTCTATCCTATCTAATAAAAGAGTAACATGCAGACTGACCATCACTCCAACACGCAAGGGTGCTGCCCCCATGTGGTCAAAGATTCTGCCCCCATGTGGACATAAGATGGCCACCACAAGATGGCCATGAGGAGAGGGCTGCTGGGAGGTTCCTGTAAGGGAGGGTAGTTCTGGGCAATCAAGCCTGCAGGGGAGGGCAGTTGGGGTGATCAAGCCTTCAGAGGAGGGCAGTTAGGGATGACCAGGCCAGCAGAGAAGGGAAGTTAGGGGCAAACAGACTGGCAGGGAGCAGTTAGACATTAATTAGGCTGGCAGGGTAGTAATTAGGGGCTGATCAGGCTGGCAGGCAGAAGTGGTTAGGGCCAATCAGGGAGGTAGGCAGGCAAGTAGTTTGGAGCCAGTAGTTCTGGATTGTGAGAAGGATGCCCTACTGGGATTGGGCCTAAATGGGCAGTCAGACATCCCTCAAAGGGTCCCAGATTGGAGAGCGTGTAGGCTGGGCTGAGAGACACCCCTGTCCCCTGTGCACGAATTTCGTGCACCAGGCCTCTAGTCATATAATAAAATGCTGAAGTCATCTTGCTACCAGCCTGAAGTGGAAAGCAGGTCTGAGAGACTGAAAAACACACACATCTTTTACATTATAACTGAATTTCTTAATTAGAAAACCTGTATCCCAACTTATCTCTGGATTTTTGTTATGAGGTAATACATTTCCCTGTTCTTTAAACATGTTTCAACAAAGTTTTCATTTCTTGGCAAGATTGTCCTAAATGATACAAATAGGATAAATATTATTAAACTGAGAGTTAAAGAATTTTTTCTTAAACATATTTTTTTCATATTTATTTAACCTTCTTAAGCAAATAATTTCATTATATGAGTAAATAACTTTGCGTTAATATTGCCTACATAAGTGCATGGTCATCTTAAGAAAAAATTAGTGTAGGACTGTATCAATTTCATTGCACTGATTCATTTGCCCATGCTGTTGGTGTAGGCAAAAACCTTAACACAACAAATTAGTTATTCAAAGCTTTACTATATTATTTGAGGAACAAACATTTTTTACAGAGTTTATTTCAAACAGTGTCTTGGTGACATAATAAGTAGAAGCATATGGATTGAATTTTCCATAAGTTAGTGTTTAGTGAAGATGATTAGAGTACATTATTTTTTCCAAAAAAGGGTACTCCCCAAATCACTGAAGATATTCCTAACTTTTTATTTCTGATATCAGTCAATTCACTATTAAAATTTAAAGCAGAGTTCTAAATATCTAAAATCAAGGTCAGAGATGTCTATAAAAAATCTTTGCAAGTTGTACCATATAAAGTAAACAAACTTATCATAACCCTCTGACTCATAAATTTGGAATGCAGTTTTTTGGAAATGTTTGTATTAAAAAAAGACTAATTGTTTTAACTTTTAAATGTTAAAGAACATGCTTTATTTCTCTTGGGATACATTCCAGTGGAACAATAGCTGGAGATAATATATTGCTCTCAGGATATCCTCCCAGTGCAAGTTGGCATTTTACAGTTCATAACCCATACACGACTTAACAACCAGATGTTAGCCATCCTTATAATTGCCAAAAAACATAATTTTTCTCTTTTCATTACTATAATTTTAAAACATTTAATTAAAATATTCTTCTACTTTCTTATTTTAAAAAATGTGTTTGAAATCACTTATCCCTAGGTTTCTTAGTTAAAATTTTTTAAAAACCAACTTAACATTTTTAGTAATTAATTAAAATAGATCAACATTTAACTTATTAAATTTTAAATCATTAAGCATTAAATTTCTAAGTACTTAAAATATGATGCATAGTTTTCCCATGCAGAATGCAGAATGTAGAGCAAGGTAGATACCATGTCGATCTACCCTGTTTATATGTTCTTCTTCAGAGAGACAGAAAATAACCCCAGATATGCCTTGGTCTATAATGTGGGAAATATAAAGTGCAATATAATTATAGAGCAGGAACATCAAGCTAGTTTAAAACTGTCAAGAAAATAATCTCTAAGCATCTTTTCTAACTGTAGGTTGTAAAATTAATTTAATAAATCAAATAGAGTACAAGAGAATAGGATTTATAAGAGTGCATTGCACATGGTGCAGCCACTGTGGAAGACAGTATGGAGTTTCCTCTAAAAGTTAAAAATGGCTGAGACCGGTTTGGCTCAGTGGATAGAGCGTCGGACTGCGGACTGAAGGGTCCTGGGTTCGATTCCGGCAAGGGCATGTACCTTGGCTGCGGGCGCATCCCCGGTGGGGGGCGTGCAAGAGGCAGCTGATCGATGTCTCTCTCTCATCGATGTTTCTGACTTTCTATCCCTCTCCCTTCCGCTCTGTAAAAAAATCAATAAAATATATATTTTTTAAAGAAGTTAAAAATGGAGCTCTCATTTGACCCAGTAATCCCAATTCTAGGACTATATCCCAAGAAACAAGAAACACCAGTCAGAAAGGATATATTTACCCCTACGTTCATAGCAGCACAATTTACAATAGATTTGGAAACAGTCTAAGTGCCCATCAGCAGATGAATGGATTAAAAACTGCTACATTTACACAATGGAATACCACACCACTATAAAAAAGAATAAATTTTACCATTTGCAACAACATGGATGGAACTGGAGAGCATTATGCTAAGCAAAATAAGTCAGTTAAAGAAAGATAAATATTACATAATCTCACTCATATGTGGGATATAATAATCAACTTAAACTGATGAACAAAAATTGATTCAGGGACAAATGACAGGGGCGGTGGGGGTCGTTAGAGATCAACCAAAGGACGTGTATGCATGCATATAGCATAACCAATGGACACAGACACTGGGGAGTTGGAGCTTGCCCTCAGGGGTGGGAGTGGGAGGGATCAATCAGGAAAAAAAGGAGACATATGTAAAACTTTAGGAGATAAAAAAATAAACAAGAAATACCAGAAACAAAAATAAAGATTTAATTGGACATAAAATGTATAAGTAATGTTTCATGAAACATTTCTTTAACTTCACTAGCTTAAGGGATGAAAGAAGATAAGGCAAAAAGAAAAATGAAGAATTAGAATTTTCCTGGAAGGATAAGTAATTTTCTGGCAGAGGAAAGCCTGTGGAAGTGCCCAGAGGTATGAAAGTTTGTGTAGTTCCAGAAGCTGAAAGTTCACA
The DNA here is from genome assembly GCA_027563665.1 of Antrozous pallidus. Taxonomy (NCBI): domain Eukaryota; kingdom Metazoa; phylum Chordata; class Mammalia; order Chiroptera; family Vespertilionidae; genus Antrozous; species Antrozous pallidus. Next base: position 30,983,101 of record CM050513.1, read on the forward strand.
AAAGCTCAAAGAGTTGGTGGGATCATAGGTATGTGAAAGAAGTAGGGTTGGGGGTTGATGTGTGAATGAAACACCAGGGATGAGACTGAATTCAGGGTAGAAAACAGACAACACTATGGTGATGGCCAGAGGTAATGGGGTGTAGGGGTTGGGTAAAATGGTCATGGGGGGAGGTATGAGGACATATAAAATAGTGTTAGCAACAACAACAAAAATCTTATAAGCCATGCCATAAAGTTGGGTATTATTTTAACAGCTATAGTTAGCTGCTAAATGGTTTTAAGCAGGAGGATATGATCATGATTGCATGTTGGAGAATAGTTCTGATTATGTTTTACAAATAGGAGAGAGGAAAATCAATACTGGAGGCAGATGGCTTGTAAATTCAGATGGTCTAGCCAGGCAGAGTGATTTGGAGACTACAGAAGTGGAAGGAAAAGCAGGAAGACTGGTGGCTGCGGAAGGAAGGGAAATGTAGTTGCCTGGAATGCCTGTCAAATTGCAGGCAGAAGCAATCAGCTGTGTGGTGCTAATGCTGAGATGATAAACAACGGCAAAAAAACATGTTTGGTGGATAAGAAAGAAAAAAATTTTTAGATTGGGACATACTGATTGTAAAATCTGCTCATCCTCAGACCATTTACATTAAAGAAACTTTAAAGATGGGTTGCTAAAAGTCAATTCAGGATAAGACAGATACAGTTCTCTGGAAATTTTCTATGTGGGGAGTTAAATTTCCCAATTTCTGTGCATTTCAACATAGAAATGCCACCCTGGCTTTCTTATTATAGTTCAAATAATATTAAGATATGCCGCAATGTACCAGTCTTTGAATTTTAGATTTTTATTTTCAAACAAAATGCATTTTTTAATAAAAGTATTGAAATCAGTAACCACTATTCTTAAGAAAGCTTCACAAAAACAATTTTTCTATATAACATATCCAATGTCCCAATACATGGCAGTATTAAAGTTTAGTTTTTTTAATTTGTTACGTGAAATGAAGATCATATAATGTTTATACTGATTCATGTGTTTTAAAAAAATTGTATAGGAGTATAAAATCTTCATTTAAGAAATAAATGGAGTTATATTTACACATATGAGAAGTCTTGTGAACATGAGCTTTTTTAAAAACCATCAAACTTATATTTATACCATACTATTGTGATAAAGAAGTTTTCTATCCTAACAATTATAACTTTTTGCTGGTTGAGCACTCACAACATAACAGGATTATATAGCACAACTAGAGATTTTGCCATATCTCTGGCAATTTGCTGGGAAGTATTCATGGGATTTATTGTTAAATTAATTCCCTTTCTTCAATTTTGGGCTATGTATACATGCTATTTGATACCAGTTATTTATGTCAAAAGTAAGATTCAATTCAATCCTATCTAGTAAAAGAGTAATATGCAAATTGACCACACCTCCACTACACCCACAAGCCAACCCACAGTCACGCCCACCAGCCAATCAGGAGCAGATTATGCAAATAAACCTCAACCAAGAAGGCTGCCACCACTGAGAGCGGGAGGGAGGCTTGGGTTTCCTCGGCAACAGAGGAAGCCAAGCTTTCCCCCTGCTGTTGCCGGCTTAGGCCTCCACTCAATGCTACAAAGTTTCAACTATAAAAGATACAGAAATGGCAGCAGCCACTAAGCTTGAGAGAACAGAGGCTTGGGTTTCCCTGGCAATGGAGGAAGCCAAGCTTTCTGTCTGCCCTTGCTGGCCTAGGCCTCCACTCAATGATACAAAGTTTCAAAAAGAAATGGCTGCCACCATAGAGCGAGCAGAAGGCTTGGCTCAACTCCAGGCTACAAAATTTTAATTGTAGACATAAATTAATCTCAGATCCCAAGGCCTCTGCTTGGGTCGCAGGGAGGCATGGCTGGCCTGCAAACTTCCACAAGCCCCTCACCCAGGCTGCCCTTCACCCCAAGGGAACCTCCACCCTGAATTGGGGCACCCTTCAGGGCAAACCAGCTGGCTCCCACCCATGCACCAGGCCTCTATCCTATCTAATAAAAGAATAATTTGCAGATTGACCACCACTCCAACACACAAGAGGGCTGCCCTCATGTGGTCAAAGATCCTGCCCCCATGTGGACACAAGATGGCCACTACAAGATGGGCAGCAGGGGAGGGCCATTGGGAGGTTCCAGGCCCTGCAAGGGAGGGCAGTTGTGGGCAATCAGGCCAGCAGGGGAGGGCAGTTGGGAGGGACCAGGACTGCAAGGGAGGGCAGTTGGGGGCGATCAAGCCTACAGGGAAGGGCAGTTAGGGGTGACCAGGCTGGCAGAGGAGGGAAGTTGTGGGCAAACAGGCTGGCAGAGGAGCAGCTAGACATCAATTAGGCTGGCATGGTAGTGGTTAGCGGGCGATCAGGCTGGCAGGTAGAAGCAGTTAGGGTCAGTCAGAGAGGCAGGCAGGTGAGCAGTTTGGAGCCAGCAGTCCTGGATTGTGAGAAGGATGTCCAACTGCTCTTTAGGCCTGATCCTACTGAGATTGGGTCTAAATGCGTAGTTGGACATCCCTCAAAGGGTCCCAGATTGGAGAGTGTGCAGGCTGGGCTGAGGGACATCCCCTACCCCTGTGCATGAATTTTGTGCACCGGGCCTCTATTAATATATATAAACCAATTGTCAGATGACTACCATGAGCAAGTCCTTTATACCATGTTTTCTCCTTTATTAGAGTCTGTGTTACTCTGGAAAATAAAGGTCTCTTTGAGAAGGCAGATGGCCCAAGGAAAATGTTCCTATGAGTCACTCTCATTCCTTCTTAAAGATAAAATTGGGCTAAAACAAAAACAAAACAAAAAAATTGGATTAAAACCTGTGGAATCCTATCTAGTAACATGCAAATTTGACCGTACCTTGACTCCTAATTGGCTATGCAACCAGCTAATTGGAACAGGGGGCAGAGCAGGGGGCGAAGCAGAGCAGAGGGTGGGGCAGGGCAGGGGCGTGGCCAGCACACAGGGGGCCAGGCTGGCAGGGGTGTGGCCACAGTGCAATGAAAGAAACCAACACCCTATAAGGGTGGCCCACACGATACTTAAGGGCCTGCCCTCCTTAAGCTTATGGTGCCTGAATCACATGCAAATGAGCATCCAGGGTCCCTGCATGCCCCCCAGCCCAGCACCCATGATGGAATGGGGGTCTGCTGCCAGTCTCTGGGGTGTGCGGAGACCCTGGTGGCCACCATGGGGTGGACAAAATTCATCGTGATCTTGGTTCATGAGGGTATAGTGGGTGCCAGGAATTCTGTGCAATGTAGTTCTCTTGATAGACCCACTGTAGGAGTGAGTTTGAAGTACTGGGGGGGGGGCATGGAAGTGGCAGGGTGGGGCAGGCTGGGCTGGAGCGGGGGCTTTAGGCCTTGGGCTGGCAGGGGGCTTGGTGGGCAGGGCACATGCGGGGTGCAAACTTGCTGGGAGGCTGGCACCCAATCGCCCCTGGATCAGAGACACAAACCCACAGGGGGCCAGTATCCAGCACCCACAAGCTCTGCCACCCAGGTGCTGGAGCTGCAAAGGCTGAATCAGAGACATAAATCTGCATGGAGGCCAGTGGCCCCCAGATTGGAGATACAAACCAGCAGGGAGGCTGGCACCCAGCAGCTGCAAGCCCCGCCATGGGGGCACTGGGGCTGCGAGGGGCTGGATCTGAGACACAAACGAGCAGGGAGGCCAGCACTCAGCAGCCCCAAGCTCCACTACCGCAGACCTGGGGCTGGGGGTGGGTGGGGGTGGACTGGAGATATAAACCCGCAGGCCTGGCAGCCAGCAGCCCCAAAGCCTGATGCGTAGGGGCTGGGGCTGCTGGAGCGGGGGTGGGGGGGGGGTGGCGGGCAGGGGCAGCTGAGACACAAACCCACAGGAAACCTGTGGAAAGGGAGATAAACTATTATAACTTTATCTCCCTTTCCTCAAGATGAGAAAACTGTCCCTGGATTATTTAGTGATGTGGCCCAAAACTTTCTACATACACAGGGTATGTTATGACCATTCCCAGAATGCCGTCTACAGGGAATAACCTACTGTGGCAAATCATCTGAGAGAGAAAACAAGCTTTTGTTGGGTTTATTCTGAAGGTCAGAGAACATGCCACCCCCCAACATATGCTTTATTGTTATATTGATGACCTTGAGCTGCATATTCTTGAAAAACTGCAAGTGTATGCAGAGGATTTCACTGAAGTCTCCTGATCTGTCTAAAATTGGACCCCCCTAAAGGAGCTTAAATGTTATAGGTCCCCTTGATGGGAGAAGTGTCATCAGGCAGAGAAGACTGACTCCTATCACAGGACATAACAGCTAAACTTTGTTACAAACTATTTCTCTCCACCCCCATTCATCTTTCCTAAAAATCATTTACTCTCCTCTAGGAGGCCTACATCTCCTGTTCCCTTTCCCTAGGAAGAAGGTATTTAAATCTGCATTCTAAGCAGGCTTGGGGAGTTACTCATTTTTCTCTGAGATCTCCCACATATACATGAGGTACACATGTTAATGAACTTTTGTTTTTCTCTTGGCGATCTGTCTTCCATTACAAGGGCCTCCACTAAGAACTCAGAAAGGTTGAGGAAAACTATTTTTCTTCCTCCATAATTCTATCTCGGGAAATCAAGTCCCCAGCTGAACAATGAGGTTGGCTCAAGTGTCAAGCGTTTCCAGCTGACGGGAGGGAAGCTTGTAGGGAGAAATCAATGATATTGGCATCAAAGTGGGATGGAGGGCACAAGCATGGTTGATGGTGGGAGTTTAAAGTGGTTTGACATTTATGGAGGATGACTTGGCAAATTTGATAGAAATGTTTAAGGTATATCCAAGAGACTTCTTCTAGGAATCACATCTGCTGAGATAAAGAACAAGCACTTAAGCCCTGGTCAGAACCCAGGATGCTACTGTGGTCTCCCCTTCCATAATAGGAAAACCTGGGAACAAGCTGCATTTTTAGGACAAGGTAGCATCTATGCTAATAAAAGGGTAATATGCTAATTAGACTGAACATCTTCCTGGCTACCTTCCAGATGTCCTTCTAGATATCCTTCCTGACAAAGCCATATTGGTGGGGCTAAAGCAGAGGAGGTTAGAGGCAATCAGGCAAGCAGGGGAGAGCAGTTAGGGCAAACAGGCTGTCAGGAAAGAGCAGTCAGGGGGATCAGGCTGGCAGGCAGGTGAGTGGTTAGGAGCCAGAGGCCTGAGGGGTCCCAGATTGGAGAGGGTGCAGGCTGGGCTGAGGGAATCCCTGCCCCTTTCTCCCGTGCATGAATTTTGTGCACCGGACCACTAGTGTGAGATAAAATAATTTGAAAAGGGCATAGAATTTAGGAGGTATGAGTGAGATGGCATGCATCCTAGGCACTGCTTGCACATAAGTCTATGTAGCTTGTATACTGTATGTAGAAACTGCAATGTTGTTTCAGTATCTGAGTTTTCATATGTGTTGAGTTCTTTTCTTCTCTTAAAAAGCATGCTTCTTGAAAATTAAAAGCTTTGCCTTTCAACACTACTGTTGCTGCTAGCCTTTTCTTCTGTTATTTTGAAGGATCAATGAATCAACTCTCCTGTCATTCTCCAGCTCCAGCAACAAAAGTTTCTGAGTATTTATGGGAGGAAACCTTAAAGATAACCTGGAAAATGGTTCTCAGTTTCATCCTGTCACATGAGCAAGGCCACAGTGGACACCACCAGCGTTTGTGGGAAATATATGGGAAATGAACTGTCACTATTTATCAGAAACCAAACAATGCCTATGGCCTCTTGCCCAGTGATTTTATTTCTCTAAATTGTTTTTCAAGTTTTCATAAGTAGAAAAGTTTATTGTACCATCATTTGTAATTTTAAAAACTTATTTTAGCACACTAACTATCCAAAATAAAGATCAAATAAATTATAGCAGGACTTCTTTATAGTGATATTAAAATGTTTTATGTTCACAAAAGCAGTATTTTGTGGTTTACAAAAAGTTTATATTGACATGGAAATACTTATATCACAAAGCAAAGAAAAATAAGCAAGATTTATCACTGGAAATAGTTTTTTCCTGCATGAATAATATATACCAAGACATTCAAAATGATAATTGACTTAAAATAATTTTACGATAAACACACATTCATTTCTCAAGGATAGTATCACAAATAAATTTATTTTATTTTCTTCTGCAATTTAAACATATTTTTAAAAAGTAAAATTGAGCCGAAGCCAGTTTGGCTCAATGGATAGAGCGTCGGCCTGCGGACTGAAAAGTCCCAGATTCGATTCCGGTCAAGAGCATGTACCGTGGCTGCGGGCACATTCCCAGCAGGGGATGTGCAAGAGGCAGCTGATCGATGTTTCTTTCTCATTGATGTTTCTGACTTTCTATCCCTCTCTCTTCCTCTCTGTGAAAAATAAATAAAATATTTTTAAAAAGTAAAATTGATTACTTCTTAATGGAAAGCATAAACTTTAACAATTGTTTCCTTTTGCAAATGTATACTCCATACTGTCACCCAAAAACCATCCATAGAAGATGTATAACTCTGTGAAAGAATTTAAGTGAAAGAATCTGTCTAACTCTGACAAACTTAAAACTATTGACCAATAGGTTGATACAAACTAAGAAAACTTTAGGTTAAATGTATCCATTTATTGCCAGAATTTTTACTTTTTATCAATAACAAGATGCTTGTTCTTATGGCTATTATCATAGGTTGTATGTGTTACCTATGGATAGAAAAAAAAAAACAACACAACTCTTCACAATAGTAAAATTCATTGCAGTACTATAATTGTAATAAATTTTCTTCCTAAAAAATAGCTATGTAGTACTGGATATTTAATAGGTAGAGTTTAAAAAACTAGACATAAAAATTCACAATAATAAATATTTCCATATCTGGATGGATCCAACAACTCAATACATTAGAATGGTGGCTGAGATAAGAAGGCACAAAGCAGCACTGACAACTATGCATCTATTCATTTAATATCCTAGATGTTACCTTTCTCCCACAGTGGAGAAGTATATAATCTTTCTCTTCCTTGCTCTTTTTATTAGCATGAAGCCAGCTTTGCAGCTTCCAAAGCTGCAGTCCAATCAGACACGGAGAATAATTCTCCTTTTCAATGCTTTTTCCTTCAGTCTAGTTCAGAATACAAATGCAGACAACATTGCTTTCCCAGAGGCAAGTAAGGAAAAAAAATCCTTTTCCTTTTATAGTAGAAGCAGAGAATAAACATTTCAAGATTGAAACCCATTCATCTGTAAACAGAACTGTCATAGCAGACATTTACTGAAGAAAAAAAATAAGTAGAGATTATCATTTCATAGCCTGCAGTAGATTGAAACTAGTTAAAAAGCAAACATTTCTTTAGGCACACCATTTCCTCTGTCTGACAATGGATGCTAATCTTTGTTTTGCAGTTCTTCTAGTTGCTTTGCTTTTGTTTTTAATGAACCCCATTTTACTTGCTCAACAGCCATATGTGGGTGAGAATGGGTGGTGAGACACAATCATTTACAGCTGTACTTTTATTAAAGCTAAAAAGCTTCTGGGATTGTTGTCTTTAGAGGTAGTTAAACGATTTCATTCTTTCTTCCAACTTCTTTCAGCGGTATCTTTAAGTTTTATAAACCCTCACAGAAAAGGAAAGTTCACAATATGCATAACCCCTGAGTTATTATTATTTAATGTGTATCTATAGGTCTGGGACCTTAGCATATTGATTTGTGCCTGTGCCTTCGTGCCCTGAAAATTGAGTGGAAGCTAAAGAGGAATGTGAAGTCTGTCTGGAGTGGGGGAAGGGCCTCCATTGGTTAGATAGAGCATCATTATCCTGTGCTCCAAAAAGTTGTGGGTTTGATTGTGCACCAGGGCACATTCCTATATTGTGGGTTCCATGCCCAGTGCGCCATGTTTTGGGAGGCAATCAATGAAAGTTTCTCTCTCACGTTGATGTTTCTCTCTCTCTCATTCTCTCTCTCTAAAAATCAAGGAAAAGCATGTCCTCGAGTGAGCATTAAAAATAATTAAAATAGTAAATAAGTAAAATAAAAAATAAAGAGAAATGTAAAGCTTTTGGCATCTTATCACAAGTGCCTCAGTTATCTGAAATCAAAAGTTATTTGAGCCGAGACCGGTTTGGCTCAGTGGATAGAGCGTCGGACTGTGGACTGAAGGGTCCCGGGTTCGATTCCGGCAAGGGCATGTACCTTGGCTGCGGGCACAACCCCAGTAGGGGGCGTGCAAGAGGCAGCTGATCGATGTCTCTCTCTCATCGATGTTTCTGACTTTCTATCCCTCTCCCTTCTGCTCTGTAAAAAATCAATAAAATATATTTAAAAAAAAAAAAGTTATTTGACTCTGATGCAGAAGACCAGAGAAAAACCAAGCAATGCTTTTAGTGTTTAATATGCTGGCCGACTCAGTGAAATAACTTCTCAAATCTGAGTAAAGTACCATGCAGGGAGCTTCTCTTTTATATCTTTCTGGGGTCTTTGTCCTGCAAATATGGATTATGCTTCTGGTCTTTCCACAGGTTTTTGCAAAAAGGCGCCAGGTAGTGGGTGTCTTAAACCATATCTGATGGTCTGGCCTGAAACCATCATTAATAATGCCCCCCTCTGGGGCTGTGCACTATTCATCATTTATGGCCTCTGTGAAATGTGAGCATTTAGATAAATGTTCTGCAAGACGGGTTTCTGAGAAAGAGGCAGAGACTTAATCATAGGTTATCAAGAATGTACACTGGGCTTACCAGCACAGATTCAGATGGCTAGCCCCCCAAAATATCAGGGCTACATTGGAATTAGCCCTTTCTAGCCTTCTCAAAACTACTTTCAGGAGAGGAAGAGGGATAATCGCTTAGCTTTAAGTTGGTTAAAAATCACACTGAGCTGAAAGATCACAGAAACAAAGTGGCATGAAATAGAGCATGGGATTTGGAGTTATAAATCTGGAATACTTACTCAATTTCATGAGAGCTGCTTAACCTTAAGCAAACAATTATAAGCCTCAGTTTCTGCACATAAAAAAGAGGCAGCAATACTCTGCTGAGCTTACCTCACTGTCACACAGCTAGAAGAATCTGAGAGAACGTAAGTGAAAACCTTCATAAACTATAGTTATGATGATATTGTATAAATAAAGGGGCCATTTCGCATCAGTGAAAAAAGATACATTAGTCAGTTAATTTCATTGAAATAGTTGTCTATAAATATGGAGAGAAAAAAAGAATTTAGTGCCTTAGTTAAACCTTTTAAATAATAATTAGAGGTTCATCCAAAACTTAAATGTATATATTTTAACTGTAACGTACCAGAAGAAAGTAGTTTAATATATTTTTATAAACTTCAAGAAAAACTTTCTTAAACCAGACAAAATATGAAACACTACATGAAAATACTTGCAATATATAACAATTTTCATACTGATGTATTTGAAAATATAGAAATATATAGGATATATCTTCTTGAAAAACTAATAAAACAAACATACTAATTGAAAATGGGCAAATAGGTGAACATATGTTTCATTGACAGGAAATACACATGGTATTTTAATTAAGTTTCAAATACTTTAATATGTAAATTGGGGATGACGTTGTAAAGAAATTGTACTTCTATAATTTGCTGGGAGAGTGTCATTGCAATATAACCATGAAAGATAATTTGATTCTGTAAAAGTAGAATGCAACTCATTATTATCTAGCTAAAAGAAATAACCATATAATTGCATAAGAAAGCATATACATGGATATTCATCACATCTAGCTTACAATAGAAAAACATTGGAAAAATCAAAATGTTCATCAGAAAGAATAGTAAAAAAACTATTATATTCAAATTGTGGAATATGACACAGTGACTAAAAATTATTAATTAAATCTATATAAAACTGCATACAAAGAACTATGAGTTGTATTATTGAGCAAAGAGACCAAATTACTGAGTGACATAAATTATATAACACCATTATATCAGAAGACATATAAAACAAGGCAAGTGAAGTAAGCCCCAGGGTTTCCCCAGATTACTGCTTTGAGAGTTAGCAAGTAATGGCTAAGAGAGAGGGAGTTCAACACCAGGCAGATGTCACTGAGTTGAAAGAAAGAGTTAAACATCCAGGGAAATCTAGAAAGCTGGAGTTCATAAGGGAGAGTACTGGATAGCAAAGAGCATAATAGAGAGATAGTTATGGAGAACAATAGAAGGTTCCTGCTAGTAATCAGCAGAATACTGACCAGTGCATGCTTTTGAGAATACTACCTTAAGTAGAGGAAAGCACCACACAAAAATATTAAAGGGACCAGTACCCTGTGCTCATATAATGCTGGGAACAGTGAATCTTCCAAAAACTCATAAGGGAAAAGTTCATAATTCATGGCTATTTTTTAGAATACTCAAAAGGGGTTTGCTTCAGAAATTAGGTATAATTAGCCCTAGATTAAATGCTATTCTAGTTCCACCAAACATATTTTAGACCAAATAATATTTACTCAGAATAATTTCATTTTATAATAATAAAGGGGTTAATACAAGAGGAATCAAGAAATTTAAATACTTCTTTACTTATAACAGAGCTTCAAATGCTTGAAACAAAAACTGATAGAACTATAAGAAGAAATACACAAATATAATAAATTTAAATACTTCTTTTTAATTATTAATAGAACAAGTAAGCAGATAATCACCAAAGATAGGGTAGAATGGAAAACAATATCAACCTAACTTAATTAATTTAGAGAACAATACACTCAACAAATGAATATATATTTATTTTTAAAGAACTACAGATAGGATATTTATCAAGGTAAACCATATTTAGTTGAGACTGTCAATTTAACAGGACATAAAACTGGTATAAAAGGACACACAGTTACATTTGCATCTCTATGTATAAAAGCCTAAGTGATCAGAATGCCAGAACAACCAGAACGACCAGTCACTATGATGCGAACTGACCACCAGGGGTCAGATGCTCAATGAAGGAGCTGCCTCCTGGTGGTCAGTGCACTTCCACAGCCAATCTCCTATGGTTCCTCTCCCCCCTTCACCAGGCCCCAGCCAGTAGCTGGAAACCAGCAGGAAGACCTCTCTCGGCAGCCAGCAGCTGGTGGGAAGGAAGGCCTTGGCTGGCAATCAGAAGAAAGACCCCAGCTAGCAGCCAGAAGGCCTTGATCGGCCCTGATCAAAAGCCTGGCCTAGGGACCCCACCCATGCATGAATTTCATGCACCATGCCTCTAGTTTTAAATAAACATTAAAGGATATTACAAGACTTTAATTTTTAAAGCAGTTTTTGATTCATAACAAAATTGAAAGTACAGAAGCATCCCATGTACTTCATGCCCCCTCCCTAAATGCATAGCTATTATTAACATCACTTATTTCAATAGATGGACCTACACTGATATAGCACTGTCACCTCAATTCCATTGTTTACATGTGTTTACTTTGTTTTGTACATTCTATGGGTTTGGATAAATGTATAATAATCTGTATTTACCAAGACATCATCATTGAGAATATTTTCACTGTCCAAAAAAACCCTACTCATTTTTTCCTCCTCGCTAGCCCCTTGAAATCACTGATTGTTTTACTATCAATAATTTTGCCTTTTAAAGAATGCCATCTAGTTGAAATCATACAGTGTATAAACTTTTTATATTGGCTTCTTTCATTTAATAATACACATTTAAAGTTCCTCTATATCATTTCAAAGCTTCATAGTTTATTTCTTCTTCCATTATCTAGTGTACCACAGTTTATAAATTACATATTAAAGGACATTTTATTTCTTCCAAGTTTTGACAATGCTCCAATCAAAAGACATAGGATAGCTGAATGTATAAGAAAACAAAACCATATACATTCTATATATGAGACCCACTTTCAATCAAAAGACACACACAGACTAAAAGTAAATGGATGGAAAAAAAAGATATTGCATGAAAAAGGAAATGAATAAAAGCTGGGGTAGGAATACTTATATCAAACAAAGGCTATAATAAGAGACAAAGAAGAATAACACAATGGTAAAGGGATAAATCCAACAATAGATTATAATTCTTGGAAACATTTATGCAAACAACATAAGGACAGTTAAATGTATAAAGCAAATCTTTATAAGCATAAAGTGAGAAATCAAGAATAATTCAGTTATAGTAGAAAACTTTAACACATTATTTATATCAATGGTTAGGTCTTACAGACAGAAAATCAATAAGGAAACAGCAGCCTTAAATGACACATTAGACCAGATGGATTTAATTGATATTTTGAGACCATTTCACCCCAAAGCAACAGAATATACATTGTTTTCAAGTGTACATGGAATATATCACAGGGTAGACTACACATTGGACCACAAAACAAGTTTTAATCAATTAAAGAAGATTGAAATCACATTAAGCATCTTCTCCAGTCACAATGGTATGGAGCTAGAAATCAATTATAAGAAAAAAATGAAAAACACATAAACATATAAAGGCTAAACAATATATTACTAAATGATGAATTGGTAAAAATTAGATCAAGAAATAAATCAAAACATACCTCGAAACAAATAAAAAAGCAGTACTAAGTGGAAAATTAATAGTGATACAAACCTACCTCAAGAAATAAGATAAATATCAAATAAATGATCTAACCTTACACTTAAAAGAATTTGAAAAAGAACAGCAAAGCCCAAAAGGCATACAAGGAAGACAATAATAAAGATCAGAGAAGAAATAAATAAAATAGACTAGGAAGAAATACAATGCAAAAGATCAGTGAAAACAAGAGCTGGTTTATTAAAGAGATAAGATTGATAAACTTTTAATCTATTGCATCAAGAAAAAAAATTAGAACATCAAGATGGCATAGGTGAACACCTATTGTTCTGCCCCGCTCAACCATTTAGGAACTACAACATAACAGCAGAACAGACACCACCCAGAATCGCCAGAAAGCTGGCTGAATGAAATCTACACTAACTGGAGTGGAGGTGGGACACTGAGACTCAGGAGCTGCGGGAGCGCAGTCTTTCAGACGGAAAAAGATTAGGAGCCATCTTGGTCACGTGCGTGTGGGCTTGGGCTGGAGCAACACCCCCGGTCCCACTGCCCGGATTCCCCAGCACCAGGCAAGGTCCATCCCACTGCCCGGATCCCCCAGCACCAGGCGAGGTCCACTGAGGTCCGGGGGACGTACCCTGGAAGCCGAGCGCGGCAGAGGCTCCTGAACTGCAAGTATCCGTGAAAGGGTCGCCCAAACCCGTGACTTGCCCCCTGGAAACTTGTCTCCTGGTACCGGAAACCATTTATTTTACAATCCTGGGCTAGACTTTTGGTGTGCAGGCACATTTGGGGAAAGGCGGAGTGGTCTGGCAAGGGGAAGAGACTAGCGGCTTTCTCTTGGAGGTGTCTGCAGCCATCTCCATCCAGCACTGCATAGGACGCAGCTGACGCTGATGCTGACGCTGCCTGCTCAGCTCAGAGACTCCGCCCATCCAACCTGAACACAGTCTCCCTTTACAGCCAATTGGCCTGGAGGTCAAACCCTCCTAGGGCTAACAACAACAAGCCAGGTTTAAATTCAAAAATACTGAATACAACCCATAAAGGATTGCAGTAAGAGCACCCACCTCAGGTAACTGGGGAGGCTGAGGCACTGTCCCTTTGAGGATATCCACCACATAAAGCAGCCACCATGCAGAGACATGGAAAGAAAGCAGGTGTGAAAGAAATGGAGGAGAAAAGACGACAAGACATAGAGTTCAAAACCACGGTTATAAGGCTTTTCAAGAGGCTCCTACAAAAGGCCGATCAACTTAATGAGAATTACCAGGAAATAAACAAGACCAACCAGGAAATGAATGAGAATTACAAGGAAATGAATGAGAATTACAAGGAAATGAATGAGACCCTCAAGGAAATGAACAAGGCCTCTGAGGATACGAACCAGACTCTCACGGATAAAAAAAAAAAGGACCAACTAGAAATCAAGCATACACAGACTGAAATAAAAAATATTACACAAAGTCCTAAAAGCAGTCCAGAGGGCCACAAGAACCAAGTCAAAGATTTGAAATACAAAGAAGAAAAATCCACTCAGCTGGAAAAGCAAGAAACAAAAAGAATTCAGATAATTGAAGATAGCGTAAGGGGCCTCTGGGACAGCCTCAAGCATGCCAACATCCGAATTATTGAGGTCCCAGAAAAAGAGAGAGAGCAAGTTAATGAAAACCTACTTGAAGAAATAGTGACTGAAAACTTCCCACACCTGCTGAAAGAAACTGAATTAAAAGCCCAAGAAGTACACAGAACCCCAAAATATAGGACTCTAAAGAGGACCACACCAAGACATATCATAATTAAAATGCCAAGAGCAAAAGATAAAGAGAGAATATTAAAAGAAGCAAGAGAAAAACAGTTGGTTACCTACAGGGGAGCACCCATACGATTGTCAGCGGATTTCTCAACAGAAACGATGAAGGCCAGATGCGAGTGGCAAGAAATATTCAAAATATTGAAGAGCAAGAATCTACAACCAAGATTATGCTATCCAGCAAAGCTATCATTCAGAATTGAGGATCAGATAAAGTGCTTCGCAGATAAGAAAAAGCTAAAGGAGTTCATCACCACCAAACCAACATTATGTGAAATGCTGAAAGATATTCTTTAAGAAGAGGAAGAAGAAAAAGGTAAAAATATAAATTATGAACAACAAATACACATCTATCAACAAATGAACATAAAAATCAAGTGAATTGATAGGCTGATGAACAAGATAAACTGGTGACTATAACAGAAACATGGTCATAGAGAAGGAATGGACTGATAATTCTTGGGGAGAAAAGGGTTGTGGGAAGTACAGCAAGAGATCGGACAAAAATCTTGCAACAATGGGAGAGGACATTGGGGAGGGGAGGTGAGGGTGGAGGGTGGGATAGGTACAGGGTGGAGGGGAGATATAGGGGGATAAAAAAGGGGAAACAATGTAATTAATAAACTGAACAATAAAGAAAAAAATTAAAAAAAAGAAAAAAATTAGAGAGGGCCCAAATAAAATAACAAATGAAATAATATTAGTGATAACTTGACCACATAAATACAAAGAATTATAAAAAATATTACAAATAATTAAATGTCAATAAATTGGACAATCTGGTTGCAATTGATAAATTCCAAGAAACATATAATCTTCCCATACTGAATTTAGAAGAAGCAGAAAATCTAAACAGATCTAGTACTGCCAACAAATTTGAATCAGTAATTTTAAAACTCCCAACAAACAAAAGTTGTGGATTAGATGGCTTCACAGGTAAATTTTACCAAACACTCAAAAACAAATTAACACCTTTCCTTCTCAAATTATTCCAAAAATTTCAAGAGCAGGGAAGACTCCCAAACTCATTTTACTGGGTCAACATTATCATGATATTAAAACCAAACTCAACACATACACACAAAAGAACCCCAAACCATCCAATTAAAAATGGGCAAAAGATCTGAATAGACATTTCTCCAAAGAGGACATACAGATGGCCAATGGAAAGATAAAAAGATGATCAATGATACTAATTGTCAGAGAAATGCAAATTAAAACCACAATAAGATAACACCTTACCCCTGTCAGAATGGCTATCATCAGTAAATTAACAAACAAGTGTTGGCCAGGATATGGAGAAAAGGAAACCCTTATGCAAGGTTGTTATGAATGAGATTGGTGTAGCCACTGTGGAAAGCAGTATGAAGTTACCTCAAAATATTAAATATTGAATTGCCTTATGACCCAGTAATTCCATTTCTGGGAATTTATCTGAGAAACCTGAAACACTAATTTGAAAGATTATATGTATCCCTATATTCATTGCAGCTTTATTTACAATAACCAAGATTTGGAAGCAGCCCAAGTATCCATCAGTAGATGAATGGATAAAAAGCTGTGGTAGATTTATAAGATGGTACACTACTCTGCCATAAAAAAAGGAAGAAATTTTTACCTTTTGCGATGACAGCATGAGAACATTATGATGAGTGAAATAAGCTGCTCAGAAAAAGAGAAGCACCACATGGTTTCACTCTTAAGTATAAATTTAATGAACAAAAGAAAATATCAAGAAAAATAAAAACAGAGAGAGAAAGAAGGCAGACAGGACTGTTGAGGATGGGGAGTGTTGCAGAGAGATTGAGCAAAACAGAAAAAAAAGAGAATTCATGGACATGGACAATAGTGTGGTGATTATGGGGGCGTGAAGAAGGGCATGGAGGTGGAAGAGGGCATAGAGGAGATGAATGGTGATGAAAAAATTGAATTAAATTAAATTTTAAAAAGACATTTTCAAAAAAAGAAAATTATAGGCCAGTATTCTTGATTAACATAAATGGAAAAGTCTTCAACATAATATTAGAAAAGCAAGTCAGTAGTACATGAAAAAGATGATACATCATGATCAGATAGGATTTATTCCTGGGATGTAGGGTTGGTTTAATACTGAAAATCAAATAATATGACATGCAACATAAACAAAACGAAAAATTAAAATCATATGATTATATCAATAGATGCAGAAA
The DNA here is from genome assembly GCA_027563665.1 of Antrozous pallidus. Lineage (NCBI taxonomy): Eukaryota > Metazoa > Chordata > Mammalia > Chiroptera > Vespertilionidae > Antrozous > Antrozous pallidus. The sequence goes on from CM050513.1 coordinate 30,999,657, forward strand.
AAAAGGATTTTACAAAATCCAGTAAATGTTTATGATAAAAACTCTCAGCAAAATGAGAATAGAGGGAACATACCTCAACATAATAAAGGCCAAAAAGACATACTCATAGCTAACATCATACTCAACAGGTAAAACCTAAAAATGTTTTCCTTAAAATCAGAAACAATACAAGAACGCCTACTTCCACCACTTTTATTCAACATAATATTGTAAGTCCTAGCCACAGCAAAAAGAAAAAAGAAATAAAACACATCAAATTGGAAAGGAAGAATAAAACTCATTATTTGCAAATGACATGAGAACCTTAAATATTTCACAAAAAAATCTACTGGGATTAATGACTAAATTCAGTAATGTAGCAAGATACAAAATTAGTATTCAGAAATTGGTGGCATTTTTTTCAACATATTTTATTAATTTTTTACAAAGAAGAAGCAAGAGGGATAGGTAGTTAGAAACATCAATGAGAGAGAAACATCGATCAGTTGCCTCCTGCACATCCCATCCTGGGTATGTGCCCACAATCAAGGTACATGCCCTTGACCAGAATCGAACCTGGGACTCTTCAGTCTGCAGACTGACTCTCTATCCACTGAGCCAAACTGGTAAGGGTGGTTGCATTTTTTTAAAATAAATTTTTATTGTTGAAAGTATTACATATGTCTCTTCCCCCACCCCACTGCATTTTTATATAACAGTAATGAGGTATCAGAAAGAGAAATAAAAAACCCATCCCATTTGCAATTGCATCAAAAAATAAAATACCTAGAAAGAAATTTAACCAAGGAGGTAAAAGACCTATATTAAAAAAAATTATAAGACACAGAAAAAAAAACAAAAAATAAAAATAAAGAAGATAAAAATAAATGGAAGCATAACCATGCTCATGGAAAGAAAAAAAATAAGATTGTTAAAATGTTCATACTACCCCAAACCATTTATAGATCCAATTTAATCCTTATCAAGATACCAATGGAATTTTTCATCAATAGGCAATTGGATAAAGAAGAAATGGTTCATATATGCAATGGAAATAATAATTAAAAATTTACATAGAATCATTAAAGACCCTAAAGAGCCACAGCAATTTTGAGAAAGAAGAACAAAGTTGGAGGTATAATGCTACCTGATGTCAAAATATATTACAGGATTATAGTAATGAAGACACTGTGATACTGGAATAAAAATAGATACTTCTCCAAAAAGGACATCCATATGGCCAATAGACATATGAAAAAAAATGCTCACTGTCACTAATAATCAGAGAAATGCAAATTAAAACCATAATAACATATCATCTCATACTTGTTAGAAAGGCTATCATCTAATAAATCAATAAACAACAAGTTCTGGTGCAGAGAAAAGAGAACCCTCATGCACTGATGGTAAATTGCAAATTGTAAAAACAGTGGAGGTTCATAAAAAATAAAATAAAAATCCTTTATAACTCAGTAAGTCCACTTTTGGATATACATTAAAAGAAGTCAAAAATACCAATTCAAAAAGATTTATGTACCCCTATGTTCATTGCAGTGTATTTACAATAACCAAGATATATGAGCAACGCAAGTAACCATCAATAGGCAATTGGATAAAGAAGAAATGGTTTATATATGCAATGGAATATTACTTACCCATAAAAAAGAATAAAATCTTATCATTTGTGATATCATGGATGGACCTAGAAGGTAATATACTAAGTGAAGTAAATCATGCAGAGAAAGAACATTGCCACATTATTTCATTTACATGTGTAATGTAAAGAATAAAATAAACAAACAAACACATAGACTCAGCAGTGCAGAGAACAGACTAAGAATTTGAAGATAGGAGGGGGCTGGGAGGCTGGGTGACAAAGTGAAGGGATTAATAAGTGCAAATTGTTAGCTACTAAATAGACATATGATGTAAAGTATAGTATAGGAAATATAGTCACTAATACAGGGTGTGGCAAAAGTAGGTTTATAGTTGTGAATATGCAAAGGTTTATGTTTATATTGTTCATTATTAATTATTGTATTATTTTTCATATGAAAAACTGTAAACCTACTTTTGCCTCAGCCTGTAATATAATAAATAACTCCTAGAGGCTCAGTGCATGAAAATTCATGCTCTGGATGGGGCTCCCTCAGCCCAGCCTGACCCCCGCTCAAGGGCCGGAGGCAACCTGGCAACCAGGGGAAGGCGATGCTCCATCAGACCTCTGATGCTGTCACTGCTGGCTGGCAGAACAAGCCTCAGCCAGCCCTGGTTACCTGAGCCTCAGGCGCTCCTGGGTGGCTGGGAAGCCAATATCTCAGGCTTGCTTGTATATACTTTGGGTGTTGGCTGGGCAGCTGCCATCTGAGGCTTGCCTGTGCCTCCAGCCAGCACTGGGTGGCTGGGGTACTGAGGGGAATTGAGGACACTGGAGACAGGCTCCTGCCACCCCAGGGGTGCTGAGGGGACTGGGTACCACCATCTTGTGACTGTGGGTGCTGCCATATTTGAGGGCATGGCAGTCAATTAGCATAGTACCTCCTTATTGGCTGTGGGCCCTACAATCTCTGAGGGCGAGGAAATCAATTAGCATATTCCCTCCTAATTGACTGTGGGGGCAGCCATCTTTGCAATTGTGTGAGGGTCAATTACCATATTCCATCTTTATTAGATAGGATGTATGGTGCCAGGCAGGTACTAGAATTATCAGGGGATCACTTTATAAGTTATAATTATCTAACCACTATGTTGTACACTTAAAACTAATCCTATATATTAAAGACCTAATATGCTAATTAGACCAAACAGCTGAACAACCTTCCAGATATCCTTCAGAATGACCTTCTGAATGAAGCCGGAGCTGGGCGGCTGGACAAGGCAGGTGGGGCTGTGAGGGCTGGCTGAGGTATCCAGCTCCTTACATGAATTTCGTGCATCAGGCCTCTAGCATAAAATAATATTGATGTAAATTGTCACTGAAAAATAAAAAAAGAAAGAAAAAATTCCAACCATGTATAAAATTTATATTACACTGTGGTCAAGTGTTCATCTCGGAATATAATATTTATTAAAAATTTGAAAATTAATCACATTAACGATTTTATCTTTATAGACACAGAAAAATATTTAACAAAATCCAACATCTATTTCTGATTTTTAAATTCTCAGTAAATTAGGAATAGAAGGAAATTTTCTCAACCTCAAACTGATAATGGATATCTATTAATAACCTACAGCTAATATCAGACATAACAGTAAAAATTTGAAAGCCTTTGCATTAAGATCCTTCCTAAGTATGACAATCATGTTGACTCTCACCATTTGCATTCAACATTGTAAGGGTAACCCTAGCCTTTGCAAGAAAGCAAGAAAAAATAAATGTCATGCACTTAAGAAAAAAAGAAGTAAAACTATCTGGTGGCTGGAGGGAAGCTTGGGTCCTGGGTGTCAGAGGGCAGCTGGTGCCGGCAGCTGGGGAAAGGAAGGCTACTCTTGCAAGAATTTTGTGCATCAGGCCTCTAGTTAACACATAACAATCATTTTATTTCTATTTACCAGAAAGAAGCAATCAGAAATTGAAATTAAATATTTAATACCCATTCATAATTTAACAAATGAATTAAATGTTTAGGGGAATTTTAAAAAAATGCATGGAAGACTTCTACACTGAAAACCACAAATCATTGCTAAAAGTAAAAAAAAAAAATCTAATAAATTAAGATATATGATTTTTATTAATATGTCAATTTTTCCTGAACTGATCAATATTCAACATAATTACAATAAAAATTCCAGTAACATTTTGTAGGAATTGGAAAGCTAATCTTAAAATTCATGTTAAAAATCAAAGGACCTAGAAGAGCAAAGACACTTTACTTTTTTAAAAAATATATTTTCTCATAATTCTTAACAATGTTTTAAAGAGTTAAATGGCTGAAACCTGTTTGGCTCAGTGGATAGAGCAACAGCCTGCAAACTGAAAGTTCCCAGGTTTGATTCCGGTCAAGGGCATGTACCTTGGTTGTGGGTACATCCCCAGTAGGGAATGTGCAAGAGACAGCTGATCAATGTTTCTCTCTCATTCATGTTTTTAACTTTCTATCCCTCTCCTTTCCTCTCTGTAGAAAATCAACAAAATATATTTTAAAAAATAAAATATTTTAAAAATAAAAAGAGTTAAGTGCTTAACAGCATAAATTGTTAAAATAAAGCTTTGTTTTTCCTGTTTCTTCCAGAAAATAGGAAACCAATAGGCGCGTAAAGATTGTTGCTTATAATTATCAGAGCAAATATATCAGGACAGAGGAGTAAAATTGATCAAGGTCAAATAAAGTTATAAACTAAAAAGTTAAAATCACGGCACAATATAAAAAATTTGAGGTTTACTAAGCCTTTTTTTCTTTCTTCTGTACAATCTTTCTTTTTCTATTTTGTATATATACAAACTTCTGAACACTGCATGGGGAGAAAACAGGTGAGGCAGGTTTTCATTGTCTTAATGCTTCATTTTACTACTGCTTCTGTATGGTTTGTCAAATTTTGAAAACTATCAAGTGAATTACATAATCTGTGTTTTTTTCTTTCTGGTAGTAAAAACAGTAATAAAAACAATTACTACTTTTGTTAATTTAAATTGATGTTCCAAAAGTCCTAGATGGCTTGTAATATCCCAGTTTCTCTTCAGACATTCCCTCTCTCACTCTCCATTCTCCCCTCTTTTTCTCTTTCTCCTTCTAGCTTTCAGCACCTCTGTGCCTACAGCCACCCTGCATTTACTTGATTATAGTGAAGAACAGATCTTTGTACGTCAAATTCTTCTAATAGTTTATGAGTTCTTCAGTGACCTGACACTTTTTGTGTTTTCTGTGTTTTTATTACCTGTGTTTAGCAGAATGTTTGCTTACTGAACTAAAGATGTAATTCCTTTAGTGATTTCTGTAAATACTACATTTGTTCCTTGGTACAGAATAAGACCCCGGTGAACTTGCAATTTTAGATATTTCATGCAAGCAGAGAGAGATGAAATGGTTTTGTGAAATTAAAATTAAAAAACTTTTCTTGAGAAGTGATTATTTCATGGAAGCATACTCCAGGGCAAATAATTTTAGCCAAGATTACTCATTAATGGAAAATAAAATGCTGATAAATCTAAAACATCAAGGTAGGTTATCTTTCCATCTAAATATGTATTATTACAACATTCCCAATTGACAAAGTTGGAAGTCAAAACCACAACAACTTGTGTGATCCTTAATTTTCTCCCTTTTCCTCAACCCCCTCCTCATTTCCAGCTATGACCTTATTTCAACTTTTTAGATATATTTTTTTCTTTAGATACTTTCTTGATGATACAGGATATCCTTAGGTTTTTGCTTTGACTCAAACTAAGAATAAATTTAGGAGGTGGGTTTATGCTATTTACACATCTTGTTATGAAAGAAATTTCTTTCTTTTTTTAATTTTTTTTTACTTTGCTTACTTTGTCCCAAAAAGAAGTTTCTTGACTTTTAGTTTTAAAGAGGTTTTTTTATATTTTCTTATTTTAATACGTTTGTTCCTATATTTTGCTAACTGAACTGATCCTGTCTTGGTTTGTTTATTTATGCATTTATTAAATATTTACTAAGTGACTGCTATTTGTGGGTAGCACTATTTTAGGAACTGGAACCATAAAAGTGAATCAAAGAGACAAAAGTTCCCTTTTTCTTTTTTTAAATATATTTTATTGATTTTTTACAGAGCGGAAGGCTGAGGGATAGAAAGTCAGAAACATCAATGAGAGAGAAACATCGATCAGTTGCCTCTTGCACGCCCCTTACTGGGGATGTGCCCGCAACCAAGGTACATGCCCTTGACCGGAATTGAACCCAGGACCTTTCAGTCTGCAGTCCGACGCTCTATCCACTGAGGCAAACCGGTTTCGGCAAAAGTTCCCTTTTTCTAATGATAATATGGAATCCTATATAATAAAGAGGGAATATGCTAATTGACTGTCACACCCTCACAAAGATAACAGCACCCAAAGCCTATAAGGAGGGAATATGATAATAGACTGTCACACTCTCAAAGATGGCAGCGCCCACAGCCACAAGATGGTGGTGCCCAATCCCCTCAGCCCTGCCATAGCAGCAGGTGCGTGGCATAGCTGGGCCCGAACTCAGCCCCCAAGCTGCACAGGGCCAGCTCAAGGCACAGGCAATCCTCAATGGCATCTGCCCAGCCACCCAGGGTGGGCCTGAGGTGCAGGAAAGCCTCATATGGTGGCTGCCCAGCTGTAAAGCTGCCCAGGACCATTCAGGTAACCAGGACCAGCCGAGGCTTGCGTTACCAGCAGTGGCAGCAGCAGAAATGTGATGGAGGCTCATGGACTGTGAGAGGGGGCAGGCTGGGCTGGTGGGCAGGAGGGGTCACAGGCAGTTGACTGACTGGCTCTCACCCTAATCAGGGTGGGGGTGGCAAACAGGGGTAGACCAGCTGGGGAAAGGGCCAAGGGCAGTTGGCCATCTGGCCACACCCAGATTGGGTTAGCAGAGACTGATGGGGGGGGGGGCAGCCTGGGGTGGGGCTGTGGAAGGTTGGCCAGCTGCAGAGGGTATCATAGTGACAGATCATTCTGATCATTCTGGTTGTTCCAGTGTTCTGGTTGCTGGCTTTTTAGTAGTTAATTTTAAAGTTTATGTAGCCTTTGCAAAAGTCTATTCCTTAATTTATTTTCCTTTTAGATAATATGAGCCCCATAGCTCCAGGAGAGAGAGTTTTAAATTCATCTTTTTGTTGTTGATGGTTTACAATACCAAATTTAGCCTATATTTCTTAACTCTTCCACTTTAGGTAACAGCTATATTCTGATAAGCCAGAATATAAAATTATTGACTCCATTTTCCTAACTCTCCTTCTGCTTCCATTCCCTCAGATACTGAGTTTCATATTATTTTCCAGTTTTAAGTTGTCAAAGTGTAAACATTAATTTTTGTTCACTTTTGTACATATTTACCTATATTTTAGTTTTTAAATACTATTTTGTAATAGTTTTATGTGTACAGAAGAATAATGTTAGACATCATATACTTCACAAAGTACTCCCAGGATATTTCTAGTACCCACCTGGCACTATACATAGTTATCACAATACTAGAGGCCTGGTGCAAGAATCTGTGCACATTGAAAGGAAATTAATTAGAAGAAATATTTTAATATCACTATTTGCCCATTCTCTATAATAGAAGAGTCAACCAAATTCATGATCACCAATGACAGATGGAAATACTCATGTATGATTGGCGCCAGCAAGAGCTTTATATATTGTATTAATTAGACCTGTTTTCTGATTTAGCTAAACTTTGCCCAGCCCAGTGACACACCCCAACTTCTCTTTCAGGTGATTGTCAGTAACACAGCAGTAAATATAAACATGAATCACATTACTATTGTAGATTATGCAGGGAGAGCAAAGAGTGAAATATTTGACTATAGCAGTGTTTGACTATATTCTGCCCTGTGAGAAAACGTGAAGTCATTTCAAGTTCCATTATTTCTTACTTCTTTTCAGTCAGGTCAAGTTTCTAAACTTTCTAAAGCCCCATTTTCCAGCTAATGAAAAGAAAATAGGATTCTACCAAGTCTCCTATCTCCTACTCCAGGACTTCTGTGAGGATCAAATGAAATGAGGCATGGGAAAATACTTCACAGACATTTGGTTAAAGTGTAAAATGTTTCCACCTGGATATAAAGCAAGTCATGCTCCTGGGCTGAAGAAACTCCAAGAAGGCTAGTGGCTAGGAAGAGCAATCTGGGCACTGCTATGTGATACGCACAGCCACCATTTCTGGGCTGGGCTGGACTGTGGGCTGCATTTTGCACCATGAGTATTGGCAGCATTGGCTGCAATTTGGTGGGGTGTCACTCTTAGGTTGTAGCGAGGTTTGTGTCCCACTTGGGGGAAGCTGAATGTTGCTCTGTGGGCACCAGGTCTGAAGTGCCATTTATTGTTAAACTAGTGGCCAAAATTCATTCACATTAAAAGGGTATTAATTAGAGGAAATAATTTAGTATTGCTATTTGCTCTTTCTCTATAATAGAGGTATCAGAGAATAAAGAAAATTAGTAAAATGTATATAAAAACCTTCCTCCTGTCAGAGTCTGGGGTGCACCACAGGACCCAGAGTCAAGTCCCCACTCACTCACATGTGCCTCAAAATCATGTGAGACCCAGACTTAGCCTCCCCCCGCCCCCCGCATTGGGGTAGATCCAGACCCCTCCAGTCTCACCCTTGTCAAGCCCCACAGGGTAGGGGGCATCCTTGGGTCCCCTGGACCAGCATGGAGGGTGTGGCCTGAGGTCCCCCATCAAGCCCCACCAGGCAGAGGAGCACAGCCTCAGGTCCCCCAGCCCAGCACCGGGAGGGAGGCACAGCCTCAGGTCCCCCGTCAGTCCCCACTGGCATGGGGATGCAGGCTAAGGTCCGCTGTGAAGCCCCGCTGGGTGGGCGGCACAGCCTGAGGCCCCCTGTCAAGCCCAGCCAGGCAGGAGGGGCACAGCCTCAGGTCCCCTGGCCTGGTGCTGGGGGAGAGGGTATGGTCTGAGGTCCCCCAACTTGGTGCCGGGTGGGGATGTGGCTTGTGGTTCCCTGTCAAGCCCTGCCAGGTGGAGAGAATAGTCTGAGGTCCCCTAATCCAGCACCAGGATGGGAAGCACACCTTTAGGTCCCTTGTCAAGCCCTGCTGGTTTGGGAGTGTGGCCTACAGTTCCTTGTCAAGCTACACCAGGTGGGAGGTGTAGCCTGAGGTCCCCCAGCCTGGAGCTGGGGCAGGGGGAGCAGCTTGAGGTACCCTAGCCCAGGCACCAGGGCGCGAAGCACACCTTGAGGTTCCTTGTCAAGCCCTGCCGGGTGGGGGATGCGCCCAGCAGGGGGAGCAGCTGGAGGTCCCCTAGCCCAGTACCAGGATGGGAAGTACACTTTGAGGTCCCCCATCAAGCCCCGCTGGGTGGAGAAAATGGACTCAGGGCCCTTGGCCTGGTACCAGGGGGAGGGTCGAGGCCTGAGGTCTCCTATCAAGCCCCTCTGCATTGGGAGAGGTTTTAGGCCTCCTGTCCCACACACCGTGGCCATGCACCCCACTGGCCTCCCGTCCCACTGCCACGGCCACCTCACACTCTCCATCAGCAGGTATGCATAGGGAAGGCTGGACCAGGATAATTGGGAAGGGGTGATGGGAGACCAGCATCCTGGGTGAGCTGGGCCTCACAGTCTCTCTGCTTCAGCTCCCAGCACCCTAGACCTAAGGAATAATACTTTCACAGGGGCCTGGCAGGTACTGGATATGGCAATGTCTTAAAAACAGAAGAAGCCCCCTTTAATTCTGGCTGTAAGTGCGTAGGGAACTTATGGTGGGGGAAGCAGTCCAATATCAGGGCTGAAATAAGACCTTGGGTAATCTTCGGAGGGGTAACTTTAGTCCTTCACCGCAGCTATACCTCACACCGGCCTCCTGTCCCACTGCCTCCCAGCCCTCCCACTCCTGATTGGCTGGTAGCATAGCGAAAGTACGGTAATTTGCATGTTTCTCTTTTATTAGATAGAATTGCTTGTCGCTAGGGAGAGGAAGTCAGGTTTTGCTATATGACATCATCACCCGTTGCCCAAAGCCACCATTTCCAGGCTTGGCTTAGCTGTGGGTTGCGTTTTGTGCCATAGGTCTTAGAAGCTAAGGCTGAAATTTGCCGGGCTGTCACTCCAGGGTGGTGACAGGGCCTGTGTCCCACTTGGGAGAAGTCAACTGTTGCTTTGTGGGCACCAGGTGAATGGTGCTGTTTCTTTGTAAATGGCCAGTGTGTGTCACAGGAGCCCCTGCATTGAGTGTCTGTCCCATGGTGGTCAGTGCACATCATAGCAACTGGTTGGACAGTCAGAGGGACACATGGCATATTAGTCTTTTATATATAGAGATTTTTAAAATTATTCTTTAAAGTATTACATACAGCATTACATATGTCTACTTTTTCCCCCTTTGACCTATTCCCAGTCACCTCCACCCCCACACATATGCCCTCCCTCCTTAGTGTCTGTGTGCATTGGTTATGCTTATGTGCATGCATACAAGGTCCTGGCTGATCTCTTACCCTGCCCCTCCATCTTTCTTCTGAAGTTTGACAATCTGTTCAATGCTTCTCTGTCTATGGATATATTTTTGTTCATTAGTCTACTAGTTACTCACTAGTATATTCCACAAATGAGTGCAATCATGTGATATTTATCTTTCTTCAACTGGCTTATTTCACTTAACATAATGTTCTCCATGTCCATTCATGCTGTTGTGAATAAGAGTTCTTTCTTTTTTTACAGCAACATAGTATTCCATTGTGTAGATGTACCACTATTTTTTAATCTACTCATCAACTGATGGGCACTTAGGCTGTTTCCAAATCTTAGCTATTACAAATTGTGCTGCTATGAACTTAGGGTTGCATATATCCTTTCTGATAGGTGTTTCTAGTTTCTTGGGATATATTCCTAAAAATGGGACCACTGGGTAAAATGGGGGTCCATTTTTAGTTTTTGAGGAACCTCCATATTGTTGTATGCAGTGGCTGCACCAATCTGCATTCCCACCACCTGTGCATGAGGATATCTTTTTCTCCAGATCTTCAACATTTGTTGATTTGTTGACAGGTATGAAATTGTACCTCATTGTCATTTTGATTTGCATCCCTTGGATGATTAGTGACTTTGAGCATGTTTTCATATCTCTCTTGGTCTTCTGTACGTCCCCTTTCAAAAAGTATCTATTTCAGTGTCCTGTAGTTTTCTGAATACAGATTTTTTTTTTACCTCCTTGATTAAGTTTATTCCTAGGTATCTTAAATTTTTTGTTGAAATGGTAAATTAGATTTTTTTTTAGTTTCTCTTTCTGTGGGTTCATTATTGTTGTATAAAAAAGCCATAAATTTCTTGTTGTTAATTTTGTATCCTGCTACATTTCCAAAGTAATTTATTATGTCTAGTAGTTTTTTCATGGAGTCTTTATGACTTTCTATGTACAATATCATGTCATCTGTGAATAATGACAGTTTTATTTCCTCTTTTTCAATTTGGATGCCTTTTGTTTCTTCTTGTTGTCTGATTGCAATGGCTTCCACTTCCAGTACTATGCCAAAAAGAAGTGGTGACAGAGGGAATTCCTGTCTTGTACCTGTTCTTAGGGGAAATGGTTTCAGTTTTGAGTGTGATGTTGTCGGTGGGTTTGTCACATAAAGCTTTTATTATGTTGAGGTATGATCCTTCTAGTCCCTCTTTGTTGAGAGTTTTTATCAAGAAAGGGTGTTGAGAAAAAAAAAGAAAGAAAGAAAGGGTATTGGATTTTGCCAAATGTTTTTTCTGCACTAATTGATATGATAATGCAATTTTTATCTCTCAATTTGTTTATGTGTTGTGTCATGTTTATTTATTTGCAGATATTGTGCCATCTTGGCATCATTGAAATAAATCCTGCTTGGTCACGGTCTGATCTTTCTAAAATAATGCTAGACATGAATTGTTACTATTTTTGTTGTGGATTTTAAAATCCATGTTCACCTCAGATATTGACCTGTAATTATTTCTTTGTAGTGCCTTTATCTAGTGTTGTGATTAGAGTAATAATAGCTTCATAGAAAGAGCTTGGACGTGCTCCTTCCTCTTGAATTTTTTTGAATTGTCTTAGGAAAATAGGCTGTAGTTCTTCTTTGAATGTTTGCTAAAACTCCCCTGTGAAACTGTCTGGCCCAGGGATTTTCTTTGCTGGAAGATTTTTGATTACTGATTCAATTTCCTTCATAGCTATCAGACTATTCTGATTTTTTTATTCTTCCTCATTCCAACAAAAATGGCAGCAGCCACGAAGCTGGAGAGAGCAGGATGCTAGGGTTGCCCCCAGCGATGGAGGAAGCCAAACTTTCCACACACCCTTGCTGGCCCAGGCCTCCACTCAAGGCTACAAAGTTTTAATTATAGAAGATACATAAACCCCAACAGAAATGGCTGCCACCACAGAGCATGGAGGAGGAGGCTTGTCTCTGCTCCAGGCTACACAGTTTTAATTGTAGAAGATAAACAAATCCCAGAAACCAGGGCCTCTGCTTGGGTCACCAGGTAGCGTGGCTGTCTGCAAACCACCACAGGCCCCTCACCCAAGCCCTGCCACGCCTCCAGGAAACCCCCACCCTGATCTGAGACACCCTTCAGGGAAACCCAGCTGGCCCCCTCCCATGAACCAGGCCTCTATCCTATCTAATAAAAAAGTAATATCCACATTGACCATCACTCCAACACAACGATGGTTGCCCCCATGTGGTCAAAGATCCTGTCCCCATGTGGACACAAGATTGTCACCACAAAAGGAACCAGGCCTGCAATGGAGGGCAGTTGGGGTAATCAAGCTTGCAGGGGAAGGCAGTTAGGGGTGACCAGGCAGGCAGAGGAGGAAAGTTGGGGGTGTCAGGGCCTGCAGAGGAAGGGCGCTTGGGGGGACCCAGACCTACAGAGGATAGCTGTTTGTGGGGACTAAGCCTGCAGGAGAGGGCAGTTAGTGGTGGCCAGGCCTTCAGGGAAGGGCAAGTTAAGGGCAAACAGCCTGGCAGAGAAGCAGTTAGGCATCAATCAGGCTGGCAGGGGAATGGTTAAGGGGTGATCAGGCTGTCAGGCAGAACTGGTTAGGGGCAATAAGGAAGGCAAGTAGGTGAGCAGTTGGGAGCCAGCAGTCCTGAATTGTGAGAGAGATGTCCAACTGCCTGGGATCGGGCCTAAACGGGCAGTCAAACAGCACTCAGGGAGTCCCAGATTGAAGAGGGTGCAGGCTAGGTTGAGGGACAACTTCTTTTCCCCTGCCCCTCGCCACGTGCATGAATTTCATGCACTGGGCCTCTACTTGGAAGATAATTATCAACAGAAATACAATTACTGAATTTTTTTTGTCAAACCAAAGAAGTTGGATAATATTTAGAAATATTTCTCATTGAAAATAGCAGAAGGTAATCTTTCCCACTTACGGAACAGGCTTGTCAATTAGACCAGAAATAGTTGGGTTTTTTGTTTGTTTGTTTGTTTGATTGATATTTGTTTTAATTCTGTTTTTGTTTTGCCTGAGTAGTATATTCAACTTGCACACAGGACAAACTAGGCATTGAATAGAGTTAATTTTCCTGGAAGCAGTTCTCAAGAAATGATAATCAGAGTTAGTGAAAAAATACCCTGGTTGCTTGATTGTTTGGTTGGAATAATTGTGAGGCTTGTTCTGTACTATTTCATGTTGCACCATGTGACTGAATTTCCATTTTTCAGATTGACTGGTGTCACATTATTTTTGGCTTTCTCTTGTTCACTATCTTGCATTTCTTCTTCCCTATCATTTTTTCCTGAATCACTTCTTAATTTACAGGCATTCAAATCTTCGCCTCAACATCTGCTTTTTGGAGAACCTAAAGTAAGGTAAAAGAATACTACCTGCTCATTACAGCCAACAACAATAACAAAAAATTAAAATACCTTTCCTTGTAAGTATCAGAAACATTATTTGCAATTTGTAAAAAAGAAAAATTATTACTAAGTATCCTTTCAATGCAGTCCTGGGCTTGACTTACTATCAACTGGACCATTTCTCAACAATGCTGGAACAGAGGTTGATTTGTAAACTTTTGTCCAGAAGAGATCAAACAATTTCTGTTCAGTGATATAGATAGTGCTAAAGGTTACAATTTGTCTCCCTGCAAAACATTAATGAATTATATATATAAGAGAGTAATCTTATATTGACATTTTTAATTAAAGTGTTTACTTTCACACAATGCTTTAAAATAGACTTTAACATTATATTCGTTGCGTATTTAATTAAGAAATAAGATAACATTTTTAGCATGTGTTATTTTTTTATTTGTCAGATAGTCATATTTTATAATCTTTAGAGAATTATACTTTAACATAAAGGAGACAAATAATATATAACAATAACAGTATACAGTGTATATATAGAATATATAATACATATATCATACATATTTTGCATCATCTATAATAATAAAAGCGTAATACACTAATTAGAACAGATGTCCTTTTGGACGAAGCTACAGCTGGAAGGGAAGCCTGGACCCCAGTTGTCTGCCAGCAGGCAGGGGAAGGAAGGCCTACTCTTGCAATGAATTTCATGCATCGGGCCTCTGATATATTATGTGGCCAGGTTATTATGATGTCTGAATGCATAATAATCTGGCCACTCAGTGTATATCCTAAAGGCTAATATTTAAATTGTCCCCTCAACCAAGAGTTTGACCAGCAGGCAGGCTAGCCAACCACCCATGTCCCTTCTCACTGGCCAGGCTGGCCAGACCTTACCAATGCACAAATTCATTTGCCGGGTCCTTCTAATAGCCTATCTAATAAAAGAGTAATACGTAAATTGATCCCACCTCCACTACATCCATGAGCCACACCCACCAGCCAATCAGGAACAAATATGCGAATAAATCCCAACCAAGATGGCTATGACACTGAGAGCAGGAGGGAGGCTTGAGTTTCTCCGGCAATGGAGGAAGCCAAGCTTTCTGCCAGCCCTTGCCTGCCTAGGCCTCCATTCAATGTTACAAAGTTTCAATTATAGAAGATACATATAACCCAAAAGAAATGGCAGCAGCCAGAGCTGGAGAGAGCAAAGGCTAAGGTTTCCCAGGCAATGGAGAAGCCAAGCTTCTGCAGCTCTAGGGATCCCAGGCCTCCACTGCAGTCTACAAAGTTTCAATTATAGAATTTAAATAAACCCAGATACCAAGGCCTCCACATGGATGACTGGGGAGCATAGCCAGCCTGCAAACCACAACAAGCCCCTCACCCAGGGTGCCCCTTACCCCAAGAGAACCCCCACCCTGATCCGGGACTCCCGTCAGGGCAAACCAGCTGCCCCTACCCATGCACCAGACCTCTATCCTATCTAATAAAAGAATAATATGCAGATTGACCATCACTCCAACACACAGGAGGGCTGCCCCCATGTGATCAAAGATCCTTCCCCCATGTGGACATAAGATGGCCACCACAAGATGGCCAGCAGAGGAGGGCAGCTGGGAGAGACCAGGGCTGCATGGGAGGGCAGTTGCAGGTGATCAAATATGCGGGGGTAGGGGGCATTTAGGGGTGACCAGGCCAACAGAGGAAAGAATTTGGGGGCAAACAGGCTGTCAGGGGAGCAGTTAGACATCAATCAGGATGGCAGGCGAGTGGTTAGGGAGTGATCAGGCTGGCAGGCAGAAGCAGTTGGGGGCAATCAGCAAGGCAGACAGGTGAGCAGTTGGGAGCCAGCAGTCCTTATGAGAAGGATGTCTGACTTTCCATTTAGGCCAGATCCTACCAGGATCGTGTCTAAATGGGAAGTTGGATATCTCTCAAGGGGTCCCAGATTGGAGAGGGTGCAGGCTGGGCTGAGGGACACCCGCCCCCCCGGGGTTCACCGGGCCTCTAGTATATACATCACCATTGTATATGCACTCAATTGTTTAATCCTGCCACTTAGTGTGTGTGTGTGTGTGTGTGTGTGTATTCCCATAAAATTATAATTGTACATGACCATAAATATATAATTATATCTGAGGGATATTTCAAAAAAGACTAAAGCTGGATAGAGGTTAGATATTAATGGATTGGGGGGATTTGCTATGTTATAAAAAGTGTTTGAGAAGGCATCTGAGTGGATACCTGAAGGAATAAAAATGCATAATCAAACCACAAGTATTCCAGGCAAACAGATAAACAAAAACCAGAAAGACCAGCCAATGTGAAAACCTTGAAGTAAGACTGTATACTTGACAAATTTAAGTAATATCAGGAAGACCATTGTGTTGATAAATTGCATGAGTTATGGTAGGGGAAAGGTAAGTGATGATGACAAAGAAGTAATGTGAACCTGATCATATAGGGCCTTCTATGTTTCTTCAACGATGTTGGCTTATTCATTATGTGAAACAGAAAGAAACCATTAGAGAATGTTGAGCAAGAGTGATGTGATCCACTGTTTCTAAAGAATCCTAAAGGCTGTGCTATTGAGATTGGGGCTAGAGCAGATGCAGAGAGACCATTCAGGATACCTCTTCTTTTCATTTTCAATTTTGGCACCAAGTGTTGGTGGCCTGGAACCAAGTGACTACGGTAGCTAAGAGGAATCTGATTCCGAATAAATTTTGAGGTACAATCAACATATTTTTTTTCTGATAATTGAATGTGATTTATGAGAATGAGTATCATTCTCATATATGACATGACTTCTCAATGAAGTTTTTATATTAATAATAGTTATGATAAATCCAATTAAGGCCACGTGCCGCATAATGGCATTTTAGTCAAAGCCAGAAATCATATAAAACAGTGGTCCCATCTTGAATAATGAAAGCATAATATGCCAATTAGACTGTACATCCTTCCAGATGACCTTACAGATGACCTGGGGCTGTGAGGGAAGCCCAGACCTGGGGCTGTGAGGGAAGCCCTGGTCCTAGGTGCCAGAGGGAAGCTGGTGCAGGCAGCTGGGGGAAGGAAGGGTTACTCTTGCACAAATTTTGTGCATCAGGCCTCTAGTATGAATATAAAGACCTGAACACTTTCCATTGCCTAGTAGCCCCACAAATTAAATGGAAAGAAAGAATTACAATGCTAAGCTTATCTGTAATAAAATGAACATATACTTTTGAAAGCCATATAGAATGTCTTAGCTTTCTCCTTTAGAAAGCAGAGATAAAGATTACGCTGGTACCAATATGTTTTGGAAGCACCAGCCCAGGGAGGTGAAGCTAAGAAAAAATAAGTTGATGTAAAAAAGGAGAACATGGAAAGCAAGGCAAGTGATATGTCATTGTTCCAGCCATGGCTTCATGACCAGCTGGAAAATACAGAAAGGATCTATCAGCAGCCTATCCAGCATGTGGGCCTTCTCCACTCAGACTAGTCCACCAAATAAAGTAGAGAAATGTACCCATTCAACTTCCTTTTATCTTTCAGTTCTCATTACTCAAGATACAACTCCTAAATAACTGGGTTGCATTTCCAGCTTCTTTGTTGCAAAGAAGCCAGAAACTACACCATGCATCGAAGTGTTTTATTCAAGACCAAGAGAAGAGTGATACAAATGTCCCAAAATGAGAGAAATTAGAAAGCTCAGAGTATTTGAGGAGGCATGCAAAGTTCATGTTTCAACACAAAGAAAGATAGGTCAAAAGAATAAATTGTTCTGTGATGGTTCTTTATTCTTACCGCATATAATGCTAGGAGTAAAAGAGAGAAGATCTCAGGGGCGGGAAAAGTAGTTTTCCCTAAAGTTAGGGCAAAATATAAATGTTTGGAATAGAATAGTTCAAGCAAGTCCAGCCCAAGTAGGTCTAGTGCAAGCAAAGGTGTGGCAAATCCATGTTAGACTTAGGTCACATCTATATTTTTAAAGTTAAACCCAAGGGGAAATTGATGTATAAATGTGAGAATCCCAGGTAAAAAGTTAATGGGTGATGTAACAGATGTTGAAATACATAAGAAAAGAAAATTTCACAAAGTACACAGCAAAACAAACAAACTAGACAGACCCTAGGAAAAGGGCTATTTGGATAGAGAATTGACATCTATGAACCCATGGAAATGAGGAGAAAGGAGTCAAGTATATGCCATTACTTCTCAATGAAGTTTTTATTTCAATAATAGCTATGATAATAATATAAACTCTCCTTTATTCCGCACTTACTTGCCAAGCTTTATAGAATCTTTATCTCTATTAACTCATTTTATTCTCTCCTTGCTAGTATTTATGAGACAGGCACAGTTATTATCTCAGTTTACAAATAAAAAGTGGAAACACAGAAAAGACAGATTGCCCAGGTTACACAACAAAGTAAGAAGAAAAGCCAGGCTTTTAACCCAGGCAGACAGACTCCTGGGCACAGGAGGAGGGGGCTGGCTACACTCATTTCATGTTTCCCAAAATGGACTCTGTATTATTCCAAAGAAAGCACCTCAGAAAGTCCAGGAATAAAGCCTTGGGCATATTTTGTGCAGACTTGAAAGGCATCTGGGGCTAGTAAATATGTTACTCCAATTCCCTTAACATAAATTTAATACACAAATTTCCAAATAAATAAAATAGGATGCTAAATTATGTTAATGGTCTTGAATTCTTAGGGGAATTTTCACATTGACATACATCATATATTAGTTGAAATCACCTATTTTACTTATTTGTTTATTTAATTTAAAATATGTTTTTATTTATTTCAGAGAATGGAAGAGAGAGAACTATCAACGAGAGAGAAACATCAATTGGCTGCCTCCTGCATGACCCTTACTGGGGATCAAGCTCACAACCCCTGCTTATGCCCTGACCAGGAATCTAACCGGTGACCTTTTGGTGCATGAAAAGATGCTCAGTCAACTGGGCCACACCAGCTGGGCTGACTTCACCTACTGACAAAATATCCAATACTGGTCACAATGACAAATACTGAAAATAAAAAGAGAAAAATGTGAAAAGTAAATGTTTCAACAGCCACAGGGGGAAGGCTACAACTTTAATTTTTTTCCCTCAAATATTTCATTTTATTATTTATTTATTTATTTGCTTATTTATTTACTTACTTATTTACTTATTTATTTATGATTTATGCCATGAGGAGGTCTCCTTTCTTTTATAATACCCGAACCAGTGGGGATTGTGATACGTTTCATATGATAAACCATTATAACATTGCTGGAATGCTTCTCTCCAGATTGTCTAGGCAGCTTTTGAGGAAGATAGTTCCTGCCCTATTAAAGGAAATGCTTCTAGACTATATTTAAGATTTTGCTCTCTTCAAGATATTATACTAAGATCTGCTACTTTAAAGATTTCTTGAATAATTTAATGTAAGATGAAATGGTGCTTTACAGGGACCTCGTTTTTTATAACAATTAAATATAAACTAGCTTTCCCACTTCCACAGTATTATTAGGAAGCTGCCTACAATTTAAATTTAAATCAAGGGTTGATCTGAATATTTTAACTTCAAAGTGTTAATAATCACTTGTAAATATCTTTACTTGACATTTTTTTCTTTTATACTTAGATCAGAAAGAAAGTTTCCCTTTTGAAGAAAATTATGTAAGAGCAAGTACAAACTTCTACTTCATATTGGATATAAAAAACTAATAAAGACATCCATAGTTATCATAAAACTTAAAGTTTATTTGAAGAAAAAGCAAAGGTGAGAGGGAAAAATTCAACCTGTAACCAAGTGTTTCTGACCTCTTTCCCTTAATTGACAGAATGACAGATAACAGAGAGACTGGCCTTTTTTGAAGTAAAATAACTTTTAGCCCAAATATGAGATATCCACAGAACTCTCAAGAGTCATTAATGAATATTTAAATGACAGAGAAATTAGAAAGCTCAGAGTATTTGAGAGGGTATAGAATGACTTTCTCATCTCGAGTTACAAATGAGCAAAGACTTTGAAATATGGTATTTTTTCATAAAGTAAATACCGCATTAGTGACTACCTGATAATTGAGGGAGAGTTCTTGTTTCTCATTCTTATGAAAAATAACTATGGCACTCTAAGGCTGGCACAAAGTGGTATCTAATTGGTATGATTTTTATTTCTCTGCTAACACCTCTGCAAACCTCTCTTGCTTCTCTCACTCAACATCCCTTTTCTCTTTACTCTTCCCCCTTTCCTCTTGTCTTTTTCCCTTGTACTTCTCTCAATTTTTTTTGGCCAAATTACATTCTTAGCATCCAATCTCTCTGGTGACTTTTGTGATTAAATTACAGAAGAGAGAGCAGCTATTTTCCTCTAATTTATTCCAGTAAATTATAAATTAATGAGTATTCTCATTAATGAATCAAGTAGCACATTTAAGGTGGGTGAGAGTTTACCATTTATAGCTTCATTTCCTAGCTATTTATTGCTTTTGTCCAAGAAAGTATTTGTGAATATGCAGCTTTTTATTATTAAAGGAAATGCTTCTAGACTATATTTAAGATTTTTTTTTATTCCCTAAGTAAGAAATATGTCAGGCCCCAAATCATCACAGCTTTCTTCTTCTTTTCTTTTTTAATCTTAAAGAAAATATCCATTTGAGACATCTACTGTATTAACCTTAAATTTCATTGAGTGTTTACTATGGCCCCAAAATATTTCATGTGTATATGTATACAAACACAGGTAATCATCACAATTTTCTAATGTAAGTACCGTTATAGCCCTTATTTTACAGGTAAGGATAATAAAGCAGACAGTGAAGTAAAATGCCCAAGTTTGTTTGTGTAGCTCATAAGTGGTGAAGAAGTATTCAAAACCAGAATTTATATATTGCCTTCTACCCCTGTGTTTGTAGCAAGAATCCATGCAGAAAAAAATATACATATTGAAATAAATGCTTCAAATATAGCTGCCAAACAGATCTGTATAGAAAGTATGTACTGTTATGTTGTTTGCTGACATTAATGAAGTTCTTTATATGTTTAAGTATGATTATTGTTTAAATAAATGACTTTGTCACTTTATATTTCAATATAAATATGAAGTAAGCTTATCCTTGCTTGTGTTTAAAATAAATCTTGTTTCTTCTCTATAAGTCTCTGGATTAAAAAAAAAAAAGATGATTTGTGTCTGGAAGAGCTGTTCACTACCAGGTGCTCTTTATGGTTGGGTTTCACATTAAGGAAACATTTGCCATGGAAACATCTGGAAAACAGATCACTTAGACAGCATTTTACACAAGGGGATCTACCGATTCAGTCACTCTTTTCAAAATGAGCAACCCTATTCATGCCAACTATATGCATTTAAAGCATATGAGCTATAAAAATGTTTCATGCTTAAGCAATCAGTTTTTCATTTATTCTCAAACGTGCTATCTGAATTATACTCTACAGCCAAGACCTTTCCTTCCTCTACTATCAGCTTTGCTCTGAGATAAAGCACAGCTAGATGTCCTCCTCCCATTTGTCATGAAAGAAATAGTTTAATGTCAAGAAGAACCTGGTAAATGGTCAAGAATGGCCCAATGAGAAAAACATCTATGTGATCATGCATTGGTATATAAGCAAATAGCAATATATGAAGAATAAGAAAATTAGGTCTAAAACGATTGTTCTTAAATGGGAGTTAGGTTAAGAAATGGCTGTAGAGAAACCACACCTCCCTCTGATTCATAAATTTGGGAAGAACCCAGTAAATGTCTATTTAAAAAATTTCCCAGGTGACTCTGGTGTGCCCCTACTGGAAAAGCATTTCTATAAGTCAATGTTTCCAAAAATTGCTTAGCAGTAAGAGAGGTCTGGATTGTCTGTTAAATATACAGGATAACAGGAACTTTCTTCATTAGGAGAATCTAAATTAAGTAAATTTGATGGTGTGGAAGAAAATTTTTTCTCTTCGGACCCTTTTTGGAAACATTGCACTAATCAGTATTTTATTACAGTGTCTTATAAGAAACATTGCAAGGAAGTGATTGTCTTGTCAATCACTGCTTATGAGAATCCTCTCCTTAAGGATTTCCAAACATGGATTTGCATAATAAAGGTTCTTAGAAGTCTTGCTGGTAGTAAAGAAGATTCTTAACATTGTTTAACCTTTTTTTCATTAGAGCTTCCCATCTGTACAGAAGCAATTAAATGTGATTATGTTCTCCTGTTAATCTGCCTCATGTTGATTTAATTATTGGAGCAGCTGAAAGAACCTAGAAGGCAGAGGGAAATGACTGCACCCCAAAACTTATAAAAAGAGAAAGGCAAAATAACGCTAAACTGAGATACAATGTTAACTGTTAAATTGGCAAAGAATAAAAAATTGGCAATGTCTTATATTGCCAGTGGTGTGGGCACATGCAGACTTTCATATGGAGCTCATGGGAATGGGAATGACAAAGTTTGGCACACTTTGACCAGTGAGTCAAATCCAGCCTGGTTTGAACTATCATTTTATTGTGAAATACATTTTCTCATATGACCATTTCCTAATATTTCTGAGAAATTAGTGTTTTCAAATCAGCATTTTGGAAAATCATTTTGTTCCTAATATGTATATGTATAATCCCTAAGTTGATGGATAATCAACTAAGCCTAAAGCAGGAACATGTTTTCTTATCCTATTTAATAAAAGAGTAATATGAAAATTTGACCTTACCTTTGCTACGCTACCAGCCAATCAGGAGCGGGGGCGGGACCAAGCAGCTCAAGACTGGGGGGCAGGCCCGAGGCACACGCAAAGGTGGTGGCAGGGCTGGGGGCGGGGCATAGGGCCGAGGTGCACTTGGGTTGGGGGAGCGGGGCCAAGGCGCAGGCGGTGGTGGTGGTGGTGGCATTGCTACCGCACCAAGTCCCCTGGCGTCAGGATGGGGGACCTGAGGGCAGGCCAAGGGACCTAAGGCTGGACCCTTTGCTCCTGCACCGGCCAGGGGACCTGAAGCTGCACCTCCTGCCCTGAGGGGCTTGACAGGACACCTGAGTCCACATTCCTTACCTCAGCACTGGGGAACCTGAGGCCAAGCTGGAGGTCCTAAGGCTGCACCCCCTGCCCTGGTGCCAGGGCCAAAGGACATGAGGTTGGTCCAGGGGACCTGTGGCTGCACCCCCTGACGTGGCACCTGACCAGGGGACCTAAAGCTGTGCTGGGGGACCTGAGGCCATGCTCCCTGCCAATAGGACTTGATGGGGGACCTGAGCCTATGCCCCCCACCCAGTGCCAGGCCAGGGGACCTGAAGCTGTGCCTTCTGCCCTGTGGGGGGCTTCCTGGGGATGGAGCTGGTTGAGTCTGGGTCTTGCACAATTTCAAGGTGATTTCAAGGGGAACACAGGTGGGTGGAGACTTGACTCTGGGTCCTGAGGCATGCCCTAGACTCTGACAGGAATGGGGATTTTCATATACATTTTATTAATTTTGTTTCATTTCTGACACTTCTATTATAGAAAAAGGGAAAATAGCAATATGAAAATATTTCCTCTAATTAATTCCCTTTTAATGTGCATGGATTTCATGCACCAGGCCACTAGTTGTATAGATTAGAAAATGGCATTCCATTTAGTTGGGTAATAAAAATAAAAATTGTAATAACACTGGCTTTTCTAAGCATTTGAATTACAAAAAGATACTCCTCCCACCAGGATTTTAGCCCCTCGCTGTTTCCAGGCTGTGTACACAACCTGCACAGCTGTCCACAATGTCCCCGTTTGTAAAAGCAGAGTAAACTTGCTTTTTACTGAAGTAGCAATGCCTCTGAAAGAACATTCACCGTCAGTTCCTCTTTTGAGGAGTGCAATATACTATCAGTAGCACAGAGTCAAAATCCATCATGGGTACAAGCAGGAGTCAAGCTGTAACCATAGGTACACTAGGTGTTAGTTCATTTTCGGCATAGGCAGAAATCAACTTGTCAACTTGGATATACTGTGTGTAGAGATTGCTAGTTGTCTCAAAATGCTTCTTTCACTTCTCTCTGTTGTGAGAGAAAAGTTAACTTTCATCTTATTTAAGAGATTGTTTTGTTTTGTTTTTATCTGTATCTTACCACCAAACTTATTATTAAAATTTTCAGTTTGTGTGATTGATGTGTAAATTCCCAAGCCAAATTGTTGCAATTTTTAAAGATTAGTTATGCAGCTTCCTACTTTCATTAGCAAAACTAATTAAAACTTGATTTTGCTTCTCTAATTCTGTCTAAATTTAAAAGAGCTTTTATACATTATTATATGCACGAACAGCTAAGTTTCAGAAAAAGACAAAATGTTCATATGAGCAGCCATCTAAGATTCATCAAGAACCCTAAACTCTAAAAAAACTTATCAGCAATATGAACATGATTTCAGCTTTGAAATTAGGTATTTTCTGACTGATAGGGAAGATTAACATGTCCCTACAGTAAGATTTTTTTCTAGGTTCTTAATTTATATATTGAAATGTCATAAGAAATAAAGTATAATCATTACACTTAACAACCACACAGCCTTAGGGAAAACAACGAATAGAAACAATCACTTACAATGCAGTGTGTAAGTGTTAGCAGAGATTGAACTAAATATATGTTTATAAATAATGGACTAGCACAGATTGAATTAAGCATATATTAGTAAATATACCAGTAAAAAACATAACAAATTTATATTTCGTGTATTTTACAAGTTGTATACAAATTTTCAACCTTGCCCATTAATATAGAATCTCCGCCAGTACAATTTATTCATTTTTAATTTCTATTGCTCATTCTTTATTTGATATATCATATTTAACATTAAAAAATCTGACAATTTTATATAATCTATTGGGAATATATATAAATTCTTGCTGAACAAATATATTTGAAAAGATGTATATATATATATGCGTACATATATTTAAAAATGTAACATGTATATACAAAAAATATGTACTTATACGAATATATATTTGCATATATAGAGATATATTAAAAATGAATGAAGAAAACCACTTTTAAAATGATAGTGAGGAAACCCTGAAGAGGGAACTGTACCACACTACCACTTACCATACCTTGTTGACACCAGCAGGAAAAAGTATAGCCTTACTTTACTACTCCAGCAGGAGGAAGAAATATTTCTCTTCACTAGCAACAGGCTCAGCCAATGAGGAACCTAACTTCCAATTCCCTCTAATGGACATCTTGCTTATAAAAAGCCCCTCTCACTCTCTCTTTTTTCTATATATAGTAACATTTCTCTCCTTTGCTCTCTGTACTTGCTAATCATTTGCCACAGCTTCCATATCTGGAATTGTAATTCTTCTGCCATTCTTAAACATACTCATTTTTTTGCAAGTGAAATGAATAGATATTTTATTATTAAGATTAACAACATATGTATATATACATTTTTAACATTTATGAGATACTCACCTGACACCCCTCTTTTTTCCTGGGAATATTTTTTTCTTACTCCATCACAAAGTTTTGTGTCATGTTATTCTATGACCGATTTTCTCTGAACATAGCTAATTAAAGATTGTGTAGGGTGGGCTAGTTTGAAGTAAATATCCTTAAGGTTTTTGAATTTGAGACCAGAGAATCAGTGATTTTTTTCCCCTATTCACTGAAGTTGCACTATAAGACTCGGAGACTGCCAAAAGTCAATATTTTCTTCATGTGAAGAATGCAAGTTTGCCATGAGAGAAAATAATACTAAATAGACCAATGAAAGTATAGTCAAGAGGAAAAGAGAAAGAGTTCTGCAGCATTTAATTCTTGGTGCCAACTCTTTGTGAGACTGAGATATATCGCTGCTCTTTCCCTGATTTGAACATTCAAAACCTCCTTAGAATAAATGAACTGAGGAGAACCAAGATGGCGGCATAGGTAAAACACCTATCTTGCTGTCATACTCAACAATTTTAATACTACAACTTAACGAAAGAACAAACACCTTCCAGAATCACCAGAAAGCTGGCTGAGTGAAAATTCCACAAATAAAAGTGAAGATAAGACACTGGGACTCGGAGGAGCGGCGGCGGACGGTATTGAAAGATTCGCGCAGAGAGAGGTTTGGAGTGCGCGCCAGCGGAGAGGGCAGGCGGCTGAAAACAGGCCAGTTTTCTCGAACGGGGAGACAAAGACGTCCAACTGCACTGATTCTCCAGCTCTGGGCCAAGTCCAGGAAACCCACTATCACACGGGGTGAAAACTGGACAGTGGGAGGGCACGCCGAAGCTCGGGCGCTGCAGGGGTCTGCTGGCTTGTGGAGAAGGCAGCTTGCGTGAACAGCTTGGCTGCGTGACCACGTAGAGAGTGCTCTGCGACTCGCTCTCTCATTCCGAAAACCGTCAGACTGCTTTGTTTTATGACCCTGGGTGAGACATTGGGCGTGCAGATTCATTTGGGGAGAGTCTGAATTCCCCAGCAGCCGGTGGAGCTCGGCAGCATTTCTCTCTCAGAGGTGCTGGCAGCCATTGTCCCAGGAACAGAGTCCCTGGGGCTGCATAGGGCGGAGCTAACACTGTCTTCTTGGCCCAGAGACTCCGCCCATCCAACCTGAGCACAGCTGAGCTTCACAGACAATTTACCTGGAGGTCAACCCTCCAAGCGCTAACAACGATTAACCTGGGCTTAACTTCAGCAAGACTGTGCAGCCCATATCCACCTCAGGTAACTGGGGAAGCCGAGCCACTGTCCCTAGTAGGAAGTCTACCACACAACGCTAATTGACCAACTCAGGGAAGCAGCCACCATGCAGAGACATGGAAAGAAATTAGATGTGAAAGAAATGGACGGAAAAAAAGCGACTGGACATGGAATTCAAAACCACAGTTATAGGGTTTTTCAAGAGGCTCCAACAAAAGGTCGAGGACTATAAGGAAATAAGCAAGACCACTAAGGAAATGATCAAGACCAACGTGGAAATGAATGAGTCCTACAAGGAAATGAACAAGACCCTCAAGGATATGAACGAGAACTGCAAGGAAATGATCAAGACCATCGTGGAAATGAATGAGTCCTACAAGGAAATGAAGGAGACCCTCAAGGATATAAAGGAGACTCTCAAGGATATGAAAAAGGACCAACCAGAAATTAAGCATACACTGACTGAAATAAAAATATTATACAAAGACCTAAAAGTGCTCTGGAGCACTCCAAGAACCAAGTTAAAGATTTGAAATACAAAGAGGTAAAATCCACTCAGCTGAAAAAGCAAGAAACCAAAAGAATCCAAAAAATTGAAGATAGTGTAAGGGGCCTCTGGGACAACCTCAAGCATACGAACATCCGAATCATAGGTATGCCAGAAAAAGAGAGAGACCAAGACAGTGAAAACCTATTTGAAGAAATAGTGACTGAAAACTTCCCACACCTGGTGAAAGAAATTGACTTAGGAGTCCAAGAAGCGCACCAAACCCCAATATATAGGAACCCTAAGAGGACCACACCAAGGCACATCATAATTAAAATGCCAAGAGCAAAAGACAAAGAGAGAATAATAAAAGCAGCAAGAGAGAAACAGTTGGTTACCTATAAGGGAGCACCCATATGACTGTCAGCGGATTTCTCAACAGAAACGATGCAGGCCCGACGCGAGTGGCAAGAAATATTCAGAGTGATAAACAGCAAGAATCTACAACCAAGATTACTCTATCCAGCAAAGCTATCATTCAGAATTGAAGGTCAGATGAAGTGCTTCGCAGATAAGAAAAAGCTAAAGGAGTTCATCACCACCAAACCAATATTATATGAAGTACTGAAAGATATTCTTTAAGAGGAGGAAGAAGAAAAATATAAAACTGTAAATTATGAACAACAAATACACATCTATCAACAAATGAATCTAAAAATCAAGTGAATTAATAAGCTGATGAACAGGATAAAGTGGTGAATGTAACAGAATCACGGACATAGAGAGGGAATGGACTGACAACTCTTGGGGGAAAAGGGGGTGTGGGAAATGCAGCAAGAGACTGGACAAAAATCATGCAACTATGGGAGAGGACAGTGGAGGGGGGTGAGGGCGGAGGGTGGGATGGGTACCAGGTGGAGGGGAACTATAGGGTGAAAAAAAAAAGGGAACAATGTAATTAATAAACTGAACAATAAAGATTTAAAAAATGTTTTAAAAAAAAAGAATAAATGAACTGATTCTTATTGCCTTATGCAAAAGTCCCCTTGACTGAGCTTGAACCATTGCAAATAAGTATATCATGATCTGGTAACAAACAACCCCTAACAAAAACAAGAAGGAGATTTACTTCTTTCTCATTTTACATGACAATTTGGAATTAGCTGGGAAAGCCCTGCTGATCACAGCCATTTGGGAGCCCAAGTAAATGATATGGCAAGTTGTCATGCCAGAGGGAAGACAGAGAGCTTTGCAGGGTCTCACACTTGCAATTAAATGTTTGAAATGCAAACCAGAAAATGAGATACATCATTTTCATTATTAACTCTTTGTCCAGACTGGTAATATGACCCCAACCAAACATAAAAATCCATGCAGTATAGTCTGACCAGATGTACAGAAAGGAACGAAATGGGAAATAACACATTAGCAACTAGAGTCCTAATTAATATAGCAGTCAAGGTTTTCCTTTCCAAGCCGGGGGAGGGGGGGGAGGATATTTGGAATCGGTTGCAGTGGTCATGTGTAGCTGAGGTTGTAGTGGTCATGTATTTAGTTTTAATTCTAAGTTTCTCTGTTGTGCAACTGGAACTTCTGATATCTTATGGGTCTTGATAGTCACATCGAATTATAGAAAAATTGGACAGGATTCTTGGAGGTGCTAAAGTAGCAACAGAAGATGCAATAAAAAGATTCCTCTGGCTGGAATCTTCCTCTCGAAGGAATCCAGACTCCATCTAGGAAATGCTGATATTTCTTTGTTGGGTCTAACTATAGCATGGGAAGAGATGCAAAATGAAATCTTGAGGTAGCTGTGGTGAATGGAGTGTCAGCTTTCCAATGTTATCAAGAACAAGAACAAGGCCCCTCTGTCTTCCAGCTTTCCTATCCTTTAATTCTAAGCATTGTACCATATAACAAGCAGAAATATGGACCAAAGAAGATGTTAGCTGAGTTTTCATTTTTAAAATATCTATCATAAAAGTCCTTTCCCAGCAGATTTCACTTACATTTTATTGGCCAAAACTTTGTCATGAGGGAAACTGAGAATCAGAAAAATTTAGCTTCCTAGTCTCTATAAATCAAAATCACCTTATCTTCCAAGTGTCTATATGAAAGTGTTCATTTGGAAGAAATGAGAACAAAGACATTTTGTTTAAAAATAAAGTTTATCTGCTGAGAAAGAAAGACCTGAAAGTCCTTGAAAAAATTGATATGTAGTATTGGGTGCTCCAATGAGGTATTGTCAATATTTGGCTATGTATGGACTTTACTAAATTGATCCCGTTATTGGGGGACACTGAGGTATTAAAAAGCAAGTAAATTTTGAAATGGAAATAAAATGCAAGGGATGATTTCTTGGCTTAGAAAATTTTATGGCCGAGACCGGTTTGGCTCAGTGGATAGAGCATCAGACTGCAGACTGAAGGGTCCCGGGTTCGATTCCAGCAAGGGCATGTACCTTGGCTGTGGGCACATCCCCAGTAGGGGGCGTGCAAGAGGCAGCTGATCAATCTCTCTCATCGATGTTTCTGACTTTCTATCCTTCTCCCTTCCGATCTGTAAAAAAAAAAAAATCAATTATATATATATATATATATATATATATATATATACACATATATATATATGAAAATTTTATGATTTTGGAAAAAATTAAATGAATAGCATTTTATTAGCTTCTGGGAAATATCAAAGAGATAGTAGTGAAAGCTTTTCAGTGATTAAATTGCCTGTGGTGGAATAGAGTATGTCTTCATGGTTCTTCCTTTCTTCTCAAACCTTGCTCTGTTTCACTATGGGTGATGTATGCCACTCTGCACCATTGCCTTTGGGCTGGGACATAAGAGGAGAAGTACTCATATGCCATTTCCATTCAGAGTCAGTAATAAATACCATCTCTTTCTGCTGGTTAGGTTCTTGCTCCCATCATCCAGCTTAAAAGCACAGACCCAAATAGTGATTGTTCTTTAGCTTGGATCCCAGAATGTAAGGCATGTTGACCAGAACTAAACAAAGCCCAGCCATGTTTCATCCAAGCTCTACTGAACTACATTTGATGTGCAGTCCCATATTATTGTTGCGAGCCACAGAAATAAATGGCTAGTAGACTTCTCATTTCACATGTCCAGGTGGATTCACAGAAGCAATTGATTTAAGTGGAAAAGTGATGCAAAAATATTTATGTACAGTAGTTCCCCTTTCCTTTCCATAGTTTTAGTTGTTATCCAGAGTCAACTGCAGTCTGAAAATATTAAATGAAAAATTCCAGAAATAAACAATTCATAGGTTTTAAATAGTGTGCTGTGGATATGAACTCCTTTCTGTCATTTGAGAATGAAAATGAGATGCAGAGCAGAGGTCAGAGTTACAGACTGACTTAGTGATCAAAAAGGAATATAGAGGAGGACCCAGCTGATCTGGCTCAATGCTTTTGGGCTAATATTTCATCAACACAATTGCATTATATCTTAATAGTTTGTGATATTGCCAGTACGATTTACATATGCTTCATTAGTTTTTTCCCCTCTTTTTTTATTTACAATATAACTTATATTTAATAGTAGTACATATGTTTTCCTTCCCCCCCAATATCCTCCCCCCAGCCTCTCTTACCCCCCCCCAGCACATGTCCCCACCTGCCCCCCTCCCCGGCCCAGTGTCTTTCATTCATTGGTTATGTTCATATGCATGCATACAAGTTCTTCGGTTGATCTCCCCCAGCATCTGCCTCCCATTCACCCCAGCCTTCCCCCTATAGCTTGACAGCCTGTTCAAGGCCAACCTGCCTCTATATCAATCACTCCCCCCTGTTTCTTTTCTTCAAAAATATCTTGCCTCTGCATACTAGAAACAAATGTATAAGAACAAAAAAATGTTTGAGTGTCAGTTTCAATGTCCAACTGTTCTGAGTCCCAGTTTCAATGTCAAATAGTTCTTTATGTGTACATGTCAGCAATGGTATCCAGAAGGTGGACACGTCGTGGCAATGCAAGATCCATCCTCTGTGGTATGGTCCTGGGCTGCCTGCAGCCATGCACAGCTGCTGACTGCTAGCATGGCAAGGTGTCATCAGCGTCCCCCATGTCTGGACTGTCCTCATGGCTGGAACAGACCTGTCAGTTCCTCACTGTCGCAGGAACCCACATGGTCTTGGAGCTGTTCTCTGCAAACACACAAACACATTCTAGACCAAAAGTTAACAAAGGGATCCTCTCTGCAAAATAGACTTGGGATTCTTTTTATTTTTGCCTGAATGATTTTCCTTTGGCTTATTTTGATACCATGTGTGTTTTTTCATGGGTGTCCTGCAGTTGATTTTACAAATGGAATTTACTTTTCTGGAGTAAGAATTTTCTAGATGTATTTTACTTACAGGATATTTTTCCTTATATGATATTGCCCCACTGCCCCCCCCCTTTTTGATTAATGGGGGCTTTTGGAAATTTTATAGTGCAGTCTTGGTAATTTTAAATTTTAATTTTTTCACACAAATATGACTGCTTTAGGTTCTTTGGATATTAGGCAATTTTACAGTGAGATGAACTACTAAAAGATATTTTAGTTAATGTTTTAGGCACAGCTTTTTGTCCAGTACACTTAAATTTTCTTGAGTATTCACTTATTTCACTTGGCCAATTTAAATTAATCTGAAAACTTGATTACTATTTTACTGTCAATTTTAATACTCAAGCAGAAATCTTAGTTTACCCTGTAAATACTAGTGGAAAGGAATATTTGCATTTTTGAGTATTTTCTTTTCTATCATTTTTCCTCCAGTTTGACACTGTTTGCTCCACATAGTTTTCTGTTTTATCCCTTCAGAGTTGATGATATTTATATAGTATCTGTTCAAATTTGCTTTCTTTCCAGTGATTATCTGCATTTTACCCGTGTTATTACATTTCCTCGCAATTAGTGGTAAAGTTAAATTCTCTAGGAGTTATCATTCCTGCTATAAACGTTTTAAGTGGTCTACAATTTTAATATCTTCAGTGATGAATAAGTTCTTATATATTCTAATTTTTACAGAATCACTTAATTTTAGAGATACCCTGAACTTTATGTGGCAATCAATTTCACAAATAATTATTGGTCATCATATCCTTTTATTCAATTGGTAAGAAAACAAATCCAAAATGATCATGTGATATGTCAAATGTCATAGCAATAAGAGGCCTTTCTCATGAATTCAAAACTGAATAAGAAGGATGTCAAAATGTGAAAGAACAAAGAACAACTAATCCTAATCTACATAGGTTGGACTAGTAATAAAAATCCAAAATCTTGGAGAAGAGGCTAATGCATTTTGAAACATTTCTACACAGATTAAAAAACAAAACAAAACATTACTTTCTTGGAAAATACAATGTGCTTTATTTTTAAGAGCTAGTATTGGGGAGGGCATGTATTGAAAAACATATAATCTGAATTTCTTTTGTTCTGTAATTTCAACCCATTTCTAGGCAGCAACAACTCTATATTCACCCAAACAATTTCTACCAGCAGAATCTACCAGACAAAATGCACACTGCCATTTGGATTTTCTTTTCCCTGTTCCTGTTATAGAATTTACCAGGTGACTGAAAAATACACAGGAGTACTCAGAGATTCAGGATAAACCCATTTATTTTGAGATGTTTCAGATGTACTAGTACAGTGACTCAGGGGGTCAACTCTCCAAATCCCTGAGCCCCTGAATATGGAGGAAGCATTCCCTTTATATCCTTTGGTTTCTTTGTCCCCCAAATATGGATCAGACTTCCAGACCTTTTGTGTGCTTTGCAAAAAGCCCCATGTGTTGGGATGGAGGACATGAGATTAAACTCAAAGACCTGGCCTGGCATCTATAAAATGGGAGTATTTAGGTAAATACGTCTTGCAAGACCAGATAATTAAGGAAGAAGCATTGACTTGATTGTAGGCTAACGAATGTGCATTAGAATACTGATTAACTAGGTATAGAGTGAGGCTGCTAGCCTCCTACATTCTTTCACAAATGGAATTAATAATCAACAGGCAAGAGCCTTAGAAGACAGATTCAGATTGCAATCCTCCCTCCACCCGCAAAAATGTCTTATTATCCCCATCATTCTCAAATGCTTTTCTTTGAGCCTATAACAAACTAATAATTGGTGAGGACAATTCAGCAGTTAAAAATTCTAAATTCACTAAAACATCCACAAAGTAAGTTTTTTTTTTTAAATAACTTTTTTAAATCACACTTTTGCAATATTGAGTCAAAAACTTGTAGAAATAATTTAACAAATATCATATAGGAGTAAACAAAGAAACTGCAAAAGAATTCCAAAGATTGTGAGGCTGAATAAAGCCAAGGCTCATAGAACTATTGGATTAGAAAATTTTGCTGCCCCATATCAATTACTAAATATTTGTCCAAAAGTAGTAAATTAATTTTAAATGTTTTCATATAGAGAAACATTTCATGCAGTTTTTGAAACATTTTTTGCTGAATTTTGCTTCAGTTTCTTTATATAGTAGTATTCCTGAAATGTTATAACATCTATATTATTTTTGTGATTGTGGTTAGAGAGAATTATCATTTTAAATTTGCAGTTTTTCCTATGCCAAGAGGTCAAGAGAATAAGTTAATTCAGAGCAGTTTCTTTTTTTAAGGAATAAATTACTCTATTGGTTCAAGCATACAAAATTAGTATCCCTGTCCTAGGGAAAGACTATATAAAACAGTATTTTGGCTTAATAGTGAGGTTCCTATCTTTTACCAAATGGTTTGCAAAACTCTAAAGCTGTTGAAGAGTTAGCAAAAATGAAAAAAAGATAAAAAATATCTTTAAAAAATAGAAAAGAAAAAGAAATTCTTGCTTTTGGGAGTTAGGCAGTTAGAATATTTTGGATGGGTTGAAATTGGTCTTGAATAAAATTATCTGGAAAAAAAATGAAACCAAGAATCTCCCAAAAGACAAGTCAACCAAGGAAGTACATAGCCTAGATTTATGGCCATCGGAGACTAAATTTTTATGAGGGCAGTTATACTGAGTAAGAGCATGGCTAATTCTGAGCACTTTTACTAACACAACCATCATACTACTGAGTTTTCTGAGCAAAAAGATTCTATGTTATTCTAAATAAAGAGCCATAATCTTGCAAACCTAAGCCTTTATTGGCTGGAATGAGTTAGAGGATAGGCCTTTTCATTAGCCTCAAAATATAAGGCTTGATGAGCATGGTTGCAATGACATATCATTGAAGCAGTACATGAAACAGCATTGGACCTTGTTTTATTTGATGACAAATACATGTTTTCCAATGCTTTCTCTGTAACAGGTGCTTGGCACTAGACTCCACATTTGGGGTTGAACAAGTGTTTTGGATAGGATTGCTGCTTCATGGAATTCAGGTGAGGAGTCCTCACCATTAGGAGTTTGATGAAGTTATGGGAGAAGAGGCAAGGTGTAATTATATATATATAATTCTCAGTGTTGTTGTTTTTTTTTTCCCATTTACTTCGTACTTCATTGGCAATGGCAATTAAGAAGATAGCACTGAATACAGAATCAATTTGATAACTACTGCTTACATTATTTTAGGAAACATAACAGGGTGGCAGCTGATTCTGGAGTAACCAAAGACTGTGGCATAGCCTAGCTTCTACGTAAGTCTTAACTCCATTCATGAAACTTAGTGATGAGGTTATAAGGTTAGTAAAAATATTCTGGAGATTTCAGATGGTGATAGGAGTGCTGATCCACTGGAGAAGAGAAGAAAGGAGGGTTAAATTAATTTTAATCTGAGTAGTACAATTATATGTGAGCTAGAAAATTAGGTCATATAGCATTAAAAATAAAAATAAAAGCACTTCTTTATGGAAATATGTAGAAAGAAAAACATTAATGGAGGTAATTTAAATTAATGCGGGAGACAGTCTATGAAGATGTGGAGATCACTTGTTCTTCAAATGATGATTAGGTTTCAAAGAGTCAATCTTGGTTTCCCAAAATTACTAATTTCAAGTAAGTTCCACTGTTCTGGGAAGAAAATATTAAATTCCATTATAATCATAGGTTTATGGAGGGAAACTTCCTGTAATAGACTAAGTAATAAATGTTTTAATCTTTGTGGGCCATAAAAATTTCTGTTGCTATCAAATTCAGCCATTTTAGCTTAAAAGCCAGCATGGACAATACAATAGTGAGTCAACTGTAACTATATTTCAGTGAAACTTTATTTAGAAAAACAAGAGGCAGCAGCATTGGCCCATGTGAGGCCCATAGTTTGTGGACTGCTATGTAGATTGCACATTATATTATGACAAGTATTTACATTACTTTGAAGACTACTTTAGGTTTCTAAGCAAGCTTTTTTTAAAATTAAAGATTTATTGAGTTTCTGCTATGTTCAAGTTATTATGCTAGCTTTCTGCCAGTAGGTAAAGAAAAAAAAGAAGACATTGTTGCTTTAAAAATCCCAATACACATAGACTGTCTTCAGTAGCTAAGAATGATAATGATAGCAATAAAAATGATGATTATGGTACATATTTATTAATGACTAGGTCAATTCACAAAAATCCATTTTCTAGAATTTGTTTTATTGCAGAATCAATTTTCTGAACTGTTAATTACTGATTTACTAGAAATAGTTTTAATTGCTTTAAAAGGAATATTTTATTTCTGATACTGAATGTGTTCAATATTCATCATTGCCTAAGGATATTGTAAAGCATAGTAATTTTTTCAAAACATTTGTGACTTCTTTGTCAATCTCATTATATGTCTTTTAGCACTTTTTGAGGTTTTAGCTAATGTTTTATACATCATAATTTCATACCTATGATTAAAGATGATCCTATTAAGATGTATTCTTTATAGGATGTGGCTATGCAAATTATTTGTCTGCTGTCTCTCAACTCTAAACCAGCCATTCTATACTCTGCTTTGTAATGCGAGCCCCTTCCTTCTCCCCATAAGGTTGTGCTAGAGGGAAAATGCCAGACAGAGGAGAAGAAAGGAACTCACTTCTTCCTGTTTTCTCCCTTTTTCTCTGTTGTGTTTCCATTCCAGTCAGGCTTGTTTTTCACCTCAGCAGACTCATTTCTTTTCAGTAGAAGCACTTGAATCCAGTTTGCTATTTTCCCAACACCAACCGGAAGTAAACAGTTCAGCATTACAACTTTCCTCAAGAAGTGGTATTTTAAAATGGTGTGTAAACTCATTTGATTAAACCTGGTTTCCCCGAAAGTAAGACATCCCCAAAAAATAAGACCTACTTCCAGTTTTGCCTCTCGCTATAATATAAAACATCCCCCCCCCAAAAAAAAAATAAGACCTCTCCGATAATATTTTTATTCTTGAAACTGAAAAAGCCTGGG
Organism: Antrozous pallidus; assembly: GCA_027563665.1. Classification (NCBI taxonomy): domain Eukaryota; kingdom Metazoa; phylum Chordata; class Mammalia; order Chiroptera; family Vespertilionidae; genus Antrozous; species Antrozous pallidus. The sequence continues at coordinate 31,035,575 of CM050513.1, forward strand.
CCACACAAGCAGTAATAAGGAAGTGGGTCAATTTAATGCTGCTGCTTGTTATGCAAGGGAGCCAAAGAGGTCTGCTAGTCTGGGATGCAGCCAGCACTCACCACGCTAAAGACATGAAAAAATTTCTTCACGAAAGAAAAATAGATCAAATAATGATTCCTGCAGGAATGACAGCCTATCTCCAGACTCTTGATATTGCAATAAACAAGCCATTCAAGGAAAATTTGAGCATGGAAATTAATGACTACATTGAAAATAGAATGGAGAGAAATCAGCGTGGAAACTTTGTGAAACCTAAACTGCAAGAGGTTGTGACTGGGGTGAAGAATTCATGGGAGAAAATCACTGACAGTTGCATTGCAAATACATTATGAGCAGGCAAACTTGATAAGAAGTACTTATTTAAGGAAGTGCTATTGCTAAACATGAGAGATTTGGTCCACTGATTCTGAAAGAAATGGAGTCACAAAAAATTCACCAGTAAATTCAGGGTTTGGATTTTTATGATGATGTTCCAGAAGATGATGACATGACTGTCATTGAATAAATCTTACTTTGTATTCATACCAGTAAATATCAGTATCAGCAAATCTAAAATAGATTGTTGTACATGGAAATAATGGTAGTAACAAGAAATTCTTGATACCATAGGATTCACAGTTTGTCTGGTTATGCTGGTTTGTGATGACAACTACTACTATACTCTATACAGGTAATAAGTTTCCTTTTTTGTTGTTCAACAATAAATGTGTAGCATAGTCTTCTTCATGGAAAAATAAGACATCCCCTGAAAATAAGACCTAGTGCAACTTTGGGAGCAAAAATTGATATAAGACACTATCTTATTTTCGGGGAAACAAGATAGAACCCTCTAAGGGTATATTTTACTCAATACACATTCCATGAGACATACTTACTTTCAACATGATCAATTTATGAATGTTTAATAATGGTATTCACTGAGTGCCTGTTATTGACAGAAATTGTTCTAATTCATAAAATGCAAAAGACTATTCTATGAAGCAGATACTATCTTTTTACCAATTTCATAGATTTAAAATAGTTATTAGAGTAGTCTGAGGCATGAGGGTTTACACAATGCCCCGAATCATAGAGCTACTAAGTAGCAGAGTTGGGATTCAAATACAGAATTTTAGGACATAACCACTACCGTATACTGCCACTAATATTATCATAGAGGATTCAACAGAATGGAAAATACCAAAGCAAAGGTATTAGTAATTGTTACCTCACAATAGTTTAGGGAGAAATATGAGACTGAATTAAGGCAGGGCAAGGAATAGAGAAAAGAGTTCACATTCAAATAGCCAACAAAGATTAACTGAGGAGGGCTTAATAACCAACTAGTGATGGAAGGTAAAGAAAAGAACTTTCTCTTTCAAAATGGTTGTGTTGTTGCCGAAACCGGTTTGGCTCAGTGGTAGAGCGTCGGCCTTTGGACTGAAAGGTCCTGGGTTCGATTCCGGTCAAGGGCATGTACCTTGGCTGCGGGCACATCTCCAGTAGGGGGTGTGCAAGAGGCAGCTGATCGATGTTTCTCTCTCATCGATGTTTCTGACTTTCTATCCCTCTCTCTTCCTCTCTGTAAAAAATCAATAAAATATATTTAAAAAAAACAAAAAACAAAATGGTTGTGTTGGTTATCTACTACTGCATCACAAACACCCAAATACTCATGGTTTCTAACAAGAGCAATTATTTAGCTCTCAGGTCTGCATGGTCACTGGGAGATGGCCATTGTAAAATGGCTTTCCTCTTGGGTCTGCATTCACCTGGAATTCACCTGCTGTGAATTAATTTTGTTCAACTCCACTGGGAGTTGAACATATCTAGGCCCTTAGCATGGATCTACAAGCTTTCTATTTTGAGATTTCTACTTTAAATGGCTAGAGAGATAGCAACCATTGGTTACATTACTGAAAATAGGAGAAAGGAGCAAATTCAAAAGGTAAAATAAGTGAAAATCTTAATGCTGATATGGACATATAGCACTTGAAGCAAGATAGAGATTATCTCACAGAATCTCTAAATGTTGGTGTGGAGGTTGAGAGAATTTGAAAATAGCTAGAAACAGGGACCATGGAAGTTAACAATAAAAGCCATAGGTCTGTTGTAGTATTCATGGAGAAAGTATCACAAAAGTTAGGATCATTCTGAGACAGGTCAATAGTTCTGCTTAATTTTACTTCTAGTATATAAGTAACCTAATTAATGGCTGTCAATAAAAAGACCATTTAATGTCACTGCAAAATTAGATGTATTTGACTTAATTTTCAAGAATAAAAATAAATTTATTCTATAGAAGAAAATAGAGAGGATTAGAATAAAAAAATGAAATGATCTCTAATAGTCAATAGCCATATTATAGGAGAAATACAAGAGATAGAACAAGTTTCATAAGCTTAAAAATATCTTCCTAATGTAGAGGGCATGATAGTGATGTCTATAGAATTGAGCATGTTTGCAAATAGTACTCTGGGGAATCAAGGGGATGTAATAAGTAATTTATTACGGTCTGCACTAGCCCCAACATTCCACAGATCCAATTTTAATCAAGAACTCTAAGGAATATGTCAAAGTTTGATATAATATTTAAGTTATTTTGAATTTACCATTTTAAAACTGAAGCATGTGATTTAATTTAAATATGAATAATAAGCATAATAACCAATGCAAAATTTAAGTATGAAAGAATTTTATATGATAACCCTCATCATTATTTCTCACATATATAATCTCTACTTTATTCAAATATATACATTGCAAAAAGTCCAACAGTTTCTGATGAAGTGGGAATAAATTAAAGTGTTTCCCCCTTTCACTTTTTGTGTATTTGGCCATCTCATCGGTAATATTCTATAGGTATGCATTTATTTGCCTCATGCTCATAATTGTACAACATACACACAGAGAAAAAGAAGGTGTTTAGTTTGGTTTTGGCATCTGCAGTAAAATGTTTTCAATGCATATCAAAACAATAATTTTGAAAATTAGGCTATGTCAAGCAAAATTTAATAAGTTATTTTAACTGTCTTTCAAGTTTGCCCAATATATTATGGAGTTTACTTTCTATAAACTAGACAAAAAGAAAGATTGGCTAAGGAAGCACATTTTTTCCCAAGTGTAGGACATTGTATGAATGAGAAAAGAGGCAGTGATACAGCAAGCAGACAGAACTAGCTCCTATGTGTATTATAGAGATTGATGGGAAACCTAGCTTTCCACTTGACACCTTGGGAGATATCTATCCAATAGGTTGGCCTAGCTTAAGCCTGGGGGATAATGACCCAGCACAGACAAGAGAGGTATTTACAGTAGATAGATGAGCATAAAGCACTTTCCTGCATCTCCATGTCCTGCAGGTATCATAGAAATATCAGGCTTCAATAAGACAAGGTAGAGGTCTTAGGATGGCCAGAAGGACACAGAGACAAAAATACAGGGACTTTTGGTTCTTAGACAATCAGTGGAGATCACAGACTTTAATGATAAAAACCAGCATGATATCTGGGGAAATCAGACAGAACCAGATGTATATATAAGTGGTAATTAGTCAAAGTAGATTTTTCACTTCAGGGAGCAGCAAAGATCATGAAGATATGACACAGCCCCTGTATTAGTACCCAATTGCTACTGTAACAAGTGGTCATAAATGTAATGGCTTAAACATCACAAATTTATTATCTTACTAGAAGCTTGGAGCACAAAATTTGTGCCGGGGGTGGGGGGAGAAAGGGGAATTCCCTCAGGCTGACCTGTGCACTCTAGCAATCTGGGACCCCTCAAGGGATGTCCGCCTGCCAATTTAGGCCTGATCCCTTTTATTGTATAGGATAGTTCTGGAGGCTACATGTCAAACATGGATCTCATTGGACTAAAGTCAAAGTATTAGCAGGCCTAGTTATTTTAAGGACTTCAGATGAGAACCCACTTCTTTGCCTTTTCCATATTCCAGGAAACTGCCTACACTCTTTGGCTCATGGTTTCCTTCCATCTTCAGCCTTTTTTACCCCACCTCACTCTGACACTGACTCTTCTGTCTTGTTCATTTGTGATTATTCTGGGTCCACCCTGATGATTCTGGATAATTATTTCAATATCAGATGATTAGCAAGCTTAATTCCATTGGCAATCTTTTTCTTTAATAGCTTATTAGTTTGTAGAAAGAGAGAGAAAGAGAGAGAGAGAGAAACAGGGTTGCGAGAGTGCCTCCTGCACACCTCATACCAGAGATCAAGTCCACAACACAGGGACATGCCTTGACCAAGAATCAAACTGGCAATATCCTGGTGCATGGGACACCACCCAACCAACTGAGCCATACTGGCCAAGGCCCACCTGCAATATTACTTCCTTCTTGCATTAAAAGTTAACATATTCACAGGTTCTGGGTATTAGGGTATAGGTATTTTGGGAGCCTTATATTATTTTTTGCCTTCTGTAGAGCTGAGGCTATTAAAAAAAATAAAAATAAAAAACTTTAAACCGACCTGCCTATCCAGACACCATCTTGAAACAAAACAGGAAAAATAAAAGATAATATAAATGATAGAGTTTCTCAAAAAAAGAAAAAGAAAGATAGATAGATAGATGATAGATAGATAGATAGATAGATAGATGATAGATAGATAGATAGATAGATAGATAGATAGATAGATAGATCACATATCGTGGGGAATACAGGTTTCTTCTCCAGGGAGGGCCCAGCTCACACCATTAGGTCAGGGACAGATCCACGGTACCAGCCACCATGAGGCTTCAACCTCAGCATGAACAGAAAGCTCAGGGAACAGCTGAGGGCAATTGGGTTGAGAGAAGATGGTCCCTCTTGGCAAAAAGGGCCAAAGGGTCTAATATAGAATGCTCAAGTGCCTTCCCAATGCCTTAATTTCTTCTGAAAGGAATTAAATCCTTTCATGTCCTTTTGTAAATTGCTGCCAAACATTCAAAGAATTAGGTTGTAAATTTGTTTGGGATAATTGTACATTATGCTGTTGTAAAATATCAAAAATTATAATAATATTGTAGAATAATATCGTGTAAGTTTATTCTTTGCTGTAGGCCATGCCAATTCAATTTCAAACTGGCTGTCAATTTCTTTTGGTAACTTTATATAAACTTTGTCAGATTTACTTGATACCATACATACTCTCTAAGAAGAAATTTGAGCATTCTTATTGACAGAAGAGACTCTCTCTTGTTGACAGACTTGCTCATAAAACTAAATACCAGCGGAATCTGGAGTAATCTGAAATGAGAACAAGAATCCTTCTTTGTTACTGTCCTGAAATACGATTTAAATAAATTGATTTTTCTAAGAATTATTATGTTTATTAACAGTAATAAACATCTCTCAGTTGGTTGGGCAGTGCCCAGTACCCCAAAAGGTTGCTGGTGCAATTCCCTGTCAGGACTCGTGCCCATGTTATGGCTTGATCCCCAGGAGGCAGCCAACTGATGTTCTGATCTTACATGAATGTTTCTCTCTCCCTCATCCTTTCCTTCCTCTCCCTGTAACATTCAATAAAAAATAATAATAAGAGACAGGTGTTGTTTTTGTTGTTGTTTTTAATTTTAGGAAAACTTGTTACTTTGATTATCAAAACTAAAAAGTTGAGATACAAAATTGAATATTAACCTAATTGATAGCACGCAGCCTACACCCTCCATAGAACTTGCTTAAACATATGTATAAAATTATTAAGTAGAGAAAAACAATATAAATGCTTACTACATCCTAACACAGTTTCAGAAGAGGTGTTTAATTTAAGAGCCAAAAGACTTATTTTAGAGATACTTGGAGTTCTATGAAGTTATTGTGGATGAAAAGTAAAAGCGTATTTCAGAAAATAAACTGGAGAGAAATTTTCAAAGCACTAAATCCAGAGTGGCACTGAACTGTGAAATTAAGGAGAAAAATTTTCAGCAGCACATTAGAGTCCCAGGTGTGTACTTGAGTTCATTAAGGTGGTGGAAAGGTAGCTGCAGAACATCTGCGAAAAGAGAAGCCAGTGTTTTTTTCTCTGATTGGCAAATCGATGACAAGAAAGAAGATTGTGTCATCCATTTCTAACCACTTTCTTTCATTACACAAGAGGACTTTTACTCAAGAGGGGCAATACATCAAGAGACAGAAAATGACCCAGATTCTTACAGACCACCAATGTAAATAACTGTCAGGGAGAAAAACATTAAAAATTATGTTAGATTAAATTATTCCAAACCAAAACATAAACATTCTGAATTGTGATGAGAGAATAAAAGTGCATTTTAACACTATTGAGGCAAAAAAAAAGAAAGAAAATGAATAAATTTTCTTGAGTCACACCTGTTAATAATATTTTGCAATGACTTGAAAGATCTCATTCTGCTTCTGAGGTTTTTCCTTTTTACAAGTATTTAGTTAACTTAGACCAGTGGTTGGCAAACTCACTAGTCAACAAAGCCAAATATCAACAGTACAACGATTGAAATATTTTTTGAGAGCCAAATTTTTTAAACTTAAACTTCTATGCTACTTCTCCAAAATAGATTCGCCAAAGGCTGTGGTATTTTGTGGAAGAGCCACACTCAAGGGACAAAGAGCCATATGTGGCTCTCGAGCCGCAGTTTGCCGACCACTGACCTAGACCTATGGCCACAAACTCCAGCTCGTGAGCCACATGCAGCTCTTTGGCCCCTTGAGTGTGGCTCTTCCACAAAATACCACAGCCTGGGTGAATCTATTTTGAAGAAGTGGCATTAGAAAAAGTTTAAGTTTAAAAAATTTGCCTCTCAAAAGAAATTTCAATCGTTGTACTGTTGATATTTGGCTCTGATGACTAATGAGTTTGCCAAACACTGACCTAGACATACTGTGAAAGTCAGCTAATTTGCCCAAGTCCTCACAGAGAAATAATTCCAGAAAGCACCAGCCAGTCTCAATTTAAGCACTCTTTGAACATATGTAATTTGTGAGTACTCCAGAATTCTGCATAAATGAGCCTTTTTACAGAATTATTTTTGCTAGATAGATACACAGTTCAAGCTTAGTAGTTTTGTTTATATATCACTATATTCATTTTGTTATACATTTTGTTTTTCTGTTTTGCCAAAAATTCTGGTTGACAAGATATTACATCTGTGTGTACAGCTAACTACCCTTTGATCTTATTATTAACTAGGAGCCCAGTGCACAAATTTGTGTACCTTGAAAGAAACTGTGAGCCACAAGGCTGTGATGGGCACAGGGGTAGGTCTCCAGCCCTCTCAGTCCCTCCTGCTGCAGTCTCAGGTCCTTTGTTTGGCAGCAGCACCACTCCCACCACTGCCACTCCCACATGCTGATAGTGCTGGCCCCGCTTGCACCTGCTGATAGACTCCATCCTCAGGAAGTGAGGTCACGGCTCATGTCTGAGGAGATGCTTGGACAAGGGGACACAGCCAGTGACCTCACTTCCTGACGATGGAGCCAACAGAACCTGGAACCCTGGTAACCAAGCAGCCACATTCTATAACTGCCCTTCTTATATCACTTGGATAGAGACATTGGAGAGAACACCATGTTTTCATGTTGTCTCCCCGTGCCCCGAGGCCGATGCCTCAAGAGAGGCAGCGATGAGAATGTGTTTAGTTGTGGCCACCACTGGATCCAGACTCAGCGCAAAGGATGCCTGTGGCCCTTTTCCCGGCGGAACACAGAGGCAACACAGGAGGTTTGTTTGGGATCAGGCCACCACTCTGATCCCACCTGAGAAGCCCTATGTCCCCTCCCCATGTGTTTGTGGGGGTGGGGAGGGAGGTTGTTCCCCTGGGGGGTAGTTCTGTCCAGAACAGAAATAATCTGGGTTTGGGGGTCAGGACCAGTCAAGGCTGGCTGGGTGGACATGGACTGTGGATGGCACCCTCTGCCTGAGGTCTATCCTGAGCTCTCGAGGTGAGTCTCATTTCCCCTAGGTGGATGTCTGTGTAGACACAGGGCTGGACCCAATCTGGGATCAGAAGGTCCAGTGGGCAGAAGCAGCAGTGACTAGGGCCAGGCTTGAGTTCTCTCAGTCAGCTGCCAATCACTATCATTGCAGAGCTCAAACCGGGCCAAAGAGGGGCCACAGATGCTCAAGGAGGAGCAGAAGCTGCTCAAGGAGGAGCAGAAGCTCGTCAGGGAGGAACAGCGGCTGGTCCATGAAGACCCCCACCTCACGTCCATCAGGGAGAGACCAGTGAGCCACACCACTGAAGGCCAGAGCAGGCCTGGAGTGTGTGTGGCCACCTGGGGGGATGGGGAACCAGGGCCCATGGGTGCAGGGAGAAGGACTCCTCCACCAGAGCCACACAAGCCTCACAAGCCTCCAGCCTCGAAGCCGCTCAGTCCTAACAGGCGGGATGGCAATTTTCAACTGTGTCCTAGAGTGTTGTGCCTAAAGCCACTCAGTCCCAACAGGCGGGATGGCAATTTTCAACTGTGTCCTAGAGTGCTGTGCCTGTGCTAATCGCACCAGGCCAGAACACCTGGAGCCCAAGGAGGCAGAGCCCAAGGGTGAGAAGGTGGGGTGGTGGGGGTGGAATGGGTGGGGAGGTCCCTGTGAGCTTATGGGGAGGGATTGTAGGCAGACACACTGGGATCACCCCCAGAGCCTGGCCAGGAGTAAAGACTGGCCTCAAACCACCCACTTGCTGGACTTTGGGGGAGGGCATCCTGTGGTGGATCCTGGGCTCTAGCTGTGTTCTGTGTTTGGGGGGCACAAGGGAATACTGGCATGTGGGTGACTTTTTCTCCTCTCACCACTCCAGCACCAGCCCAGGGGGCAGACACAGCTCCTCCTGTAACACCTAAAGTCCACTGTGAGGAGCTGGAGGCAGAGCTGGAGGCATGTGCACCTCCAGAGCCCATGCCACCTCCTGACACCTCTCCAGCTGCGGAGCCAGGGCAGGCCCCAGACACAATTGAAGCCCCACCAGCGCTGAAAGAAGAACCCTCCCCAGGACCCTTGGTGGTTCCTGCCTCAGAGGAGGAGCTGCCTGTGGAGGAGCCAACTCAAGGCCCACTTTTTGAGTGTGCTCAGCCTGCCCCAAGGGAAAAACTTGTTTTCCCTCAATTTTTGATATTTCCATTTTCTTTACTATTCTTGTTTTGTTTTTATGTTCTCCGTGGCGTACTTTCTTTTTTGATATTTTTATTACTTTGGGGTTCTGGGCGAGTTTTGCTTTTATTATTTTCTTTTTTCTGCTTTTGGCCTTCATTTTCCCATTGTATAATCCCTTTTAAATAATAAAGTTATTGTTCTATTTTAAATGGTGGCACTCCTGATCATTAAGTACATTCACGACGCTGTGTAAACATCAGCTCTGTCTGGTTGCAGGATGTTCCATGACCACAGAAGGAAACCCTGCTCCAACAGTAATCACTCCCCACTCCTCCTGCCCCTGGAAACCCCTGATCCGCTTTCTCTCTGCCCTTTACCTATTTCAGACATTTTATACAAGGGGAATCTTGTAATAGGTGTCATTTTGTGTCTGTTCATAACTTTGTTTTTTATCTGAAATAGCATTTTTGTTATTTCAAAGGGAAATATGAGATAGAGATCAAAGGTAGAAGAAGAAGCCTTTTAGTAAGTGTGTGCCTGAACTATGATCTCAGCGTGAGACCTCTGTGCTAAATGTGACCCTAGGGCCAGAAGCCAGTCAGACAGGAGCTGGCTCTTCCAGTGCCAAAAAAACCCCACAAAAAAACAAAACAAAAAAACCCTCCATTACTCACATTCTTGCCAATATTTGTTGCATTTTATTATTACTTGATGTTTTTATCAATCAAATTGGTATAAAGGCAGTCTTGCTTTTATTAGTGTTATATTGAATGAAACCTTTCTAGATGAATGTAGTAAGAGTATATCAAGTTATAAAATGCATGTAATTGCTCCTAGATTTAGAGTCTATATTAATTATATTAATAGTTATTTTCTAGTTGAGGGTAAATACACTAATTTCAATTAAATGCATTTGCTTTTGCCTAGGAGACATTGGCCTTGATATCTGGAGATTCATACACTGCTGGTATGAGTGAAAACAGAAGTGAATGACTATTTTGAAGAGCAATATGGCATAATCCAGTAGACTAGTACTGGTGTACAATTCAGCAGTTATAACCTACCTACAAATTATATAGAGAGAAAATAGAGAGAGGGAGAAGAAGAGGGAGAGGGAGAGGGGATATAACAAATGTTGTTTGAAATTTTCAAAACATTTGGAAAAATAAATTACCACAAATTAAAGGGAATAATGGAGGAATTATGTCACTTTCACAAAGTATGATAAATTACAATTATATCTAATGGCATAAATAAATATAAAAAGCACAGCTTTTTGTGAATAACAAAGTTGCATACATATATATATTTCGTTTAGTAGTATTTATATAAAGGCACACAAACAGATAAAACAATCAAATAAAATGTTCATGTATATATACATCCATAATAACAAGATAAACTAGCCTCGCTGGTGTGGCTCAGTGGTTGAGAGTTGACCTATGAGTCAGGAGATCACTGTTCGATTTCAGGGCACATGCCCAGGTTGTAGGCTCAATCCCTAGGAGGGGGCGTGCAGGAGGCAGCAGATCAATAATTCTCTCTCATTGTTGATGTTTCTATCTCTCTCTCCCTTTTTCTTCCTCTCTCTGAAATTAATAAAAACCTTTTTTTAAAAAAATAGGATAAATTATGCATCCTAATAATAAACACTAAAGTAAGAACAGCTTCCTTTGGGTAAATATGGCCAAATGCTAAGATTGACAAAGCTGCATGACACCTATATTTATAAATTTAACACATTAGTCTTTGCAGTACTCTGTAAGCTTGATTCTTTTTTCCTAAAATAAAACCAGCGCTGCCTGGGCCAGTGTAGCTCAGTTGGTTGGAGCATCGTCCCATATGCTGAAAGACTGTGGGTTCCATTCCTGGTCCAAGCACGTATGGAAGGCAATCAATCAATGTTCTTTCTCTCTGTCTTTCACTTCCTCTCTCTAAAATCAGTAAGCATATCCCTGGGTGAGGATTAAACAAACAAGCAAACAACAACAACAACAACAAATCAGGACTGCACCTTCATGAAGTTGGTCGGTCCCATGGTGAAGTATGTGAAAATTTACAAAATAGGAGCACACAGATTTTAAAGAGCAGGAGAAGTGTTCTGCTTCTTGAAAATGGAATCTTATTTCAACGTTGGTTGGGACAGTATTTTTCTAAGTGCTTTGCACCTATTATCTCATTTAATCTTTTGTAACAATCTCTGTGGTAGACACTATTATGTCCCCGTTTTAGAAATACAGAGAGGTTAGTAACTTGGCCAGCATCATAGCTCATAAGTTAATAAGGGCCCTAGGATTGAAACCAGACCATCTGAGCTCTCAAGCAGTATATAAATTGCGCTTGGTGTGTATATTTATATTAAAGCAGCAGCTCTCTAAGCACATAGCATGATCAGCACCACCTGTGAACTAGTCAGAAATAAAAGTTCTTGAGCTTCATCCTAGAGCTACTGAATCAGAAACTCTGGTTTGAGCTTAGCAAATGTATTTATAGCAAGTCTTCACTGTAATTGCTCCAGAAGAAAGTTTAAGAACCCTTGGGTTAAAGCAATCTATAGGTTCATAGATATCACAAATGGGAAATCTTAAAAGGAAATTAGAATACATCATTCCCCACTGTTTTCACTTCAGTTGAAGGCTGATGCTACTTACTCACACTTTTAAATTGTATGTGAGCTGCAGAAAGATTGCAGAAATCATTATATCTACTTGGGAATCAGGTAAAGTTTTTGTAGTGGGAGGGCAGAATTTTCAGAAAGGAAAACTGGAAGCTGAGGCTATTTGGAGAATCTACGGTAAGCTGGAAGTAAGAGACTAGAGTTAACACCAAGGGAATCCCTTTCCTCATAAATTTCAGTCTGTAGATTCCTTCATCATATGCAATTTAAGAAAAGCCAAATTAGCTCAAACTTGGATATCTTTGCCCTTTGAGCCACAATGCATTCTGAAAGTAAACTCTTTTTTTATTAAAAAAAAAAGTTTACTAGTTGAATCTGTTCTGATAATATTGTAAATTTTGTAGAAACAATGTAGCAAAGAAGAAGAGGGACTGGAGCCTTGCATTAATTCTCCATATTTTTAGAGCAAGTTCCTAAACACATTGGCCCACTAAGTGTACTTGGAGTCTATGTGGCGAAGTGTGGTCCTGAAGATGAAGTCAAGCATAAAGGGGCAGTCCGTGAACCTGGTCAAGCATTCTGGAAAGAACATATACTGGGGAATAAACTCAACTATTATACTATCCCCATGGGTTGGGAATGCTGTGATGGATTTCACATATGTGCCTTTTTTTAAGTAGCATTACACTAGCCAACTCTGGGTCTGCTGGTTCATTATAGGTTATGCACTGTGTGGAAGAAAGGAAAAGCAAGAGAGATTTTCTTCATGGGAGACTTTTGACAGTCAATAAAAACTCTAGTTCTTTTTTGTAAATATATTAATATGATTTTATATACAGTCTACTTCCATTAATATTTAAAAACTAGCTATAGAAATCATTTGTGATATCTGATAAATAAGATTGTATATCTTATATGCTAAAAGAGTAATATGCAAATTTGATCCTACCTTCACCACACCCACAAGCCACGCTCACCAGCCAATCAGGAGCAGACTGTGCAAGTAAACCCCAACCAAGATGGCTGCCACCACTGAGAGAAGGAGGAAGGCTTCGGTTTCCCCGGCAACAGAGGAAGCCAAGTCGGCTGCCATTGCCTGCCTAGGCCTCCACTCAATATTACAAAGTTTCAGTTATAAAAGATACAGAAATGATGGCAGCCACTGAGCTGGAAAGAACAGAGGCTTGGGTTTCCCTGGCAATGGAAAAAGCCAACTTTCAGCCTGCCATTACCGGCCTAGGCCTCCACTCTAGGCTACAAAGTTTCAAACAGAAATGGCTGCCATCCCCTAGCGAGCAGAAGGCTTGGCTCTGCTCCAGGCTACAAAGTTTCAATTGTAGACATAGATTAATCCCAGATAACAAGGCCTCCGCTTGGGTCACTGGAGGGCATGGCTAGCCTGCAAACCTCCATAGGCCCCTCGCCCAGTCTGCTCCTCACCCCAAGGGAACCCCACCCTGATCTGGAATACTCTTCAGGGCAAACCAGCTGACCTCCACCCATGCACCAGGCCTCTATCCTATCTAATAAAAGAGAAATACGCAGATTGACCATCACTCCAACCCACAAGAGGGCTGCCCCCATGTGGTCAAAAATTCTGCCCCCATGTGGACACAAGATGGCCACCACAAGATGGCCAGCAGGGGAGGGCCATTGGGAGGTTCCAGGCCCTGAAAGGGAAGGCAGTTGTGAGTGATCAGGCTAGCAGGGGAGGGAAGTTGGGAGTGACCAGACCCAGTAGGATCGGGCCTAAACGGGCAGTCAGACATCCCTTGAGGGGTTCCAGATTGGAGAGGGTGCAGGCTGGACTAAGGGACATCCCCTGCGCCCGTGCACAAATTTTGTGCACCAGGCCTCTAATTCGCTTTTAATAGTTCTATTAAGCTTCTTACCTGAAAATTGTGTTTTTGTGGTTCTGAACTGAAACACAGATATCTACAGATATCTGTATTTTTACAGACAAACAAGTGACTATCTTTTTATAAGCATATTTGAAGAAAAAAGCTTCCACTGCAGGGTTAATAGATATATTTACTCCCACTCACTGAATATTGACCCACTATAATTCAAAACACGCCGTAGAATCAGTGCAGTGAGGCATATATTTTGGAAAAACATATTGGTTAGTCTTGCACAGGGAGGAAATACCTTCCTACATCTCAAGGAGGTATCTACCAGGAAAATGTCAAGGCAATTACAATTAGGACCCATTTAAGCACTACATAGCTACTGCCTTTTTTCAAAATACCAAAAAGGGGTGAATCAAATTGCTGACTTTGTTTATGAGTCACCCCTCTCCTAGTACAGCTGCTGAATTCCTTATTTCTGTTAGACTTCTAAACAGATTGCAGATGATGGAGGCTTCAAGGCAGCAGCAGTGCAGGCCTTTGCTAGGTCTTCTGGCAATAGAGTTGAGTCCACCTCTCTCACTTCAACTTCAGTCTCAGTCTCTGCATCTCTTTCAGTTCTAACATTTTGGCTACATTCTCTGCACATCTGTAAACTTGTGCCTTATTCTTCATTTCAAAGTTATGATATGCCTATTTTGGAAAATATGAATAATAGAAAAAGCAGTGAATCTGATTTAATGTGACAGAAGAAAGCAATTTGAGAGGATATTATAACTACACAAACTTGCAGAAACTTTTTTATTGACAATGAAGAACTTTCTCATCTTGCACAAAACACAAGCATGAAGTATTCTAGATAAGTGCTTTTCTTTCCAAAAGCCTAAAAATAGTTTACAAATAGCCTGTTCCACATTAATAAGGATGCTTTCAAAAGCTACCATCTCTTCAGGAAATGAGAAGAGATGGTTAGAAAAAACATATTTTAGAGAAATGCACACAAGTCAAAGGGCAGTGAATTTCCAGGTATAGATCCTTTATTTTCTATCAGCCAAATAATAAATATTCATTGATTAATAAACAAAATATCTTACAATCTGCTGAAAGAAAGAATGAAGAGTAAGGAATATAAGATAGCAATGGTTTGATCCCCTCACATTCTTATAGGAATTAAATGAGTTGATACATGTAAAAGCACTTGAAGAAGAGCTGGATATACAAAGCTCAATAAATGCCTTCTGTCTTCATTAATTATTTCCCTCTAAGAACCTTAAGATATACATAGGCAAAGATACTTAGTAATCCACCCCACTATTGAGAACAAGTTTTAATTCCTTTTTGTAGTCCCTGCAACTAAGTCAATAAATGTCTATAGAATTCAGTGGAAGTCAGTATATATTAAATTACAAAGCAATGCTAGAGGGAGTAAATTCCATAGAATAATCTCCCTCAATCAGAATGATTTGCACCCAAACTATAGGGGGGCATTTGGCAATGGTTACAGACGTTTTTGGTTGCCATGACATGTGGGGAGTGTTTATTACTGGTTTCTAGTTAGTAGAGACTAAGAAAACATCATACAATGCACAGGACAGCTCCCACAACAAAGAGTCATTAGGTCTACTAGTGTCAAAGAATGGTGAAAGTTTTGCATTTCAGAAATGGGAGATAAGTATTTCAGACAAAAGAGAAAAATGGAGGAGGAAGAAATGCCAATATAGAGAGCAATTGCAAAAGAATGAAAAAGCCTGGAAAGGGTGTTCGAGAACAGTGAGGAAATCACTGTGTGTGTGTGTGTGTGTGTGTGTGTGTGTGTGTGTGTGTGTGTGTGTGTTTTCTTCCCATCTCTGTATTTTTAACTATTCCTCTCATGCCCTGTATCTTACTAGAGCTCTCGACTGATAACACTGACCTAGGAATCTGCCCCCATTTTCCACTGGATGAAACCACAATTTCTCCCTCTGGCTTTCCTGTAAGAAAACAAACCCAGAAACTACTGCTTTTGGTTTCTTTGAGACACGTCTTCACCCATCCTGAAGCTTTGCTTGACGCAGACACATGAAGAATTCCATTTCGCTTTAAATAGTTATTTCACTAGAAAAGGGGAAAAGAACTTTACATTTCTCTAAAATGCTCAACTGTCCATTATGCCCATTTCAATCAATCCTATGCAACTAAGTGTAAAAATAAGTGATTACTGGATATTAAGGAACTTCAGAATTCAGACATGCAATACATACTAGTATGGAATAGAATATATTTGGCACATATTGTCCCATGCCATTAGCAACCACACATTTCTGTTATTTGAGCAATCATTTTTTTTATTATATGTATTTTCTCTACAGAAGTGGTAAAAATTGGAGACCTTGTTCTCATATTCTGGGTTTTCACTTGTGAGGATTTTATACCACAGAAATTAAATAGGTGAGCGCATTTCTTCTATACCAGGATCTTACTGTATTTTCTTACTCATGTTCCAAAATTAAAGATCATTTACCTTAAAGAAACTCAACAAGCATAGTGCTTGGGGGGAAATTCCTTATGAATTTATAAAATCTAAGGAATGAAGACTGAAGGGCAATTTCATAATTTATGTGCTTTAACTTTTTTTGTCTGTTCTGTTTGATTTTATTTATACTGAAAAAAAGGCATTTTCTCTATGTCTTGTTGTTTTAAACATCCTAATAATTGTGTATAAATCTGATAGAGAAGCCAGAATTTAGGAACTGAGAGAATATGAAAATTATCTAGCAGCTGCCAGATTATAATAACCTGGAGGCAAAGAAATTGATTGGGAGTGCAATTCTTTTGTTTACTTTTAATTTTCTTCTAGCTTTTAAAAATATAACTTGTATTCATATAAATGCTACATTAAAGCAGTCATAATAAATAATTAGTGTTATCAGAGGCCATTTTATTCCTCCAGCTGCTGAAACTGTTTTATTTACATAGTATTGTGAAATGAGTCAAAAACAGCTGCTATTTTATGTGAGCTTTTTCATGATTTGATTTGAAATGCTTTCCTTCACTCTATCCAATGGCATTTTAAGAGCAATGAATGACAGACTCATGACAAAACAATTTTTGGACCACTGTTCATCTCCGAAAGAAAATAACTTTGATGAGTGAGTGAGTGTTGTGCATGAAATTGTAGGATTTCAAAGGGAAATATCAGCCAACAATCCTGTGTTCTTAGGCTGAGTGTGTAAAGGGCACAGTTGTGGAGTATGTACACAGGTCAGACATCTGGAGGGCCTTCCTGGAGATTTATCCTGCCTCAGGAGCAGACAATTCACTTGCTAATTTCATTAACTACACGTCTGATGTCAGCCATTCTCTGACACTGTAAAAGAGACACATGTAAGTTTTTCTAGATAGAAGTAAGCCTAAGCAAAACAAACAAAATCAGGAAGAGAGAAAATAAGAGCTGCTGAAGAAGAGAAGAATGAGTAGGGCAAGAAGAAAAAGAGATAAAAGGGAGAGGAAAGGAATGATAATATCGCAATATTCACTTTTTTTTTTCCTGTTCAAGGTAGCAAAATTTCTTTTACTTGCCTTAATTCATGTGCAGTGTTGTACAATTTCTATCCCATTCCACTTCCACAAACAAGTGGAATTTTATCTTTTTTTGTTTTGTTTTGTTTTGTTTTTCAGAGAAAGGCACAGAAATTGAGAAGTAATTTCAGGTGTTTCACTATAGTTCAAATATGCTATTAGCTAATGCAAGAGGCATAACCTAGACACCTCAGGATGGGTCACTTTCAAATTAGATTGTTTATTTGCCATTAATACCCAATTTATTACACATTTAGTGGTGGCAAAGGCAACCCAAGTTATGTTCTAGATAATTAACCAATACTTTTTCCCCAATAAACTTGTCACACATTTATGATTGATAACACTGAGAAAATTATGGCTTTTTCTATGTCAATAACTTCTTGCTGACAATTTATTTATTCAGGTTCATTCAAGATATTTTATCTTTGGGAGATGCTCTACATAGAATATATAATGTGATAATTTTTTTCATGTCATGAGATTATATTGCATACCAAATATAAATGTAAAGGTATGAGTATATAAGAAACAAATGAGCTATAATTTCTTCAGTTCATATTAATAACTAAATTCCTTTGTGTTTATCTTTTACACTTACTCTTCATATTTTGTTTTCCCTTTATGGGAAGTGGGGGAGAGGGGCGTCCCTCAGCCTAGTCTGCACCCACTCCAATCTGGGATCTCTCTTAAAATCTGGGATTGCTAGTTCCCAACCACTTGCCTGCTTGCCAGCCTGATCACCTTCTAACCACTCCTCTACCAGTTTGATGGGCACCTAACTGCTCTCATGCCAGCCCGATTGCCCCTAACTGCCCTCCCCTGCTGGCCTAGTTTCCCCCTAACTGTCCTCCTCTGCAGGCCATCTTGAGGCAACCATCTTTGACCACATGGGGGTGGCCATCTTGTGTAAGGGCATGAGGATTAATACCTTTTTATTATATAGAAAGGTATTACAAATGTCTTCTTATCCCTCCATTGCCCCACAGCCCCCCAATTCTGCCCTCACTGTCACCCCCTATTGTCTGTGTCCATTGGTTATGCTTATATGCATGCATACAAGTCTTTTGCTTAATCACTCCCCCTTACCTCCACCATCCCCTACCTTCCCTCTGAGGTTTGAGTATCTGATTGATGCTTCTCTGTCTCTGGATCTGTTTTTGTTCATCTGTTTATGGTGTTCATTATAATGCCAAAATGAGTGAGATTATGTGATATGTATATTTCTCTGACTGACTTATTTCACTTAGCATAATGCTCTCCATCCCCATTAATGCTGTTGCAAATGGTAGGAGTGTCTTTCTTTTTACAGTAGTATAGTATTTCATTTTGTAGATGTACCAAAGTTTTTTAATTCACTCATCTGCTGATGGCACTTAGGCTGATTCTAAATTGTAGCTATTGTAAATTGTGTTGCTATGAACATAGGGGTGCATATATCCTTTCTGATTGGTGTTTCTAGTTTCTTGGGATATATTCCCAAGTGGGATTAATGGGTCAAATGGGAGTTCCATTTTTCCTTTTTTGAGGAAACTCCATACTGTTCTCCACAGTAGCTGCACTGGTCTGTATTCCCACCAGCAGTGCAAAAGAGTTCCTTTTTCTCCACATCCTCACCAACACTTGTCATTCATTGATTTGTTCATGTTAGCCAATCTGACAGGTATGAGATGGGTACCGCATTGTTGTTTTGATTTGCATCTCTCAGACAATGAGTGATTTTGAGTATGTTTTCATATGTCTCTTGGTCTTCCTTATGTCCTCTTTGGAAAAGTATCTATTTAGGTCCTTTGCCCATTTTTTGATTAGGTTGTTTGTCTTCCTTTTGTTAAGTTGTATGAGTTCTCTGTAAATGTTGGAGATTAAAACCTTATAGGACATAACATTGGCAAATATGTTCTTGTTGATGGTTTCTTTTGCTATGCAAAAGCTTTTTATTTTGATGTAGTTCCATTTGTTTATTATCTCTTTAGTTTCCATTGCTCTAGGATCTATATCAGTGAAGACATTGCTTTAACTTATATCTGAGATTTTGCTACCTGTGGATTCATTTAATATTTTTATGGGTTCCTGTCTTATGTTTAAGTCCTTTATCCATTTTGAGGTTGTTGTTGTTTTTGTGTTTTTTTTTTTTTGTATATTTTAAGTTGATGGTCTAGTTTCATTTTTTTGCATGTGTCTGACCAAATTATCCAGCAGCATCTATTGAAGAGACTGTCTTGACTCCATTGTATATTCTTGCCTCTTTTGTCAATACTAATTGAGCATAGTGGTTTGGGTCAATTTCTAGGTTTACTATTCTATTCTATTAGACTATATGCCTGTTCTTGTGCTAGTACCAGGCAGCTTTGAGAACAGTGGCTTTGTATACATCTTGATATCTGGTATTGAGATCTCTTCTACTTTGTTCTTCTTCCTCAAGATTGCTGTAGATATTCAGGCTCTTTTTTTTTTTTTAATTCCAGATGAATTTTTGGAGAGTTCTTTCTAGGTCTGTGAAATATGCTATTGGTATTTTAATGGGGAATGCATTAAATCTATAGATTGCTTTGGGCAGTATGGACATTTTAATTGTTGATTCTAACAATCCATGAACAAGGTATGTTCTTCCATCTGTTTATGTCTTCCTCTATCTCTTTTTTCAGTGTCATAGGTCTTATACCTCCTTAGTTAAGTTTATTCCTAGGTATCTTAATTTTTTTAGTGCCATGGTAAATGGGATTGTTTTCTTAGTCTCTTTTTCTGTAAGTTCACTATTGGTGTATAGAAATGGCATAGACTTCTTGGTGTTAATTTTGTATCCTGCTATATTTTCAAATTTATTTATTAAGTCTGGTAGTTTTTTGATGGAGTATTTAGGGTTTTCTAAGTACTAGTACAATAACATGTCATCTGTAAATAATGACAATTTCATTTCTTCTTTTCCAATCCGGATGCCTTTTATTTCTTCTTCTTGTCTGATTGCTTTGGCTAGCAATTCCAGCACTGTGGGGTTGCCAGATGTTTCTCGAGGTGGGGGGATATGGCAGAGATCTCCCTTCTCCACATCCAGCATAGAAAGAGAGATGGAGCCGGTTCGGAATGGAAGCAGCCAAGGATTAAGAAAAATAAAGAGAGAATAGAAAAAAGCTGGGCATGACACTGTCTTCTCTCTCATGGAGAAACAGGGACAGGGAATCAGAGCCCATGCAGTAAGTCTATTTTATATTCCAAATACAAAGGGATTGTACTGAAAAACTTAGCATAAAAGGACCTTGGGTGGGGCCAGGTCTTATTTCCTCATTCCTGGTGCAAGAGTGGATTTACACATCAATAGTCCCACTCCCAAGGACACCTGGGCAAAGTCAAGAGTCAGTCTGATAGCACATCACTTTCATGGTGAGATGTGTATCCTAAGAGTGGCTCTGCCTGCTACCTTGGATTCAGCTGACAATAATTAAGGAAATGCCCATGTCCATTCCCAAGGGCCCTGAACATCTCACCCTTTATTTTGTTTTTAAGCTACTCTAATAAAAGTGAAATTTAAACATCAAGAATAAAGCTCTAAATTAAAACAATTGCAAACAATGCCAATGCAAAAACCAAACTACATACATGTTATCGTTTTAAAACTTGAATGTCAAGAGCAAAACTCTGGTTACTAAATAATAACAAAACAATGCTAATGCAAAACAACAATAAGAGAGAAAATTAGAACTAGACATGTTAACATTTTTTAGCTACTGAATGAAAAGTTTCTTTTGCTGCTGTTTTATATTTACTCAGAGTCCTTGGACTTGGCTGTGCAAGACTTTGCAGAAGACTGGCAGCTAACAGTTGCTAGCATGAGCAGAAATATGGTTGAAGAAGTAGCTTCAACTTTTGCTTTTCCACTATCTGGATCTGCTAGGCTTCAGTCGTTAACTTCTTCAACATAGAGATGACTCTATATTGACACCTCAGTCCCTTGCGTAGCTTTCAGTTTTCTTCTTCTTTTTCCACTTTGTTGTCATCAGGCAATAGTCCTTCTGCGTAAAGGGATAAGGAACTTGTCTGGGTCCATTGTGGTGGCAGACATAACACTCTGGCACCTGGGCTGCACTGCTCCTTCTGGAAAGATATAAAACACAAACTCTTCCCCACGTTATTTCTGAGTCTGATAAAACTCTTGTCTGGTTTGTGCTTCCTTCCACCTAGCTAACTCGGTGAAGGCTATTGTACAGGAGATCACATGCCTTTCAACTGCTGTACGACCTCTGCATCACAATTCAAAAATTTTAAAATGTAAAGAGCATGACTGAGCTTGTTTTGAGGTGACACATAACATCCGTCTCCCCATTTTTGTTTTAGTAATTTATTTTAAGAGTACAATTGGCTCTTTCCACTATTGAGTGATATCCATTTTGGCAGATTTGATTACGTTTAAGACCTCAGGGATTTACCCCTAAAGTTGGCATAGGGAGGTGGATATCACACTGAGGACATTGCTTTCAATAAAACATGGACATTGTCGTTCTCAAAATAACATTTTAAAAGTCTGAAAAATAAATGGCTGAAATTGTGTGCCCTATAGTAGCTGTTTCAATAATTTTGGGCCATACTTACCACATAAGCACTATCACTATATGTTGATGGTCTACATAGCAGAATCTGTTAAGGCATAAACAAGAGCTTGTATTTTTATTGAAATATAAGGGGGTTGAAGGACTTTTGCTCCCCTGCTGCAGTAGATCCAGCTTTTCCAGAACTGGATCGATCTGTAAAAATGGTTAATGCCTGAGGTATAACATTTCTTTTAATGTGGCAGCTAATATCATCCCCCGTGTTAGAAATAAGGCAAGTCCCATAAGTCAGGGGTCCTGGTAAAACATAAAATGTAAAAATTTTTGACTTCTATGTAGAAGGGTGCACACATGGTCTGGAAGCTCCTACTGATCGTCCTTGCCCTTGATCCTGGACAACCCGCAACAATGCATAGCTGCTGACTGCTAGCATGGCAAGGCGTCTTCATCATCTTTATTTCTGGACTATTTTGCCTCTGTTCTCATGGGCCACTGCTATTTCTGTGGCTGGAACAGTCCTATCAGGTCCTCTCTTGGATGCATTATTGCAGGAATCTATACGGGCTTTTCTGGAAATGCACAAACATTCTCAGCCAAGGTTAATAAAGAAATCTTTTCTATAAATTAGACTCGGGATCCTTTTGATTTTTGTCCAAATGATTTTTCTTTTGCTTACTTTGACACCATAAGATTTTATGGGTGTCTTATTAAATGAAAAATTAATTTTTAAAGTAAAAAAATTTTAAAGCAATTAAAGCTTGATGCAATTTTACTTACAGGCTATTTCTTACAGGACAATATTAGCATGTCTAGCAATTTTACCATGAGATGAACCATCAATAAAATTTTTAGTAGATACTTCAAGAACAGTTGTTTGTCCAGTACAATTAAGTTTTTATGAATATTTACTTATTTCAATTAGCCAAATTACGTTAGTCTGAAATAAAGTTTATTTTTTAAGTTTAATTTTATTTGTCATAGATTATGGACAATAAATTATATTAATTAAATCACTGCAATTAGCCTTTGACTAACTTTACATAAACTTTATCAGGGAGGCAAAAATACAAATTATTTACTTCAGTTTAAGAGGCAAATATATAAGTTTTTAATTACAATCTATAAGATGTTTGAATAAAACCTGTCTTTATTTCACTCCAAAATAATTTTCAGGTTACAGAGAGTTTCACTTAAGAATCTTTATCTTTCTTTTTTACAACATACAAATTTGGTATTGGTAGGCCATGTCACATAAAACAATTTCTCTTAAAGTTATGGTGAGCACTGATATGGATCAGATTTAACATTTTAATTTAATAACAATCTTAGTTTACCTTGTAAATATTAGTGAAGGGGAATTCAAAATGTTTAAATTTCTCCTTTTTATTAAAATTATAATTATATTTTTAAAAAGTATTCCCTTAGACTAATTTGCATTTACAGAAAGATTATGAGAAGGCTTCAGTAAATTTCTTAGAAGACTCATTTAAATTGCTTACAAAGACATTGGCTTATTAAAAGGAAGGGGGTTGGCCTTTGTTATTCAAGATGGCAGCCCCCATGTGATGTAGCAACTATGTGGCTATCATGGTGGCTGTCTAATCTGTTTTTTAAAAGACAGTCAAAATCACATTGCAGACAAACAGAAATCTCACTAGCTGCATTCTGGTCTTTATTAGAATTGTTTATAAAAATATTAGCTTTTCATTTAGCTGAAAACCTTGACTATAATTTAACAAGCTAATTTATTTAAGTAATTAAAATAGGTATCTTTATTTAAAAAGCAAAACAAATTTAGCAAATGTTTAATTCACAAGCCACAAATGTTACCCCATTTCCAGCTTAATTAAGAATGCAGGAGGCTACGAGTCATGCAGTAAATGGTGGCTTCTCATCTGTTTTTTAGATTTTACTTAAATTCAATTACTTATAAAAACATTGGCTTCTCAGTGTAACTTAATTTATATGAGACCTTGATTATATTTTAAAAAGCTAATTTATAAAGTAACTTAAGTAGGTATCTTTAATTAAAAAAGCAAAGAAACTTATTCAGTAAAGTTATAAGTATGACAATTATTGGTATGATTTAAAATTCTGCTGTTGAAAATTTGGCCTATATTTAAGAAATATATAGTTACTTTATTTTGCCCTTCTTAGAGGCAAAGCTTTCATAACATATAATATATGTATATAAGTAAAATATATTGATTAATTCTATTTGATAAAATGTTCCATGTAATTTCAAGTATCAATCAGTTTAATTAAAAAATATTTCTTTTAAGAGAGAACAGATTTTGAAAACATTTCTGGGCTCATGAAATGTCCAAAAGTTATCCTCACAGTCTTAAAATATACTTGGAAAGATCAAATATATATATATATATATATATATATATATATATATATATATATATGATTTAAAAATCTTATGCTTAAATTATCTTAAAGTTAAAGGGTAGAGCAAGACTGACTCCACTTTGTACCGTGTCCTCCATCTAGTGTAACTGTGTCCCCTCTTTCGAGAAAAACCACAGGATGTGTTAGTTACTCAGCCTGCCCTTAATTTAGCCAATGGGAATACAAAGGGAACTAACCTGAGGCCAAAAGTACGCTGATCACATCCTGTCTTTGTGTAACCAAACCCTAGTCGCACCCTGCCTTTGTGTCACTAACACCAGCCCTCACCAAACCAATCAGAATCGGCCAACTCAGCAGTCTGAGTATGACTCCACCTCCCAAACCCTAGCCCTATAAAATTATTGTGTTTTTGAAACTTGTCCTCTTTTTGCATCCTGCTGATACATTGGTGGAGGCAGAGAGCCAAACTAGCTTGTAATAAAGACTCTTTACTTTTGCATCAGACTTGGCTCCCTGATGGTCTTTGGGGATCTTGAAATCTGAGCATAACAAAAGAATATCAATTAAATTTAAAATGGATCATAGAATTAATTCTTTAAAAAAATCAGACCAACAAGTAACATATTTTGAATTCCTAATTATCAGAGAAAACACAGTATTATTTTCTCAAAATATACTCTAGGCATTTAGTTACCACCATTATATAATTTCTCCCAATTCAATCTGAAATTTTAACTTTTTTTTTTATTTTTTTAATTATTTTTTATTGATTTTTTGCAGTATAATAGTAGTACATGTTTTCCTTTCCCCTCCCCCTTATCCTCCCCCCAGCCTCCCCCACCCCCCAGCACATATCCCCAGCTTCCCCCCTCCCCGCCCCAGTGTCTTTCATTCATTGGTTATGTTCATGTGCATGCATACAAGTCCTTCAGTTGATCTCCCCCCGCATCTGCCTCCCATCCACCCAAGCCTCCCCCTGTAGCTTGACAGCCTGTTCAAGGCCATCCTGCCTCTATATCAATCACTCTCTCCTGTTTCTTTTCTTCAAAAAAATATCTTGCCTCTGCATACTAGAAATAAATGTATAAGAACAAAAAGTGTTTCAGTCTCGGTTTTAATGTCCAACTTTTCTGAGTCCCAGTTTCAGTGTCAAATAATTCATTATGTGTATAAGTCAGCAATGGTATCCAGATGGTGGACATATCGTGTCAATGCATGATCCATCCTCTCTGGTTTGGTCCTGGGCTGCCTGCAGACATGGACAGCTGCTGACTGCTAGTATGGCAAGGTGTCGTCAGTGTCCCCCATCTCTGGACCGTCCTCATGACTGGAACAGATCCATCAGTTCCTCACCGTCGCAGGAACCCACATGGTCTTGGAGTTGTTCTCTGAAAACACACAAACACATTCTCGACCAAAAGTTAACAAAGGGATCCTCTATGCAAAATAGACTTGGGATTCTTTTTAATTTTTGCCTAAATGATTTTCCTTTGGCTTATTTTGACACCATGTGTGTTTTTTCATGGGTGTCCTGCTATTGTTTTTACAAATGGAATTTACTTTACTGGAGTAAGAATTTTCTAGATGTATTTTATTTACTCGATTTTTTTTTTGTCCCTTTCATGATATTACCCCGCTGTCCCCTCCCCTTTTTTGATTAATGGGGACTTTTGGAAATTTTATATTGCAGTCTTGATAATTTTAAATTTTAATTTTTGCACACAAAGTGACTGCTTTAGGTTCTTTGGATGTTAGGCAATTTTACAGAGAGATGAACTACTAATAGATTTTTCAGTTAATGTTTTAGGAAAAGCTTTTTGTCCAGTACACTATAATTTTCTTGAGTATTCTCGTATTTCACTTGGCCAATTTAAATTAATCTGAAAACTTGATTACTATTTTCCTGTCAATTTTAATACTCAAGCAGAAATCTTAGTTTACCCTGTGAATACTAGTGGAAAGGAATATTTGCAATTTTGAGTAGGTCCCGAGCATTCCTGGTAATAGACTGAATTTAGATATAGAGCAGCTATTGCTGGCCGAGTCTCTGTCTGCCGCCTGGGTCCCCGTATGAGTCGTGTGTGGGAGGCGAAGCAGCCGTGGGGGTAGGAGACCTCCCTTAGGAGGGTTGAGAATTCAAACCCCTGCAAGGTTTGTGGATGAGGGTCTGTGCCCCACCTCTGTTGACCTTTTAGTTCTCTCCTGTTGGACCCTCTGCGACTGTGCCTGTCTTAGGTTGTTCCTTCCCTGAGGAATCTTACCCGTCTCTGGCTAACCAGCCATCCTCCGGGGCCAAACAGGGTGATGTGAGGTTCAGTTCTGTCTCCTTTTTAGTCTATGCCCCCCTGTGGCCTCCACGTCCAGTACCTGCCTTGGGGTCCCCTCGCCTGCTGGCAGGGGTCCCGGTACTGATCACATATCTCGGGGGACCCAGGTTTCTTCTCCAGAGAGGGCCCAGCTCACACCATTGGTCGAGATACAGATCCATGGTGCCAGCTGCCCAAAGGCTTCAGCCACAGCTCGAACTGAAAACTCTGGCATCAGCTGTGTGTATTTGGATAGTAACAAGAAGGTCCCTCTTGGCAGAAAGGGCAAGAAGGGCCAATATAGAATGCTCGGATGCCTTCCCAGTGCCTTAATTCCTTCTGAAAGGGATTAATTTCTATCCTATTCTTTTTTAAGTTGCTGCCCAACATTCAAAGAATTAGTTTGTAAGTTTATTTGGGATAATTGTATAATATGCTGTTGTCAAATATCAAATATTATAATGACATTGTAGAATAATATCATGTAAGGGTATTATGGTGTCATGGGAGGTTAAGCAGGGCCTAGCCTAAGGACTGGTCTCCATAGTATATGACAAGCTCTAGGCCATGTCAATTCAATGTCAGACTAGCTGCCATTTTTTTATAATTTTATATAAACTTTGTCAGGGATGTAAAAACACAAATCACTTACCTCAGTTCAAGAGTTCAAGTATATTGACTTTTCCACTTACTCTCACCACCTGCCACTTACCCTGAGGTTTGACATTCTGATGGACTTTTCTCAGTCTCTGGATCTATTCTTGTTCATCAGTCTATGTCATTGATTGTATTCCTCAAATGAGTGAGATCATGTGATATTTGTCTTTCTCTGCCTGGCTAATTTCACTTAGCATAATGCTCTCCAAATCCATCCATGTTGTTACAAATGGTAGGAGCTCCTTCTTTTTTTCCGCGGCGTAGTATTCCATTGTGTAAATGTACCATAGTTTTTTGATCCACTCATCTGCTGATGGGCACTTCGGCTGTTTCCAAATCTTAGCTATGGTAAATTGTGCTGCTATGAACATAGGGGTACATATATCCTTTCTAATTCGCCTTTCTAATTTCTTGGGGTATATTCCTAGAAGTGGGATCACTGGGTCGAATGGGAGCTCCATTTTTAGTTTTTTGAGGAATCTCCATACTGTTCTCCACAGTGGCTGTACTAGTCTACAATCCCACCAGCAGTGCACAAGAGTTCCTTTTTCTCCGCATCCTCGCCAGCACTTGTCATTTGTTGATTTGTTGATGTAAGCCATTCTGATAGGTGTGAGATGGTACCGCATAGTCGTTTTGATTTGCATCTCTCGGATAATTAGTGACTTTGAGCAAGTTTTCATGTGTCTCTGGGCCTTCCTTTTGTCTTCTTTCGTGAAGATTCTATTTAGGTCTGTTGCCCATTTTTTTATTGGATCATTTGTCCTCCTTTTATTGAGTTGGGTGAGTTGCCTGTAGATGCTTGAGATTAAACCTTTATCACTAATAACATTTGCAAATATGTTCTCCCATACAGTGGGTTTTCTTGTTGTTTTGTTGATGGTTTCTTTAGCTGTGCAAAAGCTTTTGATTTTGATGTAGTCCCATTTGTTTATTTTCTCTTTAGCTTCCATTGCCCTCGGAGCGGTATCATCAAAGAAGTTCTTTTGGCATATGTCTGAGATTTTTCTTCCTGTAGATTCCTCTAATATTTTTATGGTTTCCTGTCTTACGTTTAAGTCCTGTATCCATTTTGAGTTTATTTTTGTGTATGGTGTAAGTTGGTGCTCTAGTTTCATTTTTTTGCATGTACCTGTCCAATTTTCCCAACACCATTTATTGAAGAGACTGTCTTGACTCCATTTTATGTTCCTGCCTCCTTTGTCAAATATTAATTGAGCATATTGGATTGGGTTGATATCTGGATTCTCTATTCTATTCCATTGATCTATATGTCTGTTCTTGTGCCAGTACCAGGCTGTTTTAAGAACAGTAGCCTTGTAATACAGCTTGAAATCTGGTATGGAAATCCCACCGACTTTGTGCTTCTTTCTCAGGATTGCTGTGGCTATTCAGGGCCTTTTTTTGTTCCAGATGAATTTTTGGAGAGTTCTTTCTAGGTCTGTGAAATATGCCATTGGTATTTTAATGGGGAGTGCATTAAATTTATAGATTGCTTTGGGTAGTATGGACATTTTAATTATGTTGATTCTCCCAATCCATGAACATGGAATGTTCTTCCACCTGTTTACATCTTCCTCTATCTCTTTTTTTCAGTGTCCTGTAGTTTTCCACAAATAGATCTTTTACCTCCTTAGTTAAGTTTATTCCAAGGTATCTTAATTTTTTTGGTGTGATGGTAAATGGGATTGCTTTTTTAGTCTCTCTTTCTGTAAGTTCACTATTAGTGTATAGAAATGCCATAGATTTCTTGGCATTAATTTTGTAGCCTGCTACATTGCTGAACTCATTTATTAAGTCTACTAACTTTTTTATGGAGTCCTTCGGGTTTTTTATGTACATTATCATGTCATCTGCAAATAAGGATAGCTTAACTTCTTCTTTTCCAATTTGGATGCCTTTTATTTCTTCTTCTTGTCTAATTGCAATGGCTAATACTTCCAGTACTATGTTGAACAGGAGTGGTGAAAGTGGGCAACCCTGTCTTGTTCCTGTTATTAGGGGAAATGGTTGTAGTTTTTGCCCATTGAGTATGATGTATGCTGTGGGTTTATTGTATATGGCTTTTATTATGTTGAGGTATGATCCTTCTATTCCTACCTTATTGAGAGTTTTTATTAAGAAAGGATGTTGGATTTTGTCAAATGCTTTTTCTGCATCAATTGATATGACTATGTGATTTTTATCTCTCAATTTGTTTATGTGATGTATCACATTTATTGATTTGCGGATATTGTACCATCCTTGCATTCCTGGGATAAATCCTACTTGGTCGTGGTGTATGATCTTTCTGATGTACTGCTGGATCCTATTTGCTAGAATTTTATTGAGGATTTTGGCATCTATATTCATGAGGGATATTGGCCTGTAATTCTCTTTCATTGTGTCGTCTTTATCTGGTTTTGGTATTAGGGTGATGCTAGCTTCATAGAAGGAGTTTGGAAGTTTTCCATCTTCTTGAATTTTCTGGAATAGTCTGAGGAGTATAGGTTTTAGTTCTTCCTTGAATGTTCGGTAAAACTCCCCTGTGAAGCCGTCTGGCCCTGGGCTTTTGTTTGCTGGAAGCTTTATGATGACTGCTTCAATTTCTTCCACAGTTATTGGTCTATTGAGTTGTTTAGATTCTTCTTGATTGAGTTTTGAGAGGTAATATTTTTCTAGAAACATATCCATTTCCTCCAGGTTGTCCAGTTTGTTGGAGTAGAGTTGTTCATAGTATTTTTTAACAATCCTTTGTATTTCAATGGGGTCTGTTGTTATTTTACCTCTTTCATTTCTGATTTTATTTATTAGGGTCCTCTCTCTTTGCTTCTTGGTGAGTCTGGCTAGAGGTTCATCAATCTTGTTTATCCTTTCAAAGAACCAGCTCTTGGTTTCGTTGATTTTCTGTATTGTTTCTTTGGTCTCTATGTCATTTACTTCTGCTCTGATCTTTACTATTTCCTTCCTTATGCTTACACTGGGCTTTTCTTGTTGCTTTCTTTCTAACTCTTTGAGTTGTTGCGTTAGATAATTTATTGCCGCTGTTCCTAGTTTTTTGCAGTAGGATTGTAGAGCTATGAACTTCCCTCTCAGAACTGCTTTCACTGTGTCCCATAGATTTTGGATTGTTGTGCTATCATTGTCATTTGTTTCCATGATGTTTTCTATCTCTTCCTTAATCTCTCTAGTAACCCAGTCATAGTTTAATAGCATGCTGTTTAGTCTCCATGTGTTCGATTTCTTTGGATTGTTTCTATTGTAGTTGATTTCCAGCTTTATGCCACTGTGATCTGAGAATATACTTGATATGATTTCTATCTTCTTGAATTTGGAGAGACTTTGCCTATGACCCAACACATGGTCTATCTTTGAGAATGACCCATGGGCACTTGAAAAGAATGTATATTCTGTGGCTTTGGGGTGAAATGATCTGAAGATGTCAATTAATTCCATCTGGTCCAGTGAGTCATTGAGAATTGATGTTTCTTTACTGATTTTTTGTTTAGAGGATCTGTCCAATGGTGATAATGGGGTATTAAAGTCTCCTACTATGATTGTATTGCTGTCTATTTCTCCCTTGATGTCCTCTAGGAGTTTTTGTATATATTTGGGTGCTCCTGTATTGGGTGCGTATATGTTTACAAGAGTTATTTCTTCTTGTTGAATTGCTCCCTTTAGTATTATGAAGTGGCCTTCTTTATCTCTTGTTATGTCCTTCACTTTGAGATCTAATTTGTCAGATATAAGTATGGCTACCCCAGCTTTTTTTTCATTTCCATTCGCCTGAATAACTTTTTTCCAACCTTTCATCCTCAGTCTGTGTGCGTCTTTTTTTCGGAGGTGGGTTTCTTGTAGACAGCAGATACATGGGTTGTGTTTTCTTATCCAGTCTATTACCCTATGTCTTTTGATTGGAGCATTTAACCCGTTTACATTTAAAGTTCTATTGATAGGTGCTTATATGTTGCCATTTTTGTTCTTTGCCCCTGTGATCCTTCTTCGCTTCCTATTTCTTTTTACAGCAGATCCTTTAGCATTTCTTGCATTGCTGGTTTGGTGGTGACGAATTCCCTTAGTCCTTTTTTATCTGTGAAGCTCCTGATTTGACCTTCAATTTTGATTGAGAGCCTTGCTGGGTACAGTATTCTAGGATTCATACCCTTCCTTTGCATGACTTTGTAGATTTCATTCCACTGCCTTCTGGCCTGATAGGTTTCTGCTGAGAGATCACTTGTTAGTCTGATGGTTGTTCCTTTGTAGGTGACTTTTTGTCTCTCTCTGGCAGCTTTTAAGATTCTTACTTTGTCATTGGTGTTTGCCAATTTAATTATAATGTGCCTTCGCGTAGGTCTTTTGGGGTTTATTTTGCTTGGGACTCTGTGAGCTTCTTGGATTTGTGTGGGTTTTTCCTTTCCTATACCAGGAAAGTTTTCTGTCATTATTTCTTCCAACAGGTTTTCTATTCCTTGCTCAGTTTCCTGTCCTTCTGGAAGCCCAATTATACGGATGTTGTTTTGTTTCATGTTGTCCCAAAGTTCTCTTAGGCTCTCCTCCTACTTTTTAATTTTTTTTTCTAGTAGCTGCTCTACTTGGTTATTTTTTCCTACCTGGTCTTCTAGCTCACTGATGCGATCCTCTGCTTCTTCTAGTCTACTCTTAATACTTTCTATTGAGTTCTTTACTTCAGCAATGTCACTTTTCATTTCTTCATGGCTCTTCATCATTTCTTCCTGGGTCTTCCTCATTTCCTCTTGGTTCTTACTCATATTATCAAATTTGTCTTCCATTCTTTTCAGCCACCTTATGACCATTTCTCTGAATTCTTTCTCTGACAGGTTGTTAACTTCCATTTCGTTTACCTCCTTTTCTGGTGAGCCTTGCTTTTCTTTCATATGTGGGCTATTTCTTTGTCTTCCCATGGTCTCTCTTCTCTGTGTATGTGGTTATGTAGTTCTCACTCTCCTGCGTTGATTTAAAGGCACAAAATACAACACAACCAGGTGCAACGCACCAGGCACTGAACCAGAATGTAGTCAAAGTAATTGTAATTCCAAATAAAGGTGACCGCCAGAGAAAGGCAAATTTGGTGATAGGTGGGAAAAAAGAAAGAGAACCTCCCCCAGACCCACACAGACACTCACACACCCACACTCACACAGAAAAGAAAGAGACCCCCCCACACACATACACTCACAAAAAAGAAAGACAGGAATGCCAAAATGATAATGGGAAAAGGGGGAGAAGAAAAAAAAGAAATAAAAGGAGTAAATTATAAATGTGGGGTGAAAACTCCTATAGGACAGCCCTTAATCCGAACCAAACCTGCAACAAGTACTTGGAGATTGATACAAATTACATACAACTACTAATATCAAGAGAGGTGAGGGAACACAGAAGCAAAAATCTATCTCAAAAACAATGCAGATGAGGACAACAAAACAAGAAACAACACCAAAAATAAAAATAACCCCCCCTACAAGACAAACCAAAATAACAGAATAAGCAAATCAATCTCATAAACCTGCTTAAAAAATCAATATAATCAACAGTCAAGTAAACAACAACAACAGGACAGGGCTAAAAACACTTTAAGATAGTGAAGTCAGAGAAGTTAGAGGTATATATGCACTTGGATTAGGTGGTTAGAGATTAGATATATCAGTGGGGTGAAATTTTAACAGGGGGTAAGGGGAAAGAATTAGGTAAATCTAAAGCGGGAAAAGTGTAAGGGAAACAAGGCACTAAATAGGGAAAGGTTAGCCAGAAAGTGGTGGTATAAAGGTGAAGTTGAGGTAGAGTAAAAGATACTAAAGTGTAGATGAAAATAGACTGTATTCCCAAGGTCGAAGAGAAAATATAATCAATTCCCTATCACATGAGAGTCAATTTGTGATTTGGCCCCTGGGTGGCAGTGTTTCTAGATTGACTTCTGGGTCTATTGGTCCTCTTTATCCTGAACTAAACAATACTGCCTCTCTAATGGTGACTGCTGTTTTAGCAGCCAGAACCCTCCCAAAATCTTTCGGGCTTCCCCCCTCTGTCAGGTCCAAACCGATTGCGCTCCAGGGATCAACTCTGCCACCAGCTCCAAGGGCCCTCTCCCAAGTTCACCAGCTTCAACAGCCACAGATTCTATTTCAGGTGCAGATCTCCAGGTTTTGAGTTCCAAGGTGCAGATCTCCCAGACTGCCAGCCCCCTCAGTTTCGCGCCCAAAGTACCCCCAGGGAAATCTGACCTTTCCGAGCTGGAGTTTAGCGCTCCCTGGGCTCTGTGAGCCTCTGCGTCACCTGGGCACCGGTGCTCCGGGAGCCCCAGCGGTGCAGCCCAGTGGTACCGCGTAGGACAGCTGTATGTTTTCCGGCTCCTCTCGTTCAAGATGTCGTGGTCCGCCTCCGCGCGCCTCCTCGCGCAGTTGGCTCAGGGAGAGAACCCAGCAGTACTGGGGCCGCTCAGGCTAGGGAGGCCAGCCCAGCAGTCCTCTATCTTCTCCTCTGAAATTTTAACTTTTAAAACTTCAAAATTTTGGTAACAAGTTAAATACTTAGCATTTCTCAAATTAATAATACTTTTACACTTTTAAAGATATATTTCAAATAAAACACAAGGCATATTCAATTAATAGATTAACTTCTTTTCTATCTTCTAGACTTCATACTAGGCATACTCAGATCAACATTTTAGTATTACATCATTTCAATCAATATATTTAGATATGTTTTTCTCATTAGAATTAATGAACCTCAAAGTTTTTAAATTTCCAGCCAATAGGCCTGGCACAGCTGCTAACTTTCAAAAGTGACCATAATATTCCTGCTAGGGAAGTGAAGAAGCAAACCTGTAGCTATTCACTTATAAAATTGTTATCTACTTCCTGCCAGTTGCTTGCCTCTGGGCAGGAAATTTAAAAAGAGCTACTTTAGATTGCCTTGGGAAAACCAGCCTGTATTTTCCCCTGGTTCATATCCGCCATCTTTAAGACTAAAAAAAGTCTTGGGTTTTTATTCTGTACATATCAAAAAGTTAAGCTCAGCTCAAAGACTCGATCTAGAATGTCCCAAATATGGACAGTTGTGTGCCTTCCATTTTTTAAACTGGCCTTTTCCTTTACATGTGCACAGAAATCCCCAAAGCAGTTATAGATTTTGTAAAAGTTTTAGGTCACTAGAGCTGGAAAAAACATGGCGAAGATGAGACCTTTATAAAATGGCTTTCGGGGGGAGGGGTGATGGCATCCATATTGGATCACCACATGTCTCCCTTCCCCCACCTCCTTCTTGCTTTGGGGGAAAATTCAGAGATGGTCTGGCATCTACTATTTTTATTTTATTTTTACAAATTTTTAAAAATTATATTTTTTATTTTTTTTAAGGAAACAAAAAGATTTTCTAAGATAAAGAATGATTGGCAGTTGCTGATAAATTCCTTTAATCTTTTCTATTTGGTTACAAGTAGTTTGAGCCTCCAACAAAAGAAGTGACTTTTTAGCCAAGAGCCTGCACCCAGCCATAAAGGCTGGGCAGCTGCAAGCAAAACTTTTCTCATCCCATGCACAGTGATACTTGTCTCCCTTTTCCTCAAACTCTGCTTCCCGCTTATATTTAGGAGGTAAATGTGTGTCAGGTGGGCTCTTAACTCTAGTCGCAGGAACAGCGGGCGAAGGCTGCGGAAGAGGAGGTGCAGATGGTATTCTTAGAGATTTGCATCCTTCCGCTGCCCAATGTAAGGCCATGGCCAAATCTGCTTAGACACTCTTAAGCTCTCCTGTGCTAGATCATAAATTCAATGAGGAATCTTCTCTGGACCTTCTGCTGAATATCGGTCACGCAACTGCTTTCTGAAGTTTTTCCACATTTCTTCAACAAGACTTAAGAAATCAAGAATCTAGCTACGCTTAACAGAGAAGCTTTGAGCTTTGAGCATAGTTTTAATCATTTGAGAGTAGAGATCTCTTCTCTGAGGCCCTGAATTACCCATATTTTACACCCAGCTAATTCAATACGCAACAATCTGCTCCTTATCTTACCTTACTTTACATCAATGGTGCTCGCAATTCTTGGAGCGATCCCTGCTGGCCTCTTGCCCCTTTGCCCCACATTGGGCACCAAATGCAGGGGCACTACATGTGACTCTGGAGGCCAAATATGGTGGGGATCTCCCTTTTCCGAATCCAGCATGGAAAGAGAGATGGAACTGGTTCAGAATGGAGGCAGCCAGGGATTAAGAAAAATAAAGAGACAATAGAAGAAAGCTGGGTGTCAGTTGTCTTCTCTCTCATGGAGAAACAGGGACAGGGACCCAGAGCCCACACAGCAAGTTTATTTTTTATTCCAAATACAAAGGAGTTGTCCGGGAAAACTTAGCATAAAAGGACCTTGGGTGGGCCCAGGTCTTATTTTCTCATTCCCAGTGCTAGACTAGATTTACATATCAATAGTCCCCCTCCTAAGGTGTGGACACCTGGGCAAAGTCAAGAGTCAGTAATGATAGCACATCGCCTTCTTGATGAGATGTGTATCCAAAGCGTGGCTCTGCCTGCTGCCTCGGATTCAGCTGACAATAATTAAGGAAATGCCCATGTCCATTCCCAGGGGGCCCTCAACACAGCACTATGTTGAACAGGAGTGGTGAAAGAAGGTATCCCTGTCTTTTTCCTGTTCTTAAGGAAAATGGTTTTAGTTTTTACCAATTAAGTATGATGTTGGTAATATGTTTGTCATATAAGGCTTTTATTATGTTGAGCTATGATCCCTCTATTCCCACTTTGCTGAGAGTTTTTTTGTTTTGTTAGTTTAAGCTGCAAAAGGGCAGGCCATTCATATGCAAAAGCCACTGCACACAGTTTTTCAGTGGGTTTGTAAATTGTGTGGGGCAGGGTTTCAGGGAATCACCAAGGTATACCAAACAGTGATGGCTGCCAATCAGCCATATCTTCATCTCCACATCTCTGTGTCCCTGTGTCCTATGCCCCAGCACACTAAACAATAATTTTTGCACGTACCTATGAAAGAAAGCTACTCTCACTTTCCAACCTGATGTCAGACACTCCAGCTTCTCCCCATAGTATTCTGGGTCCCCAGACTCTCACTGTAGACTGGAGTTCAGAGCAGTTGGGAGCTTTATCTCCTTCCCTATTTCAAAAAACAGCACACCTATTCACCAGCCAATTTGTTCACCTCCATACCTCTGCTTTTCCATGCCTTCGCACATCCAACCCAGTCTCAATGCACTTTTTTCTTTCCTTCTAGTTGTAGAACTTCTACTCAGCCAGCTTTACTGTGGTTTTGTGTGACAGTCATTTTGTCTTTTAATTGTAATTTTGGTATGGTTGTGAGAGGCAGCACATATAGGTGTATACCTTATGCTGCCATCTTGGTCTCTTTTCCATCATTTTTATTCTTAATGTTTGTGTTTCTTCTTGCCTTTCTGTTTCTTCTTTTTACAGCAGAATTGCTGACTTGGTTGTAATAAAATCTCTTATCCCTTTTTTCTGCAAAGCTCTGGCTTCCACCTTCAATTTTGAATGATAAACTTGCTGGGTATATTATTCTTAGATTCAGTCTCTTGCTTTGTATCACTTTATATATTTCATTCCATTCCCTCTGGCCTGGTATGTTTCTGTTGAGAAATAAATTGATATTCTAATGGGAGATCCCTTGTGGATAACTTTCTGCATCTCTCTGGCAGCCTTTAAGATTCTTAGTTTGTCGTTGATCTTTTCTGTTTTAATTACGATGTGTTTTGGTGTTGAGTTCATCTTGTTTGGGACTCTACATGCTCCTTGGACTTATGTAGTTTTTTTCTTGTCCATAGCACAGAAGCTTTCCCTCATTATTTCTTCAAACAGGTTTTCTATTCCTTGCTTCTCTTCCTCTCCTTCTTCTACCCCCATTATGTGGATGTTGTTTCATTTTGTGTTTTCCCAAAGCTCCCTTAGGTTCTCTTCTGCTTTTTAAATTTCTTTCCAGTTGCTGTTTTGTGTTTGTGTGTTTTTTTCCTACCTTGTCTTCAAATTCACTGATGTGCTCCTCAGCCTCTTCTATTCTATTGTTAAGCCTTCCATTGTGTTATTACAGCTATGCCATTCTTCATTTCCTCCTGGTTCATTTTCATGTTGGTGACATTCTCATTCAGCTCCTTATAATTCTCATTGAGTTGTTTGTATTTGTCATTGAATTGTGTATATTTGTCATCCAGTTGTTTGAGCATCTTTATAATTATTACTCTGAATTCTTTCCCTGACATGTTACTTGCCTCCATTTCATTTAATTCTCTATCTGTTGATTCCTATTTTTCTTTTATTTGGGGATTTCTTTTTTTGTTTCCAAATGTTTTGCTGTAGCATTTTAATTGTTTCTGTGTCCTAGATATAATTGTTTTGCTATCCAGGTACTTTTTTTTGGATGGTACTACTGGTGTGATCTCTTAGGTCTCCTGGGCTTGGTAATCTAGCATAGCCCCCCAGTTGGGCTATCTGGGTTCTCTTTATGTAGGCCTGAGAGCTGGAAAGGCGCAACTCCTGTGTCTAGAAATCAGCAGATGGGGAAGGAGATGTCCCAATTTTTGCTATCTTGCACCCTTGGTTGAAATCACCCATGCCCAGTGGGGGCTCACAAAGGCACCCAGGAGTCATCTGTCAGGGTGGTGGGGCTCAGGAGACCTACCCACTGGAAATGCACAACTGTGGTGTTCTAAGTTCTGCCACTGGGAAGTGGGGACATTTCACTTACTGCTGCAGAAGTGGTGCACCTTTGAAGGTGGAGGTCTTAGAGTCCATGGGTCTGTAGTTGGGGCAGCAGGATTTTGGCTGGAATGGCTGCTGGGTTGCAGGCAGTATCCCAGGTCTGTCTGGATTGTGGTATTGATGAGTTCCTAGAAGAGGCCACTCTCCCCTTCAAGATAGTGTGGATTCCATGCCCGAGTTCCACAGCCTGGGGAGTGTCCACAGTGATGGTAGGTTCTCTTTGCCCAGGAGAGCCTGGTCTGCCAGCCCCTAGCACTCCTGCCAGATTTAACTGTCCCTTACTCACTCATTAACACACCCCACATATCCATACATTCTTCTTTCACCCCCTCATTAAGTCACATCCTCTCCCAGACCTCTGTCCTGCCAGCTACCATCATCAGCAAATCTCTTTATGTTATTTTTGATATATAATCTATATTTATTTAAGATAAATAAATGTAAAATAGTAATTAGAAAGAAGCTAAGTCCTTATGTTGACCTAAATTAAAAAAAATTAGAGAATAATATCTATATTACTAAAAGGGTAATATGCTAATTAGACCATGAGATGTTCCAGATATCCTTCTGGACAAAGCCATGGTGGCAGGGCCGAGGCAGAGGCAGTTATGGGTGATCAGGCCAGGAGGATAGGGCAGTTAGGGATGATTAGGCTGGCATGGGGGTGCAGTTGGGGGCAAGCAAGCCAGCATGCAGAGTGGTTAGGGGAGATCAAGCAAGCAGGCAGGTGAGCAGTTAGAAGCCAGTAGTCCTGGGTTGCGAAGGGGTTGTACAACTACCAGTTTAGGCCCGATCCCACAGGGGTCCCAGATTAGAGAGGATGCAGGCTAGGCTAAGGGACACACCCCTCCTCCACCAGCCCCCCCATGCACAAATTTTGTGCACCTGGCCACTAGCATATAATATGCCCTTACTTATATACACTGAGTGGCCAGATTATTATAATCTCTGAATGGATAATAATATGGCCGTTCACTGTATATAGAGGCCCAGTGCATGAATTCATGCATGGGTGGGGTCCAGCCAGCCTGGTCAGGGATGGGGGACATGGGTGGTTGACCAACCTACCTCCTGGTCAAGGGGACAATTTGATTATTATTCTTTTATTATTAGGATATACACTGAGTGGCCAGATTTTTATGCTTTCAGAGATCATAACAATCTGGCCACTCAGTGTATATAAAAAGCCAGAGACTGGAATGCCAGAATGACCTGTTACTATGATGACCACTGCAACCAGCGAACTGGCCTGATCTGGGGTCGGGGCCCAGCAGCCAACCTTATGCAGGCCCTTCTCCCAGTCAGCCCCAGCCCTGATCACCGCCCACCCCAATAGGTGGCTGGGCTAGTTTGCCAACCTCCTTCAGCCCATCCCTCAGCCAGCCCTGCCTCTAATGGTCCCTCATCATCCCAATGAGCCCATTACCCCTCCTCCCATCCAGCTCCACCCCAATCACCTCATCAGTGGCCAGGATTGGTGTAGCGGGATTGGTGGTGGGGCTGGGTTACTAACCTCTCATGACCCCTCTTCTAGCACCATTCAGGGGTGGGGCTGGGTGGCCATTGCTAATAGCCCCTGCCCATGGTTTACCCCACCCCTATTTGGCCCCCACACCTCAATTTGGAGTGGAGCCCACCAGCCAATCACTGGCATCCCCTCCCCACAGCTGGCCCAGCCCTGATCAGGCCCCATTGGGGTGAGCTGACCAGCTAACCTCCCACCATCTCCTCCTGACAGGCCTAGCCCCAATTCATTGATTGAGGCCAGGCTGGCCGAACCCCACCTGTCCATGAATTTATAGACTGGGCCTCTAGTTATTAAATAAGAAAAGAAAAGGAAAAAAAATGAAACCAGTGTATGTTTATATTTGCTTAAAGAATAAATATAAAATAATTTTAGATAATTCAGGACTATTGAGGGGAATAAAGAAATTTAAGTTTGTTTTTTGAAAGAGCTCTGTATTTTTAGCGTGATTTTGTATAGTAGTACTGTTTTTGCAATTATGAAAAGCAGTAAAGGTTAAATAGAATAAAATAGAATATGTTTTAATAAATTTGTTATTACTTCTCACATATATCTCAATAGAGCAATTTAAGTAGTAAAATATAAAATATATACAGACTATAAGCATTTACTTTTCTCTAAGATAATACATTCAAATAACTTAGCTAATGCTTAGTGTTATTGTTTTATATTTAAAACAGTTGCATCAAGCTCTGCTGTGCTCAAAAAAATGTAGTGCTTTATATATTATTTCATTGACTAAAATGAAAAATTACTGACTAAAAGTAAGGCCATTAATACTGAGACAAGTAAAAACTTGTCGAAGCTAGTAAGTGGTGAAACTGAAATTAAAACCAAGATCTATCTAATCCAATACTCATTCTTGTTACACTGAATATCACTGAATTATTATCTTTTTTGATGCATAAATATCCATAAATATCATTCTGCATATTGACACCTACTCAATTAGAAACTATTGAGATATATGTACAACAACAATAATACAATGTTAAATTGGTTTGCTTGTCTAATACATATGCTCCTGGCCCATAGATGCCTAGAAGAATAAAACATGTTGCAGATGAGAAGGAATATGAAAGTGCCAATAGTATATGCTTCAAGATAAATGAGTTATAAGTGTTTAGTAATGCCATATACCATCTAATCATCAAAAACAGCTTAGAAGTTTTTGGAATTACTCCTGCCTAAATTTAAATTTGCAATTTGAGGATTTTCATTCTATGTCATTATTTCCCTTGAGTTTCTATATTGTATGGTACTTGGACTGACATATACTCAGCTTTAATTTAATTATATTTCAAGCATTTTTCTAATTCCCAACAGAAATTCTCATGTTTCAGCCAAGAATTTTGCTTTATTTGGCTATTTGTTCAATTTAATTTCTCTTTTCAAACTTGTGTTTATATAAATATGCAGTCTATTGAAATATAAATGATTTTCTGATTAAAGTTCACTCCATTTTTTAAATTAGTGACAAGGCAAAAAATCAATTTCTGGGTTAAAAAATTAAATTATTTAAACTATCATTAGCAAATATATTTTGTTAAAATAAAAAAGCAGTTTAATCAAATATTACCCCAAGGTCCAAATATAGATCTCATCAATTTTAATGCAGTAATTTTATTCCTCAACAATTTCCAAAGATCTAAGATTTGTGTGATTGAATAATGTGATTATATGCATTCTCAAATAAATATCTCATGTGTAAAATTTAAACTATTTTATATGTAATTATATACTTAGCTAACATTTTTAAGGCCTAACAAAAAAAATAACAACAAAATTTAAATAAATTAGAATGGAATAATATGACACTCAATTTGTAGAAGTCACTGATATTTTTAGCATAGCCACATGCATATGTATCTAAGAATTCATACTAAATATTTATTAGCACATTTGCCGATATGATTATATACTGTTAATATGATTCATAAAAAAGGAGCTACACATGGACAACATGTACATGAAAGATACTCAATAGCAGTAATCATCAGTGAAATGCAAATCAAAACCACATGGAGAAAACTCTTCCCACCTGTTAAGATGACCATTATAAAACAACAACAAGAACACAGACAGTAACAAATCTTGATAAGGATGTGGGGACACTGAAATGCTTATGTGCTATTGGTGGGAACATTTAATAGTGCAGTCACTGTAGAAAACAATATGGAGATTCCTTAAAAAAATAAAATAAGAACGAATACATGATTTATCAATCCCATTTCTGGGTATTTATCCAAAATAATGTAAAACAGAATTTCAAAGAGATATTTTCACTTCCATGTTCATTGCAGCATTATTCATAATACCCAAGAGCTAGAAACCACCCAAATGTCTACTGATGAATGAATAAAATATGTGATATATTTATAAAATATAATATTATTCAAACTTAAAAAAAAGAAAGAAATCTTTCATATGCTAAAACATGGATGGACCTTGAGGACATTATGCTAAGTGAAATAAGGCTGAATGACAAATACTTCATGCTCCCACTGACATGAGGTATGTAAGATAGCCAAACTTATAGAATGATAGTTGCAGGGGTTCCAGGGTGGAATTGCTGTTCAATGACAATAAAGTTTCAATCATGCAAGTTGAAAAGTTCTAGATGTCTGTCATCGAGCATTATGCTTATAGTTAACAATAATGTACTGTACACTTAAAAACGTGTTAAAGGTAGAGTTCATGTTAGATGTTTTACATGATTTGTAATAAAACAGTTTGTATTATGAAAATTAGCTATTCCTCTGAATATTAAATATATGTTGCAATAATTATATCTCCTGCTTTGTCTTCAAGCACGCCTATATAAAATAGCTGGTGGTGATGAAGTTTTCTCTGACCATGAGAGGTAGTAGAACATAGTAAAAAGCTTAAGATTCTAAATCCTGTTGAGGTATGTTCTCTCTAGTCCCACTTTGTTGAGATTTTTTTTTAATCATTAATGGGTGCTGAATTTTATCAAATGCTTTTTCTGCATCTATTCATATATTTATGTGGCTTTTATACTTCATTTTGTTTATGTGGCATCATATTTATTGATTTGCAGATATTGTACCAACCTTGCACCACTGAAATAAATCCCACTTGATTATAGTGTATGTTCATTTTAATGTATTGCTAGATCCAATTTGCTTATATTTTATTGAGGATTTTAATATATAGGTTCATCAGATATATTGGCTTATAATTTTCTTTGTTTGTAGTGTCTTTATCTGGATTTGGAATTAAGGTAATATTGGCCTGGTAAAATGAGAATCTTCCTTCTTATTGAATTTTTGGAACAGTTTGAAAAGGATCAGTGTTAAGTGCTTCTTATAATGTTTGGTAAAAATCCCTTGTGAAGCCATTCGATCTAGGACTTTTATTTGTTGAGATTTTTTTTTTTACTATGCTTCAGTTTTGCTGGTTTTAATCTGTCTAATAAGATTCTCTTGTTCTTCCTGATTCAGTTTTGGAATATATGTTTCTAGGAATTTATTCATTTCTTCCAGATTGTCCTATTTCTTGGCATACATTTGTTTGTAGTATTTTCTTAGAATCCTTTGTATTTCTTTGGTGTCTGTTGTTACTTTTCCTCTTTCATTCCTGATTTTATTTACTAGGGTCCTCTTTTTTTGTTATTTTTTAATAAGCAAAACCACTTCTGAGTTTTATTTAGCATTGTATCTGAGGCACTAATGAAAGTAAAGAAAGAACATGAAGATCATCCTTGCATTCAATTTTAACGAGTCTTGCAATGATGAAAACACATAGATTGTACCCAATCTCAAAAGTATGAAATGCCTTATTTTTACAAATACACAAACTATTCGATGGGGACTGGCTATCAAAAGGAGACAGACTAAATATTGGCAAACTTTCCAACCTGAAGACTCCAACGCATGTTATTCTGATGTTTTCCCAATTCCAACAAACAAGACAGGAAGCTTTTCTGGGCAACAAAGCCCGGGAGAGGGTGTTGTTGGCCCTGAGAATCAAGTCGAAGGCCGAGTGTGCAACCCACACAATGCTAGCAAAAGTTTAAAGCCTTAGCACTTATTTGTCTAGCTGAAAGAGACAATTCACTTTAAGCTGCAATTTCATAGTTATATAGAAAACCATGGTTCTTCAGACAGTAAATTCATACTGTACTACTAAGTATTTCAAGGTAATTTTTACCACTTTGTGAAGAGGACAAAATAATAATTGAGACTTTTAGAACCGAGAAAGAAAGTTCACTCAAAGTCAATGTAATAAATCAGTGAACGAACTATATGTACCCTCACAATAATTAGTTCTGCTCAGGCTGCCAGGATAAATAGATTAAGAAAAAACATTTAGAAGCTTTTATATAAAAAGTTATTTTACAGCGACAGACATCAAAGAAATAAAAAAAGTTTAAAACATATAATATTCCCTTTGAAGAGCCTTCCTTAAAATTGTTCACCACAGTTATTATGTAATCAAATTAAGAATTGCAGAAAAAAATAATCTAAA
This sequence comes from Antrozous pallidus, assembly GCA_027563665.1. Classification (NCBI taxonomy): domain Eukaryota; kingdom Metazoa; phylum Chordata; class Mammalia; order Chiroptera; family Vespertilionidae; genus Antrozous; species Antrozous pallidus. The sequence continues at coordinate 31,079,282 of CM050513.1, forward strand.
AAAATTGGTATTAAATCGGTTTAATATCTTTAATAATTCTACTATTACTAGATCCTTCCACAAAAGGACATTACAGTTCAGTTTATTGCAGACATATCTTTAAAAAAAAGTCATCTCTAATGTTGCAATTATAATACAAATTTTTATTTACTTGGTACTACTATAAAGCACAATATTCCCATTCTTCTACTAACTTTGGGCTTTATTTGTTGTTCCTTTTTAAGTTTTCTTTTTTTAATTTAAAGTTAGAATGTTTATTTGAGATTTTTTTTCTTATTTCTTGAGATAGGCCTGTAATGCTATGAATTTCCCTCTTAGAACTGTTTTCACTGTGTTCCATAGATTTGGGGTTACTGTGTTCTCATTTTCATCTGTTTCAAGGTATCTGTTGATTTCTTCCTTGATCTCATTAATCCATTCGTTGTTTAGAAATGTGTTATTTAGCCTCCATGTCTTTGTGTATTTTTCCTTTTTTCTTAAAATTGATTTCTAGCTTCATAGCATCATGGTCAGAGAAGATGCTTGTTATCATTTTAATCTTCTTAAATTTATTGAGACTTGTTTTATGTCTTAACATCTAATCTATCCTAGAAACTTTTCTATGTGCACTTGAAAAGGATGTGTAGTCTGCTGCTTTGAGGTGAAATGCTCTGATTATATCAATTAAATCAACCTGATCTATGTAATTTAAGGCTGCCATTTCCTTCTGAATTTTTGTCTGGAAGATAATATCCAATGATGCAAATCGGGGGTTAAATCCCATATTATGAGTATATTTACTGACAACATCTCCTTTTATGACTGTCAAAATTTGGTTTACAAATTAAGGTTCTCCTATGTTGGGTGTAGAAATGTTTACAAGGGCTATAGTCTCTCATTGGATTGCTCTCTTTATCATTATGTAGTAACCTTTGTCTCTTACTATATAGCCTTTACTTTAAGGTTTATTTTGTCATATATAAGTATTGTTACCCCAGCTTTTTCTTTAATTTCTATTTGCATAAAACACCTTTTTCTAACCCTTTATTTTTATTTTAGTGTATATTTCATTCTGAGGTTTATTTCTTATAGACAATATAAAAAGGGGTCTTATTCTCTTATATTTTCACCTACCAGATAACATTGGATTAGAGCATTTAAGCCATCTACATTTCAAGTGATTAATATACATTTATTGTCATTTCATTCTTTTAACTATGTTCCTCTCTTTCTTTTTCTTATTTTTCTTCTTAAAGCAGGCTCTTTAGTGTTTCCTATAATACTAGTTCAGTGATAACAAACTCCTTTAGCTTATTCTTGTTTGGGAGCTCTTATTTCTCCTTCGGTTTTAAATAACCTTGCTGGGCGAAGTACTCTTGATGGTAGGTGCTTACTTTGCATTGCTTTGAATATTTTATGTCAATATATTCTGGCATGAAATGTTTTTCTTGAGAAATAAACTGACAGTTTTATGGAAGCTTCCTTGTAGATAAATAACTGTCTTTTTCTTTCGGCTTTTAAGACTCCCTCTTTGCCTCTAACCTTTGCAATTTTAATTATGATATGTCTTTGTGTGAGCCTCTTTTGATCCATCTTGATTGTGACTCTATGTGCTTTCTTGACTTGCTTATCTTTTTCTCTAACTGGGTTAGGGAAGTATTTGGTCATTATTTCTGCAAATAGGTTCTCAATTTCTTGCTCACTCACTTGCTCTTCTACTTCTGGAGCCCTTATGATGTAAATGTTGTTATGCTTCATGTTGTACCAAAGGTCCTTTAACTACCATCTTTAAAAAAATTTCTTTATTGTTTAAAGTATTACATACATCTCATTTCCACTTCCCCCCTCCAATTGACTTCTCCCTGGCTGCTCCCACCCCTCCAGCACATGCGCTCATCCTCCCGTCTCCTAATTGTGTCCATTGGTTATTCTCATATGCATGCATACAAGTTCTTTGGTTGATCTCTTATCCCCGGGTCACCTCCGGCCTTCCCTCATAGATTGGACAGTCTGTTTAATGCTTCTATGACTCCGGTTCTATTTTTGTTCATCAGTTTATGTTGTTTATTATATTCCACAAATGAGTGCAATCATGTGATACTTATTTTTCTTTGACTGGCTTATTTCAGTTAGTATAATTCTCTCTAGTTCCATCCATGCTGGTAACAACTTTCTTCTTTTTCATAGCAGCGTAGTGTCCCATTATATAGATGTACCAAGTTTTTTAATTCACTCATCTGCTGATGGGCACTTAGGCTGTTTCCAAATCTTAGCTATTGTAAATTGTGCTGCTATGAACACAAAGGTGCATATATCCTTTCTGATAGGTGTTTCTGTTTTCTTGTGATATATTTTTAGAAATGAGGTTACTGGGTCAAATGGAAGTTGCATTTTTAATTTTTGAGGAAAACCATACTGTTTTTCGTAGTGGTTGCTCCAGTCTGCATTCCCACCAATAGTGTGAGAGGCTTCCTTTTCTCTGCATCTGCTCCAACACTTGTCCTTTGTTGATGATAGCCATTCTGACAGGTGTGAAATGGCATTTCATTGTTGTTTTATTTGCATCTTTCAGGTTATTAGTAACTTTGAACATGTTTTCATCTATCCCTTGGGCTTCTGTATATCCTCTTTCTAAAAGTGTCTATTTAGGTCTGTTGCCCATTTTTTAAGATTTTTTTATCTTCCTTTTGTTAAGCTGTATGAGTTCCTTATAAATTTTGGAGCTTAAACCCTTATCAGAGATAACATTGTCAAATATGTCCTCCCATGCAGTGGGCTTTCTTGTTGTTTTGTTGATGTTGTTCCCTGCTCCCCCCCACACACACACACACCGTCCCCACTGTGCACAATCTTTATATTTTTACTAGAGGCCTGGTGCACAAAATTCATGAACAGGGTGAGAAGGAGGGTCCTCTCAGCCCAGCCTGCACCCTGTTCAATCCAGGACCCCTTGGGGAATGTCCAACTGCCAGTTTAGGCCCAATCCTGGGGATCCGGATGAAACTGGCAGCTGGACATCCCTCTCACAATCCTGGACCACTGGCTCCTAACCACTTATCTGCCTTCCTGCTTGATAACTCCTAACTTCCACCCCTGCCAGCCTGACCACCCTTAACCACCCCTGCCTGCCAGCTTTATCACCCTTTATTGCCCCCATGCTGGCCTGGTTGCCCCTAACTGCCCCCCTGCCAGCCTCATTACCCCTAACTGCTCCTGCCTGACGACCAGATAGCCCCCAACTGTCACCTACCCTGGCTGCCTGGTCATCCCATGCAGCATGCTGCTTAGTCATTTAGTTGCCTCTCACTATCCCCTCCATTGGCCTGGTTACTCCACACAGCCTTTTCAGTTGTCTGTTCGGTTGTCACGGTCACTTAGGCTTTTATATAGATAGATTTTGATATAGTCCCATTTGTTTATTTTCTCCTGAGTTTCCATACCCCTTGGAGCTGTATCAGTAAAGATAACATTACGACAAATGTCTGCTATTTTGCTGCTGATATCTTCTTCTAAGATTTATATGATTTTCCATCTTACATTTAAGTCCTTTATCCATTTTGAGTTTATTTTTCTGTATGGTGTAAGTTGGTGGTCTAGTTTCATTTTTTTTTGCATTTATCTGTCCAATGTCCCCAACACCATTTATTGAAGAGACTGTCTTAACTCCATTGTATGCAACTTTCTATTTCTCTCTTGCAGCCTTAAAGATTCACTCTGTCATTAACATTTGCATTGTAAGTACAACATGTCTTGGTGTGGGACTTTGATCTTGTTTGGGATTCTTTGTGCTGTGTAACTTTTCTTCCCCACATCAGGAAAGTTTTCTGACATTAATGCTTCAAATAGGTTTTCTAACCCTTGCACCTCTTTTTGTCATCCTGCCACCCCTATTATATATATATATATATATATATATATATATATATATATATATATATATATTTATTGCTTCATTTTATGTTGTCCCAAAGCTCCCTCAGGCTTTCCTCCTGTCTTCTGATTTTTTTTCTTCAATTGCATTTCAGATTGGGTGTGTTTTGCTTCCCTGTCTTCTAATTTGTGAATTCGGCCTTCTGCTCCTCCTAGTCTACTGTTAAAAGCTTCAATATTGTTTTTTTTTTATTGAAGCTATATCACTCCTTATTTCCCCCTGATTCTAACATAGGTTGTTGATTTTCTCTTCCTTTTGATTCATGAACTATATGACCTTTATTCTGAATTCTTTTTATGACATACTAGGGGCCTGGTGCATGAAATTTGTGCACTGGGGGTGGGTGGTCCCTCAATCCAACCTGGCCCCTCTCACATACTGGGAGCTCTCAAGAGATGTCCCAACTGATGGCTCACGCCCAGCCTGCCCAAGGTCTAGCGAAGCTTTAGGCCTTGGCTCACTCAGCCATTGCCCTGCTCAGCTCAGCCCCAGGTGCCTGCGACCACTTGGCCCTGGAGGCTGGGCACTTGCCATCACTTCCCTGCACAGTGCCCCGGGGCTAGGTGCTCACTGCCACCACAGTTTCATTTCCACCCCCAGAGCCTGGCGCTCATGTCACTTGGCCATGCCCCTGCTCCTGATTGGCTGGTAGTATAGCCAATCAGGAGTGAAGGTACCGTGAAATTTGCATGTTTCTCTTTTGTTATATAGGATTGCATGCCTCTGTTTCATTTAGTTCTTTTTCTAATGGTTCCTCCTTTTCTTTCCTCTGAGGGTTTTTCTACTCTCTCCCCATTTTTTCTCTCACCAAAAGATCTAGGTGTTGCGTTGTGCTGGGCCTGTGGCTGCAGTGGTGGGCTAGTGAGGTGAAGGCATTAGCTGCTCTTTAAGTGGTTGTGGTGGCATCTGCTCCTTTTGCAGTCATGAGCAATCTCTGCTCCTTGGGCAGTCGTGAGGCATTTGCTTATTGTGCAGTTATAGGGTGGCTTATCTTCGCATGGTCACGGTGCTGCTGCTGATTGTGTAGTCTTGGGGCAGCTGCTCTTCACACGGTTCCAGGGAGGCTGCTCCTCATGTGGTCACTGGAAGTGGCTGCTCCTCCAAAGGTCATGGGCAGCAGCTGCTATATCTGGCTCAAGGAGCAGTCACAGTGCCCAGGGCTGCTGTGTAAGACTTGGCTGTTCATGCATGGTTGCAGAGCCTAGGGCTGCTGCATAATGCTCAGCTGTTCACATGCATGATCACAATGCTTGGAGTTGCTGTGTAGGCTCAGTGGTCCTGGTGCCCGGGGCTACAATGTCTGGCTGGTGGGAGGGGAGTGCCCTCTGGAACTCACCGGAGCCCTCAGTGGGGAGCTAGAGTCCCAATGTCCATAGGTCGGCAGCCAGTGCAGCAGGTCTCTAGCTGGAGTGTCTGTGGGATAACAGGTGGTATTTGAGATCACCCTGAGTGGAAGTGAGGCTGGGATCGCAGTCTTTCAAGATTACATGGCCTCTGCGTCGGAACTGGCTCTCTGGGAGAGATTACAGCAGTAGCAGAGGCTGTCCAGCTATGTGAGCTCTGTCTGTCAACCCCCAAAGGTCCTGCAAGATCTAGCTGTTCTTCATTCAAACACACACACAAACACACACACACACACACCACATTTCCACACACTCTTCTGTCACTCCCTCACTCACTCACACTCTTCCCCGTCACTGCCATCTTCCTCCACCCCCGCCATCTTCTGTCTCCTCAATTCTTTTTTTATTATTATTCAGTCTGATGCTGCATGGAGGGGAGTGTTCTACCCAAGAAATATGAAATCTGATGTATGGAAGAGTGACTCAACATAGAGATAATAGAAACTGTCCCTTTAACTCCCACACCAGAGAGACAAACTTCAATCTCCCATCATGAGCCTTTAGTGCACTCTACTCTCCCTTCACCAGAGCCCATGATTAATGGCTTCAAATAAAATTTTGTGCATTTTTTCTTTAAGAGAATGCATTTGCCTCTAGCAGACTCCTCTCTTTTTCTAGAAGACAGAAATGCCACTGCTTTACACAGGCAGTTGTTATGTTGGCACCTCTTCCTGGCTCTGGTGCTCTGGGCTGGGGAGCCCTATTTGGAGTTACATTCCATGCTTTTCAAGGGGAACCCCCCACAGCTGAGATATCCCTCTGGAACCTCAGCCCTATGTGAGAGTGAAGCCAGCCCTTTTCATGTCTCTGCCTTTTCTATCAGTCTTGATGGTGCTTCTTCTGTAAATTCTTGATTATAAGACTTCTCTTCAGCTAGTCATTAGTTGGATATTTAGAATGATTTTTCTATAATTTAGTTGTAATTCCCATTTGGTCCTGGGAGTAGTTAAGTGTGATTTCCACTTACCCCACTGAAATCTTTGATTCTCCTATACATACCTTTAGTTAATACAGTGTGCGTGTGTGTGTGTGTGTGTGTGTGTGTGTGTGTGTGTGTGTGTGTTTTAATCCCAGAACAACTGGCAACTCTTCATATGCTGCCAGATCTCATCTTACATCACCTCTATAAGCCCTTTAGGGTTGCTTCCAGCTTCTCTCCGAGTTGTTAATTCTTAGAAACTCACAAAGACTGGGGGCCACTGCTCACATTCAGAGAGGCTTGCAATAAAGCCACACAGCATCTCAGAAGCAGAAAGAGGTGGAGGAGGATGGCCAGCCCATGCCACTAATCAGGTGAACTGCACTGGGAGCTGAGGGAGGGAAGAACTGTGTCTGAGCCCAAAGTGGAGCCTGGGCATCCAGCCTTTTTTTTTTTTCTGGTGAATAATATCATACTTAATAAATAAAGTCCTATTGTTAAGTATATATATGCTATTTTCATTTAGAAAAGAGTTCAGTGGCTTTTGCCAAAGTTTTCTTTCAGTTCTAATCAATTTTATTGCCCAATGTTAAGTAGCAATAGAGAACTTAATCCTCTCTAATAAAAGAGTAATATGCAAATTGACACTCAAACATGCAAGATGGCTGCCCCATGTGGTCACAAGATGGCTGCCACAAGATGGCCAGCAGGGAAGGGCAATTGTGGGCAATCAGCCCAGCAGGGGAGGGAAGTTGGGAGTGACCAGGCCTGCAAGGGAGGGCAGTTGAGGGAGATCAGGCCTATAGGGGAGGGCAGTTAGGGGTAACCAGGCTGGCAGGGGATGGCAGATAGGGGCGATGAGGCCTACAGGGGAAGGCAGTTGGGGAGGACCAGGCCTGCAGGGGAGGGCCTTTGGGGGTAACCAGACCTGCAGGGGAGAGCAGTTGGGGGGATCAGGCCAGAAAGTGGGAGAGGTGGGGGAAATCAGGGCACCAGGAGATGGCACTTGGGAGTGACCAAGCCAGCAGGGGAGGGCAGGTAGAGGTGATCAGGCCAGTAGTAGAGGGCAGTTAAGGGCAATTGGGCCATCAGGGGAGCAGTTACGGGTCGATCAGGCTGGGAGAGGAGTGGTTAGGGGTGATTAGGCTGGCTGGCAGAAGCGGTTAGGGGCAATCAGGCAGGCAGGCATGCAAGTGTTTCGGAGCCAGCAGTCCTAGATTGTGAGAGGGATGTCTGATTTTCTTTTAGGGGTCCCAGATTGGAGAGTGTGTAGGCTGAGCTGAGGGACACCTCCCCATGCACAAATTTCATGCACTGGGCCTCTAGTATAAATATATATATATATAAATATTTTTTAAAAACTTTGTATGCCATGCCATCTATGGAACCTGGATAATTTGTGTTAATAATAAATTAAAGTTAAAACATAAAAGATAAAGTAACATAAACAAATAATTACTACAGAGACAAAGAAATAGAAGACTGAGAAATTAGGTGGACCTGTTGTTCTGAATTTCCTGTGTGGTGGATACAGACCATGAGTAGGATGTTATCCTGGTGGGAGACACATCTAGAAAAGGTCCTGTTCAGGCACAATGCTGCCCATGGATTAACTTATTAGATGTCTTCTTCAGAGGAACAGAAATGTAGATACAAATATGAATTAGAATCTTCCTTGCTAATGGTATTTCTCTTTGAAAGTTAATAGGAGGAATTATTTTACCTTTAAAAATAAAATAATTAGTTGTGAGAAACTAAAACCATACTTCAAAATTAATTATATATAATTTATTATCTTTCCTTAAACAAAATTATGTAAAACCAATTTATACATATATCTAGTAACTTAAGGGAAAGATCAATTTCTGTATTAAAAATACATATTATTTAGATTCTCAGTAACAAATACTAATGTTTAATGAATAGCATAATCTGTATCATTATTTAAAAAGAAATGTAAACAAAATTTTACATTAAAATAGATATGGCATCTTCTGTATTGTTTCCTCTCTGTAAAAAATCAATAAAATATATTTTAATAAATATTGGAAGATTTTGTTGCTTATTTGTGTCTCCAATTAGAGTGTGTTCCCAAACTGTATCATAACTCAAATGAGTATATACTGTATTGGTTCTCCTTGTATATTAACTAGTATTTATTATAAAGAGTTCTTATTGTTTTTGTTTTGAAACAGCTCTCCATCAGTATACAAATAATAGAAACTTTCTATTGGTAATGATGTAAACATTAACATTAAATTTCTCTATTTTGCTATTCCATAAATGAATAAAATCCAGGATGAGCCAGATGAGTAACTTTTCCCAGATTTCAATGCAACCGACTAAGCCTTATTTGGCTACAGAATTAAGAGCTTCCATAACTTTCCCAAGTTAACAAAGAAAAACATGATCTTCCAGACTAAGTGCTTTGTCACACTTCCTGTTGCATATGATTATTTCCTATAACTCTTAGCTCAAAAAAATCAATTATATCTCACTATATCCAGTATTGTTGGAGTTAAGTATATTACTGCCAATACCACCACTTCTTCTCACCACTGTTTTAAATTGTTTATTAATTTTCCTTAGTATATTTTATTTTTAAAATAATAAAATATTTACATCTTTTAAAATTGATATTACATTGATTTATTTTCTATCTCTTTCCATTAGAATATATCTTTACAAGGTCAGGTATGCTAGCCTATTTTATTTCCTGATGAATCTCAAAGTTCCAGAACAGTGCAGAGACTTAATAAATATGTACAAAATAAATGTATATAACTTGAGGGTAAATTTTGAATACTAAGGGATCATTGTTTCAAGAGCTTCTTTTTTCCATATGTGGGTTTTATGCATGTATCCCAAATCTAGTCTAATGCCAGCAGAAATGTCACATCTCTTAGAACATGATCCTCATTGGTAGACACATAGAGTTTGAGAAGTATTTTCTAATTCATTCATTTAATAAATATTTAAAGCATATACCATGCTCTGTGCTGGGGGAAATATAATTATTATTAACTTCAAGGAGCTCTCAGTAGAGACGATAAATTAATATACAAAAACATAATTACATTAAAATATTTTAGTCAAACTATATTTTATTTTCCTTTCTGCTATTTTTCAGGTTAAGGATATAGAAGTGAACAAGAATTTATTCCCTATTAGGAGTTTTCTAAATTGGAAGGATTCTCATTATAAAAAATATGTAAGTAAATAAGCATTGCATGAAACAGTGATGAGTGTTCTGAAGAAAAATATTAAACCCAATTAAGAGAAATAGTAAGTTCAAACGGTGCGAGGGGGGAGGTATTTTAACTAGGGTAGTGCAGATTGACTTAATTGACAGTGTGAGATTTGACTAAAGATTTGACAGATTTTAAAAAATGAGTCATGTAGATATTCAGAATTCAAGCAAAGAATAGGGTAACTTAAAAGCTGCAAAGGTATGAAATATATGGGCATGTTGAAGAATCAGCTTGGAGGCCATTTGGTACAAGATTTAGAGGGATAGCCAAAACTGGTTTGGCTCAGTGGATAAAGTGTCGGCTTGTGGACTGAGGGGTCCCAGGTTTGATTCTGGTCAAGGGCGTGTACCTTGGTTGCGAGCAAGTGGGGGGTGTGCAAGAGGCAGCTGATAGATGTTTCTCTCTCATCGATGTTTCTGACTTTCTATCCCTCTCTCTTCCTTTCTGTAAAAAATCAATAAAATATATTTAAAAAAAAAGAATTAGAGGGATAGTCACAACCACAATATGCATGGTCTTATAGGCCAATAAAATGACTTAGAGTTTTGTTCTGAGTAACATCTAAAAATATTGGAAGAGTTTGAGTAAAATTATGGCATAATCTAATTTAGGTTCATACTGGCCACTGTGAGAATCTACACTAATAATAGAGAAATATGCAAATTGACTGTATCTCTACAACACCCACAAGCTAATCAGGAATTTGCAAATTAACACAACAAAGATGGTGGGTTAATTTGCATACATGGGCACCAAGCAGCCTGGGTTTCGGGATGAGTGGCCAGGGGCACCAGGAGGCTGGGTCCTGGGACAAGCAGCCAGGGGTGCCAAGCACAAGTGGCCAGGGATGCCATAGTGATGCGGCGATGTTTCCGCCCATGGCCATGTACACATGCGCCCATGCCAAGCAGCCTGGGTCCATGCCCCACAATCTGGTTGACACTGTGAACACAGAGCTGCCAGGCTTGGGGCATAACCCCAGCATATGGGGACAGGCCCCTAGCCCAGTGGACACAACGTGGGGATCCTCTGCACATGAGTTGCAGAGGAAACACCTTTTATTCTTTTTTTTTTAATCTTTATCGTTCAGTTTATTAATTACATTGTTCCCCTTTTTTACCCCCTATAGCTCCCCTCCACCTGGTACTCATCCCACCTACTGTCCTCTCCCAAAGGTGTATGATTTTTGTCCAGTCTCTTGCTGCACCTCCCACACCCCTTTTCTCCCCAAGAATTGTCAGTCCATTCCCTCTCTATGCCCATGCTTCTGTTATATTCACCAGTTTATCCTGTTCATCAGATTCTTAATTCACTTGATTTTTAGATTCATTTGTTGACAGATGTGTATTTGTTGTTCATAATTTTTATTTTTACCTTTTTCTTCTTCCTCTTCTTAAAGAATATCTTTCAGCATTTTATATAATGTTGGTTTGGCACCACTAGCCCAGTGGACACAACGCAGGGGATCCTCTGCATGTGGGCTGCAGAGGAAACACCTTTTCTTTTCTTAAAAAAATTGATTTTTTACAGAGAAGAGGAGAAAAGAATAGACTGTCAGAAACATTAATGAGAGAGAAACATCGATCAGCTGCCTATTCCACACTCCCTACTAGGGATGTGCCCCCAATCTAGGTACATGCCCTTACCAGGAATCAACCCTTCAGCCCTCAGGCTGACACTATCCACTGAGCCAAATCAGTTGGAGCATAAACACCTTTTCTGACTGCTTATTGGCTAAGCTCCTTGTACACCACCACTTGCAGTGTTCTTGGTAACTTGTGCAATAAGAATCCAAGAAGGTGATCTAGGGTTTTTCTACCACATTCTTGGAGGAAAAACCAAAGGTCCACTGCTAGAGGGGCTAAGAAATGTCATATCCTGCACTAGCTGGTTTGGCTGAGTGGAGAGAGCCTTGGCCTGCTGACTGCAGGATCCAGGTTTGATTCTGATCAAGGGCATGTACCTAGGTTATGAGCTCTTCCCTGGCCAGAGCCCAGGTCAGGGCTCATGCAAGAGACAACCAAAGTGTTTCTCTCACACTGATGTTTCTCTCTGTCTCTGCCTCTCTCTCTCTTCCATACTCTCTAAAAATCAATGGAAACATATCCCTTGGTGAGGTTTAAAAAAAAAAAGAAATATCATATCTTATAAAAGACACATCTTGAAAATGCCTAAAGAAAATTGTCATTTTTTCATGATGAAGGGACTAGAGTCTGTGTTGATGAAAACACCATGGTGACTTCAGTGGCTGGCAATGGCTGCAGTAGCAGGATGATGGAGCTGGCGCCTTCCCCTGATCAGTGCAGTCACCTCCTGCAGAGGTAGGCCACACTGCAGCTTAGGTCCACTCCCTGAGGGATATCCCCTGAGGGCTGCCAGTCTGTGAGAAGGGTCAGGCTGGGCTGAGGGACCCCGGAGTGCACAAATTTAGTGCACCAGGCCCTTAGTATATACTAATAAAAGGATAATATGCTAATTAGACAGAACATCTTCTGGACATCTTCCAGATATCCTTCCGAACATCTTTCCAAAGTCACAGTGGCTGGGGCTGAGGTAGAAGCGGATAGGGGCAATCAGGCTGGCAGGGGAGGGACCTCACTCATTCCACAGATGCCCTATGAGCCGTGTGGCTGGCTGGGGAGGGACCCCAAGTTGGCTCCAGAATGTGTCCAGCCAGTCATGCCCAGTTCCACCCCGCCAGCCACCAATTGGGACCACCTGCATCAGTCCCTGCACCAGAGCCTGTGCCGTGAGCTAGAAGACAAGAGTGTGAGTTTTCTTTCTTTTCCTTTTTGTTTTCCCACTCAGTCCACAGATATCTTTCAAGCTGCAGCACTGCCCCAGGAATTCTAATCAATTTCCTTTGAATGTGCATAATCCAGGCACCTGGCCAGTAGTATACATATAAGTAGTTTAGCTAATCACTCTTGTCCAACCCTCGTCCCTCTGAAATATATCAATCTGTTGCATGTTTCAATGTCTCCGGATCTATTTTATCAGTTTATTATGTTAATTAGAATCCACATATATGTGAGAACATCTGTATTTGATAGGAAGCAAACTAGCTAGAAAAACCATAATATTATGGTTACAGTCATATGGTGCTTACAATATGTAGTCACTGATTCAAAGACTTTATTATTGCTTCATTCTACCAGGAATTTTTCTCAAGCACACACAGTTAATAAGAAATGAGGTTGGAATTTGAAATCCAGCCATCAGCTCCAGACCTTGTTCTCTGTGCTGCTATGTACACTGCTTAGAAATGTTTCTGAAGTGTAAGTAAAATTATATGAGGCAGAATTGTTAAGTAAAGAAAGGGATCAACTAATTGTGTTGATTAGGATTCCATCATACCAAATTAATATACGTTTATGAAAATGCATCATTGTGCTGGGAAATTTCCCAAGGAAATTAAATAAGCTTAGAATGCTGCTTTTCAGGAGAGAGCAAGTCCTGCAGTTTACATAATTCTCTCTCCTCCAGAATTGCCTCAGAGAAAACCGTACCTAATTCTGTTCTGCTGACAGCAATTCGCTCTCTTCCTGAAGAGTTCCCTCCTCGATCTTAGAGCTCCCCTGATACGTTTTTGAAATCAGACAATAACTATATCAAGTCCCTGTGACTATGATTCCTCTTACTACCTCATACTGCATTCATAACTTATTTAACATTATTTATCACAAAAAAGAGTATCCTGATGGTTTCTAGATGTTAGTAACATTTGAAAACAGAGTTGATTCAGACACTAGGATTATTGACATTGGAAATAAAGCTAATTGCTACAAAGCTACAATATATATTGTCCATTCTATTTTATTTTCTAAAATAAACATTTCTGATTATATAACTAACTAGAATCCCAGTGCATGAAATTCGTGCATGGGGTGGGGAAGGAAGGTTGTCCTTCAACCCAACCTGCACCCTCTCCAATCTGAGACCCTTCAAGGGATGTCTGACAACCCGTTTAGGCCTGATACCACCATCCCTCTCACAAGCCAGGACTGCTGGCTCCCAACTTCTTGCCTGCTTACCTTCCTAATTTCCACTAAACGCTTCTGCCTGCCAGTCTGATCACCCCTAACCACTACCCTGCCAGCCTGATTGATGTCTAACTACTCCCCCGCCAGCCTGTTTGCCCCCAACTTCTCTCCTCTGCCGGCCTGGTCACCCCTAACTGCCCTCCCTTGTAGGCTTGATCACCTCAACTGCCCTGCCATGCAGGCCTGGTCTCTCCCAACTGCCCTCCCTGCTGGCCATCTTGTGGTGGCCATCTTGTGTCCACATAGGGGCAGGATCTTTGACCACATGGGGGAAGCCCTCTTGTGTGCTGGAGTAATGGTCAATCTGCATACTACTATTTCATTAGATAGGATAGAGGCCTGGTGTACAAGTGGGGGACATCTGGTTTGCCCTGAAGGGAGTCCTGAATCAAAGTGGGGGTTCCCTTGGGACATGGGGTGACGTGGGCAAAGGGCCTGTGGTGGTTTGCAGGCCAGCCATGCCTCCCAGTGACCCAAGCAGAGGCCCTGTTATCTGTGATTTATGTATCATCTATAATTGAAACTTTGTAGCCTGGAGTGGAGCCAAGTCTTCTGCTCACTCCATGGAGACAGCCATTTCTGTTTGGCTTTATTTAAATTCTATAATTGAAACTTTGTAGCCTAGAGTGACGGCCTATAAGCTAGGACTGCAAAAGGTTGGCTTCCACCATTGCCCAGGCAACCCTAGCCTCTGCTCTCTCCAGCTCCGTGGTTGCCACCATTTCTGTTGGGATTATATAATTGAAACTTTGTAGCATTGAGTGGAAACCTAGGCTGACAAGGGCAGGCAAAAAGCTTGGCTTCCTCCATTTTCAGGGAAACTCAAGCCTCCCTCCTGCTTTCAGTGGCTGCAGCAATCTTGGTTGGGGTTTATTTGCATAATTTGCTCCTGATTGGCTGATGGGAGTGGATTGTGGGCGTGGCATTTGGGTGTGGCAGAGGTGTGGTCAATTTGCATATTACTCTTTTATTAGATAGTATGCTTACCAAAGCATTTGAATTGTACTTAACAATGGGAAGTAGATAATGAGTGTCCTTAAACTCTTTCTCTGCACAATCCTATAACCCTACCCTTCACCTCTAGCTAACCACCAACACCTTGTGTATCTTCTTCAGGATGTAGGTTTTTGGTGTATGTGCGTTTTTTTTTTTTTCTTTTCCTTTTCCACACATTAGATATAGGTAGATGGTAATAGATTGAATGAAAAAATAGGTAGATATTTGTAAACTGAAATAGACTAATTTTGTTTTGCTATTTTCACCTTAATAACATTGATATAGATATTCTCTTTCCAATTATTAAAGTCTGCACAGTTTATGCTAGATGGATATAATATAATTGATTTAGCCAGCCCACTATTTATAGACAAGTATTTGACTTTTTACCAACAGAATAGAAGTGAAAAAACACAACTTTAAAGTTCAATTGAGTTTGAAATCGGTTTTAAAATAGTTACATTATAATTATGCAGAATTATTTTTTTAAAACACTCCTGTTTTCAAGAATATATTTTTACTCTCAGTTGAATGGTTCTAATATGGTTGGAGTCTAAAGTGTCTCAATATTCAGTAGTGAAGATTTTTTTTGTCATTAAGAGCATATTTTCTTTGTATAAATTAATGAGCAATTTTTATGTGTTCACTTTTCTCAAATGTTATCAAATTTAACTAGACTCTATGTAAAATATGAATAAATTAATGAATAATTGGATCCCAAATAAGAGAGATATTGATATTAATCCAAGTATTAATTCAAAAACCTTTTTTTAAAAAAGCTCAGGCCTCATTTTTTAATTATTTAGATTTAGATTACTTAGCTTTGTTCTTTGCATTAGAATGGTTTCCATAATATGGCTTGATTTTTAACATCTTTCACCACCATGTGAGGAAATAGCAGTAAAAAATGAAACTTCTTCCTTCCAACATAGTAGATTTTCATTCAATTCTATTTAACTGTTTTTAATATCTTAATATTTAATTGACTGTAAAAAACTGGACAACACTTAAAGTTTATTCAAAAACATAATTATATCAGCCATTTAAAAAATAATTTTATCCATAAGAGCTTTGTTTTACAACTGCACATTTAAACTATAGAGATCCAGCTACATTGCAAAAGTTATACTGTTCCTTTATGAGAGAAGATGACCCCAAATATTAAAAATTTCTCTGATAACATACAGAAAGAGAAGTGAAAAAATAATCCCATTTACCATTGCACTGAAAAAAAAAGATACCTACAAATAAACTTAACTAAGGATATAAAGGACCCGTACTTGGAAAACTACAGGACATTGAAAACAGAGATAGAGGAAGGCATAAAAAATGTTCATGGATTGCTAGAATCAACATCATTAAAATGTCCATACTACCCAAAGCAATCTACAAATTCAATGCAATTCTCATTGAAATACCAATGGCATATTTCAAAGATCTAGAACAAACTCTTCAAAAATTCATCCGGGATAAAAAAAAGACTGAATAGTACAGCAATCCTGAGAAAGAAGAACAAAGTTGGAGGGATCACAATAGCAGATACCAAGCTAAATTACCAAGTCACGGTTCTCAAAACTGCCTGGTATTAGCACAAGAACAGACACATAGATCAATGGAACAAAACAGAGGACCCAAATATCAACCCAAGCCATTACACTCAATATTTGACAAAGGAGGCAGGAGCATACAATGGAGTCAAGATAGTCTCTTCAATAAATGGTGTTGGGAAATTTGGTCAGATACATGCAAAAAAAATGAAACTAAATCACCAACTTATACCATACACAAAAACAAACTCAAAATGGCTAACGTACCTAAATGTCATACGGGAAACCATAAAAATGCTATAAGATTCCATAGATAGCAAAATAGCAGACATATGTCATACCAGTACCTTTACAGACACAATTCCTAGGGCAATGTAGACTAAGGATAAAATAAACAAATGGGGTTACATCAAAATAAAAAACTTCTGCACAGCAAAAGAAACCAAAAACAAAATAACAAGAAAGCCTGCTGCATGGGAGAACATATTTGCCATTGATATTTCTGATAAGGTTGTAATCTCTTTTACAGAGAACTCATACAACGTAACAAAAGGAAGATAAATGACCCAATCAGAAAAATGGGCAAAGGATCGAAATAAATACTTTCTAAAAGAGGACATACAGAAGGCTCAGAGACATATGAAAACATGCTCAAAGTCACTAATCTTCTGAGAAACACAAATCAAAACAATGCAGTACCATCTCACACCTGCCAGAATGGCTATCATCAACAAATCAACAAAGACAAGTGATGGTGAGGATGTGGAGGAAAAGAAACCCTCCTGCTGGTGGGATGCAGACTGGTGCAGCTACTGTGGAACAGTATGGAGTTTCCTCAAAAAGTTAAAAATAGAACTCCCATTTGACCCAATGATCCCACTTTTAAGAATATATCCTAAGAAACCAGAAACACGAATCAGAAAGGATATATGCAATCCTATGTTCATAGCAGCACAATTTACAATAGCTAAAATTTGGAAACAGCCTAAGTGCCCAACAGCAGATAAGCAGATTAAAAAACTGTGGTACATCTACACAATGGAATACTATGCCACTATAAAAAAGAAGGAACTTTTACCATTTGCAACAGCATGGATGGAACTGGAGAGCATTATACCAGGTGAAATAAGCCAGTCAGAGACAGATAAATATCAAGTTGCCTCACTCATATGTGGGATATAATGATCAACATAACTTGGTGAGCAAGGATAGATCCAGAGACAAATAGTAGGCAGACAGGTGGGGAGGTGGGTGTTAGAAAGCAACCAAAGGACTTGTATGCATGCATATTAGCATATCCAATGGCCACAGGCACTGGGGCAGTAGGGACTTGCCCAGAGTGGAAATGGCTGGGGGCTGGGGTCAATTGAGGAAAAAGGACATGTATGTAAAACTTTAGACAGTAATAAAAAAAAAAAGCAGGTGAGAGCTAAAATTATATATATATATATATATATATATATATATATATATATATATATATATATGAGATGTAGCTGGTTAGGCTCATTGGATAGAGCATAAGCCTGTGGACTGAAGGGTCCTGGGTTTTATTCCGGTCAAGGGCACATGCCAGGGTTGTAGGCTCAGTTCTCAGTAGGGAGTGTGCAGAAGGTAGCCAATCAGTGATTCTCTCTCATCATTGATGTTTCTATTTTTTCCTCTCCCTTCCTCTCTGAAATCATTTAAAAATATATATTTTTAAAAATTTTCCCCAGAAAAACAATTATATTTACACTAGGCACCCAGTGCATGAAAGTTGTGGATGGGTGTGTGTGTGTCACTCAGCCCAGCCTGCACCTTCTCCAATCTGGGACTCCTCAAGGGATGTCTGACTAGCCATTTAGGCCTGATCCTGGTAGGCAGTCAGACATCTCTCTCACAATCAAGCACTGCTGGCTCCCAACTGCTTGCCTGCCTGCCTTCCAGATTGTTCATAACTGCTTCTGCCTGCCAGCCTGATCATCCCCTAACCACCCCCCTGTCAGCTTGATTGATGTCTAACTGCTCCCTTGCTAACCTGTTTTCCCCTAACTACCCTCCCCTGAAGGCCTGGTCACCCTTAACTGCCCTTCCCTGAAGGCCTGGTCACCCCTAACTGTCTTCCCCTGCAGACCTGGTCTCTCCCTAATGCTCTCCAATGCAGGCCTGGAACCTCCCCTCCCAACTGCCCTTTCCTGCAGGCCTGGTTGCCCCCAACTTCCCGCCTCTGCTGGGCTGGTTGGTCATCCCTAACTGCCTTCCCCTGCAGGCTTGATTACCCTCAACTGCCCTCCCTTGAAGACTTGGCCCCTCGCAACCGCCCTCCCCTGCTGGCCATCTTGTGGTGGTCATCTTGTGTCCACATGGAGGCAGTCATCTTTGACCACATGGGGGCAGCCATCTTGTGTGTTGGAGTGATGGTGAATTTGCATATTATTATTTTATTAGATAACATTAGATGGGATAGAAGCCTGGTGCCTGGGTGAGGGCTGGCTGGTTTGTCCTTCAGGGTGTCCCAGATCAGGGTGAGGGTTCCTGTGGACTGCCTGTGCAAGGGGCCTGTGGTGATTTGCAGGCCTGCCACACCTCCTGGTGGCCCAAACAGAAGCCCAAGTATCTTCTACAATTTATCTTCTACAATTGAAATGTTGTAGCTTGGAGCAGAGCCAAGCCTCTTGCTCACTCTGTGTCGGCAACCATTTCTTTGCGGCCTAGGCTGGCCAGGTCTGCAGAAGCTTGGCTTCCTCCATCACCAGGGGCAACCCTAGCCTCCTGCTCTCTCTAGCTCCATACCTTCCACCATTTCTATTGAGATTTATGTATCTTTTATAATTGAAACTTTGTAGCATTGAGTGGAGGCCTAGGCCTGAAAGGGCAGCCATAAAGCTTGGCTTTCTCCATTGCCGGGGAAGCCCAAGCCTGTCTACTGCTGTCAGTGGATGCAGCCATCTTGGCTGGGGTTTATTTGCATATCTGCTCCTGATTGGCTGGTGGGCATGGCTTTGTGGGCGTGGATTGTGGGTATAAAAGAGGTATGGTCAATTTGCATACCTCTGGATACAAAAATAGGATGTATAGGATGAGGATAGTAATTATTTATTTAGTTATCCATATCCATGGCATGTTTTATTACTATTATCCTTATCTTAAAATTCAAGTAACTGAGGTATCAAAAATAAATAAATAAGACATACATGGAGCACTTGCAGAATGTGAGTATTTGAATTGCATGAAAATAAGACTTGTTAGTTTTGGTGGGTTTTTGTAAAGTCCAAAAAGTCTTCCTCTAATATAGAGGCAGCCATGACCTAATGGAATAAATTCTAGACCTAGAATCTAAAGTCCTCTCCTGTACTGGCTAAAAAGTTGGACCAATTAATCTATTATCTATTAACTCCAGTTTTTTTCTTTAATAACATTAAAGTGAACTTGAAAGAAACACCTATCTCTAACAAGCATGATTGAAAATATAATTTTGAAGTATTTTTAAAGTTATGTAATGCTATGCATTTTGTAGAAAACATATAAACATGAAAACTATCTCATGACTTCAATACTCCCATATTTTTCTTCCTTAAATATACCTCCAGTTTTAATGAACTGTAACTATTCTATAATTGTGCAATAATCATTATTTATGTCTCTTCTTGATCCCCTATTTATCAGCCAGTAAATTTGTATTCATCATTTATAATAGAAGAGAAATCAATGACAATATAAATGTTTAACCATCAACCTCAAATTTTCTGCTATAACCATGCAAAGATGCCAATAGCTATAAAAGATCTCATATGGCCTTAATCATTTTTCCAAAGTGCATAATTCTTAAATTTATCTTTATTGTTGAAAGTATTACAGATGTCCCCTTTGTGTATGTTTCCTTATTGACCCTCTCCACCCCCCACTTTCCCTTTCCAGGCCTTCACCACACAGTTATATATGTCCATTGGCTGTGCATATATGTATATAAGTTCCCCAGTTAATCTCTCCCTCCCATTCCCTCTACCTTCTTCCCCCGTTTCCCTCTGAAATTTGTCAGTCTGTCCCATGCTTCTATGTCTCTGGATCTATTTTGTTCATCAGTTTATTTTATTCATTTTACATATGAGTGAGATCATGTGATACTTATCTTTCTCTGACTGGCTTATTTTGCTTATCATAATACTCTTCAAGTCCATCCAAGCTGTGGTTAAAGTCTAACCATGCAAATGGTTAAAGTACCTTCTTTTTTACAGCCATGTAGTATTCTATTGTATCAATCTACCACAACTTTCTTATCTTCTCATCTGCTCATGGGTACTTGAGCTATTTCCAAATCTTAGCTATTATTAATTGCGCTGATATGAACATAGGGGTGCATATATTTTTTCTGATTGGTTTCTGGTTTCTTAGGCAATATTCTTAAAAGTGGGATCACTAGGTCAAATGGAAGTTCCATTTTTAATTTTTTGAGGAAACTCCATATTGTCTCCCACAGTGGATGCACCAGTCTGCATTCCCACCAGCAGTGCACAAAGGTTCCTTTCTCTCCACATTCTAGCCTGCACTTGTCCTTGTTGATTTGTTGAAGACAGCCTTTCTGACAGGTGTGAGGTGATACCTCATTGTCGTTTTGATTTGCATCTCTCAGCTGATTAGTGACTGAGCATTTTTAAATGTCTCTTTGCTTTCTGTATGTCCATAGGCAGCAAAATCTCAGACAACTCTTATAGCAATATGTTTATAGATACATTTTCTAGGGCAAAGGAAAGTAGGAAGAAAATAAACAAATGGACATTCATCAAAATAACAAGCTCTATGCTCCTTTCGGCAGCACATTTACTAAAATTGGAATGATACTGAGAAGCTTAGTATGGCCCCTGTGCAAGGATGACATGCAAATTCGTGAAGCACTTCATATTTTTAAAAGTATGATAAAGTATTGTTGATTTTGCAGTGACATTTTTGCGTCAAAGAGCTACTTCAAAGTGTGGTCACAAATAGGCCCCGTGACTTCATGTTGTTCTCATGGATATGCTCTGCCGCTTTCCTGATATTAATACCTGTTTCATTTCTGTGAAACCTTTTGGAACGTAGACCAATTAAGCTTTAACTTCTCCTCCTGCCCTTCTGTATGGAACCCATGCTGCCTGATGAACCAGATCTGCCTCATTCTGCTACTGGACAGTGTGACCGGGACCATCATCTCTAGCTTGCCTGGAACCTTTCCTTTCCTTTTTGTTTTGCTGTTGGGGTGTGAATGTGGTGTCTGCTGACTCGGCTGTTTGTTCACAATTTATACATTCTTTGTTGTCCTTTATTACAGTAAACAGTAAATATAGTTTGATATTAAATTAAAAAAAAACAACCAGCAAGCTCTTGTATAGAAAAAAGAAATCATCAACAAAATGAAAAGGAAGCCATCTGCATGGGAGAACATATTTCCCAATGATATATCTGATAAGTGGTTAATTTCCAAAGTATATAAGGAACTCATACAACTTAAAAGCAAGACAAATAATCTAAATTAAAAATGGGCAAAATACCTAATTAGATACTGCTCTAAAGTGGCCATAAAGAAGGCCAAGAGAAATATGAAAAAAATGCTCAGAGAGATGCAAAGTGCATATTTTTAAATATCATCTGCAGTTCTCTCTTCAGATGAATTTTTGGAACTAATATTTTATTTCTTATTTCTCTGTATATTGAACATACCTCACCTATTACCTAGAACAAGTAGACTGACCTGGGAGAGAGGGAGGAGCCACAAATGCTTTCACTAGGTGAAGCCAAAAGAGCAAGGTTATGGCAAATGAGTAGAATTCGATTTCTTATTCTCCACAAATGTCCACATGGGTGGTCACTGTTTAAGTGTATGTAAGAAAATCCATATTAGAACTAAATGTTTCATTCTCTGACATATTACCCATATAGATCATCTTTAAAGACTAAAAATGTCTTTAAAATAAAAAAAATGTTGTAAGTTGGAGACTTACAGCAACTGTCAGAAGACCCAGACATAAAATTTTTAAGGATGGAGGAACTTAATAACACCATCAAACAACAGAGTTTATATGACATTTAATAAACAATCCACATAACAACAGAATAACCTATTCTTTCCAAGTCTCCATGAACAATACATTAAAATCCACAATATCATGGATTATAAAATAAATCTTAATAAATTTAAAAGAATTGAAAATATATAGAGTAGAATGTATTTTTTAACCAGAATAAAATATAAATAGAAATTAATAATAGAAAAATAATAGAAAATATCTTAACACCTAAATATCTAACATACATCTAACAGCATATATCTAAATAATCAATGAGTCAAAAAAGGAAGTCTCAAATAAAATAAAAATTACTTTTAACTGAATGGAAATGTAACATATTTAATGGTCTGGCTCACATCTAAAGCAGTTTTGGGAGGTAAATTACGGCAGAAAATGTATGAGTTAGAAAATAATGTCTCTAATAAGTTATTTATGCTCTCATCTTAAGAAACTACAACAATATGTGCAAAATAAATATGAACTAAGCAGGAGGAAAAATAAGTATAATAGCAGAAATCAATAAAATTATAAAGATAAATTCAATGAAACAAAAAGCAGATTTCAAAAGATCTTAAAAAATGTCTAAAAATATTTGTCAATACTGACAAAAAGAGAAGACACAGATTATCAATATTAGGAATAAAATAAGTGATATTACCACAGATCACACAGACATCAAAAAGAAAAAAAGAAACTATTGTGAATAACTCTGTACACAAAAATTTGACAACTTAGATAAAATATATCAATTCTTCCATAAACACAAACTACCACAATTTACCCCATATGAAATATTTAATTTTAATTGGCATTTAATTATTATATAATTTGAATCTGTAATTTTAAAAACTCCTAAGAAAGAAATCTTTGGACCCAGATGGTTTCACTAAAGAATTCTACAAAAACATTTTAAAAAATTAACACCAATTCTATTTAATCTCTTTCATAAAATAGAAGAAACACTTTCCAATTAATTTTATTAAGATAATATTATCCAGATGCCAAAAGCAGGCAAGAATAGTACAATAGAAGAAAGCTACAGATCAATATTCCCCATGAATATAGATGCAAAATATTTAAGAAAATATAAGAAAATGAAAATAGGCCTAAATCTGGTAAAATATTTTTTTTAAAAATCAGTAAACAATCAATGTGATCCACTATATACATAAACAGGAAGCAAAATATCACATGATCATATGAATTGATGCAGAAAAAAATCAAAGTAATATTATACTGACCTGACAGAAATAGGAAAATAAAAAATCACAATTTGATTTAAACAATCTACTAAAAGCTTACAATTAACTTTATACTTAGAGGCCCAGTGCATGAAATTTGTTCATGGGGCAGGGGGTGTCCCTCAGCGCAGCCTGCACCCTCTCCAATCTGGGAACTCTTGAGGGATGTCCGACTGCCCATTTAGGCCCAATCCCAGTTGGATCGGACTTAAATGGGCAGACGGACATCCTTCTTACAATCCAGGACTGCTGGCTCCAAATTACTCGCCTCCCTGCCTCCCTGATTGCCCCTAACCACTTCTGCCTGCCAGCCTGATCACCCGCTAACCACCACCCTGCCAGCCTAATTGATTTCTAACTGCTCCCCTGCCAGCCTGTTTGCCCCCAACTTCCCTCCTCTGCCAGCCTGGTCACCCCTAACTGCCCTCCCTGCAGGCTTGATTGCCCCCAACTGCCCTCCCTTGCAGGCTTCATCCCTCCCAACTGTCCTCCCTTGCAGGCCTGGAACCTCCCAATGGCCCTCCCCTGCTGGACATCTTGTGGTGGTCATCTTGTGTCCACATGGGGATAGGATCTTTGACCACATGGGGGCAGCCCTCTTGTGTATTGGAGTGATGGTCAATCTGCTTATTGCTCTTTTATTAGAGAGGAGAGAGGCCTGGTGAATGGTTGGGAGACAGCTGGTTTGTCCTGAAGTGTGTTCTGGATCAGGGTTAGGATTACCTTGGGGCATGGGGTGGCCTGGGTGAGAGGCCTATGGTGGTTTGCAGGCCAGCTATACCCCCAAGTAACCCAAGTAGAGGCCTGGGATCTGGGATTAATTTATGTTCTACAATTGAAACTTTGTAGCCTGAAGCGAAGTCAAGCCTTCTGCTCACTCTGTGGTGACAGCCATTTCTGTTTGGGTTCATTTAAATTCTATAATTGAAACTTTGTAACCTATAATGGAGGCCTAGGCGCTAGGGCTGCAGAAGCTTGACTTCCTCCATCGCCCGGGCAACTCTAGTCTCTCCAGCTCCAGCTCCGTGGCTGCTGCCATTTCTGTTGGGATTATGTATCTTCTATAATTGAAACTTTGTAGCATTGAGTGGAGGCCTAGGATGGCAAGGGCAAGTGGAAAGTTTGGCTTTCACCATTGCCAGGGAAACCCAAGCCTCCCTCCTGCTCTCAGTGGCTGCAGCCATCTTAGTTGGGGTTTATTTGCATAATTTGCTCCTGATTGGCTGGTAGATGTGGTTGTTGGCATTGCTTGATCAGAGGTATGGTCAATTTGCATATTACTCTTTTATTAGATAGGATCCTGGAAGACTAAATACTTTCTTACTAAGATCAAGAACAAGGCTCTTACACTTTTATTTTAGAAGTGTTAGAAGTTCCATCCAGTGAAATGAGATAAGAAAAGGAAATAAAAGCTGTACAAATGAAAAGAAAAAAAAATTGAAATTCTTTTTATTGGAAGATAGCATAATTTTCTATAAAGAAAATCCAGGAAATCTGGAAAATAATCCTAGAATTAATTTGTGAATTCAAGGTTACAGGATATAAGACAAACATGGAAAATCAATTGTATTTCTATTATTAGAAATGAAAATATGAATAACTAAATTAAAATACCAATATTATTTATAAATACACACACAAAAATAGTTACATGTAATTCTAACAAAACATGCACAGTACTTTTATGCTGGAAAACTAACACTGCTAAAAGGAAGAAGAAATATCTATATAAGTACCATGTTAAAAGATTAAAAAATTTAACATAGTAAAGCTATCAGTTCTTTCCAAACTGATGTATAAGATTAATTTAAAATTTATAAAGAAAGGCAAAGGAATTATAATAAAATATTTATATAGAATAAAATTGGAGGAATCAACTTATTTGCTTTGAATACTAATTGTATTTCTTTAATAATCAATACTATTTAGTACTGGTAGAAGGAGAGACACATAGAATAAATCTGCCAGACCATGAGGGATGGATGAATAATTACTCTGACACAGGTTTGCTGTGTGGCTAAAGGAACCAGACAGCCTTGATGGCTGTCTCTTTAGGTTTTTATTGTAACAGCAGTCTGAGATAAAGTTTATCTTTTAGATATAATCAGTAAGGTAAGTAATCTTGGGAGGACAAACGTGTCTGTCTGCAGTGTCCTTTAAGCAAAGACACCTAAAGAAAGGATAAAGATTCCTATAAAACACCTAGGGGCTCATACCGATTTGGAAAAGTCAAGACAGAGTCTGCAGCCTTCAGCAAGGTCCTCCTAGAGGCCCCCAAACTTTTAGAGATTCCTCCTTACAGAAAGTCCTGTGCTTCCCCACATAAATCCACCCAGATTCACCCAACTGATTTATGAAAAAGATAAAAGTAAATTCTATTTATAAAATATAGTCTTTTCAACCAATGATGCTGGAATATATATCTACTAAAGGCCCGATGCATGAATTTGTGCACAGGTGGTATCCCTCTGCTTGGCTAATTGTGGCCATCTTGACCAGTCCCTACTGAGGTCAACTGGGGCTGGCCATCCAGGAGGAAGGACCACGGGAGGTTGGACAGCCATGGGAAGTTGGCTGTGGGAGCGCACTGACCACTAGGGGGAAGCTCCTACATTGAGTGTCTGCTCCCTGGTGGTCAGTGCACATCATAACTACTAGCTTGTCATCTAGTCATTTGGTTGTAATGACCGTTTAGGCTTTTATATATATAAATAAGCAATAAAAGCATCATTCGTATCTTATGCATTAAAAATTCAAAATATGTTAAACTACAAAACTTAGGAAATTTATAAATGAGAATCTTTGGAATCAAAATCTAGAAAAAGAATTAGACTTTATAACAAAGTATAATACAGAAAAAATAAATTTTGATGAATTACAAAATTTGATGTTATATGGATGAAAAAGATAAGCTACAGAGGGGGAGAAAGCATTTCAAAACACATACATGACAAAAAATGTTTTTTAAAATGTGTAAGATCTCTTAAATCTGAGCAATAAAAGAAGTCAATCTAACTAAAAAATAGATATCTCACCAAAAGAAATGTTCAGATCATAAAGAAGCTCATGAAAAGGTGTTAAATATCATTAGTCATAATAGATACTGGAAAGATTTAAACAGCAATCATTGCCATTAGGAAAAAAAAAGTTTCCCCTACACTCTATCCCAATGATTCTGCTGCTGCATGGAACATGCTTTTGACCTTTATGTGCTTTGGTTTGGTGTGGACTCATGTAGTGACTCAACAAAGACTTTTGATGCATTGAAACTACTGGACTCTCATTCCAAGATCTTTAAATAAGATTGCTATTTATTAATAGTTTTGTCACCAGAATGAAAAATCAATGTATTGAAATAAAGTTCATTTTTCTATTACATCTCTGAGAAAAGAATTGGTATGTTCCTACAGAAAAATGTTATGCACACACACACTAAATAACTTTCAATGAAAACATTTTAAAAACAATAAAGCTAATTCTAAAATATCAAAAATAGAACTAGTATAAGTACTTTATAAAATTAAAATAGTTATTAACATGTACTCTAAATGAAATTGTATTGAGAACTTTGCGTACATTATATAATTTTTCTACAGGTTATTAAAGGTGAGAATCCTTATGTCTACTTTAGAGGTAAGAACACAAATTTCTAATGGCTAAATGACTTACTTGCCCAAAGCAGCATGGTTAGTAGTGATACAAAAAAATCACTAAATTAGTAATAAATTAAAATGTCTCACTGATCTGGAGAAGAAACCTGGGTACCCCAAGACATGTGATCATCTACCAGGACCCCGCAAGCAGGCAAGGGGACCCCAAGGCAGGTGCTGGGCGTGGAGGCCATGGGGGCATATACTACAAAGGAGACAGGACTGAACCTCACATCACCCTTTTTGGCCTCGGAGGATGGCTGGTCAGCCAGAGACGGTTAAGATTCCTCAGGGAAGGAACAACCTAAGACAGGCACAGTTGCAGAGGGGCCAACACGAGAGAACTAAAAGGTCAACAGAGTGGGGCACAGACCCTCACCCACAAACCTTGCAGGGGTCTGAACTTTCACCCCTTCTGAGGGAGGTTTCCTGCCCCACATGGCTGCTTTGCCTCCCACACACAGCTCAGATTGGGACACAGGTTACAGACAGAGACTCGGCCAGCAACAGCTGCCCTATATCTAAATCCAGGCTAGTACCAGGAATGCTTAGGGCCTACTCAAGAATGCAAATAATTTTTTCCACTAATATTTACAGGGTAAACTAAGATTTTTGCTTGAGTGTTAAAATAGACAGTAAAATAGTAATCAAGTTTTCAGATTAATTTAAATTGGCCAAGTGAAATAAGTGAATACTCAAGAAAATCTAAGTGTACTAGACAAAAAGCTGTGCCTAAAACATTAACTAAAATATCTATTAGTAGGTTCATCTCACTGTGAAATTATCTAACATCCAAATAACCTAAAGCAGTCATATTTGTGTGCAAAAACTAAAATTTAAAATTACCAAGACTGCAATATAAAATTTCCAAAAGCCCCCATTAATCAAAAAAGGGGGGGACAGTGGGGTAATATCATGTAAGGAAAAATATCCTGTAAGTAAAATACATCTAGAAAATTCTTAATCCAGAAAAGTAACTTCCATTTGTAATACCAACATCAGGATACCCATGAAAAACACAAATGGTGTCAATATAAGCCAAAGGAAAGTCATTTGGACAAAAATAAAAAGAATCCCAAGTCTAATTTGCAGAGAGGATTCCTTTGTTAACTTTTGGTTGAGAATGTGTTTTTGAGTTTTCAGAGAACAACTCCAAGACCATGTGGGCTCTGTTCCAGTCACGATGGTCCAGAGATGGGGGACACTGATGACACCTTGCCATGCTAGCAGTTAGCAGCTGTGCATGGCTGCAGGCAGCCTGGGACCAAACCAGAGAGGATGGAACTTGCATTGCCACGAAGTGTCCACCATCTGGATACCACTGCTGACATGTACACATAAAGAACTATTTGACATTGAAACTCGGACTCAGAACAGTTGGACATTGAAACTGAGATTCAAACAGTATGTTTGAATTTCTAGTATGTAGAGGCAAGATATTTTGAAGAAAATAAACAGGGGAGAGTGATTGATATAGAGGCAGGGAAGCATTGAACAGGCTGTCAAGCTACAGGGGGAAGGCTGGGGAGGTTGGGGGGCAGGTGTTGAGGGAGATCAACCGAAGGACTTGTGTGCATGCATATGAGCATAACCAATGAAAGCAAGACACTGGGGTGGGGGTCAGGTGGGGACATGTGCTGGGGGGTAGGAGAGGCAGTGGGGAGAACAATGGGGGAAAAAGGAAAACATATGTACTACTATTAAATCTAAGTTATACTGCAAGAAATATTAAAAAAAATAAAAAAGAAAAAAAATGTCTCACTGATATATGACTTTTTCCTTTTAAATGCTTTAAAATTTTTTTAGTAAAAGAAACCTGTTAGTATTCCAATTTAACATGAGAGACTCTAAGTAACTTGTATATGATTTTGCAGTTAATTTCTGATAGTGCTAGGATTCAATTCAGATAACCAAACTCTAATGCTCTCTCTGATCAATATTCTTAAAAAAAATAAAAAAGGCAGATTCCCAATTCATCTTTTCTTTGTTCAGGAAAGAATTAATTTTTATCAAAACATACACATTTAAATACACAGTCACATGTCCATTTGGTAAAAAAATTGGTGTGCTTTAGATCTGCTACTCTCTTTTCTAACATGCTCGTGATAGAAAAAACTTCTATTCTTCTTTACATACATTTTGTCTTATTTAGTGTGAAGTACCATAACAAAATACCATACCGTATAGCTTAAACAACAGAAACACATTTCTCACAACTCTAGGTGCAAACAATGTGGATTTAATTCTGAGAACTGTCCTCTTGGCTTATATACAGGTGGTCACCACATCAGTTTGTTCACATGATCTCTTCTTCATGCGCACGTATCGGAGCGAGATCAAGCTCTCCGGTGCTTCTTTCTGAAGGACACTCATCTCAAGAGAGCATCAGCATCATGACCTCAGCTAACACAAATTACCCCCCAAAGGCCACATCTCCAAATACCATCACATTTGACGTTAATGTTTCAACATACAAATTTTAGAGGGATACAAAAATTCAGTCCATGAAAACAGTTTATTATTTTCTGCTAGAAACACAGAAAATACCGAAAAGCATGCAAACTTGAAATATAACTTAAAATGTTATTCTTCTAAATTCTACTTCTCAGACCTTTTCCCACTTTAATCAGAAGAACACATAGACTTCAGGTTAAAAATCACATAGAACTACAATAATATATCAAGATTCACATAAATAATTCTTTAAATGAAAATGAACATTGTAAAATAGCCCAAATAGAGAATATTTGCTTCCAGTCAGGATGAAGAAACACTCCCCCATTTAACATTCTTTTTTTAAATTTGAAAAAAAAATAATTTTTTAAAATGTCTGTATCTCTAAAACATTAGTTTTCT
This sequence comes from Antrozous pallidus, assembly GCA_027563665.1. Classification (NCBI taxonomy): domain Eukaryota; kingdom Metazoa; phylum Chordata; class Mammalia; order Chiroptera; family Vespertilionidae; genus Antrozous; species Antrozous pallidus. Next base: position 31,109,121 of record CM050513.1, read on the forward strand.
TACATTTGTCAATAGAAAGCTCAATATTGTGACCCCCTGAGGGAATAGAAACAAACAAAATGAGGTATCACCTCACACCTGTTAGATTGGCTATTATTAAAAAAATAATAAAAAGATAAGATAAAAAAATAACAAGTGTTGGGGAGAGTGTGAAATTTAGTGCTTGTATGAAATTTTCAGGATGCAGCACAGGAAGGACTAGAACAGAGCTTCTTGATGAGAGAAAACACAATTTAGAGAGACCAATAAGTATAAAAGGAGGGGGGCTTATGAAAAAAAGCTACAGAAATTAGTCGAAGGAATCCCCACAATTCATTGCCACTTATCTGTACACATTTGAGAGAAAATATCTAAGGCCAGAAAAAGAGCCACCTAGAAGAGAGGTTGAAATATTTCAGGGACTCACAGAGAACAGGGAAGAGTTTGTGTTTCTAAAAGGCAGGGTGGAAAATTCTCAATATACACAGGACACTAGGCAGACACCTCAAAAAGGCCTTGTCAGTGTGGCCTTAAGATGATCATACTAAGACAGATTGTGCATTATAAGATCAGTTTGTAAGAAAGTGTTGAAAAATCTGGATTTCTTGAACCAGATTTTACTGATGATAGTTTGATTTTTAATTTTTTGAGTAAACACTATATATACTGTTCTCCACAATGGTAATGCCAATATACATTCCCACCAACAGAGCACCAAGGTTCCATTTTCTTCACACCCTCAACAACACATGTTATTTCTTATCTTATCCTATCTAAAAAAAAAAAGTAATATGCCAATTGACCAAACCTCTGCTACACCCACAAGTCATGCCCACAAGGCACACCTACCAGCCAATCAGTAGCAAATATGCAAATAACCCCCAAACAAGATGGTTGTGGCCACTGAGAGCAGGAGGGATGCTTGGGTTTCCCTGGCAATGGAGGAAGCCAAGCTTCCCAGGTGCCCTTATAATCCTGGGCCTCCACTCAATGCTACAAAGTTTCAATTATAGAAGATACATAAATCCCAAGAGAAATGGTGGCAGCCACGGAGCTGGAGAGAACAGAGGCTAGGGTTGCCCCAGTGATGGAGGAAGCCAAGGTTCTGGAGCCCTGTTCTGCCTAGGCCTCTACTCCAGGCTACAAAGTTTCAATTACAGAAGGTAAATAAAACCCAACAGAAATGGCTGCCACTATGAAGGGAGCAGAAGGCTTGGCTCTGCTCCAGGCTACAAAGTTTCAATTGTAGAAAAAAATAAATCGTAGATACCAGGGCCTCCACTTGGGTCATTGGAGGACATGGCCAGCCCGCAAACCACCATAGGCCCTTGCACAAGCCACCACATGCACAAAAAAATTCCCACCCTGATCTGGACGACCTTCAAGGCAAACCAACCAGCCCCCACCTGTGCACTAGGCCTCTATCCTATCTAATAAAAGGGTAATATGCAGATTGACAATCATTCTAACACACAAGACAGCTGTCCCCATGTGGTCAAAGATCCTTCCCCCATGTGGATGCAAGATTACCACCACAAGATGGCCAGCAGGAGAAGGCAGTTGGGAGGGACCAGGTGTGCAAGAGAGGGCAGTTGGGAGTGATCAAGCCTGCAGGGGAGGGCAGTTAGGGAATACCAGCTCAGCAGAGGAGGGAAGTTAGGGGTGACTGGGCCTTCAGGGAAGGGCAGTTGAGGGGGGACCCAGGCCTGCAGGGGAGAGTAGTTGGAGGGAATGAGACCTGCAGGGAAGGACAGGTAAGTGTGACCAGGCCTGCAAGGGAGGGCTGTTGAGGTGTGGGGGGACCAGGCCTACAGTGGAGGGCAGAGGGAGGGACCAAGCCTGCAAAGGAGGGAAGTTGGGGGCAAATAGGCTAGCAGGAGAGCAGTTATATATCAATCAGGCTGGCAGGGTAGTGGTTAGGGTGTGATCAGGCTGTTAGGCAGAAGTAGTTAGGGGCAATCAGGAAGGCAGGTAGATGAGCCATTGGTATTGGGCCTAAACAGGCAGTCAGACATACCTCGAGTTGTGCCACATTGGAGAGGGTGCAGGCTGGGTTGAGGGACAACAACACCCCTACCCCCCCGTGCATGAATTTTGTGCAACTAGTCTTTATTCTTTTTTATAAAAGCCACTAGAGGCCCATTGCATGAAGAGATTTGTGCAATAGGCCTTCCTTCTCTTGGCTTCCAGCACGTTTTCCCAAGCCTTTGCTCCGGCCAGAGTCTGCTTTCTTCATCTTTGCTGCAAACTCTGGTCAGATTCTGCCATCTTTGTCTTTGCTACAAACTCCGCCCAGGGTCTGCCACCTTCATCTTCACTGCAGACTCCAAGTCTGCAGTCTTATCTTCACTGTGGCACTTTGCTTCTGTATATCCCATCACCCCTGACCCTCCATCTGATAGCAGGCAGCCTGCTTGGCCACTTCACACCTGGAGCAGCTGGGCAGCTGCCATCTTTGGCTTTCTAATTTCCATACTTACTCTGATTGGTTGTGGACATAGTGGAGGTATGGTCAATTTACATGTTTATCTATTATTAGGTTAGACTAGAGGCCCAGTGCATGAAATTCATGCACAGGGGAGGGGAGAGTGCCCTGCAGCTTAGCCTGCACCCTCTCCAATCTGAGAACCCTTGAGGGATGTCCAATCATCCATTGGTGGGATCAGGCCTAGGCAGTTGAACATCCCTCTCACAATCCAGGACTGCTGGCTTTCAAACACCCACCTGCATCTGCCTGATTGCCCCTAAGTGCTTTTGCCTGCCAGCCTTATCACCCCCTAATCATTCCATTGTCAGCCTTACTGATCAACGCTTTACTGCTCCCCAGCAGGCCTGATTGCCCCTAGTTGCCCTCCCCTGCAGGCCTGGTCTCCCCCAACTGCCTTCCCCTGCTGGCCTGGTTACTACTAACTGCACTCCCCAGCAGGCCTGGCCCCCCCAACTGCTCTTCCCTGCAGGCTTGGGTCCCCCAACTTCCCTTCTCTGCCAGCCAGGTCACCCACAACTGCCCACAACTGCCCTACTCTGGTAGCTATCTTGTGGCAGCCATTTTTTGTCCACATGGGGACAGCTATCTTTGACCACATGGGAGCAGCCATCTTAGAGTGATGGTCAATTTGCATATTAGTCTTAGATAGAATTGTAACAGATATGAGGTGATACCACATTGTGGTTTGATTATCAGTTCTCTGATTATAACTGAAGCTGAACATCTTTTCATGTACCTGTTGGCCAGCTATATATGTCTTCCTCAGAAAAATGCATTTTGAGGTTCTTTGCCCATTTTTAATGGAATTATTTATCTTTTTACTATTGAATTTATTTCTTTAAATATTTTGAAAATTAACCACTTATTAATTACATGATTTGCAAATATTTTCTTTCACGCTTGATTGCCTTTTCATTTTGCTGATGCTTTCTTTTAGTGTGAAGAAAGTATTAGTTTAATATAGTCACAGTTGTTTAATTTACCTTTTGAAACCTGATTTGGTGATATGTCTAAAACTTCATTGCCAAGTTCAATGTCAAGGAATTTTTTTCTATGAATTTTTTTCCTAGGAGTTTTTGTTTCAGATTTTATAAAAAGGTTTTTAAATAGATTTTGAGTTAATTTTTGTTACTGGTTTAATATAGGGGTCCAGTTTCATTCTTTGGCATATGAATGACCAATTTTCCAAGCACCATTTATTGAAGTAACTATCCCCATTGTGTATTCTTTTTCTGTTGTCAAAATTTAGGTGCTCTCTATTCTGTTTCATAGTCTGAAACAAACCTGCATGTCCACTGATGAGTGACTGGATAAAAATATGGTATGTATGGAATGTTATAAACTTATAATGGAGTATACTATCTAAGAAAAGAGTAATATGCAAATTAACCACACCTTCCCTATACCAACAAGCCATGCCCGTGAGCCAGAGTATGCAAATTAACCCAGCCAAGATAGTGGTTAATTTGCATATTCACACGCAGAAGATGGCATAGAAGGAAGCCAAGCACTGCAGAAGGGAGCAAAGCTGCAGAGAAGTGAGCAAGTGGGGCGGGGGAGAAGGGAGGGAGCGAGGCAGAGGAGACGGGAGGAAGGCAGACAGCAGAGAAGGAAGCGAAGCAGCAGAGATGGGAGCAAGTGAGGTAGTGGAGAAGGGAGCCAGGCAGCGAAGAAGGGAGGGAGCTTTGCTCAGGCCGCAAGAAGCTCTATTCTTGCAGGAATCTTCCTGCAACAGGTCTCTAGTTTATCTATAATAATAAAAGCATAATATGCTAATTAGACCAGGCATCCTTCTGGACAACCTTCCAGATGAAGCCAGAGCTGCAAAGGAAGCCCAGATTCCATGTGCCAGAGGGAAGCCAATGCTGACAGTTGGAGGAAGGAAGGCCAACGCTTGCATGAATTTTGTGCATCCAGCTTCTAGTCCTATCTAATAAAAGAGTAATATGCAAACTGACTATACCTCCACTACACCCACAGGCCATTCCCACCAGCCAATCAGGAGCAAGTATGCAAATTAACCCAACCAAGATGGCTGCAGCCATAGAGAAGGAGGCTTAGGTTTCCCCAGCAATGGAGGAAGTCAAGCTTTCTACCTTCCCTGGCCTCTGCTTAAGGCTACAAAGTTTCAATTATAGAAGATAAATAAATCTCAGATACCATGGCCTCCACTTGGGTCACCAAATGGCATGATCAGCCTGTAAACCATCATAATCATAAGCTCCTCACCCAGGCTGCCCCATGCCCCAAGAGAACCCCCAACTTGGTCCAGGACATCCTTCAGGGCAAACCAGCTGGCCCCTACCCATGCACCAGGCCTCTAGCCTATCTAAAAAAAGAGTAATATGCAGATTGACCATCACTCCAACACACAAGATGGCTGCCCCCATGTGGACACAAAATGGCTGCCACAAGATAGCCAGCAGGAGAGCGCAGTTGGGAGGGACAAGACCTGTAAGGGAGGGCATTTGGGGGGTGATCATGCCTGCAGGGGAGGGCAGTTAGGGATGACCAGACCAGCAGAAAAGGGAAGTTAGAGGCAACCAGCCCTGCAAGGGCAGTTGTTGGAGGGGAACCCAAACCTGCAGGGGAGGGCAGTTGGAGAGGACCAGGCCTTCAGGAGAGGGCAGTTAGGGATAACCAGGCATGCAGGGGAGGGCAGCTAGGGGCAAACAGGCTGGCAGGAGAATAGTTAGGCATCAATCAGGCTGGCAGGGTTATGTTTAGGGGGTGATCAGGCTGGCAGGCAGAAGCAGTTAGGGGCAATTAAGAAGGCAGGCAGGCCAGCAGTTGGGAGCCAACAGTTCTGGATGTCCGTCCGACTGACTGTTTAGTCTCTTTCCTACCAGGATGGCCTAAATGGGCAGTCAGACATCCCTCAAGGGGTCCCAGATAGGGTGCAGTCTGGACTTTTGTGCACCAGGCCTCTAGTAGTTAATAATATGGTATTGTATAATTAATATTTGTTGACAGTAGATGTTAAACATTCTCACAAAAGGAAAAGTTAATATGAGGTGATAGATGTGTTAATTAACTTGATCATGGTATATATTTCCTAATTTATATGTATGTAACATCATTATTTACACTTTAAATATATACACTTTTATTTGTCAATTATTTTTCAGTAAATATCAGGGGGAAGATGGCCAGATTGGCTGCGATGGATATATATTAGTCTCAATGTAAACAAAAGTGACTGATCTCTCTGGAGGGTAATCAACATTGCATATGTGACTCCTTTTCTTCTCCTTTTTAATTATCCTCTCCTTTTTACTTGCTGTCTTCCCTTCCTACCAGGTGCCTATTCCAAAAGTAAACATCAAGCATACTGACTTTTCAGCATAGTTCTGCTCTGATAATATCATCAAAGTCACCTGAACTGACCTCTTATACTATTCTGTTGTCTCCCTGCCAAATTGCATTGGGCAATATCACAATCCAACCTATCATGCAAGAAACTTTTACTTCTCCAATCACCTATTGCATGGAGATAATATATAACTGAAATAAGGAATTTCACTGTATTTAGTGCTAATGCCAGCAAACACTGTATATTTCTTTTAAGTAGATGTAGCAAAGAGCTGATGTAGTAACTGATGATGCTTAAATAATAGATTATATGAAGAATTCACTTTACCTCTCTAAATAATGAACAAGGTATTTATCTACAAACAAGAATTCAAAATCATCCACTTTTCTTTGCTACAAGACAACTTATGTAAAGCATACAACTGGAGAAGGTAAAACTGATATTGAAGAATGATAAACTCTAGTGTCCAGTCCACAGAATTGTCAGGAAATCCTCCATAACACTGAGTCTTCAACTGTCAAAGTAATGTTTATAAAATAACTAGGGGCCCAGTGCACGAATTCATGCAACTTTAAAGGAACTGTGGGATGTGAGGATGCAGTGGGCACAGGAGCAGGTCTCAACCCATCCTCTGTGCCCCACATGGCCTCTCCCTCTGTGGCCCCCAGTCCCCTCTCTGTCAGCAGCCTCGCTTCCACTGCTGCTGCTTATACCCACTGACCAGTTGGAGCGACTGGGGCTGGTGCCAGCAGCAGGTACAAGCAGCAGCTGCTGATTGTTTCCACAGGAGCGGGAGGATTTGGAGTAGCTCTCAGGGATGATCAGGGTCGGCAGCAGCCGCTTGCACCTGCTGACGGTGCTGAATGATTGGGGCAGGTGCCATGTGCTGGCAGCAGTTTCGAGTGGTGGCTCCAGTGCCAGCAGTGGGTGTGAGCGGGGCTGGTGCTGGTAGCAGGTGCAAGCACCAGGTGGGACCACGATACATAGGAGCAAATAATTTTCAGTAACTGCCAAAGCTCATTGCAATGACAGCAACTGGAACTCCTCATTGGTCTGGTCCCCCAGCTTACCTGCTCTACTTTCCCACTGTGGCTGATGCCTGTCATGTTCTGCACTCTTCTGCCTGCTGCCGACACCCTCCATGTTCTGAGCATGCCCCTGTTGTCATCACATATCATTGTGACTGATTGTTTGTTCGTTCAGTTGTACTGCCATTCAATCTATTTGCATAATAGGGTTTTATATAAACAGATGATTTATGCTTCAGTACTTCAAATTAATCTGTTATTATTTTGTTGTATATGTACTTGATTCTTCTAGCCTACAAAAGGATAGAAATAATGATAGGTTCCTCTAAGCAGAAAAAAAAACAACACAGAGAATTTTGTTAATTGTGAAAAATAATACAGGGTTGTCCAAAAGTAGGTTTACAATTGTGAGTATACAAAGTACAGACTTTATTCTTATATTGTTATTTATTAATAATTGTATTATTTTCCATACTAATAATTGTAAACTTACTTTTGCCCTACCCTGGAAGGTAAAGATAAAGTTTATTGCCTGGTTGGCATTTTGTAAATATTTTAAGTAAATTAAAAATGTTTTATTTAGTTTCATAAGGCTAATATTAAAATAGTTAAATTGTAAATGAAATAGAGATAAATTTTCAGCCAATTAAGACTGAGCATAACAAATGATAGTCCTGTGTAAATGTGTAGATTTGCTTACAAAAATATGTTAATGCCTTTTCTATTGTACCATACTATTTGGGTATAGGTTCTCTAGTTATGATTTTATAGAGTTACTATACCCTATATAATAAAACCCTAATATGCAAATCGACCAAATAGTGGAATGACTGGTGGAACGACTGGTCACTATGACATGCACTAACCACCAGAGGGCAGATACTCAAAGAAGACTGCCCCCAGCCCTAGGCTCCAGGCCAGCCAAGGTGGGGGCCCTCCTGGTTGGTCCCCTGATTGCCCTACTGGTCTCCTCCAAGGCAAGTGGTATCAGGGGTCTCCTGATTGCCCCTGGGTTATCCCACCGAAGGAGGCACCCAGTTCCAGCAGTGAGGGGCAGGGCTGGCAAGTGGCTGGCACTAGGTTGGGCAAAGCAGGGCCTCCCTGATCACCCCAGTGGTCACCCCATAAATCGGCCCTGATTGCCAGCCAGGTCTAAGGACCCTACCTATGCATGATTTTCATGAACCATGCCTGTAGTTTTAATATATATACAATTACATTTTTCAGGTTTTGATCATTATAGGATGGTTAACCACTCAAAGATAATGATTGTTCAACTCAGTTAAACTTGAATTGGTCTATTCTTCAATTTGCATATTGAAGATTTTCTATCCCTGCAAATTCCTGCAAAATGTAAGTTATGTTTTGCTATTGTTATATTTATTGACAATATTAACATATTTTCAAAAATTCAGAAAATATAATGTTAATATTTTCTGTAGTTCTTTTAGCCTTAGACACACACACACACACACACACACACACACACACACCATTAGTACATCATTTCACAACTCATTGTGTCCTACAGTGGTAAGAAATGGTTCATACAGTGTCAAGGTGTTCCAGAAATTAGAGGTTCTGGAGGCTGGATTGGTATAAATGAGATGAACTTGATTTTATACGATATTCTAATATCTGGTAGGAAATGCCCTCACTCTTTTTGCTGTTCTGTCTCTCTTTCTCTTGATATAGATAGACATATAGATGATATAGATATAGAGAGATATAAATTGAGATAGAGGTAGAGAGATATGTAAATATAGGGACACTATAAAATTCAGTGTATTTCTATATCTTAAGATATAGGCTTTGTTTTTCTTTTTTATCATGTGTACCCCTAGTATCTGTATCAGTGCTTGGTAATAAGTAGATACTCAAATATATACTGAGCTTTCTCAGATGTTTATTAAAAGTTAATTTAAATAGAAATTTTTCCTTCAGTGATGCTTAGCACATTTAAGAACAGCACTGAACACTCATGTGTTTGGGTTCATCTAGGGTTGGATATTTTCCAGATCAGGTTTTCTGAATGAAAGAATATCAATGAAGAAAAATAATATTTTCAAGAGAGATTGCATTGCTGTTGATGATAACTCTAAGTAGACACACACATAATGGAGACAGGAGGCTGATACAGAGAGAATGTAATGGACTGGATGTATATTAAAATGAGGAACTCCTGAAGTGGAACTATTTGAGCATTAAGGAATAGAGAGAGCAGAGCACTGAGTGGGTAATTAGGTTGAAGTCAGCCAGGATAATGTTAAAGGTTTGAATTGAAAGATTATGGATGAGGTGGAGAGAGATACTGTTGGACAGGAATTAATATTTTGCCAGATAGAAAATTATTAGGAGTCCAGTCTATTATATCAAGAAGGAAGAAAGGGGATAAGGCTAAATAATCAAAAGGTATAAACATGTGAGAAGGAGTAATAGTTTGGAAGTCAGTGCTTGATTAGCTACAGTGGAAAGAACCCCTAGAAAAATGCTATCTATCTAGTTTGAGAAACAGTCTTTAAAGTGAGGTTGAAAGGAACAAATAGCTTACTGAACTCAAACCAGGACTTTGTTCAATTTTTTCTTTTGGTATAATTTAATCATTTTATTTGATAGAAGCAAAATTAAAATTATGGCATAGAAAACATCAATAAAATATCTCCTTTCCTCATTGTTATGTAATTATTTATTCATAATGTGTATGTACCAAACTTCATAAATAAATAAACTAATGTGAAAGTAAACATAAGTTTCCAAAAAAACAACAGTGATCTAAACATAATGTTGTAGAGTGAGAATTTTTGAGTACTACTGAGGCCATGAACTATGCCCCAGATAGAATTGTCAGTGCTGACACCAGGCCAGGCCTTGAGATATGGTTTCATGGCTCCTTTCCAGCATGTAGGCCTTGCAAGATAGAACACGGTCACCTTTCTGAAGAACAGGATGACCCTGTGGGTGGCATGGTCATCGATGGCATGACTCTGACGTTGCATGGGAAAAACTGTTTTGTCTTGGGTTGCTTGTTCTGCAAAAACAGGATGTGGTTAATGTGCTTAAAAGTGGTCCTGCACAAAGGGTCGGGGTTGCTCTCTGGTCTCCCTGCATCAGAATGGCAGAGCAGTCCCTGGGCCGGCTAATAAAGGCTCCCTAAATTTTAATTTGGTCTGGGCTCCAGTGGTCTTTCACTCACATCTGTTCCACAACAATAATAGAATATTTGCTATTGAAGAAATGCATATAATTGTTCAAGCTTCTGCACCAGAAAAAAAAATGGTTTGGCTGAGCAAGAAGCAGATGTCTGTCATTAGGGGGGAGTAAGAGGTGGGAAGCTTAGTTACCCATGCCAGTACAGACTTTTATGTGGTTAGTGTGCATCATAACTACTGGTTGTTATGCCGTAATGGTCGCTTAGGTTTTTGTTATATAGATGTACTAGATATTCTACCTGTAAGATTAATAAAAAACATAGCCCTGGCCGATGTGGCTCAGTTGGTTAGGCATTTTCCCATGCACCAAACAATTGCTGCTTCTAAAACTTGAAGCAGTGATCAGGAATTTTTTTGTCTCACAGAATTGAAGAATGAAGTCCCAAGGCCAGAGGAATTCAAACAAGGCAGGAGTTTATTGCAAGCAAACACAGGCTCCCACTGCTGGAGGGGACACAAATGGGTTGCAACTGAAGCATTCTGCTCTTTCTTTTAATTTTGCTCAAGGCCTGCTCTTTGTCTATCTGTACCACTGATTGGTTCCTGTTCTTTTGCAACATTTTATTTTGTACTTGCAAGAAAAAAATATCTTTGCCTCAAAATATTCTGTTTTTATGACATAATGTTTTTCTGTGAAAAATTTTGTGGTTTCAGCTATCTCCACCTCTTACCCTATCTGCCTAATCCTGCTTCTAACTCCTCTCTCACTTCTGCTCTGGTCAGGCATATGCCCAGTTTGAGGGCTCGATCCTATTTGGGGGAATGCAAGAAACAGCAATTGAATTTATGTTCTCATATTGATGTTTCTAAATTCTGCTCCTTTTTTCTCTGTAAAAATCAATTAATTATTCTTTAAAAAAATAAAATAGAAGGAATTCAAGGATAGCAATAAAATTATAATTGTTATCAAAATGTTGCCTATTCAGGAAACTCAAATGAATTTATATCTAAATTATTAAAGTTAATGATAGTTCAGAGCAGTTGATGAACACAAAATAAATTATTGTTTATATCATGGGTTTATATTTTAGCAACTGGAAACTTTGAAATATAATTATAAATATATAACCTTCTCGAGGCAGCAAAATTGAGAAAAAAATAGGTTATTGGGTAAGATGATTAAATATCATAAATATGAGAATTCTTTTTTCACTGATATACAAATTCTTGATAATCCAAAGTTTTGCATGCTTTTTAAGCTATAGAAATTTATATATATATATATATATATATATATATATATATATATATCCAGTCAGTAAAGACATTTGTAAAGAAGTAGATGAAAAAGAGAAAGAGATGCAGGTACTTATTTAACTAGCTATGAAGATAATTATAATGCTGCATTGATAAAGGCAATGTGGTATTGGTACTTAAAAGAAAAAGAAAACTTGATTATTGAAACAAAATAGAGAGCTCAGAGACAACTCCATATATGCATCAAAACTTGAGTTTGACTTAAAATGATCACTGTAGATCAGTGGTAAAAGGACAAACTCTTCAATAATAGCTTTCTATCTATATACATAAAAGTCTAAATGACCAGTTGGTCATTCAAGTGGTTGATGGATAACTATGAAACACACAGACCACCATTGCACTCCCACAGTGGGAGCACCACTAAGCTGACCAACCAGTGCTAGATACCGGGCTCATGGCTGGTGAGCACAGCTGCAGCGGGACAAGCCTTTTCCCTGGAGACTCCCTCTGTGCGCTCCTCCCCACTCTGCACTGGGTTCTGGATGGGAACCAGCATGGGGAGTGACTGAGCATGAGCCCACAGTCACTTCTATGTCATGGGTGCACTGGTATCACCTAGAATGGGTGCATGGAGACCACAGCAGAGCAACAGCAAGCCTACCGAGTGGTGGTGGCAGCAGGCACAGTGGGGCCTGGATGCGTGAGAGTGGCATCATACCCGGGTTGGGCTTGGGCTCCTCTTGAGTCACCTGTCACTTCAGACATTACTACATCCCTCAGGGGATTTAGGACTGCTGGTTTCAGTCAATCCCACAGGCCAGGCTGAGGGACCCCACCAGTGCACAAATCCATGCACCAGGCCTCTAGTATTATAACAATAATAATAATAATAATAATAATCCTATATAACAAAAGGCTAATATGCAAATTGAGCTAACAGTGGAACAACCAGTCCCTATAATGCTCACTGACCAGCAGGGTGCAAATGCTCAACACAGGAGCTGCCCCCTGGTGGTCAGTGCATTCCCACAGAGAATGTCATGCACCGGGCCTTTAGTAATAATAATAAATAGTTCTCTACTTAATGAGATATACAAAACTCAAATATTGTACATTATCATCCCAAATATAAAAATTATTTTAAAGCTTTCAAAGAAAATGTTTTCCTCACATTAAACTAAAACTTTTTTAGACAAACATAACTTTAAAAAGGAATGCTAATTTCACTATACACATAAAATACTCTAGTTATCGCATGACTCCATTAAAAAATGAGAAAACCAAGGCAGGCAGCAAAAAAGAGACCTTTGTAAGGTATTAAATAGAAAATAACTGGTATTTAGAACATGTTAGTAATACCTACAAATCAACAATCAAAACAAAAATGATCCAATAGTAATTAGCAAACACTAAAAACAGGCAATTTGTAGAATAAATCATGTGGCCAAAAAAATCTTGAAATCAAGAAAACACAGAATGATATATAATTCAGTAATTCAATATTTTTTAAAAATTAAGAATTCAGTATTAGTTTGCAAAGTCAGGAGTTTCCCGGGTAAAATCTGAAAATGGCCCTATCATCCTTGGAGGGCATGGAGAAATTGAAGAAACAAAGCATTCCATATTGATAGATAATCCTATCTAATAAAAGAGTAATATGCAAATTAACTATGACTCTGCTACACCCACAAACCATGCCCACAAGCCACACTCACCAACCAATCAGGACTGAGTATGCAAATTAACCAAAACCAAGATGGCTGTGGCCAGAGAGAGCAAGAGAGGGACTTTGGTTTCTCTGGCGATGGAGGAAGCCAATCTTTCCACACACTCTGGCGGGCCCAGGTCTCTACTCAAGGCTACAAAGTTTCAATTATAGAAGATACATAAATCCCAACAAAAATGGTGGCAGTCATAGAGATGGAGAGAGTAGGAGGCTTGAGTTGCTCCCCATGATAGAGGAAGCAAAGCTCCCGCAGCCCTGGTCTATCTTGGCCTCCGCTTAAGGCTACAAATTTTCAATTATAGAAGATAAATAAATCCCAACAGAAATGGCTGAAGCCACTGAGCGAACAGGAGGCTTGGCTCTGCTCCAGGCTACAAAGTTTCAATTGTAGAAGGTAAATAAATCCCAGATACCAGGGCCTCCACTTGGGTTGCTGGGGGCATGGCCAGCCTTCAATCCACCACTGGCTACTCATCTAGGCAGCCCCATGCCCCAAAGGAACCCCCACCCTGATCCAGGACATCCTTCAGGGAAAACCAGCTGGCTCCCACCCATGCACCAGGCCTCTATCCTACTTAATCCTATCTAATAAAAGAATAATATGCAAATTAAATATCACTACAACACATAAGATGTCTGCCCCCATGTATACACAAGATGGCCACCACAAGAAAGCCAGCAAGGGAGGGCAGTTGGGAGGGACAAGGCCTGCAAGGGAGGGCAGTTGGGGGTGATCAGGCTGCAGCAGTGGGCAGTTAGGGGTGACCATGCTAGCAGAGGAGGGAAGTTGGGGGTGACCAGGCCTGCAGGGATGCATTTGGGGGGTACCCAGGCCTGCAGGGGAGAGCAGTTGTGGGGGACTAGGCCTTCAGGGTAGGGCAGTTAGGGGTGACCAGGCCTGAAAGGGAGGGTAGTTAGGGGCAAACAGGCTGGCAGGGAAGCAGGTAGGCATCAATCATGCAGGAATGGGATTGTTTATGGGGTGATCAGTCTGGCAGGCAGAAGCAATTAGAGGCAATCAGGAAGGCAGGGTAGGCCAGCAGTTGGGAGCCAGCAGTCCCACTGAGATTGGGCCTAAACAGGCAATCAGACATCCCTCAAGTGGTCCCAAATTGGAAAAGGTGCAGGCTGGGCTGAGGGACACACATCCCCGTGCACAAATTATGTGCACCAGGCCTCTAGTAGTTTTAATAAGCAAGGGAGCTTAATATGTAGGAGGCTTGTCTTGAGTGGCCAGAAAACAAATAGATCTCCATACCTTCCCAGAAGAATGTCAAAAGTTTATATAGAGGCCTTAACTCAATTCAGTCACATGTACCATCTAAATGGTCTGAAGAACACACTGCTCTATATCCTTGAAAAAAACTCCTACTCTAGGAACAGAGGTAGAATGTCCAGTGCAAGGACAAGAGAGGGGAGTAGTAGCTGCTGAATGCAGGGGTTCAACTCACAGGCAGCAGGAGAGCATTTCCTTTCCAGGACCTCCTCCAATGTCAGCATTGTCTAATATTGCAGAGGCCACAGGGCGGAGGGCAGCAGAGATTTCTAGGTGAGGTATAAATATTACTGCTCTTTGACAGAGATATAGTTATTTTAAAATGTATATATATTTATTTATTTCGGAGAGAGAAAGGCAAAAATAGACAGAGAAATATCAATGATGCTAGGGAATTATTGATCAGCTGCCTTCTGTACAACCCCTACTGGGGATTGATCATATAACCTAGACATGTGCCTTGACCTGAAACTGAACCCTGACCTCCTGGTTCATGGAATATTGTTCAACCAATGAGCCACACCAGCAAGGCTAAAGACATATGCCTTAATTCTCCAAGTGCACTTCTAGATATATAATCTAAAAAAATTATGCGTATTACCCAAGAGGGCACATAAAAGAATGTTCATAACAATCCTATGTAATAGGAAAAAGTAGAAATAGTCTAATTGTCCATCAACAAAAGAATGGATAAATAAATTGTAATATAATCACATAATTGAATACAAACAGCTATGAAAAGAAACATTAAAATTTTACAAATTAATATGATTAACTCTCAAAATAATGTTAAGTAGTAAACCTAAGTTACAGAAGGAAAAAAAAAAATAAAGTAGCAAGTAATGTGAGATTATCCTATCTAATAAAAGAGTAATATGCAATTTTACTGTACCTCAGCTACACCCAATAAGCCATGCCCACCAGTCATGTCCACCAGCCAATCCAGACTGATATGCAAATTAACACCCAACCAAGATGGCTGCTGTCCATGGTAGGCCAGGGATGGAGTGGAGCCAGCCAGCAATCCATCAGCCATCCATTGGCCCCATGACAGGGGCCAATCGGTGGCTGGCTGGCTCCACCCCCAGGCCAGGACCAGCTGGGGGCGGGCCCAGCCAGCAACCAATTGGTCCCATGGCCGGGCTATGGCTGGGTGCCTAAGGCCCAGAATAGGCCTCACCAAGGGACCTCTTCTGGCTCTTGGGCAGGCTGGGCAGGGATGGGGGTGAGGCCAGCCAGCGATCAGCCACATGGGAGGGCAATCGCTGGCTGCGGTTCTCTCACCCAGGTCCTCTGCCCAAGGATGAAAGCCTTGGCCAGAGACTTTTGGCCATGGGCAGGCCAGTGGTGAGCCATCAGTAAGACATCCCCTGAGGGCTCCCAGTATGTGTAAGGGGTCAGGTTGGGCCCCTCCCCCATGCACAAATTTCAGGCCCCTAGTGTGTTTGTGATAGTGTGTGTGTGTGTGTGTGTGTGTGTATACACACACACACACACTCACACACACTAGAGGCCTGGTGCATGAAATTCATGCACATGCACAGGGAGATAAGGGGGTGTCCTTTAGCCCAGCCTGCACCCTTCCAATTTGGGACCTCTTGAGGGATGTCTGACTGCCCATTTAGACCCAATCCTGGTAGGCTCAGGCCTAAATGGGCAGTCGGACATCTTTCTCACAATCCAGGACTGCTAGCTCCAAACTTGCCTGCCTACCTCCCTGACTGCCTCTAACCACTTCTGCCTGCCAGCCTGATCACCCCCTAACCACTACCCTGCCAGCCTAATTAATGTCTAACTGCTCCCCTGCCAGCCTGTTTGCCCCCAACTTTGCTGCTCTGCCAGCCTGGTCACTTCTAACTGCCCTCCCCTGCAAGTTTGATTGCTCCCAACTGCCCTTCTTTGCTGGCCTGACCACCCATAACTGCACTCCCTTGCAGGCCTGGAACCTCCCACTGTCCTCCCCTGCCTGCCATCTTGTGGTGGCAATCTTGTGTCCACATGGGGGCAGGATCTTTGATCACATGGGGTAGCCCTCTTGTGTGTTGGAGTGATGGTCAATCTGCATATTAAATAGGATAGAGGCCTGGTAAATGGGTGGGTAAAGGCTGATTTTCCCTGAAGGGTGTCCTGGATAAGGGTGGGGGTTTCCTTGGGGTGTGGGGCAGCCTGGTTTGCAGACCAGCCACACCCCCAGCAACCCAATTGGAGGCCCTGGGATCTGGGATTAATTTATGTTCTAAAATTGAAACTTTGTAGCCTGGAGTGGAGCCAAGCCTTCTGCTTGGTCTGTGGCAACAGCCATTTCTGTTTGACACTTTGTAGCCTAGAGTGGAGGCCTAGGCAAGGGCTGCAGAAGTTTGGCTTCCTCCATTGCCCTGGCAAACCTAGCCTCTGTTCTCTCCAGCTCTGTGGTTGCCGCTATTTCTGTTGGGATTTTGTATCTTCTATAATTAAAACTTTGTAGCATTGAGTGGAGGCCTAGGCCCACAATGGCAGGTCAAAAGCTTGGCTTTCTTTGTTGCTGGGAAAACCCAAGCCTCCCTCCTGCTCTCAGTGGCAGCAGCTATCTTGGTTGGGGGTTATTTGCGTAATTTGCTCCTGATTGGCTTGTGGGCATGGCTGGTGAGCGTGGCTTGATCGGAGATATGGTCAATTTGCATCTTACTCTTTTATTAGAAAGTATATATATATATATATATATATATATATATATATATATATATATATGGGAGAGAGAGAGAGAGAGAGTATAAAAACATGCAAGGACATAATAGAATCCAAATAAAGGTAGAAGCTTGGGCAGCAGGAAGATATTGTTGGATAACAGTAGTATACAGGCTACTTCAAATGTGTATATATTGATTTATTTCTTAAGCTAGGTATTGCTTAGCAGATATATTGTAGTATTCTTTATTTCTTTATGTGTAAGGTTTTATCATTTCTACAAGAGTCTACTGCATTAGTCCAGATGATAGGAGCCAAGGGCCTGAACTGTGGTATAGACCTAGGAGTGACAAGAGAAAACCCCTCCTGTGAGGAATACTTGGATCAAACCATTACAACTTTGCATTAACTTGGGAGGCAAAGAAGAGATTTCTGGCTTAGGATTCCAAGTTGATAATTTCACTAATCAAGACATGGAAATCTGGGGAAGAGTGCTAGGTAGCCCAGCCCTCTGCCTCTCAGTGTGCATATAGGTTATCTGGCTGTTGTTTACTGAGAAATGTTTCACTTTTTGTTCTTGAGCAAGTGCGACCTCAGTTTTTGGGAATTTTATCCACAAGCCCTAGCTTCTATGTATACTTATATTACCGCATAGTACAATTCTCCCCATCATGTTGTAGTGGAGTGCAAAAGATCAGTGTGTAAAATGGGGGCTGGGTTACACAAGGTTAAAGAAACGGCCATAGTGAGCCTGCTGTGAGGATAGGTGCCAATTTCAAATTGAATTATAATGGGATTCTGGCTTTTGCCTAGTTTCACTAAATCTCATATTCCAACATGGATTTAGAAAATCATTGCCCATCTGAGCTGCAAAAGACCTCATGAAACACTTTGGCCCAGAACTGCTCTGTCGGCATGCGAATAGCTAAGCCATTCGAGACAGTTCTTTTTTTTAATGGCTGTCCTCTGAATCTTTTCCAAGTCCTGCATGTCCAGTTAGCCTTATATTTCTTTTCAGTTGGAAAGAGGTTTTTTGTTGTTATTAAGTTTTAATCTAGAATATCAATTAAATTTTTAAATCATTTTCTTCTATGAACTATTTAGTCTTCATATGGAGAATTGTGACTGAGTTAATAGAATTTGATTGATACAGATTA